>JBCNJP010000023.1:73866383-74026623 GCA_039602395.1 Deinandra increscens subsp. villosa | reverse complement strand
AATCGTTAGATCTGGGCTCCCAGGCCTTCTTATATCCTCCATAATTACCCTCTCCCCTACGGTCATAGGGTTGAGATCTAAATTTTTTCCAGGATTGATTTCTTGTTGGTGCAGTGGCGACACTTGCATTTGCATTCCGGTAATTACCACTCTTCTGAGACGGTTTTTGGGTGTTAATACCCTGGATGTTTCCGGAAGCGCTCCTCCCTTTTACATAGGTCCTAACACGATCCATGAGCACCTCCATTGTTTGAGGCAGATCCTCATGCAATTTTTCCACCAAGTGTGTATGTCGAACACCATGGCAAAAGCCAGATATACGCAATTGATCCTGCGCCCCAGATATTTTCATAGTCTCATTATTGAAGCGCATAACGAAGCTTTCAAGGCTTTCATCATTCCTTCTACGGATATTATGCACTTCCGTCACCTCTTTTGTGCACTTCCGTTGTTGGCTAAATTGCCTTAGGAACTTCGTCCTTAGGTCCTCAAAGCCACTTATCTGTGCATTTGGTAGTGCATCAAACCATACTCTTGCAGGTCCAGTAAAGGTCTGTACCAGCATGTGGCACCATGTTTCTTCTGACCATCGTTCAAGCCTCCCAGCAGTAATAAAGTCAAATATATGATCATCTGGATCTGTTAGCCCACCGTACTTCTTTATAGAAGTTGGCATCTTCAGCTTTGCTGGAAACTTAGCATTTGCGATCCAATTTTGAAATTTAGAGTGCTCTTGCATTGAAGCAGGAAAGTAAGGGACAAATACATCCTTTGCGCCTGATATCACAAAATCCATAGGTCAGAATAAGATCAATGCCTTTTTCAAAGATTAAGGTCTTAATGTTACAATTCAATCATAGCAATTATAGCTTATTTAGAATTGATCATATTTGCCTCTTATATGAGGTCTTTCGGGGCGACACCTCCAACACAAGTATAATTGGTTTGGAAGTGTCATATAGTATTAACTTCGCAAGAGATCTTATTGTAATCACTTCCGACGCGCGTACGTCTTACTCGGAAGTCTTCACTTGCTATCATAATCACTTCCGAGGCGCGTACGTCTTACTCGGAAGTCTTCACTTGCTATCATAATCACTTCCGACGCGCGTAAGTCTTACTTGGAAGTCTTCAATCGTAATATCAATTTTTTTGAAAGATCATATTGACACTACTTCCGATGCACATGTGGCTTACTCGGAAGTGTATATCCGTGTCTCATTCTCTATTTCTTTCTCTTTTTTTTTACAACTCAACTCGTGAGTGTGCATGTGAATTTTCTAAAATTCAAATTTGAAGAAGATTCTCCCGCCTTAACTGCTGTTCTTACAATTTTCCAGATTTTTTAGGGCAATCTTCATAAGAGCCTCTTTGAATCTTCAAATCTTCATCCGGTATTCATTCATCGAATTTCCAGATTTCATATTTCACCATATGATCCTCAATTGTGTATCCATCCATAAGGATTTCACATTATCATTAAACCATTATCATGTCACAAGGATCAAAATGCATCAAATTACCAAATCAACGATTGATCATGAACTTTTGATTTAAACAAATTCAGATTAATTTTACCGATCCAAAATATGCGTATCGGTCAATTGCTTTCAAAAACTAAATTCGCTATTCATTCAAAGCGTTAAAATCGATACCTGATGATTTTGACTATTTGATAATTGTACGATCTTCATTTAGAAGATCATCTAGATCCTTCAATTCAGTGGTTTTTGCAGCATCTTTTTCTGGAGTAAATTTCAGAGTGGCGCGAACTTCCTGCAACCATTGTTCACGCTTCTCCTTGTCCTTTAACTGCTTCAGAATCTGCAAATTTCTCATCAGGAAATCTCGATCAAAGCTTTGCAAAATCTCTACAGCTTTATTCGGATCCACATTATCATCCTCGTCATCATGATCCGAATATGGATCATCATTAGGATGATTCGGTAATTGAAACACCGAAACTTTTTCACTAGGTTTTCCAGCTGATCCTTTCGAACTATGAATGTTCTTCGGTGTTCCTTCTAGATCAAAAATGGACTTCTTCTTCACTGACTCATCCGATTGCTTCTCCATTTTTCACCAATTCCTGAGAATTCGGATGGCGCCAATTGATGAACCACAAAATCCCACTGTACGTAAATGAGAGATTATAATTCAACTAGGAATTAGCTAATCTAAGAAGAATAATCGATGAATCAATGGATTTATTAATATCTCAATTATTTGGGTACAAACAAGGAAAACACACAGTAAATGTGTGGTTTTCGGAATCAGAAGTTACATTGCAAGTAAATGAAAGAACTATTTATAGAGCCTCCGAAGTCGCATCTTCATAAGTTGGTCAGATGCACTTGCATCTTGTTCATCCGCAACTGCATCGCCCCCAACTTATCCTTTGTATGACACTTGCTTTCGAGGTCTTCACCATCGGAAATGTTGATGTTGGGTCATTTGCATGTCCAGTCTTGACCTATCCTCATAAATGATACTGTAGAGAAAAACAAATGGATCATAAACGAAAAGTTTCCAGATCAAACAATAGAAATTGGATCACAGCTACAAGGAGAAACAAGAAAAAAGTTGTTTCAGCGATTAATAGACAATGTGGATATCTTCGCATGGGAACCGTCGGATATGACGGGGGTTCCTAGACATTTCGCTGAACACAAACTAAACGTCTATCCAGGTGTAAAACCTATTCAGAAGAAGCGAAGAATTTACGATCAAAATCGAAACAACGTGGTCAAAGAAGAAGTGGATAAGCTTGTGGAAGCAGGGATCCTTCGGGAAGTGCTTTATCAAACATGGGTCGCAAACCCAGTTTTAGTTCCAAAACCTGATAAAACTTGGCGAATGTGCATTGATTTTAAAGATCTTAATAAAGCATGTCCAAAAGACTGTTATCCACTTCCGGAAATTGACCTAAAAGTTGATTCTTTGGCGGGATATCGATGGAAGTGTTTCCTGGATGCATATAAAGGATACCATCAGATCTTTATGGCCGAAGGCGATGAAGACAAAACTGCGTTTATTACAAATGAAGGTTTATTCTGTTATAAAAAGATGTCGTTTGGGGTTAAAAAACGCTGGTGCAACTTACCAGCGTCTCATGGATAAGACCTTTCAATCGCAAGTGGGCAGAAATCTTGAAGCCTATGTGGATGACGTAGTCATTAAAAGTTCTCACGAAGAAGATATGATCAAAGACATTGAGGAGACCTTTAAAAACTTGCGGGGTATCAATATGAAGTTAAACCCTAAAAAATGTTCATTCTCAATGGAGGAAGGCAAGTTTTTAAGGGTCCTAGTCAATAAAGATGGAATCCAGGCACATCCGAGAAAAGTTAAAGCGGTCATGGAAATGGAATCGCCTAAAACCCTTAAAGATATACAAACTCTAAATGGGCGTTTGGTGGCTTTGCATCGATTTTTATCAAAAGCAGCTGAAAGAGCCACACCCTTTATGAAAGTTTTGAAAGAAAGTTTGGAAGGAAGTTTTGAATGGACTCCTGAGGCCAATCAAGCCTTTGAAGAGTTAAAAACAGCTCTAGCTACACTTCTGACTCTAACCACGCCGAAAGTTGGTGAAGAATTGATAATGTATTTAGCAGTAACTGATAATGCAGTAAGTGATGTGCTACTGGTCGAAAGGGAAGATAAAGAACTTCCGATTTACTACATAAGCAAAATGCTAAAAGACTACGAGACCAGGTATCCTATGATCGAAAAAGTTGTCCTAGCACTTGTGTAAGCTACAAGAAGACTTCGTCGTTATTTTCAGGCCCATACTGTAAATGTTCTCACTTCATATCCTATTCAAGGGGTCTTCAGAAAACCGGAAATGTCTGGGAGATTGATCAAGTGGGCAATTGAAGTGGGACCATTTGACATACAATTCCAAGGGTTTCAATAAAAGGTCAAGTGGTAGCTGATTTCCTGGCTGAAGTGCCAGTTGGCACAAGTGTAAATGCCATCACTATTCCTGAAGTCAAAGAACAAGTATGGATCTTAAATACTGATGGTTCTTCCAACTCTGATGGCTCAGGAGCATGTTCGATCAATTATAAAATTATTTCTTCTTGAAACAGAGATCGAAATTCAAAATATTGAAAATTTTATATACGCCAAATGCAGGCTTGATCTTGAAAAGTCCTGAAGGGGATGAGCTGACATATGCAATCCACTTCAATTTCTCAACTTCTAATAATGAAGCAGAATATGAGGCATTGTTAGCAGGTCTGAACACTCAAACTTTATAAGTTTTCGTATTTTTTCGATAAAAAAAAAGAATAATAATATATATAGATATGAATGTTTATGATCTACGTAATGAAGACCAAAAGTGTTGAGTACACATGCATTTGCTCTACGAATGCATGTGATATACATAAACAAAGTTCATATGCACCTGCTCCATAAAATTATGGATAAGATAAAAGGCCTAAACATCGAAATCTATTTTAGGTTTAAGGTTGGCAAAAAAGATGGGTGCAACGCAAGTGACCGCTTATGTAGATTCGTTGTTAGTCGCAAGTCAAATCGCTGGAACATACGAGGCAAAAGGCAAGTACATGGCATTGTACTTGGAACAAGTTCAAGAATTAATTAAGATCCTCAGCAAGTGTGAAGTCTTACATATTTCTAGGGCTCAAAATAGAAAAGCAGATGCGCTGAGCAAGCTAGCCTCTGTAGCATTTGAGCATCTAGCTAAAGAGATTCGAGTGGAATTGTTAGAAGCTCCAACTGTCAATCTGAGAATGACTGCGAACGTGCAAATGCAAGAAGACAGTTGGATGACCCCAATTATCCAATATTTGACCATGGGCAAACTTCCAAGTGATAAGGAACAGGCCCGCCAGATACGAGTAAATTCGCTTCAGTACCAAATGCAAAACAATGTTTTGTATAGAAGAAGCTTTTTGGGACCTTTGTTGAGATGTTTAACCCCATGTGAAGCCGAAAAGATCGTTAAGGAGGTACATGAAGGCATATGTGGCATTCATGCTGGTGCAAAGATGGTAGTTGTTAAAATCATGAGCCTTGGATACTTTTGGCCAGGCATGTACCGAATCACTTGGGAAGAACTTCGCAAATGTCAAGCTTGTCAAGCACATGCCCCGGTGAGCATGTGAGCAAAAAATGAATTGATTCCTGTTACGTCAGCATGGCCCTTCCAGAAGTGGGGAATGGACATAGTTGGACCTTTTCCACCAGCAAGCGGAGGGGTAAAGTTTCTATTGGTTGCGATTGATTATTTTACAAAATGGATTGAAGCAAAACCACTTGCTTGTATCTCTGGTAAACAAGTCAAGAAGTTCGTATGGAAACATATCGTATTTTGATTTGGTTTACCTCTCTACATTATAACTGATAATAGACAGCAATTTGCTGGGAACCCATTTGCGGAATGGTGCGAGGAACTTCATATAAATCAGATCTTTACATCAGTTGCACATCCGCAGGCCAATGGCCAAGTTGAAAGAGCAAATCTGGATCTTTTGGAAGAGCGAAGAGAAATCACGGCTATACGGGAAAGCAGATACAAAAAAGAAATGGCAAAATATTATAACGCCACAGTCAAGACCCAAGAGTATAAGGAAGGAGAATATGTGCTAAGGAGCAATGAAGTGAGCAGAGAACTTCCACTTGGGAAGATGTCTCCCAAATGGGAGGGACCTTATATAATCAAAAAAGCGACCGGAAATGGGTCTTACATACTCCAGCAGCTTGATGGAACTGAACTAGTGCGAGCTTGGAATGGAGTTCATCTTCGCAAATGTTATATGTGAAGCCGCAAATGCAAGTTTTAGATGAAAGTTAGAAAATGTTGATCTTTATGTTCTTGTTTTTGCATTTACGATCTTGTAATAAGTATTGATGAAGAATAAGATACTTTTGTTTCTAGTACTTACAAAGATCTATAAAGATATTCATTTCATCTCTATATGAAAAAGGCTGTGCAAAATATTAAGTATAAACGTTTGCTTCAAAATGCTGTGTATATAAACACATGCATATGCTAC
This sequence comes from Deinandra increscens subsp. villosa, assembly GCA_039602395.1. Classification (NCBI taxonomy): domain Eukaryota; kingdom Viridiplantae; phylum Streptophyta; class Magnoliopsida; order Asterales; family Asteraceae; genus Deinandra; species Deinandra increscens. Next base: position 74,020,597 of record JBCNJP010000023.1, on the reverse strand, counting down.
ACAAGTGACCTCTTTAAATTATAAGAGATTCACATGCGATATGATTCACTTTCTACGATATGGTTCATGAGTCATTAGCGGGTGCATTTAAAAAGTATTACATACCAATACCTTAATGCAGTATCGCTGTTACTCCTTTATTTATAAAGGGTAACCCAAGATAAAGCAAAAACGCTTTTCTTGTCCCCAACTGTCTCATTGATAATTAGAGAGTGCATATTGGGAAGAGGTGATCAGGCTAGACACCTTGTTAGTACAATGGTTGCTAACAAAAGCGCAAAAGAGAGATGGCCAAACTTAAGGGGATAAAGGTATGCTATGATTATCAATAAAAGATCCAACTTAAGCTCTCTGAGGGTCACAAGTGCTGCTGAATAATTAATATTATGAGGTGGTCTTGTGAGTTGATCATTCAAAGAAAAAATATCAACTAGGCCTTACCAAAAGATGTAAGGACTTTACATACCACAAAGAAAAGATTTGTATTCGAAATAAAAAAATACTTAACTTAAAAAGTGGTATTGACATCATGTTGTTAAAACCCTTTGAAGGTGGACGCATCTGATAGGGGGGAAATGCATGTGACAGCCTTCTTTAAAAAGTTAATGATTTTATTAGAATCTTATCAAAGTACTTGTGAAGGAGAACTCATGGAGTTGCTCAAAAGCTTGTAAGAAAATATTTTGCAAGTTTAAAAGGGAATGCGAAGAATCGAATGAGAATATACAAACGATTCAAAGCATAAAAGGTTGTTTATTATCATTTTGCAAGTGCAAACAATAATACATTTCTATCGCAAATGATATATCACTAATATAATCAAACATGATTCATATCCTATGAACCACAAGAAGATAAAAATATTCAAGCCCAAGGAAGAAAGCAGATAAAGCAAACATACATATGCATCTTTATACATGCTAATATAATCAAAACTGCATACAGTTGCAGTTCCGATGAAATCCATAGTTAAAAGTACTAGAAAGTGTTAAGTGCAAGATCAAAAGTAAATTGTCTGATGCCACAGCATAAGTGGACTTTGAGAAATGATTAGATTGTTCAACAAAAGATCATGATGGACAAAAGGATCAATTACCAGTGGGATCAGAAGCATCTGCCTTTGAAGTTGAAGGAGCATCAGCCTTTGGAGGAGCAGGACCTTTCGGTAGCGAAATAGGTTTCAGCATGTCCCTCATTACTTCTATATCATCCAGGCACAACTTCGAAAGTTCATCAATGGAATTGAACGTCATTGATTTTAAGGCATCTAACTGCTTCAACAGCTTCTCACTGGCTTTTTAATCCGCATTTGATCCCTTCATTGTAGCCCATGGCATTGGCAGCAGAGTTAATTTTAAGGGTCATGGGGATTATTTCAGAATGCACACGCTTGGCCACCATATCGAGGCCTTCTTCAATCAACCACTTGCTCTTTTCTTTTACGGATGCTAGTTCCTTCTGCATTTGCTCACTTTCTTTGGTCAACGCTTTAACAGTTTCAGCAAAGGCAACATTTTCTTTAAGGAATGAAAGCACAAATATTAATAATGGTAAAAAGCGTGCAAGTGCAAGTGGGAAATTACAAAAATAAAAGGGATACAAGTTATACCTTTGTTGACATATTCAATTTTTGCATCATGTTGAGAAGTGACCTCTAGCATTCTGGCAATTTGATCATCAAGAATTTTCTTCTGCTCCAAAAACTAGGCCTTGAGAGTTTTCTCATCATCTTGTGCTTGCTTGAGATCTCTTTTCGCTTCTTGCTCAAATAATATCAGCTTTCGATTCTTGGTCGTAAGAAGCTCAATCTTTGCATGCAAATCATTGATCTTCACTTGATCGCTGATGGAACCAAAGCAGGCCTTATGTGCCAACAGCCTCTTGGTTAACTCCTCCACTCTCGCTTCAGCAATGATCCACCGGCCATATACATCCGCTACTAAGCTCTGCTGCTTTGCTTGTGCAAGCATGAATTCATTTGAAAAGGCCTCATTAGGGATCTGCTGAAGGCTGAAAATATCAGTGGGAGTAATTCCGAGAAGGGTGATCTTCTTCGTAGTTGGACTTTCGGTGCAAGTGTCACCATTTTTAATTTCCCATTGGGGAACAAAGGCTGCATTTGCATCAACAGAATCTAAACTTCTACCAATTTTCCTTCTAAGAGCAACCAAATCTATTTCTTTCTTCAACCACTTAGAGGTGGGAACAGCAAAACTTGGAGCATCGTTCTGCGAAGAAGAGGATACATGAGCTAAATTGGCCAAAGTGATCAAAGGGTTGGTACCTTTCTGCAAAATACTTACGTCAGAAAAACCTGGATCTTGTGACATATCACGTGAATTCAATAAATAATCATCAATATCAAAATCATCAGTGGGAGGTGGGGTTACCACAGCATCAATTTTTGTTTGCACACCCTCTCCCAGTTGTGCATTAACTTCAACAATCTCCGTGGATTCGGAAGTGATCTCAGTGGTTTCGGAAGTGTTTACCTTGGAATGATGGGGAGAAGATTGCAAGTTCCAGCGAGGAGACTTCCTTTTAGTTACTACAGGTTCATTTGTTTCCTTTGTAACAACTGCCTTTGAGGATCTCTTGATCCTGCTTCCTCCCTTGGGTGGTAACGATGCCTTTGAAGTTACATTTGCTTGACCATCAGTGATTTCCTTGATTTTACTCTTGAGGGTACTCTCACCACTTCCACCAGCACTACTTTTTGTGATCTTCACAACATCGGTAATATCACTACTTCCAGATTCAGTTTCTTGCATTTTGTCAGACACAACGATTTCTGGCTGAGCCTCCACTTGCGACTCTACCTGATCAGCGTGTGCTTCTTCTAGACGATAGTCCAGAAAGGAACTAGCGGTTTGCCGAAGAAACGGCATGGATCCTTCCTCCATAATTTCAGCGCCAAGATTTATATCATCAAAACTCTTCAACTGCATTGCTTCAAAGAGGTCCATTTCTGCAACAAATGAAAAAGAATTTGTTAAAAACAAAAAAAATAAATAATAAAAAAAAGAGATATTTTAAAATCAGGATCGCAAATGATGAAAGGGTAATTCCTTACCCTTCCCATGATTCGTCGGAATCGGCCAAAGTTCAGGAGTGAACCAAGCCCTACTCATTCTACAAAGAAGAAGAATGGCTTCTGGAAGTTCTCGAATAGGGCTTGCGCAAGACACTAACTTATCAAAGGATTCCTGACTATAATCACCATCATCTGGATTTGGGTCATGAACCACATCTTCTTCATCCCTCCATTCCATTTGAAGGGGAACACATCGATCATCAATGTAAAAGAATTTTGATTTCCAAGAACGGGGGTTTTGTGGAAGATGGGTACTAATCCTCTTGACCGATCTCCTACGCTCAAAGGTATACCAATCACCAGCCATTGTAATCCTATAAAAAGCCCTAAAAAGGGGAACACTTGGGGATATATTGACAGCCCTACAAGTAGCCTCAAAGTGGCTTAAACGAGAAAACCCCTGAATGTGCATTTGTGAAATGTGGATCTTAAAAAAAAACATCAAAACCCTCATGAGAAACTTGGTAAAGGGGAGACGATAGTTCCCAAGCTTAAACATATAAACATAAACCCCAATTTTACCCTCCGGGAAAGGGGAAACTGGAGTTTTTGGCAAAGGAAGGGTCGGGTTCAGCGAAAGCAGAATATTATACCGTTCAATAACTTCATCTAGATCGCGAGGCGACATAGACAAAAATGAGATGTGCATATTATGCTTACTTGAATCATCATCAACTTTAACCGAAGGAGATGCCATGAAAAATGCAGTAAAAAGCAAAAGGAAAATCGACTGACCTTTGAGAAAAATCTCGATAGAGAATTAGGGCTCGAAGGAGAAAAAGGAAAGCGACGGTGGTGAAAGGAGTGAAGAATGAAAAATTGGGGAAGATTGTATATTTATATGGGGCAAGAATTTAGGGCTAAAATAACCGTTTGAATTTAAAAAATTCTAGAGGAAAAAGCCGAAAACTGTCCAGTCAATTAATCCCCAACTGACACGTGTACTGGTGAATATAAAAGTACTCGAGTACGATTTAACATGCAAGACACGCCTAACAAGGCAGTTATTATCTACACTTGCAGAAGCGTTTCTTTACAATAATACTTTTAATATCCTTATGAGGATGTAACGACTACATTTGCAGAAGTGATCTGTTTTAAAGACAAGTGAAGTCTTATGATCCATTAGATCCTGCTTCACAAGTATTTCCTATTATGATCTTTGTAACTTAGTCCTTAGTCATTTCTACAAAACAACATAAGGACTAGGGGGACTTGATGACCAGATCTATGAAATCGTTAAAAATGGAGGAAATTTTTGATCTTTGAAATCTATGATTAGCACAAAGAAGAAATGTGTGTTACACTCTTTTTTCCTTAGCATCGGTTTTTTCCCACAGGGTTTTTCCGAACAAGGTTTTTAATGAGGTAACAAATTTAAAACACATGTGGACCTAATGAAGATGATCGATAAAATCTTCCAAACTTATCGGAAGTGCAAGGTACTTTTAACTTCTAGTCCGATAATTATTGCTCGAATAATCAATGGACTAGGGGGACTTTATGAGGATAGGTCAAGGCTAGACATGCAAATGGCCTAGCAGCTACATTTCCGATGATAAAGACCTCAAGAGCAAGTGTCGTATAAAGAACAAGTCGGAAGTTATGCAGTTGCGGATGGACAAGACGCAAGTGCATCCAACCAGCTTACGAAGATGCGACTCTAGCAACTCTAAAAACAGTTCACTTATTCATCGATGATGTAACTTTCAGTTCTGGAAAATTACACATTCACTGTGTGTTTTCTCCAATTGTACCCAAATATAGCGATATCAATAAAACTATCGATTCATCTATTATTCTTCATTAATTAACTTGTTCCTAGTTGAATTATAATCTCGTATCTACATACGGTGCGATTTTGTGATTCATCAGGCCTCAGGGGTCCACTCAAAACTTCCTTTTAAACTTTCTTTCAAAACTCACATAAATGGTGTGGCTCTTTCAACTGCTTTTGATAAAAATCGATGCAAAGCCACCAAACGCCCATTTAGAGTTTGTATATCTTTAAGGGTTTTAGGCGGTTCCATTTCCATGACCGCTTTGACCTTCCTCGGATGTGCCTGGATCCCATCTTTATTGACTAGGACCCCCAAGAACTTGCCTTCCTCCATCGCAAATGAACATTTCTTGGGGTTTAATTTCATATTGATATCCCGTAAGTTTTTAAAGGTCTCTTCAATGTCTTTAATCATATCTTCTTCATGACAACTTTTAATGACCACGTCGTCCACATAGGCTTCAAGGTTTCTGCCCACTTGCGATTGAAAGGTCTTATCCATAAGATGTTGGTAAGTTGCACCAGCGTTTTTCAATCCAAGCGGCAATTTTTGTAAGAGAATAAACCTTCATTTGTAATAAACGCGGTCTTGTATTCATCTCCTTCAGCCATAAAGATCTGATGGTATCCCTTATATGCATCGAGGAAACACTTCCATCGATATCCCGCTAAAGAATCAACTTTTAGGTCAATTTTCGGAAGTGGATAACAATCCTTTGGACATGCTTTATTAAGATCTTTGAAATCAATGCACATTCGCCAAGAATTATCAGGTTTAAAGGACTAAAACAGGGTTTGCAACCCATGTTTGATAAAGTACTTCTCGAAGGATCCCAGCTTCCACGAGCTTATTCACTTCCTCTTTAACCACATTGTTTCGAACTTGATCATAAATTCTTTGCTTCTGCTGAATAGGCTTTACACCTGGATAAACGTTAAGTTTATGTACAACGAAATGTCTAGGGACCCCCGACATATCCGACGGTTCCCATGCGAAGATATCCACATTGTTTATTAATAGTTGAAACAACTTCTTCCTTGTTTCTCCTTGTAGCTGTGATCCAATTTCGATTGTTTGATCCGGAAACTTCTCATTTATGATCCATTTGTTTTTCTCTAAAGTGCCATTTTTTATATCCTTCAAGCCTTCTTCTGGTATCAGTGGTTTTTCAACCAAGGCTACATGTGGATCTGCATCTGTTTTAACAGTTGTGATTCCTCTTGGAGTTGGGAATCGGACTAGTCCATGTGCTGTTGAGACTATAGCACCCAAAACTTTAAGCCCAGGACAACAATAATGACATTGTGAGGAGAAGGAGTTGCAATCACATTAAAAGTCATCATTTCCTCTCGGAAGAGTTTATCGTCACCAAAGATCGATGGGAGAGCTATTTCTCCCATCAGATGTACTACTTCTCCAGAAAAGCCAATGAGAGTGGAATTATGAGGCTTCAGCCTTTGTTGCACATCTAATCCCATTTTTCGGAAGCAAGACTCATACATAATTTCTGATGCACTTCCGGTATCGAGATAGGTCCGTTTTACTAGAAACCCAGCAATACCGACAGTCACAATTACTGGATCTTCTCTTGATTCTTTCCCAATCAATGGTGGAAATGTAATCTCTTGACTTTTCCATTTTTCTTCTTCAAATTTTGTTTTAACACTACGATGCCAAGTATTCGATCCTTTTCGTATCATTGCGATCACAGGTTGTTTAACAGCTGGAGGACGTCCCTCCTTGATATTTTTAACCAGATGCGATAATTTCCCAGGATTTGATGGCTTTTTCGATCTCACTTCGCAAGTGTCTACAATTGTCTGTGTCATGACCACGATCCTTGTGATAATCACAATATTTACCCATGTCACTTCCCAAAGGATTATAAGTCCTTTGAGATTTGAAAATTAGACATTCTCTGCTGCTATGATTTCACTTGGAGTTTTTGTAAGTGATGAGAAATCATTGGATCTGGGCTCCCAGGCCCTTTTGTAACCTCCGTAATTACCCTCCCCCCTACGGTCATAGGGTTGAGATCTATATTTTTTCTAAGATTGATTTCTTGTTGGTGCAGCAGGGACACTTGCATTTGCATTTCGGAAACTACCACTTTTTTGAGATGGTTTCTAGGTATTAACACCCTGAATGTTTCCGAAAGCGCTTCTTCCCTTTACATAGGTCCTAACACGATCCATAAGCACTTCCATTGTTTGAGGTAGATCCTCGTGTAATTTTTCCACCAGGTGTGTATGTCGAACACCATGGAAAAAGCCAAATATACGTAATTGATCCTGTGCACCAGATATCTTCATGGTCTCATTAACAAAGCTTTCAAGGCTTTCATCATTCCTTCTTCGGATGTTATGCACTTCCGTCACCTCCTTTGTGCATTTCCGTTGTTGACTAAATTGCCTTAGGAATTTCGTCCTTAGATCTTCAAAGCCGCTTATCTGCGCATTTGGAAGTGCATCGAACCATACTCTTGCAGGTCCGGTAAAGGTCTGTACCAACATGTGGCACTATGTTTCTTCTAACCATCGTTCAAGCCTCCCAGCAGTGATAAAATCAAATATATTATCATCAGGATCTGTTAGTCCACCATACTTCTTTATGGAAGTTGGCATTTTCAGCTTTGCTGGGAACTTAGCATTTGCGATCCAATCTTGAAACTTAGAATGCTCTTGCATTGAAGCAGGAAAGTAAGGGACAAATACATCCTTGATTCCTGGTATCATAAAATTCATAGGTCAGAATAAGATCACTTCCTTTTTTGAGAAATAAGTTCTTAATATTGTAATTCAACCACAGCAAATACAGCTTATTCGGAATTTCTCACATCCGTCTCTTATATGAGGTCTTTCAGGGTGACACTTCCGACGCATGTGTAACTTGTTCGGAAGTGTTTACATAGTATTTACTTCTCAAAAGATCTCATTATATCACTTCCGATGCGCATACGTCTTACTCGGAAGTCTTCGTTTAATATTATAATCACTTCCAATGCGTGTACGTCTTACTCGGAAGTCTTCGTTTACTATTATAATCACTTCCAATGCGCGTACGTCTTACTCGGAAGTCTTCAATTTAGTATCCATTTTTGAGAGATCATATCGATACCACTTCCAATGCACGTGTGTCTTACTCGGAAGTGTATATCCGTGTCTTTTTTTCAAAACGATCCCATGTATAAGCACCATAGGGTACTTTCTCTCTCTCTCTCTTTTTTTTATTTTTTTATTTTAACAACTCAACATGTGAGTGTGCTTTTGAAGTATCGAAGATTCAAATTTGAAGAAATTTTTTCCCGCCTTAATTTTTGTTCTTATAGCTTTCAAGATTTTATAGGCAATCTTCATAGGATCATCTTTGAATCTTCAAATCTTCATCCAGTATTCATTCAATGAATTTTCAGATTTCGTGTTTCACCAAACGATCCTCGGTTGTTTATCCATTCATAAGGATTTCACATTCATTAAATCATTATCATACCATAGAGATCCAAATACATCAAATTATCAAATCAACAACTGATCATTAATTATTGAATTAAACAAATTCAAATTAGTTTTATCGATCCAAAATATGTGTATCGGTCAAATGTTTTCAAAAACGAATTTCTCCACGTATTCAAAATTTTAAATCGATACCTGATGATTTTGTCCGTTTGACAGTCGTACGATCTTCATTTAGAAGATCATCTAAATCCTTTTGAGCATCTGTTTTTCCAGAATCCTTTTCCGGAGTAAATTTTAGAGTTGCGTGGACTTCCTGCAACCATTGCTCACGTTTTTCCTTATCATGTAACTGTTTCAAGACCTGCAAATTTCTCATCAGAAAATCACGATCAAAGCCTCGTAAGGCCTCTACAGCATTATTCGGATCCACATTATCCTCCGCATCATCATGATCTGAATACGAATTATCATCGGATTGATTCGGTAATAGAAACACCGAAGCTTTCTCACTGATTTTTCCAGCTGATCCTTTCGAGCTGTGAATGTTCTTCGGTGATTTTCCTAAATCAAAAATTGACTTTCTCTTCACTGACTCATCCGATTGCTTCTCCATTTTTTGCCAATTCCAAAGAATACGGATGGGCCCAATTGATGAACCACAAAATCACACCGTATGTAGATATGAGATTATAATTCAAGTAGGAACGAGCTAACTAATGCAGAATAATAGATGAATCAATCGCTTTATTGATATTGCTATATTTGAGCATAATTGGAAAAAACACACAGTGAATGTGTAATTTTCTGGAACTGAAAGTCGTTTTGTGAATGAACAAATGAACTATTTATAGAGTTGCTAGAGTCGCATCTTCGCAGGTTGATTGGATGCACTTGCGTCTTGTCCATCCGCAACTGAATCACTTCCGACTTGTTCCTTATACGGTACTTGCTCTTGAGGTCTTTATCATCGGAAATGTAGCTGCTAGGCCATTTGCATGTCCGATCTTGACCTATCCTCATCAATCGACATCCAAATTATCAACATTCCGATCTGGATCGTAGTACGAAAACCTTGGAAGCTTACCATCAAAACATCCACCAGATCCTTTTAAACTCAAATTATTCTTTCCAGAACTCGTCATTATGAAAATTGTCTTCTTCTTTGCTGAATCCCCAGGATTCATTTCCATTCTTCACTAAATTTAGAGAATACGGATGGCACCAATTGATGAACAACAAAATCCCATTGTAGGTAGATAGAATTCGGTAATTCACTATTGGATCTAGCTTAACAATGAAATATGAATGGTGAATTGATCTCTTTTATTGATTTCGTAGAGTTTGAACACAATTAATGAATGTTCAGAAAGACACACAGTTAATGGTGTAATTATGGACTGAAAAAGTGCCAATTACAACTGAATCACAGCTACTTATACTAACTAAAGATATTGCATCTTCCATAACTTGAACGGATGCACTTGCTCCTTATTATCCGCAACTGCATTCTCTTTACTGTATGGTGCAGGCAGATGCGATTATTGACATTTGTCTTCGATAATGCTGTCTTTTCTACACTTGCACATCCGGGCTTTGCCTATCCTCATCAAGAGAGATATTGAGATAAGGATGAAACTAATGATTTTATTGATGTAAGTTTGATTACAGACGGAAGTGTAGTAAACACATAGTTTTAGATGTAAAGTGAAGAAGAAGAAGAAGATCCTTGCTCCAGCCTTGATGTCAGCTATTTATAGAGCATCCAGCATGCTAATGTCAGCACTTGCACATCCTTACATCGACCTCGCACATCCGTCTTTATAATCACTTCCTTATCAACCCTATAGAATTTCGCATAATACATTAGATAACCTTACAAGAGAGGACTTAATGACCAGGGTCGGATGTGACCACACCCATAGTATATCATCAAGCCCCCAAGTCTATTGACTGAGACATTCTATGCGAACTTAATAGACTTAAAGGTTTAAAAATACACATTCGACATATTTTCCTATTTGCTTTATATAAGTAAAAAATACCATTTATCATTTTACTATACTGCATGTATAGGCGATTCCAATTTCAAATTCCGATCACACATCACTAAAACATATTCAACTTTAAATAAATTTTTAGTTATAGCCGAAGCATTTTGATTAAAAGCCTTACCTCATCTAGCCCCCCCCCCCGCCCCTAGTCCATTGGCGTATACTTTTGTTAAAGCTAATGGACTATAATCAATCATACATGACGCAAATGCGGACTCTGCCTTACAACCAAGATCAACACTTTCACTTATTACACGCAAGTGCTTATTTATTACACATCCTCCTTTAGTAAGCACATGCGAATTATCAATCATATCTGTCATCAATCCCCCAGTCTAGTATGATATGGTGTCAACTACATCATGCTAGACTCATAATCCTTATCATAGAAAGTACTAGTGCAAAACTATTTATGAAGATCATTATATTATCAGAGTTAGAAAATTTCTTCATTTACCTGGGAAATTTTACCCATCATCACGCATCATTTACATATCATCGCTAAAACATATTCAACTTTAAACAACTTTTTTGTTATAGCCGAAGCATTTTGATTAAAAGCCTTACCTCATCAAGCCCCCCTACTCCATTGGCGTATACTTTTGTTAAAGCTAATGGACTATAATCAATCATACCTGACGCACATGCGGACTCTGCCTTACAACCAAGATTAACACTTTCACTTATTACACGCAAGTGCTTATTTATTACACATCCTCCTTTTGTAAGCACATGTGAATTATCAATCATATCTTTCATCAATAGCCCATTCTAGTATGATGTGGTGTCAACTACATCATGCTAGACTCATAATCCTCATCCTAGCAAGTATTAATGCAAAACTCTTTAAGAAGATCAATATAAAATCAGAGTTAGAAAATTTCTTCATTTACTTAGGAAATTTTACCCATCATCATGTAGAATTTACATATCATAGTGTTAACACAATCAGCTTCATTAAAATATCATTACAAAAGATTTACTTCAAAAATACACATGTGATTCCTAAAATATGTTGTGTTCGGTTTGATAGCCCTTTGATTCGATCTTGACCCGTCTACTAATGCTTACTTGCCAAATAATACTAGTAAACATTGATATTTAATGGAACATAACAGGTATCAAGGTATTACAACATTTGAAATGAGAAAACAAAATGAAAATCTAGACAGCAGCTCTAAGCGTATCACTTGGAGCTTGGGATGTCCCAAGCGATACGCTTGGAGCCATATTTCCAGAGCTCCAGGTCTGAATTCCCATACTTAGCCAATTTTTCAACTTTTTCACTTTTGAGCATGAAAGAGCGTGAGACTCGTGAATCGTGATCAACTCATATCAAATGTGTAAACAAAGTAATGAACAATCGTGTAAATAAAGCTCAATCTCATTCAATAACCAGGTACATATTACAAATGAGACTCAGAGCTAAAACAATTTCAATCTCACACACTTAAAGAAAACGCTACATAAATTACAAACCTATCAACTATATAGCAAACCCGACTGTCCGAACCTAGCCATGAGCCGAACTGCAGTTCGCCTACCAGTTCGCCCAAGGTTCGGACAGGTTCGCCCAGATTATATTTTCTTTGATTTTCTTGTTTTACTTCCACGTCTTCGACCAATCCAGCATGTTTCCACATTATGTATCAACAAACTCCCCCTTAGCCCATGTCTTCTGGTGATTATGCCCGGCATATATATCGAATGCAAAGCATATCCGAATCACCCTCTGAAACTATAAAGCTTGATCCATGTAATCTGGATGAAACAAGATTTGATTATGATACAACACATCAATATCATCCTTTGATAAGTTGATTAGCCACATCGAGTCATAAACCTTCACAACTCTGTTATCCTTCTCCAGCACTATCACAGCTTCACCCGTCTTCTCATGATAATACCACCACTTCAGATTTTGTATGAAATCCAATTCCATTTTCATCAAAGGAATATTCTTCATTACTCTAGGCTTTTTCTTGAAGATCAGTACTATCAACTTTTTCCCCGTTCTCTTATGAATCTTGGTCGGATGTTCACGCCTCTTCGGTCTTTGAGGCTTCAGATATTAAAATCCTTCATTACACTCCTTCTCAACTTGACTCTTAAAGTAGAAACCCCTCCAGTCATTACCATAGTTGTAGAAACGTTTTCGTGTAAGCTCTCAAACATCCCAGACCGGTAAAGTACTGAAATCTTTTGCAGATTTGAAGTATTGGATACCAAGTTGACGTTTTATCCCATAGCACTTCAGACTTCCAGCATACATCCAACTAATAATTTCTCCTGATGCTTGACCCTTGAATCTTACATGCATTCTTTGCTTGATCGGTTTTGGAGGAGGAACGTAGTTTGCATGAAATGTCTTCATGTATTCATTAAACACCCAACTTTGATTTTGTTCCTTAGCCTCCTTAGAAAATCGGATCATCAAGTTTATCAGCATCTTTCTATTTTAACTTCTCTTCAGCCTCAACACCTTTCTCTTTAGGAAATGCCTCAAACTCATCACCAGTCTGATTATTATCATTGTTGAAATTGGAGTACAGATCTGGATATTCCTCTTCAGTTATATCTTCAACCTCAATCTCCTCTTCCCAAATATCATCTTCAAACTCCGGTTCAGATGATTCATTGTAAATCTCAGGTGTAGCTTCAGAAGTTCTCTTCATCTCCTCGCCGTTCAAATCGAAGACTGCTTGAAGTTGTTCTGGATTAAGTTCACAAATTAACTCACCTTCTTCCAACATCAGTTTGAACTCATCAATACTCTTCGCAGCTTGATTCAACGGAATAGAAGTTATCGGCATAACATTTTTAGAATCAAACTCCCCCTTAGATGTAGAAGTCCCAGCACCCGAACCAGTGTTTCTGGTTGAGCTTGATCCTCCACCACTATTTCCCTCTGGGTCTTCATTATCGGGTTCCTCATTCAAATATTCCAAGAAATCATCTTTGCACCTAGAACCAGAACCAATCTCCCCCTGAGCTTTAAACCTCTCCATTAAGAATATTATTTGCTCATTCATCTGTGTTAGTAGAGCATTTTGGTTCATAGTTGTTGTTTTCAGACGTTGGATCTCCTATGCTTTAGCCGATTTCTCACTTTTCAATTGTAGATAATCTCTTTGCAATGTAGTAATCAACTTTCCTTGAGATTCAGTTCTTGCTCTCATTTCATCATCACTTGAATTTTCTCTTTATCTTTTCGCTTTAACACTTCAATCACCTTCGATTGCTCATCATTATTAGCTTTTAAATTGTCAATCTGTGAATGTTGATCAATTAAAGCACTGTTAAGTAGACTTGCTTGAGAGAAAGACACATATCCTTGATCAAGATTGAAATTAACATCTGGAGTTGATGTAGTTGACGTTGTAGCTGTTGTAGCTGTTGAGAATATAGGAGTTGTAGGTGATGATCCCATAGACTGATGTACATATTGAGCACCAGCACTTGTTGAAGGTGTTGTGCTAGTTGTTGTAGATCTTGTTGAATTCATCAAATCTTTCAGTAACTCTGACTGACTCAACCCTTGAAGAATATCAGCTTGTGCTATACAAACTGTGGTTGTGGTAGTCGTAGTCATCTCAGGCAAAGACATATCTGGGCTATCCAATGAAAATACAACAGAACGACGTTTCAGTACAATCTTTTGACCCTTGTGCTTCTTGCGTCGGCCACCACAGCAATCGACTTCCTCCTTTTAAATGGAGTCAAAGATGATGTAGAAGTTGTCGGCTGCTTACTCTTGCCATGACCAATATCGGCTTCGGGATTGTAATCTTCATCAGATTCAGATGGGACAATATCATCATACACATGATCCTTGTATCGATCGTTTCTTTTCTTCAAACTTGTTCGGTACGCGAAATGTTCTTCGCTACCCTTCTTCACTTTCACAACGAATTATTTGTATCAAAAACATCTTCAGAATTAGCTCCCACATCAATAAACTCATCCTCATCACTTTCTTCTTCATCAATGAGGACATTAACAGCTAGTGTTTCAGTCACTGTGATAGTCGCTTGGACTTCAGGACCTGAAACAACAGATTCAGTGACAGTTGGTTGTGAAACAGCAGGTGCTGTGGATTCAAACAGTCGGTTCTGAAACTACCGGTTCTTATACAATTGGTGGTGTTTGTGTCTGTCGTCGTGCTCGTTTAACCTTTGCTTGTTGGTTTCTCTCTGCAACCCAACTATAATCAAGTTCGTCAGACGAACTTCATTCATCATGACGAGGTGCACCCCTAGCTGGTGCAACATAGTTAACATTGCTAAGATGACCAATCAATCGCTTTAGCTTTGGATAATCTTCAGTCTTCTTTTTCTGATAAGTTGCTAATGTGCCAATACTAGCCTCAGTCATGGTTTTCAGCTCCATCTTTTGAGCATCATTCTTGACCAATGTTGGATATAGATCATTTAAGATCATTTGAGTAAATCTTGGATATAATAATGCCTTCTTATGCCTCTGAGTCAAGTTGTCTCTCATGTAGTAAAAGATCAACCCGACTATGTTGTATAGACGATTGAGAATCAAGGCGTTCATCAAAGACAACATCTTGGAACCAATCTCATCATGCCCAGAGATTATGTTGCCCAAACATTGTAGCAACACATGAACCAAATACTTGTATGGAACAGGAAATTTGGCTTTGTAAATCCATTCTTGACTCGGATCATCAGAATACCAAATTCTCTTTAATAACGCAACATTATCAGCTTGATCAAAATCTAAGGGAACATTCGTTGAATCATCAGTAAACTTCAACACGCTTCTCATATCTGCTTCGGTAAATTCTACAGACCGATTTTAAACAGTAGCAGATAATAGGATTGTTCCATCAGTTAAACATCTAGCGGTGGTCCAGAACTCAGTTAAAATATCACGATACACATCACACTCGTGTGTAATGAATTCTTGATCATCTCAGAAAGTCGAATATTCCAGATCCTCCAAACTTGTTTGTCTTTGTTCTTGCAACACCGAGACGTGCACAAACGTTGTGTTTATCACTAACTTTTAAATCAACCGCCATTTCTGAAAACACAAAACATGAATCATTCATTAAATTTAATGTGATTATAAAAAATGTTGACAAATTCATCAGTTGTTTATCATTCACGTAAACGATCGACTTTTGGTTCAAAAATCAAGTTTGGGCAAACTGGATATTTCTATCCGAACTCGGTCCGAACTGAGAATTAGTGTCCAAACCTTGTCCAAACTGACCAAGGTCAAACAGTCAACAGTTGACTTGGCCAACGTCCGAACCTCAGTTGGTCAACAACCAAACCTCAGGCGAACGGAATCCGAACTCCCGTTCGGCTGATGAACATTAGGTTCGCCTCTGTGCGAATCCGAGAGGTTTAATTCCTCTAACTTTCAATCAAGACCAAATTGGACCAAGAAATTAAAACGCTGTGTGCGGTTTTCGACAATGAATCTATAGAAACAAGTTTTAAGTTCTCAAACCGTCTCTACATGGGTTAATTTCTGGATTTATAAACTGAGATACAACCGACACTATTTTTAACTGATTAAACCACTTTTAACGACTCGAAATGACAACAAGACACACCAGTACACTCGGAATCTCATAACCTACCAGAATCCAATCACCAATCGCTTCAAATAGCTATAAATCGAAAATTCAAATTTTTTGCAGAGTTCGGCTAAGTTCGGAGGTTTTTGAAATAGTGAATGAGTCCAAACTCTACTTCGGCCTTTTATAGGCGCTCAGTTCGGCTCCTCCGATCCTATGTTTGCCTAAGTGAAGCCTACTGAACTTGTCCGAACACAGCTTTCGGATCAAACCAAAACTTATCCGAACTTTGCTTCGGACCATCCGAACTTTGCTTCGGACCATCCGAACTCTCATTCAGCTGTCCGAACTTCAGTTTGGCAACTTTTTAGAATTTTCAAAAATAAACCTGATTTTTTAAGAATTGCCAATTTGAACACAAAGATTACAAATTTTACCAATTTGATACAAATCTTTGATCAATTCATTGATAAGTCACATAATTTCAAGACTATTTGGTTGATTTCAGCATAAATTTGATACATTTCAGGATCGGTTGATCAAAAAATAAGATAGAACCAAAATATTTTTGAATTTTATGATCAAAATTTTTTTGATTTTTCACAAGATTATGCTAAAACACTCCTAAAATCTTTTTAGATTTATGTAATAAGCAATAAACCAAACAAACTTGAAATTCATTTAAGTTAAATCTTTTTGCGAGAAAGATCCAGACGCGAGATCGTATCAGACATAATGCATCAGACACATTTCAATTTCAGATTTAATCAGCATGCAAGCCAAGCAGGCAGTGAATACAACTTTACAGTTTGTTTCAGTTTAGGCAAATCAACTTTTATAGCTTTCTAATATGTTTAACATGTATGATTTGGCAAGCATAGATAGTATGAAAACCAACACAATCCGGAATACTGGCAATTTGACTTATTCTATTTTTGTAATTTTTTGACAGAATTTTGATTTTCCATAGAGATTTATCGTTCATGGTGTTTCATGCAAAAATAAAGTAGAACCCTAAACAAACAACAATCAGGTCGGCCTTGTGAGCACGCAGAGAAAGTCCGATTGTTTAGAAACACAAGAAATAGAAAATAAAGCAGAAATTGTATAACCCAACAAGAATCAGGTCGGTGCTCACGCACACGCAGAATGTCAAGCGAACAACAATCAGGTCGATCTTTCGATATGCAGAGGAAGTCCGATCGTTTGACAAAATAAAGAAAATCAAACAAGTTTAAATTTTTGCAGAATGAAAACATGCATACATCAGAACATCTCTTTTATTCTGTTTTTATTATTTTCATTTTTATTGCCAAAATCACATAGCATCCTTCATGGTGTTTCATCACAACAATCAAGCTAAAATTTAAGTTGATATCATACTAGCATATATCAGATTTTCCTTAACACATTCAACTAACCAAGCAAGAACCGACAACCTTTATTCTTACTCTATTCATGGTTGATAACATATATGCTGATGTAATATCACTTCTCGCTAGGTCGGATCAATTTTTCAATTTTTTTTAAATTTTGCCATTTTTCAATTTTTATAATTTTCTGATTTTCTCCCCCAAAATACAAAACTCTATTTTTGGATTTTTGTGATAAGAAAAGAAAAAGTAAACC
The DNA here is from genome assembly GCA_039602395.1 of Deinandra increscens subsp. villosa. Classification (NCBI taxonomy): domain Eukaryota; kingdom Viridiplantae; phylum Streptophyta; class Magnoliopsida; order Asterales; family Asteraceae; genus Deinandra; species Deinandra increscens. The sequence continues at coordinate 74,003,033 of JBCNJP010000023.1, read as the reverse complement.
AAAAGAAAAAATTGATCAACTGACAATTACTCAGCAGGTAATTGTTGTATGCTATTGAGTTGCAAAAGAAATTTGAAGCGGGTTTTATCAAAAGCCTTAGTGAAAAGGTCCGCTCGTTAAAAATCTTTGTGAATCTTTTGCAAATCAATCAGGTTTTTCTCGTAGCAATCACGAATAAAATGATATCTAATATCAATATGTTTTTTTTTAGTGCTGAACATGATTTTTGGTTATGCAAATGGCAGTCGAATTACCTATATGTATGGGAGTAGTAAGAAACTGCAAACCGTAGTCCCGCATTTGTTGCTGAATCCACAAAACCTGAGAACAGTAGCTTGTAGCCGCAACGTATTCAGCTTCTGCAGTGGATGTGGCCACAGACATTTGCTTCTTACACTGCCAAGAGACAAGCCGATCGCCTAAAAATTGACACCCAGCGGTTGTGGATTTGAAGTTAATCTTGCATCCGCCATAGTCAGAATCCGAATACGCTAAAAGGTCAAACTTATCATCATGAGGATACCAGATCCCGAGATCTGCGTTACCCTTCAGATAAGCTAGAATTCGCGTCACCGCATTTAAATGAGAAATCCTCGGAGATTCTTGGTACCTTGCACACAAACAAACCGCAAACATAATGTCAGGTCTACTAGTTGTTAAATATATTAACGAACCTATCATCGCACGATAAAAGTGTGGCATCAATTTTGCGCCATCTTCCTCTGGACAAAGACCATGCATGTGACAGCTGAATCGGAGTCCCTGGTACACGAACGTCATCAATCTTGAACGGTTTAGCACATCATGCATGTACTTCGTCTGATGGATAAAAATACTCTTTCGAAGACTGAATTACTTGCAATCCTAAGAAGAATGATATCTTGCCCATGGAACTCATTTCAAATCGCATTAACTTCTCAAAATCCTTTGAGAATTGTTCGTTTAAGCTTCCAAATATGATATCATCAACATAGATTTGTACCAAAAGCAATTCTACCCTGTTTTCTTACAGAATAGAGTACAATCCACTAACCCACGCTTAAACCTGTTCTCTAGTAAATAAGTGGACAAGGTCTCGTACCAAGCTCGAGGAGCTTGATGTAGACCGTATAAAGCTTTTTCCAGCTTATAAACCTTCTCCAGATAATCAGGATCGTAGAATCCCGGAGGTTGTTTGACGTAGACTTCCTCTTTGACTTTTTCGTACAATAACTCACTCTTTACATCCATTTGGAAGACTTTGAATCCACGATGTGCCGCATATGCCAAGAAAATACGTATCACTTCGATTCTGGCAACCGGTGCGTACACCTCATTAAACTCGATTCCCTCTTCTTGAGAAAAAACCTAAACAACCAATTGAGCCTTGTTGCGTACAATAACTCCCCAGTCATCTCTTTTACATTTATATACCCATCGAGTACCGCATGGCTCTTTACTTCCTTCGGCCAAATCAACTAACTGCCATACCCCGAGTCTCCGGAATTGTAATAACTCTTCTTGCATCGCTTCTATCCATGAACCATCTTGTAAAGCTTGCTTTATGTCTGTTGGTTCAATCTGAGATAAAAAAAGCATGAATGAAAGACTTCATCCTGTGTACCATATTCCCTCATTGCTAATAAAGCACTACTCTCAACTTGTCTTCGAGTTCTCACTCCATCATCTAGTGCAGCTGGAACCCCTTAGCAAAATGGTGTTGCTGAGAGAAGAAATAGAACTTTAATTGAGGCTGCAAGATCTATGTTGGCTGAATCAAAATTACCTGTAACATTTTGGGCTGAAGCAGTGAACACTGCATGTTATGTACAAAACAGGATTTGGATTGTAAATGGTCAAAACAAGACACCTTATGATATTTGTAGAAAAAGAAAACCTAACATATATTTTCTCAAATCATTTGGCTATACTGTAACAATACTGATAAGCAATGAACAACTGTCAAAATTTGATGAAAAAGCTGCTATTTTGTGGGATATTCTGGTGTCTCTAAGGCATACAGAGTATATAGCACCAGTTCTAAAATTGTTGAAGAAACCATAAATGTGGTATTTAATGAAAAGTCAAAGAAAATTTTTGGAGCTGAGCCCTCATGGTTTTTTATATTGATTCACTAACCACTGCTTTTAATATAACTATTGATAAGCCTCTTAGTGAAAATGTGCAGACAAAAGATCTTAAAAATACTACAAATGGCAGGTTCAAAGGTGTTGATCCTCCATTTTTCTCATCTGTCAGCACAAAACCTTATGTCCCAACAACCAGTTTCAACCTAACTCCAGGAGATGTTATTCAATTCAATTCTGATGGAACACCTATTCCTCATACTGCAATTGAATCAGAACAACCAGCTGAAAATCATCTGGTAACTTATCAAGACACTACTGAAGTCCTGGAAACTCAAGAAACAAAGGTGATCTGAACAACCAAGCACATGCCTCAAAATAAAATCAGTCAGGAAGTAGCAACTTACCTGAAGGTTTAAGCCTACCTTGTGGCGACCCTAAAAATTTTGCTTTCTTTCCCCAGCAACTACAGCAACAACGACAGCCGAGGCTGCGAACGCTACAACGCAAGAATAATTTTCGGGACGAAAATTCCATTTACAAGGGGATGATGTGACATCCGATAATTCCAAGGTTAACTTCCGTTAGACAATCTCCGTTAGTTACGTTATGAGTGTTAACTTAGTAACTAATGCTTAACTAGGCCGAATACGTCCACGACCTTTGGTTGATCACCGAACCCGTCCATATGTGTTATGTGTTTATTTAATTATTGCCGCTATGTGGAATTATGTGCAACGTGATTTAAACCCACGATTTATTATTATTAGCATGACAAATTGCTTAATTGTGTATTTATGTGATTAATCGAGTAATTAGAGTGTATGCATTTGTTCTAATCTTGGGCTAATCACTTGCTGATCATTGGGGCCCAAATCCCAATGATAAGCCCAAAGGAAGCCTTAGTATTTAAGTGGAATAAACCCTAATCCTTCCCATTTGCATGCTCCACCACAAAACACACACATACACTCTCCACCTCCTCTCTCTCTCGTGAACCACTTCTGGCCAGCCATGAACCACCAAGGATCACCATGATCTCAGCCTTGAACCATCATCCATCGAGCTTGGAAACCAAAACCGTGAGTCCCATGAACTTTTTATGCACTTTCTTATGTGTTTTACTTTAAAGCATGACCAAACCTTCATGGAATCGTGTATGCTTCTGATATGATGCTTAGGAATGTTAGATCTAGCCTAAAGTCTGCAACTTTACGTGTAAAATCATGCCATAATGAAGATCCATGCTAGTTAGGTCATTTTGTGCTTAAAAGTGTTCTTGGTGATTTGATGGTGAAAACCCATGTTTAAGGTGTTAAATTTGTTTGTGTAATGTTGGTAAATGTTTATGCATGCTAGATACTGAATTATATGAAGTATGGAAGCTGTTAGATTGATTTTTGGTCAGATTTACGAGTTTTCTGCGACTAGCGAAACTAATCATTCGTTAGGCGAAACTGTAGTTTCGCAAACTGTTTGAAAATTCATCCAGCAATACTATACAGCGAAACTATAGTGTCGCCTGTGAAACTAAGTGTATTGCTCGAACGAAACTACCGAGCGAAACAACCAAAGACTCCTGAACGAAAGTTCAAATTAGTTTCGAGCGAACCTAGATAGCGAAACTGTGTCATCAGTTTCGAGCGAAACTATCTAGCGAAACTGTGCCTTATATGAACGAAAGTTCAAACCAGTTTCGCGCGAATCTATGCTAGCGAAACTGTGTCATCAGTTTCGAGCGAATCTAGCTAGCGAAACTGTGTAGCGAAAGTGCTGCCCGTGCATATAGCGAAACTGTGTAGCGAAAGTGCAATTTGTTTAACTGTTATGCCATATTGTATTATGCTATGCTAAGTTAGCGAAACTGATGTACTTCCTTGCAAAGCTGTCATGCATGTTTACCCTCATTTATGATCAACCATCGGTGTCATGTGTCGGTATGTCGAGTCGTAGTTCCAACGTGCTATGTTATGGGCCATAGTGACGTAGTTAAAGTTTAGACACAACCTAACACCTAAGACCCTAATGTGATTATTAGGTCTTCGTTAGCAATCATAATTGGATTATTTGAAGTGTAAGCTGAGCAACCTAAGGTGAGTTTCACTAACCCTTTAATTGTGAGCCCGTTTGGGTCATAACGAATTTACTTAACAGAAAACAACGCTGACATTTTGAGGTATTGCCAAATGGGATATCTGTTATGGAAGTTGGAGTGTTTTATGGGAAACACTTGCAACTGTCCATCCTTGGGGTTTCAAATGAAATCCGCAACCAACTATTTAATACTTAAACTCATTTGGGATTTCAGTTGAAATCCGGAACAACCATTTTGACACTTAAACTCTTTTTAGGATTTCAAAGGAAATCCAGAATAAACGGTTTTAATATGACTAGCGTAGGTTAAAGTCTAAACCAAATGATATCACATGATTTCTAAGGATGCCTTAAAACTTAAAAGTCCTCAACAATTTAGTACCATTAATTTGCGAAGCGAGGGGATGTTGGGTGGATCTACTGAGGGTTTGACAAACCCTGCTCCGCGGTACACAAATGTGTAGCCAACCGGTTGGAAGCCGAACGGAGTTCAATATCAGCCTATTTTAGTTGTGGGTCCCATGAGGAACACAACTGGAGGCACAAACCATCGGCAAATGCCGAACTCTGTTACGGCAGCTTTGGTACGAACTTCCTTAGTGTATGGAAACTGGATTAGCTACCCGCGATATCGGTTGACCGCTTTAATCTTTACTTAACTAGTGCATATTCGATAATTCAGCACTTGGCATCGTTTTGCAAAACTATTACTTATTTATATGTTGATACATATACTTATGAGACCGGGCCACTGTATGACATGCCCACTGTGAACTCACCAACCGTTAGGTTGACACTTGTGTGGTTTTCACTTTTGCAGATCGCTGAGGAGTATCCACCGGAGGTTGGCATGGCACCCGAAGTTACTTATTTCATTTTGAACTTAAATTTGGGAATTGAACAACAATTTATGTTTTGTAATTTAAGCACGTGGTTAGTGCTAAGATACTCATGTTTTTCTTTCCGCTGCAAACTCTTAAACTGTTTTATGATGAATGTTTGGACTTTACTCTGATTCGTTTAGTATTTGTAACTAATGGTTGTGGTACTGGTTTGCTCACACCCCTTAACGGTATAAACTCCGTTAGTGGTTAATTTGGGGGTGTGACATACCTACTCCTGTTGATAACCTTAATGAAGAAATCACTGAGCCTGCTGCTTCACAAATTCAAGATGTTCAAGAGTTACCTTCTTCAACAGAAATACCAGAATTAGTGCTTATGAATGAGTTTACCCCCATTAAACCTTTCCGAGCGTAATTGTCATCATGAATTCCCACCTACTTACAACTCTAGAACTTTGAAACACCATCCTCTAGAGAATGTTATAGGAGAAGTGGAAGCACCTGTACTCACAAGTAGCATATCAACTGATGTAAACATCTGTCAATATGCATGCTTCTTGTCACAGGAGCAACAAAAGAAAATAAATGAAGCTTCAAGAGAAAACAGTAGGATTGAAGCTATGCAAGAAGAACTACTTCAAATCAACAAACAAAGAGTACGGGAATTGGTGGATCTACCAAAGAATGCACCACTACCAATTGGAACCAAATGGGTTTTTAGAAACAAGAAGGATGAAAGGGGCATTGTAGTAAAAAAAACAAGGCAGTGTTAGTGGTTCAAGGCTTTGCTCAAGAAGAGGGAATAGACTATAATGAAGTTTTGGCACCAGTAGCAAGATTAGAAGCAATTAGGATATTTTTGGCTTATGCTGCTTACAAAGACTTTCATGTCTACCAAATGGATGTCAAAAGTGCGTTTCTGTATGGGTTATTGAATGAAGAAGTGTATGTATGTCAACTACCTGGGTTTGAAGATCCACATCATCCAAACAAGGTATGCAAACTGATAAAAGCTCTGTATGGTCTTAAACAGGCACCAAGAACCTGGTATGAGACCCCCTCTCTTGTTATCTAACTAAACATGGATACAAAAGAGGAGCTATTGACAAAACTCTCTTCATCAAAACCGTTGGTAGTACAAATTTATGTTGATGATATAATCTTTGGTTCAACAAAAGATGCTCTCTATAAGGAATTTGAAGCCCTAATGCAAGCAAAATTTGAAATGAGCTCCATGGGTGAACTCACTTTCTTTTTAGGTCTTTAAGTAAGGCAAACAAAATAAGGCATTTTCCTAAATCAATTAAAATATATTCAGGATATGCTAAAGAGGTTTGACATGCTGTCATCTTCCACTACAAAAACTCCTATATTAACATCACACAAGTTAACATCTGATGTAACTGGTGAACCTTGTGATGAGCACACATATAGGGCCATGATTGGTTCTCTTATGTATCTTACAGCAAGCAGACCTGACATCATGTTTAGTGTTTGTCTATGTGCTAGATATCAGGCTGGACCAAAGGAATCACACTTAAATGTTGTGAAAACAATTTTTAGATACCTAAAAGGAATACCAAAGCTTGGGTTATGGTATTCTAAAAATAAAAACTTCAATTTGAAGGCCTTCACAAACAGTGACTATGGAGGATGCAATCTTGACAAAAAGTCAACATCTGGTGGATGTCAATTTCTAGGAGATAGACTTGTATCATGGCAATGCAGAAAGCAGACATGTGTCTCAACTTCTACAGCAGAAGCAAAATACATTGCAGCTTCAGCATGTTGTGGTCAGGTACTTTGGATACCAAATCAGATGATGGACTACGGCATCAATTTCATGGAAACTCCTATGTATGCTGACAACACAAGTGAGTTCAGCATCACCAACAATCCTGTCAAACATTCAAGAACAAATCACATTGAGATTATGTATCATTTTATTAGAGATTGTGTTGAAAATAAATGAATCAAACTCCATCATGTTCCAACTGAAAATCAATTGGCTGACTTATTCACAAAAGCATTTGATGAGGCTAGATTTTTCTACCTTATCACAGCCATAGGAATGATGAATTTTGATTAAATGAAATCATTTAAAATCTGATAAAATAAATTTCTTCTCGTGAAATAAAAAGAATCACAATTTTTTTTGTTAAGCACTACCAAGGTAATCTCACTCGAGATAACCTCATCCGAGATAACTAAAATTACCAAGGAAAATTATCTCACCCGAGATAACCACACCCGAGGTAACTTTATTTATATTGGATGACGAATTTTCACCTGAGATAACTCTAATCGAGATAACTAAACTTACCAGGGAGAAATTATCTCACCCGAGGTAACTTTGTTTATATCGGATGACGTCATCTCTCCGAGATAATCTCACCAGATCACTTAAAAGAGATTAAAAAGGCTATCTCTGATGAATACCTCGTCCGAGATAACTTCACCCAAGATAAAAAAAAAATTACCTAGGTCATTGGCAAAAATTATCTTCCGAGATAATATTTTACTGATAACTTAAGAAAAAGGTAATCTTCTCAAAATATCTATTACAAGTTTTCCGATGGGATAACCGTAGGTCCAACAAGAAGAAGCCACGTCAACCCACCTTTTTCTCTTTTACCAGACCCACTTGTCCTTTTTACAATAACCATCCCTTCCACATCCCTAATTTAAAGCGACAAGCGGTAACCTAAAACCCACGATCCCACAAATTAACTACTCGCACTTACTCCCATATACTTCCAAACATTCAGTTTTCTCCACTACCTGCTCATACTTCTCCGATTCTGTTCATCCTCAAACAAACATCAACAAATGGCACCTAAAGCTAAGAAAGGGGAATCATCTTCTGATGCAAATGCCCTATTACATGCTGGCCACAATACAGTGGCACTATTTTCAAAAACAGAGAAAAGCTCTGTGTTTCATGAAATGATTGATTTTTTGAAAGCATCACACATTTTCTACGCTCTTACTGTTTACCCAAACATTTGCGAAGTGGTGATTACAGAATTCTGGCAAAATGCCTCAAGAGCAAAGACTACTGAAGGAATGTATGAGGTACACTCAAAAGTTCAAGGTCACAAGGAAATTATCATTGAAGAAGTCATAAGAACACATCTAAAGTTCAATGACCAAGGAGGATACAAAGAAGTGCCCTCCTCTAAGTATCTTGCAACCTTAAAGGTTGTGGGATATGGAGGATCAGACAAGAAGTTAAAGAAATCACAACTGCCATTCAAATGCAGATTTCTTGCACATGATATTCGCAAATATATCCTCAAGGAAAACTGATGATGAACTCTCTTCAGTTCAGGTCTCAGCTTTTCATGCTTTCGTACAAGGTCAAAATTTTAATTTTTCTAGAATGGTGCTGGATGGGATGGTGGATAATTTAAAACATAACAATGTTCACTTCTTTCAAATATATCCCAGATTTTTGTAGCACATTCTAAGGTGTTTAATACCCAACTTAAAAATATCAGATAAAATTTATCAATTAAGGGTACCAAATGAAAAATTATTTTCATACCTATCAAGCAATTTAAAAGAACAAAGGGTATACAGGTGTGGACACTAACCATCCTATACCTGTGCCAAGACATGCAGTGGGTGCACTAGTGGTGCAACCACATGCAAATCCTGAGCCTATTGCTCCAGTTGACAACCCTGTGTTACCAGTAGTGGTTCAAGCCCCAACTGCCAATCCTTCCTCTTCCAGACAAGTCTCACCTAAAAAGAGGAAGAGACACTCAAAATTTGTCAATGCTTCAGTCATTTCATCCCCTACCAATGATCCAGAAAATCCTGAAAAAGAGGGTGCAAGGTCTACTCCACCTGCGCAACCCAAAGCCACCCAAACTATAAGCCATGCCAAAGACAAAATCCTTAGGCTGAAAAGAGCCAAAAGGGATAGCCAAGCAACATGTGACTCTCCTAAAAGAGATGAACCTATAGGGTTGAATGTACTTCCCTCATTCACTAGCAAAACTCCAACAAGACCAAGCCAGTTTACACCTCAAAGTGAAGGTGATGACATTTTTTGTACTTCTTATGATACACTATCTCCAGAAACCATATTTGCAGGAGATGTGTTGAAGACTCTCAAAGAAAATTCACCCCAACCACACTTTGGTAAGGAGTTCAGCCATAGGAGTATAGACATGGCTGATGTGAAAAGGGATGCCACTACACTTGAATCCCCACAGGATCCAGTGGACAGTGGTAACATAGATAAGACCCAATACATGGCAACTAGACCCTCTTTTGACCCAAAGGCACCTTTGGTGGCGCCCAAGGTAAATGAGGATGTGACTAGGAATCTCAGGAGCCAAGACAACCAGGGTGAGGGACATGATCAAGCAAGGCTTGATGGTCCTTCTTTGTTCAGGAATATTGGTTTCAAACAAATGGAGAGCAAGCTTGCACTCAATGAATTAACGGTTTTGTACCAAAACTTACAAACATAGATCACTTTGCTTTCACACACTGTGAAAATACAGGGTGAAGAATTGAAGCAAATCAAGCATCAACAGGTTCCTTATGCAAAAGAAGATGTCACCAGAACCTTAGGCTCAAAATCTAAAGCCACTACTCCACCACAAGAACTTGGTACAGATGAAGATGATGCTACCAAAATGGAGGGGTATAGGGCCTATAGAGAAGAAGTTTTACTAAATTTGACTGGTATATAAGAGTACCCAAGGAGGTTAGATTGAAGTTGTTTCAATTTGTGGGAAGAGAGCCATTTACAATTGAAGGAGCATGGAGAAGGGTCTCAATACCTGAGATCCTTGCTGTGGCCCCACACAAAGACAACCTAAAGGAGTTGTTTCTCTTCACTATGATAGTTGCAGGAGCTCTTCCTGCCTCTATCAGAGAAATCCAGCAAATTACAATTGAAGAAGCATGGAGAAACATCTCAATACCTGATATCCTTGCTGTGGCCCCACACAAAGACAACCTAAAGGAACTGTTTCTTTTCGCTATGATAGCTGCAGGAGCTCTTCCTGCCTCTATCAGAGAAATTCAGCAAATTATTGAAAAAAAAAGACTTGATTACCCCTGAAATGAGGGCAATTGCTGAAGAAGAAGGAGTTGATCTTGATGCTGAGACAGAAGTGATGGATGAAGATAATGATGATAATGATGATGATAACAATGGTGATGATGGAAATGGAAAGAAAGATGACGAAGAAGTTCAAAGTGTGCTGAAAGAAGACACTACTGACAAAGATTAGAATATTCAAGATATCAACAAAGATGTGTACAAAATTGATATGGATATTGCTGATGAAAAAATAGAAGATGTCTTGAAGGATTATAGAGATCTGATTGATCCCGAGGTAAATGATGAAGTTACCTCCGAAGCTGAATAAGTTATCTCGAGAGAACATATTACTCCGGGTGAACAATTTACCTCGGAAGAGAATGTTATCTCGGGAGATCAGATTATCTCGGAACTGGCTATTATTACCGCTGCTGATCAAGTTACCTCAGAGCAAACAATTACTCCGGAGGATGAAACTAACACTCTTATGTTCTTTGCAGCACACACAGAGCAGCTAATCAGGTTTGAGTTTACTCAAGCAAACATTTGGGAAGGAGCAGAAACACTAGCAATGCTACATGCAAAAAGGATTTATTAAAGAATCGGCTTTTCTGGGTTAACTTCTGCTCCTTTTCCTCCTATTAAACCTGAACAAATTCTCATGATTGAAGCTCCTCCAATAGATTTGGGAGGTGTTAGAGATGAATGGGGATATCTCATGGAATTTGGGCCTTACTTCCCACCAACAAAAAGACTATGCAGAAATTGTTCCTTTGGCACCTTCAAGTCCTGTGGAGGATATAGTAAGAGATATTTTGGCCAACTACTGGGCCAAAAATAAACCAAGAACAGGTGAAGTAAAGATTAATTCACTGCCACCATTTGTCAAGAGAGCTGCCATCAGTGACAAAGTCATAACCTACCCTACTGACAATCCAAATCTTGGGAAGGGTAAGAAGAAAATGACTGATTATGAACTCCTACAGGCAGAATATGAGAAGAAGTTCAAACCTTCCTACAAGAATGTGTCATCTCCTGAAAACAAGATAGACTATTCAAGAACAGTCCTATTCTTGACAGGCATGGTGAAGATCGTGATGGGAGAAGAGAACGTGACAAGGCATTATCTAGAAATTCAATGAAAGAATGATGAGTCACATGGCTCAATTGAAGAAATTCAGTGAATTGAAAAAGAAGAAGCAGAGAAGGTGTAAAAATTCCTACAAAACTGTTTGAAGCAGAGAAAGCAAAGGCCACGAAACCTACAAGGCTTTTGGATGGGCAAGAGACCACCTTACCTGACAATGATGTAAGTATGATTAACTCTGTGCTTGCAACTGATTTAATTGAAAGAATGGAACAGGATAGACTAGATAAAGAGATGGCAGAGGCTTTTGTGCTTCAAGACAACCTGAACATTTATCAAGACAATGAAGAAGTCTTTGATATTATAAAAGAAGCCAAAAGAAGGTCTATAGAAGAAAGGAAGAAGAAGGTAGACCAAGCCAAAGAAAAGAGGCATCAATCATTTATTGAAGAAGCCAGCCTTGCTGTAAACAAAGATAAGGAACAGATTAGGCTAGCTACAAATGATGCTAACTGGGAGTTACTGAAAAGATGGAGAGACATTATCTTAGCTAGAGGATGGGTCACCCCTGAAGCCATTAGCTTGACCTCTGCTAATGATTTATGTGATTTGATTTCAATGGTAGTAGAAGAAGAAGGAAATCTCAGACTCAGTCAAAGAATTGAAGCTGATTATATCACTCATGAGCAAATGAAGACTGAGGAAACACATAAAATTATCAAAGCTCCTCTTACAAAAGCAGAGGAGACAACAACACTCAAAAGGTACTTCAATGAGATTTTAGGAGAGGAAAAGAACACAATCAATCCATGTTCTTTGAAAACTCTAAGAGACGGGTATGGTGAGATAAGAAAGGAGCAATCAAGGTTATCTGAAAGAACAAGAATTCCTAGATCCCCAGGAGCTTTCTCAGGTACACCTTCTCTTCCTCCTAAACCTATGAGTCTCATAGACTCACTTCTTGGCAATACACCCTCTACTCCACCCACTACCACACAAATCTCCACCATTCCTATCAAAAGAAACCCACCCAGGGCCAGCAGACCTCAATTCTTAAAGCCACCAACCAAAAAGTACAAACTAGCAAACCCATTCTACCAAAATTCAGATCTGATAACTTCACTCCCATTGAACCTCTCATCAAACCCAAACCAAAACCCACAACAGAATCATCCCATATTCCTTCAATCCAAAATCAACTCACCATTCCACACAACCAACCTCAGCACCTACAGAAGCAACCAACCCTGTGAACTCACCAGAACCCACTACAGGTACATCAAGAAGAAAGAAATCAATGGCAAAAAGGAAAAGATCTTTAGTCATTTCCTCTAGTTCTGACTCATCTTAAAACAAAAAAAGAACCTGAAGATATGCATATGGATAGAAGAAGAATTCTTTTTTGGAAATTTAATGAAGACTCAAGTTCCTACCTATTCACTACAACAACCAACGAAGTTCTAAGACTCAGCAGCAATGAAGTGTTCACTACTTTTTCTGACTTAGAACTTGGTGATATAAGAAGTGAAGCTGGTGATGGCAAAATACTAAGTGCTCAAGAGCAGTCCCTCATGATGAAGATAAGGATGAACTTTGATACAACAACATGGAAACTTCGTTTTCTGAAACTATCAGAACTGACTGTCCTGTTACTCATGTGGAATTGGATCTAGCTACTAACATATACATTGTATACAGAGCTGATGGATCATTCACATGACACGGAGAGATAAATCCAGGTGAATGCAACTTTAATGATCAGAAAACTATACTGGATTGCATGCTCACAAACAGACTGTTCAGATTTAACATGACAAAGGATCAATAGAATGAATCAACTTTGCCAAAGAAGCTAGTTGCTTTTGGTTCAAGATAGTTTAAGTCGTTTTGTTTTTCATTTAGTAAGATATTCTGAATATTTTGGAAGCATCATTTTAGGGGTAGATTGTAAGGAATTATTTCTCCTGAAGAAATGATGTTGATCGGCTAAACATGTTATCTAGGAAGAATAGAAGGCCCGAGATAAGTTACCTCGGAAGAACAGACTGCCCGAGATAACTTACAGTTACATCGGAAGGTCATTTTACCTCGGAAGCCTATTTTACCTCGGGAGCACAGTATTGTCTCAGACAGTGGATACGCCCGAGATAACTCAAGTTACCTAGGTAAGGTGAGTTATCTCGGACATCAACTTGACCTGCTCCACTTATCCCTGACATATCTGATCCAGTTTTCTGCATTCTCATGACATGAAGCTGACACGATTATCTTCTAGACTAGTTTAATATTATTCTAGATTATTTATCTTTACTTGACGGTCTAGATGATCGTTAGAGAGATTAAGGGTTCTCCTGATTTCTTAGGGCACTATATATAGACACTTGTAACTATGCTTTAAACAAGCAAGTGTAAATCACTCTGTAATGTACTTCGAATCTGCAAGTTATAGTATAGTGCCCAGTATTATTCATACTATTGTTATACTTGTCTTGTATTCGTTTTAATATTACTTTACTTCAAACAGAGCATACGAATTAACTTGTTTCCGCCTGGTTAATTCTAAGTAAAATCTTGTGATTGGTTCAACTCTGTAACCAGAATTTGATCCTACAAAAGCAGACTTCTCTTTGAGCAGTTTTTAAACATCTTCGAATGATTCACTGATATCATTTGCTTCATCTCCTTCCATGGTAGATACAGTCAACGCATCTTCATCGTGCACATGTTTCACGATCAAGGTAGATGAATCAGCAAATTAGTTACCCCAATTATAAGTTTTGTCTTCTTGAGACAGTAAAGCTTTTGTACTATCAGATTTAGAGTTTGAATGAGAAGAATTCCCTGAATTTTGACATTTGTGTTTCCAGAATCATTTAGCTTTGAAGTATACTTTTGATACTCTTTCTTCTTACGCTGAGAACATTCTCTTGCGAAGTGGCCAAAATTCGAGCAGTTATAACACCTTACTTTGGATTTATCAAAACCGATATGCCCACCCGAATTGGGATCTTTTCGGCCAGTCTTCTTAAGAAATCTCTTTACCCGTCGAGCTAGCATTGCGAATTGCTAATTAATATCCATAAGCTCTAAGTCATCTGGGTCGACCTGATCCTAGTCTTCTTCCGTCAATTCAGCATTGCTTACTTTTCCCATTATGACTCCATAGTAAGATGAAATCAATGCCGAAACCAAAGCCATATAATCTTCCGTGGTTGTAACGGACATAGCCATCTTGCTAGAATTCACCATATTGCTTGTAGGTATTGACACATTACATCCTGAAGATCCATAACTTGATTCATAGCTTTCTGAATTTGACATATTTCCCGAATTTGACATATTTCCAGTAACATTTCCAACCACAAAAGCAGTAGCTGGAGCAGAACTTGTAGCTTTCCCAGACTTTCCCCATATAGTAGCGACATTTGATCCATAGTAGACATCAGGCTTTTGAACTTCAGCTGGTGTATTGTTAACATTCTTCATCATCTCTAAGTCTCTAGCTTGCAGCTTTCCCAATAACTTCACAAAACTCAATGTCGAGTATTCCTTGTCATTTGTAAGCATTAAGACGTAAGGTTCCAACTTTGATGGAAGTCCTTCGAGTAGTTTGTCATTTAATTCATCATCATCCTTCTTGATTTGAACGATATCCATTTCAGACAAAAGATGACAATATCTTGAAATTAACTCAGGAACACCTTCTCCATCAAAATGTTTGAAGTTATCAAATTCTTTCTTCAAAACCTTCTTTTTACTCTTCTTATACTGATCATTTCCCTCACACCTTTCTTTCAAAGCAGTCCAGATCATGAGAGTGTTTGCACATTTTAATTGATGGAGCATTTTTTTTTTGGTAAAGCTTGTGTAAGGATTCCATAAGCTTTCTGTTCTCTTGTGTCATCCACCTTTTGTACTAGATCCAGGTTCCTTTGCATAATTGGTATATTCTTGTTATCAACAGGATAGACGTACGGTGCAACCATTGCAATCTATAGATCACAATCCGTAGTCCCGACATAAGCTTCAAACCATTTCTTCCAATTATGATAATCCTTAAGTTTGAACAACTTGGGAAGCTTTTGACTCGTCCCAATTTCGTTGTCATAGTTCAACAATGTCTGCATTTGTGATTGAATCGCGGAAAATGCATGTAAATCCGACATTTTCAATTTCTTGAAAACACTGTTTATCCTAACTCTTCCGAACTCTGAACAGTTGTATGAACTCTGCCGAACCTTGTGCGAACTCAGAAAATCAGGCAAACACCAAACGAACTCTTCCGAACTTTAGTTCTGTCAAACCTTATCTGAACGTTGTCCGAACTCAAACTCAACCGAAGTCTTCTGAGCTTCAACCTATGAACAGTACCCAAACTGTCTGAACTCTATCCGAACACGACTTCGTTTAACCGAACACAGCCAAACTCTATCCGAACAGAATTGAACTGAAAACTTTCAAGAGAACACAGGCAAACTCAGGTTCGGATGACGGTTATTTGGCAGACGTGAAAACTCTCAAAAAATGACGTTTTCGAACAGAAACTCACTCAAACGAAACTCCTGGACACGATAATGACCATTTTGAAGTGTGTAATGTGTAGAAATGATCAGAAGATTGAAAAACAAACGTTTTTAGATGAAAAATATGAAGAAAACACCAAAACACTTTGTTTATCGACACAAATGATGAGTATTTAGCTGATCAATCACCAGATTGCTCTGATACCACTTGAAAGAGCGTGGGACTCGTGAATCGTGATCAACTCATATCAAATGTGTAAACAAAGTAATGAACAATCGTGTAAATAAAGTTCAATCTCATTCAATAACCAGGTACAGATTACAAATGAGACTCAGAGCTAAAACACTTTCAATCTCAAATACTTAAAGAAAATGTTACATATATAACAAACCTATCAACTATATATAGCAAACCCGATTGTCCGAACCTAGCCATGAGCCGAACTGCAGTTCGCCCAAGGTTAGCACAGGTTCACCCAGATTAGGTTTTCATTGATTTTCTTGTTTTTCTTCCAAGTCTTCGACCAATCCAGCATGTTGCCACTTTATGTATCAACAGAGCACTTCCACTTATTTCAACCTCATAGTTAGTACTAGAAACTTCCTATAACCTTCATTTCATGGAATTTAATTTGTTTCGTTAATCACGTATTGGTAATAGGAAAAGGGTACATATAGCACCTAATCCAATTGGTTTGACCCGCTAACGCATCAATCAAAATTTCAGCTCATATAGCACAATTCCACCTGCAACTTCCCGTCGTCATTCGTTTCCTTTGGTACAGAACTTTGTACCAAGCCACTCGATTACTTGCTAAGACAAATTTGGGGACTATGAATCCATAGAGCCCCATCTTGCCTCAACGTTAAAGCTCAACCTAAATGGGTCATATATATAAACATATGTATAATATATAATGCCACATCATTGTCAATTCACAATCACATTCTATAACATTAATCAACTAACCACTACGTGTTACCTTTTACCTTTGTTTTTGCCTTCTTGTTGGTGACCCAAGCTTCCTCCCGTTTCACCTATAACCATAACATGATTAAATACACCACAGCACAATCATTATTCACATATTTCACATTCCATCACCAAACCAAGTTGGTGAATTCAACCTACACAAACTTCCACCTTCATTTAAGCATTTCATCGAACACCTAGTGTACATACTTAGTGTTCTAACTAAAAACTAAAAAATAATATATAAGACATCCATTCATCCCATTCTTGATTTTAAACACATCACATTCAGATTTAATGAACAATTTAACAAATTTCATCATATCATCAAACTTTCTCATGCCAAATAACCCAAACCTATCAACCATTCCCCATGGCCATCGATTTCTAGGTGATGGGTATGATCACCCATCTCACACCTCACTAGGTGTACATAAAATCAATCATGCAAGATGAAATTATGCATCATATGGAGTCATAATCATACATACTACAGTTTCTACATATCAATTTGACCTATGATTCAACGCCATAAAATCACCTCCATCTAGAAATTACTTACTTAGTCAAGAACTCAAGAAATACAGATGAAATGAGGTGTAGGAGAGTTCCTAAACCCGAATTCAGCTCCCCCCCCCCTTCCTCGATAGCCCCTCTTGCACCTTCAATTTGGAAATTTCTTCATGAGCTAGGGTTCATCTCCCTCTTCTCTTACTCACGTTCGTGAATTCTAAGTCTGGTGAAATCCCAGACTAGTTTTCTCCTTCTAACTTACAGCATTAAGCCCTGAAGTTTACAATTTTTATAAATATTAACCAAAACCCGCATTTGCACATTTAGTCCTGTAATTTCCACTAGATAGCCCTTAGTTACAAAATTTAAATTAGTATTGATTATTTTCCGCTAGATACACAGATAAATTTCTAAAGCCGCTCATTCCACCAGCAACCCAAATAAAGAAATTAATAAAATAATGCATTCGGTCTATTACGAAACTTGGGATGTTACACATACCCACCTTTTTCTCACGATATGCGTCATCCATATGTTACTGCACGTATGGAGGCACACCAGGCAGGCCTTGTTTCAAACTGTTACTCTTTCCCGGCGCTGTAGAGCTCATATAATGCTCATGCCCCCATGTATCCCCCGCCAGTGTACACTTATTTTGCTCATCCTCTACCACCTCCACCTTACAAGATACCGTCCTATCCTTATGCCCCATATGTTCCCTATGTTGAGCCTCACTGTTCCTCGTATTTCAGACCTGGTTACCCGTTTCCATATTCTCCATACTGTGAGATCGCCGGACCTAGTTCTCCTGATGTTTCCGCACTTGTGGAGCGGAACCGCGCTCTAGCACAGGAGAACGCATAAGCTAAAAAGAGGGAGAAGAGCATGGCAAAAATGTTATTGAAGGCATACACTACAATTATGGAGGTTGTTGGATCCCGTGAGGGGCTCTTTAATAATGTTGGTACAATTTGATTTAAACAAGTTGCGGAAAATAAATCAAATTGGAAGACAGCAATTCATAAAAAGGGTTTTTCGGTATATCTCAAATGTAAATAATGGTTTACACGAGTTTATAGTATAACAATGTATCAATAGAAATAACTTTTCTATGGGAGTAAGTTGTAATTGCTTTAAAAAGATATAGAATTTTATGCGTGCTGTCTTGCTCTTTCTTATGAAGTTGGCTTTCTATTTATAGGAAGATATAGCAAGTTGCAATTGGATAATGTGGTTGAGGACGGTTGAATTTCGAGTGTGTCAGAGTATATAGAGATAAATGGAGGATATTCAATTTATCTCTTTTTCAATTGTCTTCAACTACTTCAGTGATTAATGTCGAGTTGGTCTTCAATTTGCTTGTTCTTCATGCAAAGGAAGAATTTGTTCTTCTCATAACCTTTATCTTCTAAAAGTCCAGAACTCCTTCAAGACTCTTCTTTGAAGACTGTTAATGCTTCCCATTAGAAACCTTCTACAGAAATGAGGATTTCTGTAGAATTTGGTCTGTACAAAAGTACTTTGGAATTTCCGGAGTAGTTCTGTATGAATACAGAAATCTGTAATTCGTACAGATTTTCATATCCTTTCTCTTTTGAGGATATATCTTATCTTTTCTTTGAATATTTGACTGTTTTCCTTTACATTTACATTGTGTTCTAACAATCTCCCCCTAAGTATTTGAGGAAAATAAATAAAAAGAGAAAGTAAAAGGTGCATAGATCATTTTCATTGATCATTCTACAGAAATAGTAAACGAAGTTTTACAAATGTTTTCTAATCTTTGCCCTACCAGTGAGTGATTTAATTTCTAAAGGTGTAGTCTTTAGAGCATTCTTCCTGTAGGGTCCGAAACACAGTTCTCTCTTTCATTAAGGCTTCAAATTCTGTTTTGATGGCTTCCTTCGTTCTGTTGTTGTTTGTCCTGCATTTCTCTAAGATAAATAGGAAGAAATCTAAGGCCAGATTTTTGTACTTCTGTTTTTCTTTCAGTCTGAAGAATCTTCTTTCTTCAGAGTGGTCTCTGAAGCATATACCAGGGATTTGGCTGAGAAATGATGTTCCTGACCCTCTCCATGAGACGCCAGGAGGGATTTCCTCATTTGATTTTGTCAAAAATAGGAGGGAATGTCGGAGTGTTTTTCCAATTCAACATCCACTTGAGCTTGTCTTCTGAACATTCTTTTTCCAGCTGCAATGCCTTGATATAAAGCATTCCTTACTCTTTCAGTTTTTGAAGGTTGACTTGAAAAGTACCTTATAAATGAAACCAACTGTATCAGATTGAATTACTGCAGATGTTTATCAGTGAATTCCTTAAAGTTTTCACCATGTGTCTTAACTCTATACCAGTTGAAGTGATCTACGCATAGATGTCTTTGTAAGGATTGGGCTTTGATCTTTATGAACTCAATAATTATAGGCATTGTGTAGATTTGATCTTCCTCAACTGGATTTCCAGTGGTCCTGTTAAATTCCTTTTTAGAGAGAGGGCTCATTGAGGGTCTACCCTCTTCTTTCTTTAGTAGTCTTTCTTGCAGCTCTCTAAGTTCTTTCCAGCTAACTTCTTGCATGTTCTGTTTTTCAGTTTAATCATCTTTAAAGGAGGATCCAGATATGAAAGATCAAGCTAATGAAGATGATTGCATTTGAGTCTGTTGTGCTGGGTTTTTCTTTGTTGTTCCAGTGGAGGGGGGTTGAGAAGTATTTGTTTTCATGGCTATTTTTTGACGGTCATTTAGGGGAAGAAGGCGGTGGAGGTGGAGGGATACCTTCATAAGCTTGAGATGGAGGTCTGCATTTCTTTGAATTTTTTCTAGTTGAGTTGTTCTTCATCCTCTTCTTGTTCATTTGGGTCCTCACTTTGAAGCTTTGTCTTCTTTGTTAGAGGTTGAACAAGGATTGTGGCTAGCTTTCTTTTCTCACATGTTCCTTTTATCTTCTGTTTCCACTCTCTTTCTATTTCTCTCATCTGATCTTTTTGGAAAGAGTTTTTTATTTCCAGATTTACTAAAGTCATTTGATTTCTTGGCAGGTTGCTTCTGACCAATTTTATTACCTCATGTGCCTCCTTTGCTTGATTTCTGCCCATATCTTCAAGAGTTATTTTCTTGTTCATTAGAAATGTAGACAGATTTTGATCATTGATTCAGTAGCACTTGTGTCTACAGATGTCAGCTTTTGGAGACTTTTGTTGATCTCTTCTGATATCTGGTTGGCCTCTTCTGACTTCTCTGAGTTCTTCTTTCCAAGTATTTAGCTCATTTGCTAGAGTAGTTAGTTGATTGGTGTTTTGAGCTGTGTTTCTTTCCACCTTCATGAGCTTTTCTGAGTTTGAGGAATTGAGTTTTCCTAGTTCATGAAGATCAATTTTCTGATATCTTTTGAAAGTGAATATTTTCTCTCTGATTTTTTGAGAAAAAATTTAAGAGATCAGTTTTGAGTAAGGCACTGGGTAAATTTGGAGAGGGATCAACAAATGATATTTCTCCTTCTAACATACCAGTGGACAACACATGTCCGGCTGTTTTACTAACAAATTCTCTGTTGAGAGTTTTGTTAGTGCCTATAGAACCAGAGATATCTGGTTTGCCCAGGTCTTCCACATTCATTGTCTTCATCTTAGATGATTCAGACCCATGTGTTGTTTGAATGTTCTTTTTAGAATATTCATGAGCCGAATCCTTAGGGAACCAACCCTTGTGGATTTTTTCCAAGCTTCCTTGACTCATTGAGTCTCCACTTGTTGGTGCTTGTTGATGACTTTCAGAGTCATCAAACAGGCTGGGCTTGGTGGCTATTTCGGGAATATGGATGTGGGGTGCTGAGTTTGGTGGACTGAAGTTGAAATCTTTATAGGCTGGGGTGGTGAAATTTGAGGTGGGAGAGTCTGGTGAATTTCTGTTCAGATTGACCGATTCAGAAAAATGGGATGTTTGAGGGCTATGTTTGGGGATTGGTTGTTCTGGCTCAGATGAGTTCTGTTTCTGTAGTTCTATTCCTTCTTTGTATTTTATTATAACTAGGGATTCATCTAGTATATTTGATATCAATGAGGAAGGTGCAGAGGATATGGAATGGATGGTACCCGATTCAAATTTCTTCAGTATTTTCAGAGTGGCTTAGTTGTGCTTAGCTCCTGTCAGAGTTAGTGATTCTTCCTGATATTTTTTTTAAGATGAGTAGAGAAGGGAATCTAATAAATGGAATCTGAGCAGCTTCTTTCTTTTCCTTGTGTTTATCTTTGAAAATACGTGAGCATTGGATCGTCTACTCAATCTAGCTATCTGGACATCGAAACGTAATTAACCGATTGTTTTATTGATCAACACGAACAATTACAACCAGTGTAAACACAGAGAATTGACACAGAGATTACACACTCAGAAACACACACTTAAGATTTGCTCACACGCTCAGAACTACAAAACACAAAGCTCAAACAACTATATATACCCGATCAGCCGAACTCCCACCGAACCCCAGGTTCGGCCGGTCCGAACTTCAGGTTCGGACCAGGTTCGGCCAACCCTATATTGGCTTGAACTTGGTCTTCGTTCGATACTTCACACGACGCACATTTCAGGTATCAACAAACTCCCCCTCGTCGTGTGCAGTATCTCTTCTCTTTTCTTCTCCACATCATCAACTATGTATCTTCAATCAAGCTCCCCCTCAAGTAAAGAATCCGTTTATCCAATGAAATGAATCTTCGAACAAACTCCTCCTCAACTCAATCGTAACTTGATCTTGAATACTTGATGATATCTAGTATATCTCTGGTCTTTATCAACAGCTTCAGAAGACTTGAAGTCGTGATAGCTTGCACAACAGCATTCTGCATTAACACTTAAATAATCTTGGCGCAAAACGTCTCTTCGAGACTCCAAGATATGATTTTGAAAATGATTTTATATCACGTGTTGATCAGATCGAAAATAAAGCAGAAACAAAATCTTTTTGGCTTTTTGAAACTTTATATCAAAACAAACCTAAAATCTTTTTGATTTTTCAAAATTTATGTTAAAACACACCAAAAATCTCTTTGTACTTTTCTTGATATGAAATGAAATTGCAACACAAAATCAGACACTATTTTTTGTATGAGAAAGATCACTATATGGGATCATATTGAACATAACGCACTGAACTACACTTCAATTTCAATTAATTGAAGCACACAAGTCATGTCGATTGCTGGTATAATTTGTCCATCTTAAACTCAGACAGAATCATACTCATAACATCTGGATATGTTAAGGTATTGATTAGATTTGCTTTGACCAGTGTACCCCACACTATCAGACATATTCAGACATTTTCTGTTTTTCTTTCTTTTTCTTTTGTGTGATTGCATTTGTGAACTTTCACATTGCATACTATTTTTCATGATACAGTCAACTGTGTTCCATGCAAAAAGAAATAAGAACGTTAAATCGTCTACCTTAAGGTCGATCTTTCGATACGCAGATAAGGCCTCGGATTTAACAAAATAAGAAAAATAAAACAAGTTGAAGTTGTATAACTCAACAACAATCAGGTCGGTACTCCCGTACACGCAGAGAAAGTCCGATGAGTTATACGAAACACCAAAGAAAATAAAGCAGAACGTCAAACGAACAACAATCAGGTCGGTCTTTCGACACGCAGAGAAAGTCCGATCGTTTGACAAAATAAAGAAAATCAAACAAGTTTAAATCTTTGCAAAATGAACACATGTGTACACAATGACTTCTCATTACTATTGTCACACTTATTTTTCTTTTTGTGTCATGAAATACGCATCAAGATGTTGTCCACTTGGTCAAGCATTAGCATTTAATGTATATCACATCTGAATACTTTCTGATTTGTCGAGCCTACCAAGCACATCAAACAATGATCTTATGGCCCTTTCATCTACTTTATCCATGAGTCAGATACATATGCCAATGTACCATCATTTCCCAATGATCAATTTCTCACAATTTTTATATTGTGCATGTATTCACCTTCCTTCATTATATATTTTGCATGTATTCACCTTCTCCCCATACCATGCATTTTCTCAATTACTCCCCCTTACTTACAATTCTCCCCCTTAAAATGAAAACTCTATGTTTGGATTTTCATTTTACACAAAAAATAAGACTCCATTTTTGGCTTTTTGAGAAAAAAACGTAAGCAAAGAAAATTGATCAATCAACACGGATATGTTTCAGATTTTGAGAAAAAATTTGTCATTAAATTTAAATTAAGCAGATTACTCCTCCATCAACAATTTTTCAATCGTCGATAGGTCTTCTAGAAGTACCTGCACACTGGACAACCTGATTAGTTCACAAATGACCCGAAGCGAATCGCTTCTGGTCGACCAGTGTCCTGATTTTGCTTTGAAACCACCTTAGGTTTCCATTGTTGTTGTTTTGGTAATTCAGTTTTCGATGAAACAGTCACAGGTGACTGTGATGATGAACCTACATTTTGATCCTTTGAAAACTTTGGAACAAAACGTTTTTGTTTTTGAAAGAATGTAGGCTCAACTTCATCAAAAACTCTGCCTTGTTCATCAAAGAACTTAGGTTGGGCAGGTTTACCAAAAACGGATTTCTTATGAAATCTTTGTGATGAATCAGCAGGTGAGGGACAATCTTTTGCCATATGCCCTGGGCGACGGCAAATATAACAAATTCTTGTCGTTTTATCCCATCTTTGATGTACCTGCGAAGAACACACATGAATATCTCTAACATGATCAGAATGAGAATCATATACCTGATGCATGTGATCATGTACCCATTTAGAGGTAGGGCTTAGAGATTGAGAACGTTCAGAAGAAATGGTTGCTTTCACAAAGACCTCAGCAATCTTCCGAGCATCAACACAATGTAGTGGAAATTCTTTGTCTGAAAATAATTGATCCGAACCCTTGAGTTTGTAAAAACGTTCGGGTTGAATTTTATCAGCTTGAAAAACTTCCTTCTTCACTTGTTTCATCTTTAATTTCTTCAAATCTGGGGATGTAGATGCTTGAACCTCCACAGCTATATCCTTCTTCTCATGAAAACCCAGACCAACATTTTTGCCAGATCCTTTCACCTCCGATGTAGAATGTCCATTCTTGGCTAATCTTGTGAATTCAGCTTTCACATCAGGAAGTTTCTTTTGATCATAGAAAATTGACTCATCAATTTCAGGTTGAGACTGAATCTTGTCACTTGATGTAGACGATTTCTCATTATCAGCAGACGACGAACCTGATACAAACTTTGGTGCTGGAAGAATCTCAGATTGCAAGACCTTTTTCTTGTTTTTCTTGTTTTTCTTTTTCTTTACAACCTTGACTTCTTCTGAAGTAGAAGATGATAGCTTTGAATAATCAAAATCATCAACCTGTTCCTTCACTTGTTTGACAGCTTCCTTGATATGAGCAGGGGGTGATGCAGTTTTATCAAACATCCTTTCAAAATTTGCATCATTTGCTAAGAAGCTTGTGAAAACCTGAGAATTAGAAACATTGTTGAGCAATCTTTTTGCATCAAGAACTTGAATTTTGAGATCAGAAATTTGCTGTTGAGCCTCTGCAAATTCTTTTTCTTTAGCAATCAATCGCTTGGCAACTTTGTGAGTTTCAAATTTTTGCAAGCGAAGATTATCAAGTCCTTCATGTAACTCCTTCTTCAGTTTATCCTCATTTCTCTTTTGAATTTCCAGATTTGCAACTTGCACCTTGTTAACCCTAACCAACTCACGCTTGTCATCCAACAACTTTTCCATATCGACTTGATATGCTTTGATTTTAACATCAGATTCTTCAATATGCTTAGTAAGCAAATCAAGCTTAATCTTGGATTTATCAAACAAATTCTGAAAATCATTTGCAGCATCTTCGGCTTCTTCCTTCCATTTCTGCACTTCTTTGATTAACTCAACCTTTTCTTCACAAATTTCAGCTTTCGAAGTTTCAGCATTCTTCTTATCTTGTTTCAATACTTCTAAAACTTCATTCAACATTTTGATTTCAGTAGTCAAATCCTCATTCTTCAAAATCAATTTCTTGCCATGATTTTTAGAAATTTCCAACTCTGAATTAATCACATCAAACGCCTCAGACAGTTGTTGAACTTTATTCATCAATAAAGCATTTTCTTTCATCAAACTCTCCAAATTTTCAGCAGATTCATAAGAACTTGGAATTGAACTAGTATCGGAACTAGTTTCTGAACAAAAATCTTCTTGTTGATCATGCGGAACTATCAATGCAGATGAATCATACCCAAACTGTTGACCCCAATCATATACACCATCATTTTGAGCAATCAAAGCAGTGGTCTTGCTTGTGTTACTAGTAGATGGTTGAGTAAAACCAGGCTTTGGTGATATAGGAACAACCGACTTATTTGCATGTGCCTGATGACAATCTTTAGCAAAATGTCCAAGTTGTGAACATTTATAACACTTTAATTTGGACTTGTCAAAACCCAACTTATCACCAGAAATATTCCTTCCTTGCTTCTTAAAAAATCTTTTAGATCTTTGACACAACATAGCATATTGCCAAGATACATCCAATTCGGTTAGTTGATCATCATCAAGAGCATCAAGATCCTCACTAGTTAGCTTTGCATCAGCAACATTTTTTAGAATCAATCCAAAGGATGATGAAATCAACGCGGAAATCATTTTGGCACAATCATCGGTTGATTCCGCTGAAAAAGCATTTTGACTTGAACAATTTGGAATTGTAAAATTGCAACCTCTTGAAGAATTATTATCAGAATTGCCTAAAGCTCCAGCTAGAAAAGCAACACTTGGTGCAGAACTTAAATTTGGGTTAGTTTTAGAATTCATGCTAGCTGAATTTTCACCATGATACAATTCCGGATTCTGTAAAGTAACACTTGATTTTTTGTTGTTTAACATTTCCATTTCCCGGACATGAAGTTTTCCAGTAAGCTCGTGAAATGTTAAAGCAGGATAATCCTTGTCATGAGTGAGTAGCAAAACATAATTTTCCCACTTTTCAGGTAAAGCTTCCATGATCTTTTCCTTTAAATCAGCATCAGATTTTTCTATTCCAACAACCTTCAATTCACTAATTAAATGTGAAAATCTTGAAACTAGAGCAGTAATGTTTTCATTGTCATAATTCTGAAAATTATCAAACTCTTTGTTCAAAACTTTCTTTCGACTTTTCTTATAATCAGCATTTCCTTCACATCTTGCGGATAAGGCATCCCACAATTGCTTAGATTTCTTGCAAGTGCTAAATTGATGAAGCAATTCAGTAGGTAACGCCATAGTGAGATATCCATAAACTTTCTTTTCAAGCTCATAACTTTTTCTTTCATCACCAGCGAAGTCTTGAATTTCTTTAAGATCTCCATCTTCCTTGGTCGTTCATACAACTTTCGAATTGGAATCCATAAATCAATGTCATTCGTGCTAATATAAGCCGAAAATCGTTTCTTCCAGTTTTGGTAATCTTCAAGCTTTAACAATTTGGGAACTTTCTGACTTGTTCCAATTTCATTGTCAAAATTGAGCATAGTTTGCATTGCACTCTGCATTGCAGCAAACGCTTGAAAATCCGACATTGTTGAAATTTTGAAAAATTTTGTCCTCCGAACTTGCTCCGAACCTAGTCTGCCGTCTGAATCTACTCCGAACTTAGTCCGAACCTAAATCAGACTCCGAACGAGCTCCGAACCTTGTCCGAATCAACTACTAGCTCCGAACTCTCACCTAACCACCTCCGAGCCTTCACCGAACTAGCTCCGAACCTATGTAGACTCTGATCTACCTCCGAACCTCAAATTTCACCGAACCTAGACCGATACACCACCGAACTCTCGCCGAACACTCTCCGAGTCACCTCCGAACCTCAAGTTCGGAGCGGTTACTCCGAGCTTGCCCAGTAACCTCCGAACCTCGAAGGCATTTTTCGAAAACTCATGAAAACGGGCTGATTTTGACGAAACTTGATATGGTGAATCAGAAAAACCAATAGGAAATGGTTTAGAAACAGTTTTGACACAAAATACATACGTCAGAAATGATAGAAAACACGTAATGAAACTCGAGAAAACTTCAAAAATGCTCAATAATCCGAGAATAGCAACCACAGATCAGTAGAGTGAACCAGAAAGCTCTGATACCACTTGAAAATACGTGAGCATCGGATCGTCTACTCAATCTAGCTATCTGGACATCGAAACGTAATTAACCGATTGTTTTATTGATCAACACGAACAATTACAACCAGTGTAAACACAGAGAATTGACACAGAGATTACACACTCAGAAACACACACTTAAGATTTGCTCACACGCTCAGAACTACAAAACACAAAGCTCAAACAACTATATATACCCGATCAGCCGAACTCCCACCGAACCCCAGGTTCGGCCGGTCCGAACTTTAGGTTCGGACCAGGTTCGGCCAACCCTATATTGGCTTGAACTTGGTCTTCGTTCGATACTTCACACGACGCACATTTCAGGTATCAACAATCTTCAATTCTTTTCACCAGATTCTTCCAAAGTATAGCTCCATAATCTACTATTTTATTTAGAATTAGAGCGACCATTATGGAGTATACTGATTCACTAGCTTGATCTGATGATCCAACTTTTGCAGTTAGGCTGTAGATGAGAATGTGAATCATCAGCTTCCACTTTCTCTCCAGTTGATTGATATTTAATCCTGAGACTGTGGTAAAGCTTGTCCCTTTGTTCAAGGAGTTGATGAATTTGAGAATTTTCTGTTTGATTTGTGGGTTGTGCAGGATCTTCTGGTGTTTTGAGGTCAACAACTTGTCTGAAGTCTTCTTCTGAAAACCATAGCGTTGTTGTTGATCGATCTTCTTTTTCAATGAGTGCTTCAATCTGTTCCTTCTTGTTCATAGTTTCAGTGTTTACTTTTATGGTTGACCAGACATTCATAAGGATCTCTTTGGTGACCTCTTCATCTTCAGTGAGAACTGCCCTGAGAGGTGAAAATCTTAGGGCTTCAATGACAATTTGTACATCGTTGGAGTAAGCCACAGGATTTAGGTTTGCCCGCATATTGTTCTGCTCGATGTTAAAGGTTTTGAATGGGGAATTTTGAGAAGATAAGGCCATTTTGATTGTTCGAAGAGATGCTTTGCTTGGTGAGGGTGATGATTTTAGGAACAATGTTTAATTTGGAGAATGAGTGAGAATATTATGTTTGACGAGAGATTCTAGGGTTTTAACGGCTCTTTTTCACCGATTGAATTGACTGGGTGGTGAAACGGATATCCGTTGGATCATTGATTTCCTCGTAACTGAAAAAATTACCGTTCCTATTTATTTTGAGCTTTTATCATCCTTATTATCGTTTGGGATTTATAAGTAATCTTGGTGAGAGATTAATTTTAATCCTTAACTTTCAGGTGATTTTTTTTCCAGCAAAGATCAAATGTGTTCTTCAACAACCACAGTAGGAATTATTATTCCCTTTTTCATTCTTCTTTCCCTTCCTTCAGACCTCCTTCCCTTTTTCATCCCCTTTTTTGTGTATGTGTGTGTGTAAGTGTGAGAGAGTGCATTAAAAAGTTTTTCCTCCCCTTTTTGTTTCATACTAGCAATCCAACTTCTGTACAGAACTACTTCCGAAATTCCAGAGTTGTTCTGTAGGACTTGTTTCTTAGTGAGAGAGCACAAAATTTTCAGATGTGATGTTTTTATATTAATACAATTTGAGATTTTCTTGCAACAACCCCAAAAGATTCTATTTCAACAACTTTTACAAAAAATAAACACCTAGTACATAACTTATTTAAACATTAAGTTTAAGTGAGTGCATGCAGTTCTACAAGTACAGGGTAGGATAATTCTGGTGGGCACAGGAGGATGTGATCTGGCTTTAAGTTGGAGGGGAATGTTGTTATGAGAGATAGGTCTCAGGCCCTCATCTTCTTCCTCTATTATATCATTTGGAAGTCCAGTGAGGTGATGACCAAGATACCTTTGGGAGGGTACGAGTTGGGTGTGATAGCCACGAGGGATTCCTTCCCATTACTTGGCCTGGCAAATTATGCTTGTCACGAAATGGCGATATAGAATAACTCTCTCTTCTATAGGGAGGTAGCAGTTGTTTTTCATGTTCTGTAGAAGATAGTGAGAGAAGTTCATGTCCAGCCCATGAATTAGAGCATGCATGACCATTTGGGTACCATGGTCAGCAAGATGATGATTATTCACCCGGGAGGAGAAGCAGAATTGGATTTGAGAGAAGACGAATTGCCAGATGGGGGGAAGGTAGAATTTGATGGCATGTTCATGGAAAAAATCTCCATCATACCCAATGTCAATAAAAGTTTCAATGACTTGGGCCCTGTTGAAGTGAGTGGCTCCATTTCTGTCATTTAGATTGAGAGTGGAGCGAATGGAGTCCTCAGTGACTTCAAAGGAGAGGTGGTTCACTCGTGTTCTTATTAGGCTTCCAGGTAGGGTTGGGGTCAGATCTTGCATTAACCCAGAATTCCCTCAAAACCTCGTATCTGAAGGGAGTGTTTTGAGTGAGTGCAATGCTAATGGCGCAGGTTTACAAGAACTTCATCATTCTGGTAAAGGTTTGTTGATAGTTAGATGTGTGAAGATAAAGGTTATGAGTTTGGTGAAGTGGGATTTGGAAGGCTTATCTTTCTAACAGAGCTCGAAAATCCATTTTTAATGAGGGTTTAGATGAAGTTTGGATTTGTTTGGATGTTTACTTTGGATGAGTTGGGAGTGGCATCCATCTATATGTAATCGGGAAGAGTTCAGAGGTTTGGAGATTTGGCAATAAGACTTTTGGGGTTTGTCGGCTTCTTAGACCTCTGATAGAGGTAGTTGGGATGGATCGTGAGAGGGAATTAACTCTTTCTTCTATCATTCTCCTATTTTAGAGTTATTATTACCTCTTTTGGGTGCCTTAACTCACAAAGATTTGTTTCTTGATATGCCTATTGTCATTTAAGTATGTGATTTGATGGGCATCATTTCTTATCAGGAAGAGAAAGTCAACTTTTTAAGAGAGATTCAGAAAGTGACAAGTGTCTTTTGAGATCATTTATTAACTTTAGAAGGAAAGAGAGAAGGAAAAAATATAAAAAAAATTCGTTACGAAATGTTGGGAATCAAGATACCGAGCCAACATGATTTGGATAGATGTGATAATACTCAACGACCACTTAACGTCTACCTTCCCGACAACATGGTGAAGAACATGACAACTCAAGACACAAGACTCAACTAAAGAAGATGGCTCTAGTGAATATTATTTTTTGTTTAAATATTGTCACTAGTTGGTAGTTTTACTATTATGCCCTTAGTGACTTTGTAGTATATATAGCAAGTCTTTCTCATGTGAAAGACTTGATGATGCATGTCTAGTGAGAGAGAGTTAGTCATGGTTCTTTGAAGCTTGCCGAGGGTTCATGAACTCACCTAGTAAGTTCATGATACCCGGGAATGTGTGGGGTAGGTAAATGTAATCATTCGATTATCTTTAGTTATCTATCATTCCACCTTGTTTATCTATCTATCTTGTTCTTCATCTATCATGTTTATACTAACTTTGCTCATCATCATCATCACATCTCAAACACCATCGTGTTCATATCCGGGTGTTCATTTGTTTCTACAAATACGAGTTACACAAAGACTCGATCCGCTTCCGCAACCAAGGTATGTTGCCCACCACCTCGGTTCAACAATTGGCATCAGAGCCATGGTCGAGATTATGCAACCTCATGGTTGATATCTCAACTTTGTGTTCATATGCTCGTTATTTTTGTAAACAAATGGAGATGTAAACTTTTTAGAAAGATTTTGAACTCCCCACCATGTCTTTCAAA
Source organism: Deinandra increscens subsp. villosa (assembly GCA_039602395.1). Taxonomy (NCBI): domain Eukaryota; kingdom Viridiplantae; phylum Streptophyta; class Magnoliopsida; order Asterales; family Asteraceae; genus Deinandra; species Deinandra increscens. The sequence continues at coordinate 73,972,024 of JBCNJP010000023.1, read as the reverse complement.
GTTTTTGAAAAAGATCCTTGAATTTTTCTTCTATAGAATAGTCAAGATCTATTTGTTCATGTATTATTCTTGAGTCGTCGAAAGAAGTTTTCTTGAGTGTTTGTGTTTTAGCCAGGGAAACACAAACGGATATTTGATATTCTAGCTATCAAATCCACCTCAAACATGAATATTCTGCATATTCACGTATGCATTTTTTTTTTGTTTAATTTGAATTCATGGTTAAACTTCTCTTTTTGTCAATCTCAAGAAAGCCTTGAAAGGTGTGATTATTCTTATCACATCACACTTTGTCTGTTTGTGTGTATAAATCAAATTGCTTTTTTAGCTTTTTGACTTTACTTTTATTGAGTCTCACAAAACAAAGTGTACTTTTTACTAAATTCATTCTATTATCCACTACCTTTTTCTGTCAACAAGCAACCTCCATGTCCCATCCCCTCTTTTCAAAGTAAACCAAAGTACTCTCTCTCTCTCTCTCTCTCTCTCTCTCTCTCTCTCTCTCTCTCTCTCTTAAAAAATTAGAAGAATATTACAAAATACAAAAATATTGAGTGAGTTACAGGTTTTGATTAATGAAGATGATGAACTCAGAAACACGAACACGAGACTGCAGCTCGAGATCGTTCGTACACTCGTTTTTGTTAATAGTTCTGGGGTTTGGTAGGGTTTTCATCGAGGAGAAGAATGGTGATAACCGTTGAAGTTAATGATCATAGTTATGGAGTTTACACGTACTACAGATCATTGAAGGTAACATGTGGTAGCTGGGTTCGAGATTAGGTTTTTGGAAAGAAAATTGATGACACAAACTATTTCCATAAAGATAAAGTTGGCATGCTCCTACTTTAGACAACAAAATCAAAAGTACTTGTCCTTTGTGATAAAAGAAGTAGCTGTAACCTATTTTCTTTTGCTGTTGTCGAGATGCATACAAGGAACAAAAGTCAAAAGAAACAGATAGTCATCTACTCTCTTCATACATCCGGATAAACCCTACAGCCTCCTCTCAGCGACGATGGCAACCGGAGGAACATTCAACCGGAATAACCCTCTCCACACACCTCCTCTCAACTTCGAACGGAAAGGTACAACTTCAAGCGGAAGTTAAACATCAACCAGTACAAAAGCTTCAACCGGAAAACTTTGGTTCGATCGGAACTTCACGATTCAAACGAAGAGTTCAGCCGGAGGTCTAACTCCAACCGGAAAAACGAATGTTCCGCTCCAACTTTGTTCCGGTTCAGGTATGTTCAGACGGAAAAACGAGGTTTCAACCGGAAAACTCACTTCCGTTTCAACTTGAAGCGGAAAACCCTAGTTCGACCGGAATTTTACGTTCAAGCGGAAACTACAAATGGACCTGAGAAGTTCAACCGGAACTTCCAAGGTTCAACCGGAACTACAAACTCCAACCGGAAGAATTTATTCCACCCCATCTTCAAGTGGAAAACTTTTCAGACGAAAATCCATTCAACCGGAAGCTTAAACTCCAGCTGGTGAAGTCTTCGATGCTCCTTATTCCGGTAAGATGCCTACCTCCGTGATTCTGGTATTACATGCTTTTCTGGATATGACACCGTTTATGTTCCGATGCTTCGAATACGCTGTAATCAATCGAACTTCATGCCGCCGGTGATGTCCTTGGTCACCGAAAAACGTTGTTGCTTAGTTCAGAATTCCGACTGTCGCCGGAAAAACACTGTGTTCATCCAGATAGCTACCATCTCAGTTCACCAGAATATATCTCAGGCCATCTGATGGTTCAACGGGATCTGGGCTGATAAGTTTTTCGAATGCAAGTTAATACTGAAGTGTAGATGGTTCCTTCAGATGTGAATATCGATGAGAGAAGATTCATAATGTTTGTGGTCTCTACCACATCAGTATAGTACACTTCAAAATCTAAAAGAAGAGACCGAGAAGTGATGTGTTCTACTCAAGCTTTTTTTGGTAAATGTGTTTCATCAAAATATTAGATGAATTTATTATCACGGGTTCGGTCCTGTTATTTATTTACTACTGTTGTCAACCCACAACCACAACAAACCTCAATGAAGCCATGATTATCCAATGCAACCTTGATGAAACGTACAATAAGGTACATCATAGATACCAAGCTATTCCTATTTTTTATTCTTGCTTCGTTATAAGCAGACGTGTTTAGAAGCAATTTTGAAGACTAAGAATGTGCACAAGTTTAGGTTTTCTACATGAAAAATGAAGATGGGTTAGCTACTGTTGGATTTTGGCTTTTTGAATTTCAAGGGTTTTTTGTTGAAAAGGTTGTTTCCGGGTTTCGTTTACAACAGAACATGCTTATTTATTTTGCTACGGGTTGCAAAAGTCTAGGGGGAGAAGATGTGATGATCTTATGAGACTGTTTGCAATGGGTTTAGCAAAAGAAAGAAAAATAAGTGGTTTATCTTCGTGCAAAGCATTGGTTTGGTATTCGGCCAAGTATTTCAAACTGGTTGAATTGTGGAGTTAATTCTCGAGTTTTTCATAGATCCTTTATCTTGTTTACTTTCAACAATATTGGTACCTTGAGTTATGACTTAGTCCTCAAGTAGCTTGCCATTGTGTTGAAGTTTGTAAACACCCTATGCATTATAGCCTATGGTTTGGGGCTAGAAGAATGTTTATTGTAGGGGGAGCTTCTCAAAGGAGAATTGAAGAATAACAGATTTAAAACTACATGAAGATTTTCTTGAAGTCAAGATGCAAGAATACAAAGAACCAATGTCACAAGTGTTGAGTATACCATCTACCAAATAGGGGGAGATTCTTGGGAATCGAGATACCGAGCCAACATGATTTGGATAGATGTGATAATACTCAACGGCCACTTAACGTCTACCGTCCCGACAACACGGTGAAGAACATGACAACTCAAGACACAAGACTCAACTAAAGAAGATGGCTCTAGTGAATATTATTTATTGTTTAAATATTGTCACTAGTTGGTAGTTTTACTATTATGCCCTTAGTGAGTTTGTAGTATATATAGCAAGTCTTTCTCATGTGAAAGACTTGATGATGCATGTCTAGTGAGAGAGAGTTAGTCATGGTTATTTGAAGCTTGCCGAGGGTTCATGAACTCACCTAGTAAGTTCATGATACCCGGGAATGTGTGGGGTAGGTAAAATGTAATCATTCGATTATCTTTAGTTATCTATCATTCCACCTTGTTTATCTATCTATCTTGTTCTTCATCTATCATGTTTATACTAACTTTGCTCATCATCATCATCACATCTCAAACACCATCGTGTTCATATCCGGGTGTTCATTTGTTTCTACAAAAATGAGTTACACAAAGACTCGATCCGCTTCCGCAACCAAGGTATCTTGCCCACCACCTCGGTTCAACACGGAAAAAAAAGGGAAGACTCCCCCTAGATAGGTGCTGGGATGGGAGTCCTTTAGTTGATACAGATATTCTTCAGAAATTCTGAAAGGTATTTGTTCAACTTTTTAAAAAAGACTTTATTTTGTTTTTGGAACCCTTTTTTTTGGTTTTTTGTTTATTGTTTCTGTGGTTTCGTTTTTTCTTTTGATTTTTATAGACTTGGAAGACACATTCAATGAGGTGTTAGAGTTTTGTAGAGTGTGCTCTTTTTATGTTGTAGGGTTTTCCAATCAGTTTTACCATTTCAGTACACATGCAATGTTTGTATATGATATTTTCTCCAAAATTTTCAAAATTTTGACTGGAGGAACTGGTTGACTCAGATTTGAATTTGTTAGAGTCATCAGGATTGGACTGATTTTTAGTCAGAGTTTCAAAAACTGGATTTTTGTTTTTTCCATTGTTGTCCAGTTGCGAGTTATTTTGACCGCTACTTTTTACAAAGACAGTCTTGGAACTAAAAGTTCCATGAATATACCAAATTCCCTAACCTTAATTCCTTGGTGTGTTTGTCATATTTTCAAGTTGATCATGAGCATTTATGAGACTATTTATTTTCTTTCTTTCCATGTGCAATCTTTGATACAAAGTTGCACGTTCACTTTATAATTTATTGACATGTTGTTGAATTGAAAAATTAGATCAATATGAGAGGAGCTTACTTGTTTTTCATGTGAAGTTTCAGAGAGATCAGTCGAGAGAGATTCATCATTGGCCATGAGACATCTGTTTGAATGGCATTCTTCATCATATGATGAATCTGAGTCCCAGTTTTTAACTTCAGCCATTGATGTGTTTTCTTTCTGCATGGCCTGTTCATACTTCCTTTTATAGTATGTTGCATCTTTAAGTTTCTTGTTCTTGAATTTTGAGGCATAGTGGCCCATTATTCCACATTTGAAGCACTTTATCTCACTCTTGTCAACTTCAGGTTTGTTATATTCAGATGTTTGTTTCTTGCTTTCTTCATTTTTTGAGAAATTAGTTTTGGTTGACCAGGAAGGATTCTTTTTTAATCTTCCAAATTATTTGGTCAGTAATGCCAGTGATTTTTCAAATGACTCATTTTCTGTGTCGCTTTTGGGATACTCATTTTCTGATTCACTTTATTCTTTTCTTTTAGAGTGGTTTGACTCTTGTTTAGTATTTTCCTCTTTTCAGAGTAAAGAGCCAGTGGATCGACTTTGGATTTGGAGATGTCCAGTATTTCAGATTCTTGAGAGTCTAGAATACAGAAGAGATCACTTAGGCTTTTTTCTTCTAAATCTAAAGTTGATTAAAGAGTCATGGTTAGACTTCTCCATTCATGAGGAAGACTTTTGATAAATTTGATGTTTGTTTCCTCATTAGATTTAGAAACACTGAACTTCCTTAGATTGTTAATTATTATGGCAAAACGATTGTAAGTGTTTAAGAGTGACTCGCTTGGGAGTGACTTGAAAGATTCATATTCGTTTAGTGCTTTAGTTCTTTTGTATCTTCTCATTTGATTCCCCCCCATCAAAGAGTTTCTCAAGGGCATCCCATATGCCCTTGGCTGAGGTGTTGCAGTCAACTTGACAGAATATCTCATGGGGAAGAGCCATAATGAGGATAGTCTTGGTTCTGTCCTCATTAATTTCTTTGGTCTTGTCTTCCTCACTCCACCATTTTCTTTCTTTTGGGATGGTGCGAGTAGGAACACCAGCTGAGGTTTCAGTTTCCTTTATCTCAGGAATGTCAACTGAGGGTCAATGGGGTCCCTTGGCTATGCATTCCAACAGTGAGCTATCAACTTCTTTTAGGAAGTTGGTAATTCTGGTTTTCCACTGTGAATATTCCTCCCTAGCAAGCATAGGGACTTTTGCCAATGAGCCAAGTGATTTTCCATTATTCCAGCTAGAAGACATTTTGAGATACTGTTTAAGGAAAAAGTGTTAAAGAGCAGGATCTTTGAATATTGATTATTCAATCTGCTCTGATACCAATTGTTGGATCCCGTGAGGGGCTCTTTAACAATGTTGGTATAATTCATAAAAATGTTTTTTTTGTATATCTCAAATGTAAATAATGGTTTACATGAGTTTATAGTATAATAATATATCAACATAAATAAATTTTCTATGGGAGTAAGTTGTAACTGATTTGAGAAGATATAGAACTGTATGCTTGTTTTCTTGTTTTGTCTTGTGAAGTCAGCTTTCTATTTATAGGAAGATATAGCAAGTTGCAATTGGATAAGGTAGTTGAGGACGGTTGAATTTGGAGTGTGTCAGAGTATATAGAGATAAATTGAGGATATTCAATTTATCTCGTTTTCAACTGTCTTCAAGTACTTCAGTGATTAATGCCAAGTTGGTGTTCAATTTGCTTGTTCTTCACGCAAAGGCAGAATTTGTTCTTCTCGTAATCTTTATCTTTTCATAGTCCAGAATTCCTTCAGGACTCTTCTTTGAAGACTATTAATGCTTCCCATTAGAAGCCTCCTATAGAAATGAGGATTTCTGTAGAATTTGGTCTATACAGAACTACTTCGGAATTTCCGGAGTAGTTCTGTATGAATACATAAATCTGTAATTCGTACAGATTTTCATATCCTTTCTCTTTTGAGGATATATCTTATCTTTTCTTCTAATACTTGATTGTTTTCCGTTACATTTGCATTGTGTTCTAACAGAGGCGGCCAGAATAGGATTTGGCATGGGAAAGAAGAAGAGGCATTGACGATTGATTGTTGTTGATGGTTGTCATGGTTGCTACTTGTGATCTGGATATTATGGTTTAATAAATCCTATTGTTGGTGTGATTTTGTTTATATTTGTTGTGGATTAGATTGCACTAGGGATTGTATATCTTGTTGAAGTTAGGAGTAAGTGATCGCCTAATGTGTAGGAATTGCTTAGAACTCCCTTATATTTGTTCTCCTTAATAGTCATGACACTGCTTAGTTTCGTAAGCCCACCCCCCCCCCCTATTCCGGGTGTACCCGATAGGTATCCTTCGCGCATTCCCGATGACTTGGACCGAATCTATGCTTCCCTATGGTCCATATTTGTTAGGGGCAAGACTTAAGCAAGCATTTGTTCCCTTGTTTGAATAACACCTATGGAGTTATGTCCGTTTCATAGTTGCGTTTGTGGAAGTCTATTTGAACCTTTGTGGTGATTCTAATTGCACGTTCGTCCAAATTTCAGTCGATGGCTAAGGCTACTACTAGCAGGACTACAAGAACAACCCGTCATACTATTGACGATCCCAAGAATGGTGGTGATGATCCAAAGAATATTGTTAAGCAAAGTAAAAACAGAAATGATGACTCCTTGCACATTGTGGATAACAACCCTTTAACGTCTGAACAGAAACGCGTTAAGGAACAAGAAGAAAGGTTCCAAAAATTGATTGCTGATAGGATTACGGCGGCATTCCCACACTTGGTTGCACACGAGAAGAAATTGGGTAAGAAACATGTTGAACCTAAAGGGCAGAAATCAAGGACTGAAGAACGGAAAGAGTCAAGTCATCGTCGAAAGTCTAACTCTGAGAGACGTAAGCTAGTGAGAGATGAATCCTCCTCGAGTTCCCAAAGGCCCAAGTCAGAGAAGCGTAAGAGAGTTAGGGAAGAGTCCACTTCAAGCTCAAGAAGTGAGCCTAGGAGGTGTCACAAGTAAAGTTCAGATTCTGACAACTCTGAAGAGCGTGAGGCAAAGAGAGAGAGAGACAGGAGAAACGAAGGGCATACCAGAGAGGTTGAAGCTACAAAACAAACATTGCAAGTAAGCCAGGACTCTTTAGGGGTGATAAAAGTGCCACTAAGGAATCGAATTGGTTATATGAGGTTGAAGGGGCACTGGATATCAATGAGTGTGCAAAATGGGATAAGATCAAATTTTCTTCTCAATTGTTTAAAGGAGCAGCCCTGAATTGGTGGAAAGCGGAACTGAGCAAAAGAAGCAATAGCACAGCTTATTTGATGGGTTGGAATAAGTTTTGCAAGTTGGTGGTGGAAAATTTTTTACCTGAGAATGAATCCGAGAAACTAGAGAATGAGTTTATTCATCTGGAAATGAAGGGGTCAGATTACATGACTTACATCAACAGGTTCAATGAGCTGCTGAACCTTATTTCCCATATGGCTAAGGAAGAGGAGACCCAAATCCATTGATTTTTATATGGTTTGAGCCCTGTAATAAGGGCTGATGTGAGAGCTTCTCGACTTCACACTTTGAAATCTGCTATGAACTTGACTGGCACTCTATGTGATGAGTGGAACCACCAATCTGGGAGAAGATTGAATCATCAAGGCACCATAAGAGGTCTGAAGGAAAGCGAAAGGACCGTGACCGAGATCACAGGGATGATAAGGTAAGAGACTTCAAGGAAGAAAATCCTACATGTTACAAGTACAACACCTCTGATCATATTGCGAACCAGTGCACATAGCCTGCTACCTGTTACAACTGTGGTGAGAGAGGGCACATAATCGTTGACTGCCTGAAACCTAAACATGCTGCCAAAGATAGAAACAAGGGCAGAGACGGCGGAGGTACAAAAGGTAAACCTCTCCTATATATCATGACTACTGAAGAAGCTTGTAATAGTGATGATGTTATATCTGGTATGTTCTCTGTGAACAATGTGTTTGTTTGTATATTATTTGACTTAGGGGCCAATAGGAGTTTTTTGCCACTTCATGTATACCTAAGCTGAAATGTAATTTACATGCATTAGATAGGCCCTATGTTGTAGAAACTTCTAGTGGACAGAAGATTAGCATTCCTGAAATTGTTAGAAACTGCCAACTAAGAATAGATGACACCCTCTTTAATCTTGAACTGCTACCTATGGCTTTAAGTGAATTTGACATTGTACTGGGTATGCATTGGTTGACCCGACATTAGGCCAAGATCCACTGTGATGAGAAAATTGTGGAAGTGGAGTCGTCAGATAGCAAAGTACACACTATTGTGGGAGATTGCCAAGCACGACCTTTGAGGCTAATCGCTATGCTTAAGGCGGAAAAGTGCATGAAAAAGGGATTCCAAGCTTTCTTGGCAAACCTCGTGGAAGTCCCTAGAGAAGGCAAGGTTGAAAATGTTCCGATAATCTGGGAATACGCAGACGTATTTCGTGACTAACTTCCGAGATTGCCACCAGAAAGGCGGGTGGAATTCCAAATTGAGCTTACACCAGGGACGACACCGATAGCTAAAGCGCCTTATCACCTTGCACCATCGGAGATGCAAGAGCTCAAGAGTTAACGGCAAGATCTTTTAGATAAGGGATTTATCCGGCCTAGTTCGTCCCCGTGGGGAGCACCCTTGTTTTTTGTAAAGAAGAAGGATGAGTCTTTGCCCATGTGCATTGACTACCCTGAGATCAACAAGGTAACAATGAAGAATATATACCCGCTTCCTCGCATAATTGATTTGTTTGATCAGCTCCAAGGAGCAAGTTACTTCTTGAAAATTAACTTGAGGACTGGATATCACCAGATGAGAGTTAGAGAGGAAGATGTCTCAAGGACTGCATTTAGGATGAGATACACTACGAGTATACTGTGATGTCGTTTGGTTTGACAAACGCACCTACTGTTTTTATGGATTTAATGAATCGAGTGTGTAAGACCTACCTCGATAAGTTTGTGATAGTTTTCATAGATAGCATTTTGATTTATTCACAAACAAAGAAAGAGCATGAGGAGCATCGTAGGGAAGATTTTAGAGCTTTGAAGAACTGAGAAACTTTAAGCTAAGTTTTCTAAGTGTGAGTTCTAGTTGCGTGAGGTACATTTTTTAGGACATATTGTGAGTAGTGCTGGAATTCAGGTGGACCCTGCTAAAGTTGAGGCGGTAATGAAATAGGAGCAGCCTAAGTCTCCGACGGAAATTAGAAGATTTTTGGGTTTAGCTGGCTACTATAGGCGATTCATACAGGATTTCTCTAAGATAGGAACACCATTAACCGCGTTAACTCAGAAGAACGCAAAGTGAATTTGGAAGCAGAAGCACACTGATGCGTTTGAACTTCTGAAGCAAAAGTTGAGCACCGCTCCTATCCTTTCTTTACGTGAAGGAACAGAGGATTTTGTTCTTTCTTGTGATGCATCGATCAATGGGTTAGGATGCGTGCTGATGCAGCGAAACAAAGTGATCGCCTATGCATCAAAGCAACTAAAGACGCACGAGAAGAATTACACCACAAATGATCTGGAGCTCGGTGCGGTAGTGTTTTCCCTGAAGATTTGGAGACACTACCTCTATGGAACGAAATTTGTGGTTTTCTCCGATCACAAGAGTTTTCAGCACTTGTTCAATCAAAAGGAACTAAACATGCGTCAAAGACGTTGGATAGAGGTGTTGAGTGATTACGATTGCGCGATAAAGTATCATCCTTGAAAAGCCAACGTAGTGGCTGACGCATTGAGTAGAAAGGAAAGAACCAAGCCTCTGAGAGTATGTGCGATGAGAATAGATGTGCGTGCTAATCTAATCGATGAAATTTTGAAATCTCAAAAGAAGCAAATAGCCGATCCAAAAGTGAATAGAAAGGAAGAAATGATAACAATTGTGGGTCGCCTCAATAAGGTACTAGACGGTATACTTAGACTGGGAAACTGAATCTGGGTGCCGAAGGAAGGTGGACTTCGTGAAGTGATCATTTGCGAAGCGCATAAGTCCAGGTATATGATGCACCCACGTAATGATAAAATGTACCAAAATTTTGAGACCCCACTATTGGTGGTCGGGCATGAAGAGAGTGATTGCCGAGTTTGTTGGAAAATGCCATACGTGTTTGCAGGTCAAGACTGAGAATCAGAAGCCAGCTGGTTGTTTACAACCCTTAGAAATACCCGAATGGAAATAGGACTTGGTGACTACGGATTTTATAACTAAACTTCCTAAAACCAGGAGTGGTAATGATGCCATTTGGGTAATCGTGGACCGAATGACCAAGTTGGCTCACTTTTTGCCAATCAAGGAAACCTACCCTATGGAACATTTGGCCAAGATACACATAAATGAAGGGTTGGGAACTAAGTGAAGCTGAGCACGGTATATCATCCGCATATGGATGAGCAGAGTAAATAACCATTCAAACCTTAGAGGACATGTTGAGGGCATGTGTGATGAAGTTCGGCAGCAGTTGGGATACCCACCTACCATTAATAGAGTTTTCTTATAACAACAGCTATCACTCTAGTATACAAATGGCGTCATTTGAAGCTCATATCTGGCAGAAAATGTAGAGTTCCGTTGTGTTGGTCTAAGGTTGGAGATGGAAAACTTACAGGACTATAACTGGTTATGGCTACGAATGATAAGGTGCGAGAAATTCGAGAAAAGCTTAAAGCCGCACAAGATCGGCAAAAGTGTTATGCCGATCGTCGTCATAGGCCATTGGTATTTAAGGAAGGAGATATGGTAATGCTTAGGATATCCCCTTGGAAAGGAATTATTCGGTTTGGAAAGAGATGAAAGCTATGTCCTCGTAATGTGGCCTATCAATTGGACTTACCGAAAGAACTCAGTGGAGTTCATGATGTATTTCATGTATCGAATTTGTGCAAATTTATGGTTGATGAAGCCTAGCAACTCCACTGAGAGAAATCATGTGGACGAGAAATTAAAATTCACACAAAAGCCAATCGAGATCGTTGAAAGGATCATCAAGAAGTTACACAAAAAAATAATCCCGATGGTTAAGGTTAAGTGGGATGCTCAGCATGGACCCGAGTATACGTGGGAATCAGAGACAGACATGCGAAGGAAATACCCTTAAGAAATACCCCAAAGAAAGTTAATTTCGGCCGGTGGGAGATTCTAGAAACAAATCTCAAGCATAAATAAGTCACATGAAGCTTGGGTAAGCATCTTGTTCGTTTGTCCGATCCATGGTAATCTAAGGCTTGTGGGAGCAAATTCGTGGTGAAGAAAGGTTAGTTATGTTCGGGTTTTGCTCTAGGTCAAGTTTTTGAGTGATCTGTTTCCTAAATCCAGCTTTGATAATGCATGCAATAGTAGAATTGGTCTATGGGGAGTGCTAGGAGGCTGGAGAAAGTTAAAACCCGTTCGAATTTCTTTGGTACAAGATTTTATGCACAAGGTACAAGCCTTTAATGCATGCATGTTACATTTCAGGTTTAGTATTTGCATCTGGGAATTTTTCTTAGGAAACCCAGAAATCTCAGTGATTAAAATGTCAAAAGTTAAGGATTGGAAAATGGGTGGAGGCATTATTTGTATTTTATTATTTGCAAACCCAAAAATCGAGTATTTTGGATTATTATGAATGGGTTAATGACACATTGGGCATCTCAGTGGCTTGAAGCCTAAAAAACCTAAGTTAATCATTCCCTAGGTGGAGACCATTGGGTTGGACTATTATTTTGGTTGTCGGTTAGGATTGAATTATGGACATTTTGTATATAACCGGGACTTGTAACTTTGATTTGGTACGGCCCCAGAGCCTTAAAATTTTAAGTATTAGCTACTGGAAGTGTTTGGAACAAAACACCGTTGTTGAAACGAGTAAAACTTGAAAAATTGAAAAAGTCCACAAAATGAAAAAGTAGTCGATGCGGACCGCATGGGGTTGTTGTTGGTTCACTTGCGGTTCCCATGGCCTAGGAAGTCATAATGGTTCGCTAACCATCCATGCGGACCGCATGGCTGGTTTCTGGTTCCATATGCGATCCGCATTCTGCCTAGGGCATTTTCTACTTTTCTTTGTTTTTTGTTTTGGGAAATATCGAACGATCCGGTTTGGTTATTTTTATTAGTATGGGCATATTGGTTTCCAGTAGTGACAGTTCACTTCTTGGTTGGGCCCTATGATCTCGTCTGGTGTTTGTTGTTCGCTCGGTATGTTCTCGGGAACGTTTGTTCAACTTCCCGTTTGTTTGTGGGTTGTTACTGCCAACTACTTGAACATTTCTATTTGTGGATAGATTCTGATATAATTATGTATATATCATTATAATAGACTTGCAACTGTGATACACTTGGATGTTTGGATTCTCATGCACTGTGACACTTGTTTGATCCACCACTTGTTAAAGTGTGAGCTGATAGCTTTTCCCTTACTTTAACATTTAACGTTTTGGGGTATACATGAACCATGTCAAACTATTACTTGTGTTGTTTGTTACTATACTTAGGTATTTGTTACCATGTTATAAATCTAAACTCGCATGTTACAAGGCGTTCATGTTGATTAGAATGGTTAATTTGGGCCTAAGTGTTTGGCCGCAAAGACATATATTGCACCAATACAGCTGTAGAGGTAGATCAGGTGTCTCATACCCGTTTGTTAGAGCCATTGGGGGTCGGGTGATGGCATATATGCCTAGCCCACAAAGGGAGGCGTCTGGCCGTAGGATCGTACCCCCGGAGTGTTGGTTTAACCATAGGAATTTATAACAGGAATAGTGTTGTTACTTGATTTGTGGAAACTTATATTTGAATCAAACGCGCTACGACTCACCAACAACTTTTGTTGTTGACGTATTCTTGGTTCATGTGCAAGTAAGTAAACATTTGGGTGGATGTCACGTTTGGATGTTAGGGACGAGTTGGGTTTTGTACCCGTTGAGGATGATTTTGTTGATTTTGTTGATTTTGGGATTTGTTCCTTGTCATGACTATCTTTTGTTGTTTGTTTGTTCTCTGAGTGTGCTGGTAGCCTTAGGTACTGCCTGGGCGTAGACTTAAGTTAAAAAACTATGACTTAGTGTATTTAGGTCAATTTTGGTTTGTATTAACTTTTGCATTGGACGGGTCGTCCGTTTATGTGTGTTGGCTATGTGATCTTACATTTATCTGTTTGCTTCCGCGTGTTCTTATATGGGTGGTCGGTCACACGTCCTCTCCCCTGCGCCTAGCAGGGAGCGGCGGGGCGGGGTGTGACACTTTGGAGCCTAGCAATCCCTCTCAGCTACTTTTCATCCTCTCATCTCATCAAGGTTAGCATTTTATGTTAATATTTACTTAGATACCTAAGCTTTTGATTCATGCAATCTAAGATTCGGTTGATATTAAGATTTTGATAGATAAATCCATGCATTGTCATTACCATCATATATGTTTACATAATGAAAACCAAAGTATTTGTTACAAGATCGTGCAATGTATTGAGTTGTCATGGAAAAACCCGAGACCCCTTGTGGTGTTTAACTATCATGGCTAAAAACCAAATTTTGAAAGTATTTGGATATACTAACAAAGACTTGGAGCAAACTATCGAAATGAGTAGTATTTATAAATTTTAATCACACCGAATCGTTGGATCATTATCACCACAATTTGGGCCCGACTTTAAACCCACAACCAGGTTTGAATGGGTGAATCCAAAAAACCCCGAAAGATGGACTCTCACATGCATAGGTCGGGTCACACCACCTGTTGATAATGGTTGTGGACCGGTTCGTCTAAATCTTGACATGCATGCATGCAAGAACCCACAAACCACAAGCCCAAAGGGACGGCCCAACACACCAGCGGACTACCATAAGTCGGAGACCCAAAACAGAAACTTTGGGCCCCGTCGGTCCAGGACAGAAAACTCGCAGTAGGCCTAGAAACCCAATAGCTTCGGTTTGGGCTTCGTTCAAGCCTAACAGGGATTGTGCGTGTCACACCCCGACGGACGGCGGAATACTTCGGGGCGCGATGATTGTCCAGATGCACACAACACTACTTAAATGTTGCGATATTCTTAATCAACCCATTTCAGAGAAGTCAAACATTACATAATAGTTCATATACAAATAATTAAAGAATACTAACTAATTTGATTAATTTAGGTCTCTTTAAGTCCACATGCGATCCTATGGTGTCATCAATAAGAAGTCATCAACTAACAGCAGATCCTGCAACATGTATAAAATAAATGTCAACTATGAATAGTCGGTGCGTAAACATAGGTTTAATGTACTACATAGATTAAAACATGCGAGCCAATGTGTTAAGTGCGATCGAGTATGAAAAACTACAATGATATAGAGCACGGAGATGCAGGAGCCAACCCGGACCTTAAGGTTTCCAATCACAAGGCGTCAACACGCGAGGCAGGCCAAGTGGGCTTGTCAGGCAAATAGATCTATCACCGTAAGCCCGAATTTCTACAGCTAATGTCACACGAGTATGATATCAAGCTTGATCACAACCAGTCATAAATAAACACACAAGTTTACATACAAGAGTACACATGATCACATAGATTTCGCATGTAGTTTTTGAACATAGAATATTAAGTAAGGGTTTTGAATATGATACATGTTGCACCCCAAATCATTTAAAATAAAGAGGGGCTATGAATACTCACCTGATGCGGAGACACAATTTGAAAGAACGACACCACGAAACGAGGGAAAAGTAGACCCGATGTTAACCTTGACGATTGATCGTGATTGAGCCAAAATAAATAAATAAGTAAGTAAAGTGATAATCGCGACTTAAAATGACACGACACGACATACCCGACTCATGAATTGTTGGTGATTTGGTGAGGTGATACGTACGATATGAGCCCAAATCCTAAACTAAGGGTGAGGTCAAAGATCATAATTTGACTATTTATGTGAAAGTCAAACCAAGTCAGCGAAAGTCAATTTCCATGGTAGTTTAACAAGGTAAATCCAAATTCAACATGCATACTCAGATCTAAACATGATTTATCATGGATTTTATGGATCTACTTGAATCTAGCATGGACCTAAATAATTTCTAGCATGGATCCAATCAAAACTAGCATGATAGTCAACTTTTTGGTACAATTCTAACCCTAATTAGCATACATGGGTGGATCTAACCTCTTAACACATAAAAGTCCATGATTAAAGGTCACAACATATAGGTCTAACCTTACATGTCAAGAATACTATAGATCTAAACATTTTAGGATGTAAAAATGTCACCTTGATGATTATGACACATGAATCTAGCCACTAGATGACACACATATTGTAGATCTAGGCATTTTAACACATAACACCCAAACTTGATAATCATATCATATAGATCTGGTCCTAAACAACATGCATGAGGTAGATCAAGTCATTTTGAATCATAAAAATGCAATCTTGGTGAGAAAATCACTAAATCAAACCCTAAATGACATGCTTTTCATAGATCTAGTCATTTTGTGTCATACAAACCAATCTTTATCAAAGCAAACCATAGATCTGTAACATATCAATGATTCATCATGTTCTAACCTTAGATCCACAATCAAAATCATAACTTTCATGAAGATCCATACATCAATTTTCATGGAAAACATAGATATATAGAGATTGCATCATAGATTCAAGAGATATGGCTAAATCATGCAAAAAGGTGAAACCTTTACTCATAAAAACCCTAGATCTATCAAATACAACATAGATCTATGCCAAACATCACAAAAAGCTCAGATCTTGATGGGGTAGAAGAGAGGATTCAAGGTTCTAACTTCATGGTTTTGAGATTACATACCGAAAGGGGTGATTTTAGCTTGATCGTAAGTAAGAAAAGCCTTGATTGTGGACCTCAAATCTTTAAAGAAAGTTTTCTCTAATGGTTCCAGCCGTTTAGGGTCGTTTGGGAGTGTTTTCGGGTGAAATGGGTGGCTAAGGAGGTTTAAGATGTTTAAATTGGGGTTTTTTAGGGTTTTTTCGAGAAAAAGAGGTCCAAGCATATCGCTTGGGGGTGGTGATGCTCTAAGCCAAACACTTGAGCACACCCGAATCAAGGGTTTACCGTTTTAGCTTCAGTTTCTTTGTTTTTCGATGTTTTCGAGTCCCATTTCTTACGTTTTTCACCATTTTTCACCCCCATCATATAAACCACATTCAAGCAAATAATTGAATATAAATATGTCATATATTGAATTATGATCAAACAGTTAATCAAACATAATGCGTTTTGGTCGATTTTGACGTACGTATCGTCTTTGGGCAATTCACCAACGATTCGCGACTCGATCAAGTGCGTGATGACTCGTGACATGATAATTATTATTAGACTCATAAAAATATAGAATTTGATATATGATGACCAAATCGATGATTCCCGGTAAACAATGAATTGCGTACCGAAATCGCATAAAACCCCGAATTGCTTTATTTTTAATTTGATACATCCAAATTGATTCCAGTTGATTGTAATTAAGTATTCGATTTCAAAAATCGATTATAAATCATTTACATTTATTAATTGGGGTATAAATACCCGAAAATTTTTCCGGTTCGCAATAACTTACAAATCAGTAAATCGTGAAAGTTCAAAACGAGTCGAGTTTCTCAATCGGGTAATTTGCAAAGGTTACAGTTCGGTCCAGAACTTACGGACTCAGGCCCACTTGCAAACTGTGATGGGCTACGGGTCACGGGTGAGGCCCAAATACACTCCAGGTTATACCAGATATTCACTTGCATTATTTTTAAGCTTATAAAACATGTTAAAACCCATTTGAAATACCTAGAACACTCAACCGAAACCTTAGAACACGAACCAAGGGCATTTTAGCTCAAAGACATAATTATTTATTTTAAAACTATAATATAGGTTTGCATTGCGTTCAAGAGTTCCATTTGTGCTATACAAAGGTGAGTTTCACTTATTTTTCCCTGTTTACTTTTATTTACTTTTGGGGTGGAATATACGCAATAATAATAAAAAATGCTCAATTTAATAACACCCGATACTATTGTTTCATTTGTTCGGTCTATTTGTTTCCGCACTAGACGCACACGTACACAATCATAATTTCTTGGTATAGACACTGTGGGTAATATGTGTAGCGCTATTTGGGGATAATGTCCCCACGTTTTCGTGCCCATGATTGGGACTCCCTCACGAAAGCGGCACACTATTTTGACACGTCGTAACTCTATGGTTGGGTTCACATTATAATTATTTTGGGAAGTAGTGGCGAGTGGTCGCACGCATGTAACAATCGGGAATGGACCACGTCGGATAGAGGATGGTTGATTGGGAACATACTTGATACGCTTATTAAATTGCATTCTTTGTATCAGAATTCATACTTTTGAGTTACTTATTTTGTGTCTATGTTAAACCGTGAACTTACCAACTTTTTAGTTGACCCTTTTTCATGTACATATGATTATGGGGAGCACGTGTACTTAGTTGGCGTGGAGGGAGTGGAGGAAGTCATATCATGTCGCTTTGGCACCTTCCGCATTTAATGTTTATGTTTTTCAAATAATTAAAGACAATTTCTACTTTTGTACTACCGGGAAAATGTACCCCGATAAAACAACTAAATTGTACTCGGACGGTTTGGCCTAAAACAACTTCACTCTAAGGAGTGAAAAACTTATGATTTTAAATTAATTAGTCACTTGATAATTTGTTTGTGTGCCCGTACCGTTATTTTTAATACCAAAAGTACCAGTCCGTTAACTCTTAATGGGGCCTCCCGAACGGAATGTGACATTTAGAATTAGATTTTAGTTTTTTATATAATCATTGAGTAATGGGTATTTGGTTTGCATAACTAGGTTAGAAATAATAGTATTGTTGGGGCTTAATTAGTGTTGGATCTTGGATCAAATATTCAAATGTATTGTGTATTACACTATTAATAATAACTTTTGTTTTAGATTAGTTTTGTTTTTATAAACTTGTTCGTAATACAGCAAGTGTTCAGGGGAAGTTGTTGGTTTTTTTACAAGCTTCTAAAAGATTATCAAAGAAGATGTTCACAAGCTTAGGGGAAGCAGAAGACTTCAAGTCTCGTTGAAGAAAGTGATGCAGAGAGCAGTCAGAGATCATGAAGATCCAAGTTCAACAATCAAATTCTTCAAAGTTAGGGGTTTTCAAAATTTTAACCCTCTAATTTTTGAAGATTCAAGACAGTTACCGAAGATTCAGCAAGAACCAATTCATTCATGAGAAGCAAGTCAATGAGAATCCTCCTCTCATTAACTTGTTCATTTCAAGAAGTTCAAGCTGATGCTGATCAAGAGGAAGTCCCAAGTGCCCGTTATGAAACCCAATGAAGATTTCTGCGGAAAGAATCTTCATCAGCATCTATGCCAGCCAGTCAAGAAGAAGAATTTCAAAGATTAAAGACATTTAATATCACAAGCCTAGGGGAAGATTGTAGAGGCTAGATTATGAGGCTTGTAATATTAAATAGTTTGGGCTGGGCTTAGTGGGTTTCATTAGATTAGTAGGCTAGTTTTATTATTATGTTTAGGCTAGTTTACTATTGGATATGGGCATGGGCTTGGGTTTATGATTAGGGTTTAAGAGCCCAATAGTAAACTCATGGGATGGCTATATAAACCCCATGAGTTTACTATTCAAAGGGGGCTGGTTTACGATTTCTAGAGAGAGAAGATGGTTTACGATTACGGTTTTGTACCCGACAAGTTTACTTGTGTGCAAAGTTCAAGTGTTTAAAGTCTTAAATTTTTTAAAACTAGAAATTAAATTTTTTTAGAGTTTAGGATTGGTATAAAGATTTAATGGAGATCGATGATCAAATTTATTAGGGGTCGGTTAAGATAAAATCATATCATATATATAATATTACGAAAAAAAATTATGTGTATCGAATGACCCATGGCTACCCCTTACGCTGTGTTCCCGAGTTCACTTAATGAAAGAAAAGAAAGGAAAGAAAAGAAAAAAAAGGGAAGGGAAAGGAAAAGAAAAGAAAGGGGGAGATTCCTTTCCTTCCATTTCCTTCCAAATCGGAAGGAAAGAAAAACTTACAAAACTTGCCTAATTTTCACTCCCTTTGCTTCTCTTTCCCTCCTTAAATTAAACTTGGGAACACACAATTTTTATTTCCCCTTCCCTTTCCTTCCTTTAATGAAACTTGGGAACACAAAGTTTATTATGTTTCCTTCCCTTTCCTTTCCTTTCCTCTCTTAAATGAACTCGGGAACATAGTGTTAGGTACGCCCCTGATCAGTGAAATAAATTTAATGAAAGTTTCTTTGAAACCGATTATCACGATTATAAAGAAAGTGAGTTTTTATTTGAACCTCTATATCGACCATGCACCCGTAATTCAGGCGAAAGATGCAGTGAATGATTACAAGTGATCTACTAAAATATTCAAATATTCAAGAAAGTGGAAGTTAAAGTTTAATAAGTGAGAAAATATCCTGAATTTTTCATTTTAATTATACTTTTAGATCCGTCTTTACGCCACCTGCTCCCGTAAAGTTGATCATTAGCTTTGGTCTTTTTGCCGAACCACCAAAAAAAGTGGTTGCATTTCTTTTGTTTTACTTATGATTTTTTAATAATTTAAAGGTACATCTATGAGTAAATATACAACAATCATCTACTTTATGATTAAATAAATACTTTTCTGGAAATCATTATCAAAAATATGATTTCTTTATATAAAATTTCTATAGATAGGTTGATGGTTAGCTATGAATTTTCCTAGATAAAATAAGATTTGTCTTCTGTTGGATATTGGATGTCCAGACCCGACAACACCAAGAACCCGACCCGGTTAGACCCGTAAAGAGTTACACTGGGGGCAACGAGATAAAAATCCGCTTACTAGGCTAACCGGTAATTTACGGAAATATATATAATTAATTTAATGTTTATTCATGATTAATAAACATTTAATTAATTACAAATAATTATTCTTGAAATAATTAAATAAACGGAGAAAAACATTTGATTAATGTTTTATGGTGAAATAAATAAATAGTTATTTATGTTTCTCGTAGTTTGCGACTTGTAAAATTAATAAAGTTGTTTTATTAATTAATCGCAAACTAAAAGGGGATTAATTGTAATTTTAAATTACTTGGAGAAGGGTTAATGGACTGGATCCTCATGGGCTTAGGTTTTCCATAAAGCCCATGATCCATCCATTATATATAGAGAGCTAGGGGAGGAGTTTTGGTTGCTCATTCCTCCACACCCTCTCCCCTCTCTCTGCGCCACTTTTAGTGCCGCCACCTCCCTTCTCCCTCGTCCCCTCCCTTCACGCAAACCAACCTCATCTAGAGCTTGGTCGTCTTGCTTCCTTGGTGGAACCCTAGAAGACGGTGTTAGACGAGAAGCAACCGGACGATCCCTTTCGCGTGATTGATCAAGGTAAGACAATCACCATCGTCCCATGATTCACCATAGGCGACGCCAACCCCTTTCATAGGGCCGTCGCCGCCGTCAAACCCTAGCTCGCCGTCGCGACCTAGCGTAGCTCCGTTTCACTACGACGCGTTTCCATCACCACTCATCGGTACAATCGTCGTCGTCACGATTTTACGAGTGCGAGCCCTCGTCGTAATAATCGTGGTAATCGCCCGGCTAAACCCTAGCCGCCGTCACCGTCTCGATTCGACTGGTGCTCGCTTGTCGCCACCATAAACGGAATCGTTGCTATTCTCAACGAATCCGTTTGAGACGGTGTATGCGATTTGCAAACGATTTAATCCGCCGGTTCGGATTATTTTTCCGTGAAACCCTAGCGTCATCTTGTTGACCCTCGGTGTCTCTAACGTTTGTTAGAACACCGCGAAGGTATATCTAAACTCCGGTTTTAGTTTAGATATTTAATTTCGATTAATGTAATCGTTATTATTTTCGCGCTAAAATGTTTACCGCGAAATGGTGTTTGCGTGATTAAATATTTTTGGTGATCGTGATCCTGTTGACACGATTTCGACACCTTCGGTTTACGCGTATAAAATTAGTAAATTTATTTATTCCGCTGCGTAAACGGATTACCGGTTTAATCCGTTTTAACTCTTAATTCACTAAACCCGGTCGGTAATGTTTTATTTAAACGGTCAAGTTTTTTTTTTAACGTCACCGGGCACCCGTATACCACTGTCGAAACCCAACAGTGGTATCAGAGCCTTGATCACCACACGCAAACCCTAACTGGTCGGTTTTAAACCGGTGGATTTCGCGAACTGGGGTTAAAACCCGAAAGTCGCGAAAGTTATACGAATTGCTTTTCCAAATGATTGGTCGATTTAATTCCACCAATCGTTTTCAATTCGTTAATTGATTGTTTAAAACGCGCATATTCGGCTCGACCCATATTATGGCTCTTATTGGTTATCGTATTTTGGTTTGGCCCATTTTGGCCCATTCATGTCTTGGTTTTGGTTTGGCCCACTTGTTTCTGGGTTCAAAAGTTGTATCGTAAATAAATTAGGATTTATTTATTTTCTCGTATAAGCTAACCTTCGCCTTAGACGAACGTAACGAGCTTGTGATACGACAACCCCATCGTGGCGATTGTTCATGTAACGATCCCTAGCATGGCAAGTATACATGACCTAAAGACCGACGTACACCAATTGTAACGTGGGAGCTTGTCGAAGCTAGTGGGAGCATTGGAGTCGGCCGGATGCTTGTTTCCATCCCTATGGTTGATTTTAATTTTACGTCCCAGACCTTCTTCGATATTGTCATTAGGCTCTGACAATATCGGAACCTCCGAAAGCCGAATGTGTGTATGTTTGCATGTGCGTTTTTTGGTTGCTTGTCTTAAACTGTTTAACACGCCAACTAAAACTCCAAACTAAGTTTTAAATGGTTAAAACTGTTTTACAATCAATTGGGATCGAGTTTTTGAATTAATTAAAACTCGACATAACTTAACCAATTTTATTCGACTAAGAACTCGAATTTTTCGATCTTTAAATATCGAACTTTTAATAATTGGTTATTGCCTCGCGACGCGTAGTCTTTAATAAAGAGGTTATTAAATTGACTGTCCCGAGTGAGATAGGGTTCTTGAATAGCATAGTCAAACGTTTAATTAATTAAAACACTGACTAATTAATCCTATCTGGTAAGCCGCAAAACGGATAGATTATGCCATCCTAGTCAAGTCTAACTTGGAACATATTTACCGATGCATCAGTGTTGGAGTATTTCAACACCGCACTTGGTGTTCAGGGTATCTTCCAAGGTGTGTGCATTGGAGTATTTCAACACCGTGCATGCACACTGACCACTGAGGACATCTATCATTTTCTTTACGAGTACCTTGTGTATTGGAGTATTTCAACACCGTACATCTGGTCATTCGTAGACAAAATTGGCATGGATGACGCTAAACGTATTTCACGAATTAATTCGCGAAAGCCTCATAAACGGGAGTTGTGACTGGTTTTCACAAGAGACAAACGTTGTCTATCCGATTACTTAGTGACCGGTGATTGCACTTAACGCTGCCTTTGACGGTCGACTACTAATTGGGTTCCCATATTCCTATTCAAGATTTGCTTGCCGTTTTTGAATACGAATATCACATCGAAACACTAAACGAATTGCCTGTTGTTTCAGATGGCTAATCCTCCTGCTAACAACGAGGTTTTCCAGCTCAAGTCTCTCCTTGAGAAGGAGAAACTTGATGACACCAACTTCCTCGACTGGCATCGAAATCTGAAAATAGTCCTGCAAATGGCCAACAAACAACATGTGTTGGAGGCCGAGGTGCCCGAAGCACCCGCAAATAACACTGCGGCTGCTCGCGCTGCACATGAGGCACTGAGAAAGGATGCCAACTCAGTTACGTGCCTCATGCTGGCAACCATGTCTACTGAGATTCAGAAGAGTATGGTTGACAGGACGGCGTTTCAGATGATCGGGGAACTTAAGGGCATGTTTGAAACCCAGGCCCGGCAGGAACGCTACGAGACCGTCGTCAGGCTCATCACCTGTCGGATGGCCGAAGGTAGTCCTGTCAGCGCCCATGTCCTTAAGATGAAGGGCTACATCGACCGACTTGCGAAGCTCGACTATGTCATTTCTCAGGAAATGGCGACGGATTTGATCCTCCACTCTCTTTCCAGTGCGTTCACTCCCTTCCGGATCAATTTCAATATGAACAGCCTGGTTAAGACAGTGACCGAGCTTCACGGTATGTTGAAGACCGCTGAGATTAATTTTCTCAACGGTAACAACAGCAAAGGCAAGTCGACTGATGTACTCGCCATCCGATCCGGAGGTGTCAAGAAACCTGAGGTTAAGAGGAAACCTGGGCAAAGGAAGAAGGGCAAGGGCGCTGCAGCTAGAGGGTCTAGTAGCACCGCAAAGGGCAAGTCAAGGGCTTCGAAGGCACCGCCGCAAGATGAGCGCCAGTGCTTCGAATGCAACAAGATGGGGCACTGGAAGAGAAACTGCCCAGAATATCTTGCCAAGGTGAAAGGGAAGAAGCCCGATGCGGGTTCTTCCGGAGGTATATATCTATAACCTCATGTTATAAACCACTTCACTTGATCCTTCAAAATATATGTTTGACATACTTTACATTTTGTAGGAACGTGAAGTCGTAGAAAGCAAGACAACCAAGAAGACATGGCATCTTTGCATGATTGCAAACTTTGAATAAAGATCATGTCGGTTTTAATTCTTGGTGGTATCTTTAAACAAATTGTTTGTTTTTCCCTGGCGGGGTCCAGGATGATACAATTTTGCTTTTTGTTTTGAATCTAAACATGCACTAAAGTTTCCGGTTTAAACTTTATTGATATGCATTGTTTTTCTACACTTGAAAATGTTTCACTTGGTTGGTAGATTAGATTCAAACATATATAACATGACGCTAAGCATGGTACTATTGATTTAATGATCATAAGACTAGCCTATATGCTAAGGAAGAACAATTGTTCGTTCTAAAATCCATTAAGGCCATGACGTCTTTTATTCTCATTGTACTAGCTACAACGGGAATAATCAACCTATATTGATTCATAAAACCTTATGGTTTGGAATCGCATAGCTTGAGACTTCATTAAATCAAAATTGAACCTTTTGAGAAATCACTTGCTTGATTTCGTCAATTCAAACAATAGGACCTTTGATGAGATCAAACGCGTGTTTATAAAAGTTCAAGCCACCAGCAGAACTTATGTAACACAATCACTGGCATGATTTTGTTATATAAATGCACTAAAGTTTTGTGCATATGACCAGGATGGTCAAGAATAGATATATACATACAACACCTTGAAAGTCGATGACTACAAATGGGTTGTACTCGTACGTGTTAAATTAAAATCCTGCTAAGCACATGTTGCTTACATTATAAGGATTTGTTTTCAAAGTTTGAAAAACAATTAACACATGACTTATGACTTGCCAATGGCCACCGTTCACACCTTATACCCACGAATCATTTCCTCGCCGATCACTTGCGACTCAAATTGGTTCCAAGAAGAGTCTTGCGGGAGACCAAGTTTGAGTTATGCACGTCCAACTAATTGATGTATGGACATCAAAATTCCTTGTCAAATAGAAACTTGTTTTCTGTAGGAATTACCGGACTGTGCACTGTGAATCTTGTAAATATTCAAGACTCATTAGACAAACATCTTTTCACAACAAGTAGTTGTTGCAATAATGAAAACATGTTAAGCATTCTAAATGACTTATAATTCCAAATGAAACTCGGACGATTTTACTTGTCTAAAATCTTTCATTATTGGTTGGTCATTGGATTGAATTGTCAATCCCAAATCAGACTCGGTACTCTGATAGAATAATCATCGAGGCGTCTAGCACGCAACTCCTTTCAAACACAAAGATGACTGTATCTAGGATACCATCAAACTCTGGAAGTTTGATATCATCTTGCTATCTCATGTATGTGACATGACAATTGGATATTACTCAATTTAGATTCATACTGTGTTTATGAAACTAAATAACTTCGTTCTAGGTAACGAAGTATGTTTGCTAAAGAGTTGTCTTGCAGACCAATATCCTAACGGTTTGAAAGAAAGATGATTATAAGAATGCATCGTCTACATAAAGCAAGTGGGAGCATCACCACTAATCCTTATCGGGATAACGATTAAGTGCTGATCCAATGTTCATTAAAGATTACTGATTTAAACTTGTAATGAAGCCTCAACTTATCCCTAAGTTTCAAGACACACAAATTGAAAACATCTCAGGAATGGCATCCTCAGATATATTCAATTTCTTGAAACAAGTCGTGTCATACTAGTTATGAAACGGGAACTATCCAACATAGGGATGTTGCATAAGTGTCACTGTAAAGAGTTACACCAATGACACAAGCTGGAAAACCAAATCATCTCAACTTGTCTTGATGATGAAATGTTCATGATGAGTACTCGAGCATACTCACCGAACAACTAGCCACCTTAAGTGAAGTTTTGAATCATGAATGTAAGGGTACATTCAAAGAAGGTTAATTTGATTATGTTGATAATCGATTAACATGCCATTGTGATAACACAGTAATCCATGTGCATACCAAGGGCACAAGTTTTATCACGTGTTCAAATTCACTTAAGTACCTTTTGCTGTTCATAAGAAACATCAAAACTAATGAAACAACTAAACAGGCAAAACCAAAACACAGGCAAAGAACTTAGCATGAGAATTCACTGTTTCATGATCAAATTTGATCAAATACTGTTATGTATTACCTGTATTCTGAGCTACATTAATGTTCTACTTTAGTGTTGGGATGTCGAACAATAACGTTTGCACCAAATCATTCAATCTGATCTAAAGAGTTAGATGCAGATTTCGAATTCTGCAAAACGTGTTCGAATTTTATACGTTTTAAACATCCATGAATATTTAGAGAAATATTCTAAAACCGTCCGTAGTCGATCTAATTTGTGGGAACAAAACTGATCTATGACTATTCTGACTCTGGACTCAAAGGGTTGACTCTCCAGACTCACAGACCTCATTAGAGAATGACGTTGTGACGTAACTCGTATCAAATTGTCTTCATGGATTTAATCATAAGACGAATTTGATTAATGGTATACTCAATAGTGTCCTTTGACCTGAGATACATATGCTACCTCCCGTTTGCCAAAGACTGTTCTTTGATTGTAGTATACGCTGTCGCGTAACTGCCAGTAAAGACTACTTTTGGGAATGGATCTGAGGCTTAGTGGGAGCTGTATGTAGTCAAGATGGGATTCTGTACTCTTGCACTAATACTGCAACAGCTAGACATCGTGGGCCCTCTCGTGAGTTCCAAGTGTTAAGTGTAAGGCCTTACCCAAACCTACTGTGTGTTTGCTTTGGATCACTTCGAACTACGACACGAGAAATAAAATGATTGAACATTAAAGAGAATGAATAAATCCATGTCTCTCGTTCAATTGATGTCTTATACGGAAGGGAACTAATGACTTTGAATTACCATAAGTCTAAACTACAACGCGAGTTTGTAGATATGCCTTGGTTACTGACTTGAAGTGTCATAACTGGTTGGGACAGCCATGTGTAGCTAGAGCACCTCTGACTGTTTCTTCAAATGTTGTCGGACTCTGTCCAAGTGGGAGATTGTTGGATATTGGATGTCCAGACCCGACAACACCAAGAACCCGACCCGGTTAGACCCGTAAAGAGTTACACTGGGGGCAACGAGATAAAAATCCGCTTACTAGGCTAACCGGTAATTTACGGAAATATATATAATTAATTTAATGTTTATTCATGATTAATAAACATTTAATTAATTACAAATAATTATTCTTGAAATAATTAAATAAACGGAGAAAAACATTTGATTAATGTTTTATGGTGAAATAAATAAATAGTTATTTATGTTTCTCGTAGTTTGCGACTTGTAAAATTAATAAAGTTGTTTTATTAATTAATCGCAAACTAAAAGGGGATTAATTGTAATTTTAAATTACTTGGAGAAGGGTTAATGGACTGGATCCTCATGGGCTTAGGTTTTCCATAAAGCCCATGATCCATCCATTATATATAGAGAGCTAGGGGAGGAGTTTTGGTTGCTCATTCCTCCACACCCTCTCCCCTCTCTCTGCGCCACTTTTAGTGCCGCCACCTCCCTTCTCCCTCGTCCCCTCCCTTCACGCAAACCAACCTCATCTAGAGCTTGGTCGTCTTGCTTCCTTGGTGGAACCCTAGAAGACGGTGTTAGACGAGAAGCAACCGGACGATCCCTTTCGCGTGATTGATCAAGGTAAGACAATCACCATCGTCCCATGATTCACCATAGGCGACGCCAACCCCTTTCATAGGGCCGTCGCCGCCGTCAAACCCTAGCTCGCCGTCGCGACCTAGCGTAGCTCCGTTTCACTACGACGCGTTTCCATCACCACTCATCGGTACAATCGTCGTCGTCACGATTTTACGAGTGCGAGCCCTCGTCGTAATAATCGTGGTAATCGCCCGGCTAAACCCTAGCCGCCGTCACCGTCTCGATTCGACTGGTGCTCGCTTGTCGCCACCATAAACGGAATCGTTGCTATTCTCAACGAATCCGTTTGAGACGGTGTATGCGATTTGCAAACGATTTAATCCGCCGGTTCGGATTATTTTTCCGTGAAACCCTAGCGTCATCTTGTTGACCCTCGGTGTCTCTAACGTTTGTTAGAACACCGCGAAGGTATATCTAAACTCCGGTTTTAGTTTAGATATTTAATTTCGATTAATGTAATCGTTATTATTTTCGCGCTAAAATGTTTACCGCGAAATGGTGTTTGCGTGATTAAATATTTTTGGTGATCGTGATCCTGTTGACACGATTTCGACACCTTCGGTTTACGCGTATAAAATTAGTAAATTTATTTATTCCGCTGCGTAAACGGATTACCGGTTTAATCCGTTTTAACTCTTAATTTACTAAACCCGGTCGGTAATGTTTTATATTAAACGGTCAAGTTTTTTTTTTAAAACGTCACCGGGCACCCGTATACCACTGTCGAAACCCAACATCTTCGACTTCATTAATAATTATCACTCTATATTTTTTTTAAATAATCATACCATTTAAAATACTATTTAAAAGAGAAAACTTTGCACAAATATAACCAACTTTCACTTTTGTTCCAACTAAATCACTTAAACTTATTTTGACTCAACGAAATCATTCAACTTTTAATTAATGTGTTATTACTATATACTTTACCTACATAGTAGGTAAATATGTCTATGTTGGTATTAAATATATAATTAAATCTTTTCGATTAAAATATATATATCAAAAATCAATCAAATCTTTTTTTTCCAGTATTCGATATTTTCCTCTACTCGTTTGAAGCAGGATTCTGTATATTTCCTTGATTGTGATTTTGAGTAATCCATTATTTCTACAAATATAACCAAAATCCACATTTTTGGCTAACAAATGACGACCAAAACATAAAGCAGGAAGCTTTTGTAACCAAAATAATTTCTATTCAAACTATTTTTTTACTAGCATGAAGCTTTTGTAACCAAAATAATTTCTATTCAAACTATACTTTTTACTAGCAGGAAGCTTTTGTAACCAAAATAATTTTTATGCAAACTATTTACAAATTGATTTAGATTAATTACTTTACTGCCACCAAAATGTTTTCAATTCTGGAATTCAGAGGTGAGGTGAACGAATCTTAATTTAAATTTTCATTTGGATGTGGTTTTTATTTTGTTTGAATATCATTCACATGTTAAACCCCCATGGAGTTGGAAATTGTTAGTAATGACGGATAAACAAGTGTTGGATTCACTTGTTGCTAGAGTGAAATTTTACTGTATAAGAATTTTTTTAGCTTATTTAACTTACTTTTGATATATATATATATATATATATATATATATATATATATATATATATATATATAATAAGTTAAGCAATGGCACTATTTTGCACCTTCATAAATGCTTAATTATAAATACGATTTACTTGAAAGCAAGCATTTGGTACTACATGCTTAAGCATGGTATTTAATTAAGATCATGATACATGGTCATGCATGATCATCATGGTGGTGAATGCTTAATTCTATGTTTGTTAATACGTAAATCATAATTGAATTCATTAAGTATGATTACTTAATTTCTTAACTATCATTTAAACACATGACTAATGAAATTCTCAACTCTCATATCATTATTATCACTATAATAATCATAGTATTATATAGATAATACTAATAGTTATTATGGTTTATAATTATAAGATCATTCATATATCTTAACTCTTATTGTATTAAACATATAATAATTAAAACATTTATTAACATATAGTTATTAGGAATATGTATAGTTTTTTTTAACCTATATAAAGACATCAAAGGCTCATTTTTTTTCTCTGCACCCATCATCTCCTAGACACGTGTAAGTTTATTGTTTGTCTTCATTTTCTACGTTTTTGTTTGTACACTTTTTTGACGACCATAACCTTGCCTTCGGCGTGAAAAAAATGTAACGTCGGGGGTTAATTTCCGATGATCATGACCTTGATTCCGACGTGAAGAAAATGTAATGCCGGCGGGTCATCTATGATCCGTTAGACTTTTGTGGCTTTGTCCGACGTGAATAAAATGTAACGTCGGCGGCTAATGTTTGACCCCTTACATTTTTTGCGTTTAGGCTTATTTCTCATTTCATCGGATTAATTTACCCCCTTTTTTATGTGCAGCTTCTTCGTTCGTGGCTGCTAGGCCTTCACCATCATCATTTTGAGCGACTTGGACAAAGAGAACAAATTTGATTTTCATAACGGCACTCTTTTTCCGTAAGCTGCCACAAGTTCCGTTTCTGATCTGCGGCAACTTCTGATTTATTTTGTTTTCTAACGAGAAACACACATACCCGCGCGTTGCAGCGGGTAGCGTGTTTTTAAAAACGTAAACGTCAAGTAAATATGTAATCTCAACAACGTAAGTAGAAACATAACAAACATACTATTAACTTTAGCAAGTTAACTACAAAGATACCAAACTTACTTATAAAGTCATAAACTTGATTCTCATAGGAATCAGTGACTTAGCAAAACATAGCAGATAAACCAATGATCACCCAGAGCAATGTCTAGCCCAGAATTTGTTTTATAAGTTAGTACAAAAGGTAGTTTTCATTAGCATAAGTGTATTTACATAGTGCATATTAGAAAATTAGTTACCTCTTCAGCATGTTGAAGGTTCCTTCTCTGTTCTGAGCCTAATTATGTTGCAATAGAGTCAACACTATCTTGATAAATTACGAGAAGACTAACAACACAAAAGCATCACCAGCAGCAAAAGCATGAACCATCAAACTAATCATCAAATATAAAAAATTAAACTTAAAAAATGTCCACCAAACTACTGAGCAGTTCGTTTGGTTCAAATTTGGCTATATAAAGAGAACTGAAAATTTAAAGCTATTAAGTATTCTTTGTGAATCTAACATACACTGATACACATAGATCAGTAGACTTTTTTTTTTCATTATGGCTACATATATAATCAATAAATTCTATCCAGAAGTTTATATGAAGGAGAAAAAAAAAGTACCAAAACATAACCATTTCCTTTTAAAGGAGCAGATCATCATCAAGCATGCTTATTCTTTTAACCTCAAATACTTGTAGTTAAATATCAGAAAAGAGTTCAAGGAAATCTCAGGTTCATTAGCAAGAAAAGCAAATTTCATGTGATTTATAGGTTTGTGAGTCATACATCACCAACTCTCCTATAAACACAAACCTGAAACCATCTTCTAGATTAAAAATCAAAATCACTCATCAAACAAATAGGGTTGACTGATCCATTCTCCAACAGTAGAAATCAAGAATCTGAACAAAAAAAAATCCAAATCACTCATTTATGGACCCGATTTGAAGACGGAAGTCAAGAAATCAAGAACTTTGAACCTCGATCTAACCATTGGCAGCTGCTATATGAAGAGCAGAATGACGATAAAACAATAACCTAGAAAAGACGACGGAGACGGCGCTAGAGCGGCAATACCCACGTCCGCCACTGGTTGAGAGGTGGTGTTGGTTCTGATGAAGAAGAAGGAGGTGTGCAATGAGTGACGCGGAGGCAGAGACAGAGACGGGGAGGCGATCGATGTTAAAAAGATAGGGACAGAGTGCTCTAGAGATGGCGACGGCCGGTGGATTGGAAACCAGCGACCGATGATGGTGCTCCTGGTGGTGGCGCCGCTGAAAGAAGAGGGTAGGGTTAGGGTTTTTACACCGCTGAAAGAAGGTAGGGTTTTTAAAGTCGTATGAAAAAAATTTATTGGATGGAAAATTGACCTGTAATGAATTTAGTGGTGGAAAGTGACTACAGTAAAACCTCTCACATACATTAAATTAGAATTGTTAATATATAATGGCTGAAATAATATTTTTATTATAATCTTCGTTTTCGAATTGATTTATGAGTTGTTTCTTCTGATTGACCCTAATTTATATTATTTTGGTTTTCTTTCATGCGTTCTATAGTCAATGCAACCTGCTATTTCGGTAAGATCCGTGATCAGGACGAAATCGCTCTTCAGGTTAGTGTTGTATAATTAATTATGCGATTTGTTACTGTAAATTGTTTTGTGTTTCCTATATTTAGTTTTTTTCGGTAGAAGCAAACATTATGTTCCTCCATTTTTATACTAGAGTTATATATGCGGTTTATTCAGTTTCCACACAAGCGGCCATTATATACACCTTTATCAATAACTGTAAATTGATTTGCTTAGATTAGACGGAATGTTTCAGTAAATTGAGTTTGTTCTTTCATTTGGCAGGAAATCAAATCATCTTCGACTGCATCATCCACCCAAAAAATGTTTGTTCCTATGTTAACACCATTTCTTCAATTGTACACATCCCATATACCACATGTGAAACACACGAACAATGTTTTTGCATATTTAAACATGATATAATTTGTTACCGCTTCAAAGGAGATGACAAATAAAATGCATTCATGGTTAAATATTCAAATGTGATCTTAATTAAAGTTTCTTATGGAAAACAATATTTTAGTTTCTTGCTGTTATGTTTTAATATTCTTTTTAGATTTCTAGGGTGCTCCTACATCAGATATAGATTCGTGGAGGTGTAAGCTAACGACACTACGTACTGCACAACATAGATGAGGAAGAGTTGATTTCAAGGGGAAAAATGATGTGCATTATTCACACAATGGTTTCCTACACATATACCCACAGCCCTTGGAATAAAAGAGATGGCCTCCCCCATATAATATTCACAAAATGGTAGGACAGTTACAAATACCATCACATTGCACATTAACTTATGAATTTGTTCAAAAACACCTACTTTAATTATTGTTAACTCAATTTCATACAAATTAAATACATATTTTACAGCAGCACCATAGCTTATCCATTCCTAATTAAGTTTAATTTATACTCATGCAATAAATAAAAAGTTTAAAATGAAACCGACAAACACTTGCTATGCAAAGCTAATAAAGTTTAAGTTATACTCATACAATTAGAATTACCTAAACATACAGTCAGATTTACCGTCTCTAAGTTATTTAACCTTGGCTACCACAAAAAAGAAAAATGAAACATATGAACAAACCATCAATAGATCAGGCAATTTTATCAACAGAAACATCAGTAGCTATGTTTCACATATTATGAGAATAAGTTAAGTAACCATCCAGTGAGCAAATTTAGGCAAATTAATTGGCCAATTGTCTATAAATGATTATTCAGACGAGAAAATTAACCAAATGTAAGCATTTTTATATAAATTATATGCATTTTTATATAATTTATATTGTCTATCAAAATCAAATTTATGTGACTTCTACACATGTAAAGAAGCATGTATATATGATTACTAATGAAT
This sequence comes from Deinandra increscens subsp. villosa, assembly GCA_039602395.1. NCBI lineage: Eukaryota > Viridiplantae > Streptophyta > Magnoliopsida > Asterales > Asteraceae > Deinandra > Deinandra increscens. The sequence goes on along the minus strand of JBCNJP010000023.1, from coordinate 73,939,080 downwards.
TAAATAGAAATTAAGATTTACTTATAAACTAAATGCATATGAGCCTTCAAGGAGCACTGTATCAAATCCCAAAATACATGTAGAATTACATCCAAAGTCATATACTTGGAAACAAAGATAACTAATAAACCTGAAAAATAATGTATACCTTTGATGAAGATATATCACTTGCATGTACAAAACCATGGCACAATCTGGCCAGATTAAATGCTCATATGAAGTTTAAACAGAACCCTAATCTTCAAATCTGACCGGTACTAACTAACTATAAATTGTATAAATTACCAAAAGCAAGCAATTGAAAGGATGAAAGTAGAAATTACCTCAAAATATCTCAATCTTCAAAACTTTAAGAAGTTCAAAAGCATCCATATTCAAATAATGTCACAAAAAGCAGAGTTGTGATGTTAATTTATAACCCTAATTTTAGAGCCTGCAAGAGTTCTTCATATGAAAGTTAGTTACCGGAATTACAAAAAAGCAGATTATTGCTAAACTTTTCTTCAACGAGTCTTTATATCACTGCTCATCGTCAACAACTGATGGATATAAGACTGTATAAATGATTGTTCAAACAAAACTTTAATAAAACGAACATAATCAAATATAACAATCAGGTAGCACAAAAATTGGTCATTTCGAGAATCAAACACTATAACTAAGATTGAAAAAGAAAGAATTTAGATCTGTTAAATTAAACCACAACAGCCCTAATCTCTTTTGATTTTTGAGTGGTGGTAATTCCAAGTAGTGGAAATCCGTCACCCCTAATTTCACAATTTCCCTCTTCTTATCTACAAGGATATACATAAACATTCAGATTTAGGAATTATTATAGGACAAAACGTAAGAAGATTGAAGAATCATTCATGTGAATTTGGAATACGGAAAGCAAGGAAATTGAGAAACCCTAACCTGCATAATTTAGGGTATAGGAAAGACCGTTACAACCGCGAGCTTTGACGCCGAATTTGAGAAAAGGGCGTTGGCGCTGCTGTAGTAGGTAGCGTATCCTATCGGCCAACGTTTCTGTTAGATTTAAAATTGAGGGTTGCAGTTCAACTGTATTAGATTTGGGGGCAACAGAGGGTTGTGGTGCACTGGGCTTTTGATTTGCGATGAGAGGCAACGTAGGGTTGTTGTTTGTGTGTTTATCGTGATGTAGGTGGTGGAGGAGTTGTCAGTTGTGGTGGCGATGGTTTATTACAAACAGAACCAACAACAAACCGTAACCAAAAAAGACGAAGAGCTGAAGAACATCGGAAAAAACCTACCGAAGGAAGATAGCCAAATTCGTCAAAACGATTGAAGCCAATGACCAAATGCATACCAACATCAGCTATAAAAAGCACCAACATTTAAATATCGCCCTATCTAGAGGATGGTGGTATCTTGGCGGTCTGTTTGATGGAATCAAATGTGAGAGTATGTCAAGGGTTAACATTAGCCAATTTTACTTATTGGGTACACATTATTGAATATGCATAAAATTGTATTGTATTTTTACCTAGCCAAGTTATAATCTCCTCCTCATTGACAATTGAATGAGTTTCGAATAGTCATTGTAAACTTTTTTTTGGGACAATGACTTAACTATCCTTGAAACATTGAACTTTTACCGGTTAGGCATTGTGCACAAACTTCGCGAGGTACGTGCCCAACCAGATGAAACTGCCCTATTTGATGTCTGTTACTATTTGTTGGTTTGCTTTCATGAAACTGGTCTACTCTGACAAGCCTAAACTATTTCTATGCTATTTCTACACCGTTGAACTACAACTTTTTTTTTGTAATTATATATGCATGGTGTGCAATGTCTTTAGCAAATACAATGAATATTGGACTATTTCTAATGTCAAACAACTGTCAGAGAGCACTTTTACTTAAACCCTTAGACTTTTTTCCAAGGACTGGTGTGCGCACAAGCATGTCACGTATACAACCATACTGAACATATTAGGTCGGTTTGAATTCCCCCCGGCCGTGCATCGCACGGGACTGCACTCTAGTATATATATATATATATATATATATATATATATATATATATATATATTATAGAACTAAGAAGCGTTAATTAGATTTTAAATCCATGTCATAATGTATTAAAAAAGGAAAATAACAAGTTAATGCCTTATAGATATGTTATGTAGGTAAAATATATAGTAATAGCACATTAATTGAAAGTTGAATAATTTAATTGAGTAAAAAAAAAGTTTAAATATGAGTAATTTAATTGGTTACATTTCTGCAAAGTCTCCTCCCCCCCCCCCCCCCCCCCTTAAATTTGTCACCTAAAGGAGCTCTATAGCTATGATTACTAGCTTGTGAAGAAATTGATATATTCGATGGCACTTCCAGTTTGTTATGTTTTCTTTCATTCATTACCATTTTTCGTTGTTCTCTGTTTTGTCTTGAAGTATTTGTTGTTTATCGAATCCTGAATCGTTATTACAAAAAACAGATAAACACGTATGTAAAGGTTACCTGTTGTCATCTGGTTGAGATCAGCAGCAGTTAGGTTATCCATCCTGTAAGTAGCCTTGGTTCCCCTTTAGGATGTATGCTAATGATGGGATTAAGAATCGTAAAGGGTTTACGATTTTAGAGAGAGAGAGAGCATAGAGAGAGGTCGAAAATATGAGTAGGTATTTAACCTCTAATCTCTCCAATAAGGCACTATATATACACCCAAGGCGAAACCCTAGTCTATCTATTAAGGGCAATTACGCCCATCAAATAATGCCAGATAGGGTTAAATAGGTAATTGATTATTTAATATAAATGATTAAAGGACATAATATATATTATATACATATATACGAAAACATATATAATATATATATATATATTACTAAGTAATATATATTACGTCTAACATTCTCCCAATTGGCCGAATGATCATTTATAATGAGGTATTAGCTAAGTATGATCAAAATTTAATACTCATTTCAATTTTAAACCAAAATTGCAGCAGAAAAATACAGTCATAGAGTTGATTATCCAACTCAAGACCCCCATTAATCATACTACAACCCCAAATTTAAATTTTAACTTAAAAAATCAGAATTAATCACAGAAAATAAGCCCTTAACGTTGATTTGTATATAAACTGTCTATATGTCCCGTTAGGCATGCGCAACATATTTAGAGACAACAAATCAAGACGGATGAGGAATATTTAATAGTTAGTCATTCATATTGCAATATGCTTGGTCATTAGTAAACCTCGTCTTTATTGATAAGCTCTTAAAAGACTTATGAGGATAGACCTTAACTTATAGGATCCTTTAAGCATATCATGAATGTTTTCAATACAAGGACTTAGTTTCCTCTATTTGTTCTTAAATGAACAATAATCTTGTATCAAAAATTTAATACAGCTCCGCTCAAAACTGTTATTGTTTTAAGAGATTAGGGTAGCTGACTTTCACAGTAAGTCTTCAATATGTTATATTGGAGTTTAGGAGTCTAATGATAAATTTACCAACAACATCTAGTGACAAATTATGTCATAATAACTTAGGTTGTTGTTATCAGGTTCTTATGACTCCTTGATAATCCATTAGATAAATCTGTCCGCAGATATAAGGATATACCCCTAAGTTGACATTTAATATCTTTTAAATACAATAAAGTCAAAATTTAGAGATAGTCAACTATTTTAAGTTTTCTCACTTCTTCTATAGTTCAAATTTATAGTCTTTCGTTTCTTAGAGGAAATGATTTTCATCATTTCTAGTGTTTCAGCAATGAAGACAATATCTTAAAATAAGTATAGACTTGAACATAAGATTTAATTACTTGAACCTTTATTAGTATTCTCCTTTAGTTACTAGAGTTACAGACTAAGAGCAATGTTGCATGTTGTAATGTGTTCAACACATGGTTAAATCTGATAAGACTTAATTAATGTCTTATTAGTTTGATCTTGATGTATTTTGATGCTTATTGTAAAGAAGCATGTTCAAGACTTTAATGTCAAAATTATGCGAGAATAAGTCGCTTTGACTCATGCAACAAAACTAACATATTACTTGCCTAAAATAATGTATATAAGGGAAAGTATTGTATTAGTTGCTCTCACTCATCTTAACGTAGGCCCAATTTATCCACTTATTCATGATGAAAATTTGTTACATTTATAGCTTCATCAAACTTTAAATTTCACTTGTAAGTTTGCTTATATTAACCCTTTATATGAATTTACTCATCTTAAAGACTAAGTGTTCTTTAACTTTCAGGCTTGAAACCTTAAGTTTAATTTATGAACATGTCTTCATGTTAAGTGAGTATTAAGGAAAGATATTTTATAAGGCCGTTAAATATCACTCGTAATTATGAGTGAGTAATAAGGACAATGATTATCTCTCAAAGAACCCTTTAGAAAAGGAATTCTTAACTTGTTAATAGCCTTTAAAAAACAACAATTAATAACGTTTAATATCTCCTTTCGGATTTGTTGGGCTATATTTATTAGAGGCATGAACATTAGTTATGGGCTAGCTTATTATTAGTTTTGGGCTTAGTTAGTTTATGTTTTAGGCCATGTGGGCCGATTATGTGTGTTTATAATTGGGCCTCTTGTGTTTATGATTGGCCCTAGGTTTTGTAAGAGGTAGTATAAATACCTCTCATGTTTATGATCAAGTTAAGCTTTTGGAGATTAAGTTTACGATTTTCACTCTTACTTTGAGTTTACGATCAGATTCCATTTGCTTCAAGATTGTAGTATTTTGCATTCAAGATTTGATATTTCATATAGATTGAGTCTCTTTCTTCTACATTCTTCTTGAATCAATCACATACGAGGATTCCGCACTCGTTTGTGTTTAAGATATCGTGATTGGTTGATTTCCGGACCTACAATTGGTATCAGAGCTAAGAATCTGTGATTCGAGGCTCTCACGATATTGATTCAAGCTACTTTTTCTGGAAAAAGTTTGATTTTTTGAAGGTTTTGAAGGTGTTCTTCGGGTTTACGATCAGGCTGCTGCTGTTCATCGAGTTTACGATCGGTTTCTGGGTTCATTTGGGTGTTTATGGTTGTTTCTTTTGAAGATCTGCATCGGAATCAAGTTTACGATTCCAAGATCGCATTTTTATCGTGTTTACGATCCGGTGAATAGAGTTTACGATTGTACTTGATCGTAATCGTGTGTTTACGATATTTTCTCACCGGAAACGAGAATCGTAATCGGTGTTTACGATAAATTCCATCGGAATCAGGGTTTACGATTTGGCTTGGATCGGAATCAGCGTTCACGATCGTAATCAAGGGTTTACGATCGTAATCAGTTTTGTGTAATCGTAATCATTTGTTTTGGACATTTGGACTTTAGATTTAAGTTCCCTAAGCTTTCGTAATGGATTTTGAACCGAGTATGTATCAGAAGTTGGATTTTGAGATTGGATCCATCACTCGTCCACCTAGACTAACATCGGCGGATAACTTTCTGGAATGGAAATATAGGTTTGAAAACCACTTGAAGAGTGTTGATCTCAGACTCTGGAGAGCGGTAATTCATGGGCCACACACACCTACACATCCAGAAGGAACCAATGCAGGTAAAGCTAAAACGGAAGACGAATATGATGATGATGATTGGGAAAGATGCAACAAAGCAGAGAGGGCATTTGCTATTATGACTATGGCACTTACACCAGACATTGCACAAGGATTTAAGCACTGCAAGACTGCCAAGCAACTCTGGAATGCTTTGATTGTGGCTTATGAGGGAAATCCGGACATTAAGGCAAGCCGCAAGCAAATGCTGAAGCAGAAATTCAATTTGTTCAACCACATTCAGGGTGAATCCTTCGAAGCACAGGTGCAAAGGTTCGTGTCTCTGATGGCCGAAATGTCAAGCTATGGTGTTGAACCGGATCTGGAAGATAAAAATCTGAAACTGCTGAATAGTCTGCCCAAATCCTGGAATACCAACATTTCTATCATTAAGGACAACAACAAGTTGAGTGAGCTATCGCTTGATGAGATGATCAACAAATTGAAGTCAAACCTTATTGATGACAAGCAGAGAGAATTGAACCACATAAGCTCCCTTAGTTTGGCGGGAAAATTGAACCAAGCCCTGTTGTCAGAAGAAGTGGATTCTAAGCAAGATGGAAAGTCAGCTGGAAGTGGACGAAGCTCTGTCACTAAGTCAACTGCATTTGTGGCACAACCTCATGCGAGTTCAAGTGGAGGTGTCAACCCTGATGCTACGAATGATCCTAACTTTGCCCTCGGTATGGGTTTTATGAGCAACTATCATGCTCTCGTGGCAGGAACTTTAGTGCCAACTGAGATGCTGTCAGGTGAACTGAATCAGATAAATCCAGAAGATGTAGAGATGTTGGACGTCTCTTGGCAGATGGCAATGGCTGTTTTCAGAGCAAAGAAGTTCATGGCAAAGACTGGGAGGAATGTGTGGAAGGACCAAGATAAGATCAGGATGGGGTTTGACAAAAGCAAGCTGAGGTGCTACAAATGTGACGAGTATGGGCATTTCGCAAGAGAGTGCACAAAGCCGAGGAAAGAAAGAACAGAAGAAAGGAAAGCAGGTGATGGGAAGGGAAAGGCTGAGTCGAGTGCTTTGGTCGTGCAGGAAGGAGGTGGATATGATTGGACACCTCAGTTGAAAGAGTTTAGCTTGTCATATGCAATGGTTGCTGCTATGGAAAGGGATGAAGAGGAAGAGCATGCTTTTGTTGTGACTGATGAGAAACCTGAAGAAACTCTAGTGGATGACAAGGAAGCCTTTGCTGCTGAGATTGATAACGACAAGGTATGTCCTGATCCCACTTGTGCTCGTATAATTCCTGGACTTAGACAAATCTGTAAAAATTATCAGTTAGAATTGTTTGAGATAAAATGCGAGAGGAGTTCCTTTAAGGGTAGATGGCAGAAGAATGAGGAAAAGGTAAAAGCACAAAAATTAGACATAGTGAAATATCAAAAAACTGGCAACTGAGAAAGCTCTTCTGTATGACAACGCTAAGTTAGAAATAGCTGAGCTTGGTAAGCAGCTGGATGAACTTAAGCATAAGAACAATGAGTTGCAGGTAAAACTTGATATGAATCATATGAGAAGCAAGAGAATGCTAGAGGCCAGTAAGTCTTTAAACATCTGTATAACTGATGTTAGAATAGGTAAAGACAAAGGTGGAATAGGAATTAGCTTCTCAGACAAAAGCAAGAATGATGTTCCTCAGGATAGAACTAGAGATATAATAGGAATAACTTAGAGGAGGATCAGGTTGATCGGTCTGAAGCAGGAACACATGAGATAGGACCTCCGTTAGATAGTGTTCTAGTAGGAGTGACACCTATGACTGATCAGGAATTTTAAAATGAGAAACACATGGTCTATGGGTTGGGTAATCAGAATGAAACAATGGCATCCACAAGTAAATCAGGTATGTCCCATGAATCATTAAAAAATAGTGATGAACCTGCTGATGGCTTTGTTTCATGTGCAGATGAAGTAGGTATTGAAGATGTGTCAGGGGAGGATGCTGAATGTGTGAAAGTCAATGAATGTCATGTGTCTAGTAGTTCTAGTCTTAATTTACCCAAGGACGATGTTCTGGCATCTGTGTCAGAACTTAATAAGTCCAAGTCAAAACAAGTCGTTGTATCTGTGTTGTCAAAACATCTTTCTAATTCCAATGAAAAAGTTGATGGTTTTAAAATTCATGTGCCTAACACAAAAGTAGGTCGTGAGACTAAGCCCAAAGATTTTGTTGCTTATCCCCAGGTTGTGTAGGCTTTCAATAGAACAAACGAGTCTGAATCAGAACAATTTTGTTTAATCACACAACCGGAAAAGGATACAAAACGTGTTATACACAAATGGGATGATAAGCCATAGTGGAAGTCGTCTTACCCAAGACGTTCATACCTCGGTAGTCATGTCAATGGGCCTAGACTCATGAACTGTTTTCAATGTGGAAAACCAGGACACTTTGCTGCTAATTGTGTGAATAGACCATTTCAACCATACTATCCGCAAAACCCACGGACTAGTATGTTGGAGAAAATGATGACAGGAGAAAAACAAAAGCAGAAGCAACAAGCTTTGTTTAAGGGGAAGCAGTGCCTGGAACCAATGAAGAGTCAACAGTCTAAGGTTTCAAACACAAAGGCACCTGTGACAAAGCCTGTTGTTGTTGATAAGTGGAATGTGGCCAAAACTCCAAAACCTACCTATGTATCTAAAGGAGTTTATAAAAGAAATGATAAGATAAAACCAGAATTTGTTGAGAAACAAATGGTTAAAGTCAAAAGAGTTAATAAACCTAATGGCAAAGAAAATGTTGAGCAACAGGCTTTAAAACAAAAAGATGTCACTCAAACAAAACAACTGGTTTACACAAAACTGAAACTTGAGTGGACACCTGTTAAAAAGCCAACTGGTAAAAAGGCCACATCTCCGAAAAAGAAACCTGAGTCTGTGAAGAACTCATCAAATGTGTTTAAACCACAGAAAGACACCACCTGGAAACCAAAAGTCAACATTCAAAATGTGAATGTACCTGAAAAGCAAGAAATGGCCCTCCAATTAGTTAATTACATTGATTCCAAAGGTGTGCCCAGATCTGTTATGGCCTGGGTACCTAAGTCTCACTGATCTCTGATTTGTGTAGGGACAGCCAAGAAGATCTATCAACAATCTCTGGTACGTTGATAGAGGTTGCTCCCGACATATGACCGGAGATTTATCCCTTTTGGAAGATGTGGAAGACTTCAATGGGGGTGGAGTATCATTTGCAGGTGGTGTGGGTGGAAGGATAAGCAAGAAAGGAGTGGTGAGAAGTGGTAATTTATCGTTTTCTAACGTACACTATGTGGAGGAGCTGTCACACAGTCTACTGAGTGTCTCTCAGATTTGTGATAGAGACTACTATGTGTTGTTCAACCGCAAGGAGTGCATTATTCTCAAGCCCGGTGTGAAGATCCCAGAGGAGTGCATCTTGATGCGTACTCCGAGAAGAGCAAACTCTTATCAGCTTAACATGGGTCAACCCCCAACTTCAGAAGAAGCCTGTCTCATATCCAAACAAAATGAGAACTTAGCTCTTTTGTGGCATAGGCGTCTGGGGCATGCTAACATGAAAAATTTGACCAAGTTTGCAAAGGGAGAACATGTCAGAAAACTGCCCATCAAAGATTTCTCTACTGTGGAAAAATGTGTGGCTTGTGCGAAGGGGAAGCAGCACAAATTGCCACACCGTTCGAAGATAGCAAATTCAATGTCATCCGTGTTACAACTTCTTCACATGGATTTGTTTGGACCAATGCAAGTTCAAAGTATCAGCAAATTCTCTTATTGTCTCGTGATTATGGATGACTACTCACGATTCACTTGGGTCTTCTTCTTATCAAACAAGTATGAAACTCTGATCTTAGTGAAACAGTTTGTCACGCTTATAGAGAATCAGCTGAATGAAAAGGTCAAGGCTATCAGAACGGACAACGGAACAGAATTCAAAAATGCTGAGTTAAATATGTTCTGTGGAGAGAAGGGAATAGAGAGACAGTTCAGTGCACCCTACACTCCGCAATAGAATGGAGTCGCTGAGAGAAGAAACAGGACACTCATTGAAGCAGCGAGGACAATGATGTGTGAAGCTAAATTGCCGATCTTCTTTTAGGCTGAAGCGGTCAATACAGCTTGTTACGTGCAGAATCGTGTTCTTTTAAACAAGCGTCATGAGAAGACTCCATATGAGATTGTCTATAAGGAGAAGCCAACGGTGGGATATTTCAAGACATTCGGGTGTCCATGCACGGTGCTGATTCAGTCCGATATGGGGAAATTCGAAGCTAAGGCTGATGAGGTGTTATTTTGTGGGTTATTCGGGAAATAGTGCTTATCGTGTCTACAACAAAACCACCAGTTTGATCATTGAGGCATATAACATGGACTGGCTTGAAGACAATCCTACAGATGCAGGGAGTGGACCGGATTGGATTTTTTACTATGGGACGGTGTTTGAGGGGTTCAATTTTTCAAATGTCTTCCATCAATTGGGTGAAGAAGAAGACATTATTGCACAATCATCTGAATCAAGGGCTCATGTTGAAAAGGTTGCTGAGAAAGCACCAGATGCAGTTCCCGCAAATGTCAATGCAGATGCTCCAGGATCTTCGGGTACTAAAGATGCTGATTCAGAAGTTTCTCCAAACCAAGGTATGAATGATAATATTTTTAATTCTAACCTGCCTGTTTCTGTTGCTGTTCCAGATGTTCAAGTATCAAGGATCAACAAAGACCATCCAATTACCAATATACTTGGGCCAGTTTCAGCAGGTGTCACCACTAGAAGCCGCACGGGAGACATTAATTTCTGCATGTATTCGTGCTTCATATCCCAGATTGAGCCTCCTAATGTGATGGTTGCTCTCAGAGATCCATGTTGGATAGAGGCCATGCACAATGAACTTAATCAGTTTTCTAAGCTGGGAGTGTGGCGTATAGTGGAAAGGCCAGAGGATAAGAAGGTTATACCCACACGTTGGCTATACAAGAACAAGAAGGATGACACAGGTATAATTGTCAGAAACAAGGCACGGTTGATTGTTCAGGACCACAGGAAAATTCATGGAATTGACTATGATGAGGTGTATGCACCCGTGGCAAGATTGGAGGCTATCCGGATATTTCTAGCAGTGGCATCATTTCTAAACTTCACAGTTCGCCAGATGGATGTTAAGACAACATTTTTATATGCAGAAATGAATGAGGAAGTGTGTGTGTCTCAACCACCGGGGTTTGTAGATGAGGAGTATCCAGACCATGTGTATCTTCTAGATAAGGCTTTGTATGGACTACATCAAGCTCCTCGCACGTGGTACGAGACACTATCAATTCATCTGGTGGAGAATGGATACTCAAGAGGAGTGGTTAATCAGACGCTGTTTAGGAAAAGGGTGAAGGATGACATCATCATGGTGCAGGTTTATGTAGATGACATCATCTACGGGTCAACAAACGAAGAATTGTGCACCGAGTTTGAAGAGATAATGAGAAAGAAATTTGAAATGAGCGATCAGGGAGAGATGAGCTTCTTCCTAGCCTTGCAAGTAAAACAAGATGAATCTGGGATTCTTATTCACCAAACAAAATATGTGAATGAGATTCTAGAAAAGTTCAAGATGCAAGACTCCAAGCCTATCTCAACTCCCATGGCATCCAGACCTCTACTAACAGCAGATGCAGATGGGGAGCCAGTGAGTGAATTCATGTATCGCTCGATGATTGGATCACTTATGTACTTGACAGCAAGCAGGCCAGATATTATACATGCAGTGTGTCTGTGTGCCCGCTATCAGGCTAATCCTAAACTTTCACATTTAATTGCTGTTAAACGTATTTTTAGGTATCTAAAGGGCAGGCCTAGGCTTGGACTTTGGTACCCAAAGAACACTGATTTCCAATTGTTTGCATATACTGACAGTGATTATGGAGGCAGTGATCTTGACCGAAAGTCAACAACTGGTGGATGTCAGTATCTGGGAGATCGACTCATTTCTTGGCAGAGCAAAAAGCAGCATACCGTCTCAAAATCAACTGCAGAAGCTGAATACGTAGCAGCATCTGCTGGATGCTCACAGGTAGTATGGATACAAAATCAGCTCACTGATTACGGTATGGAATTCGTTAACACTCCTATCTTTTGTGATAACGCTGCTGCTCTAGAGATTGTGAAAAACCCCGTTCATCATTCAAAAACAAAGCACATAGACATAAAGGTACATTTTATTCGTGACTGTTATGATCGGGAATTAATTCAGCTCTAAAAGGTGAGCTCAGACCAGAATGTGTCTGATATTTTCACGAAACCCCTACCTCGCCTCAATTTTGGAATGTGTGTCGAAGGCCTAAGGATGATTGCTTTCGAGGAATGATCTGATCAAACTTTCTTGTAAATATCTTTGAAGAAAATTTCATATTTAAAAAAAAATGTGTTTATATCTCAAAAGCCTCATAAAAACAGGGGAAGAAATATTGTTGTTTCAGAAAAGCAAAAAAAAATATGTGTGTTTTTATGATGTCTTTTGTTTGCCTTGAGTTGGCAGGAAGTGATATAAATTTCCAAGACGATCGGAGACTGACACATGTAAGGCAGAAGTGAAAGACGTCTCAAAGATGATGTTCGGTAAGCTAAATCAAAAACTATGATCATCCATGTAAGTTCAGTAAACTTAACTCTTATATATGTTTAGTTTTCCATCCTAGTTTACATAGTTTAAAAGACTGAGTCCCAGCAAAAACGGGTTGAGAGTGGTATTCACCTAGTATTCACTCTCTCACACGCCATGTTTATGCTATTATGACAACAGCACAAAAAAATGAAAAGAAAAAGAAAAATGAAAAGAAAAAGAAAAAGAAAAATGAAAAATCAATAAAGTAATTATTTTTGGTCTTCTTTGCGTGCTTATGCGGCCGACCTGATCACCAACTGATAATTAAATAAATAAGTGTTTGTCATGACGGTGTTGCATGGTTCCTCAAGTTGGGGGTTTGTAAATCCTCAATAAACTCTGAGGTTGGGTAGGTTTTGCTATGAACAATTGGGTGTGGGGACGCTTAAACATGACTGTAATTATGTACCACAATTTAAGCACTTAAAACTTTCAACTGGATGTGAGTTTATATGATTTCAAAAATTTTGAGCAATCGTTTAGAGCGTCAAGTAATGGAAGTTGAAAAGGGTTCCTCAGTCAAAGATATGTCTGGTATGATCCATAAATTTACATCAGCTTCGAGGCAAGTAAATTTTTATTTCCTGAAATTAGGTTTTATTTTATTTATAGTTTAGTTTATCTTTCAAGTCTTTAAATGTTTAAAATTTATCTTGTTAAATTTTTATGATCAAGATCAGTCACTCGGGGTTTGAGTCTGAGGGGAAGCTTCGTAATTCTGAAATTCTTCAAAGTTAACACGTTTTCATGAGAATTCACATTTAATAGAGGTTTGGGAGCTTTTAAAATGTGTTCAAAACTTGAGGGGCCAAAGTGTAATTTTTATTTAACAAAACCCTCACCTTTACCCATTTCCGATCCATCACATATCCCTCTCCCGTTTACGATCTCCGCCCTGTGAAACCCTAGCCACCGCTGCCCTCACCGGAAAAGTGATCCGACCCACCTCCGAGCACCGTCTGTGTAAACCGAGTCCTCCACTGTGTTCATAACCATTTTCCGACCTCGAACCACCCTTTAATCGACCAATTCTCTTCATTTCTTAACCCTAAATCACAGTTTTCTTCACTCGGTGATTATTTTGTTTTACTGAAAATTTCGAGTCGATTACTCAAGGATTTGAAGTCGTTTTGGTGATTGAAACTCATAAAGGTAGTCACAAATGTTCTTGCTTCAAGATTTACGAGGATTAACGTGTTTACAAGGTTTTTGCAGGTCTATCAATGGCGGTTTTGGGAGTTTACGACCGTCTGGGTGAAGGAGACGACGTTTGGTGATTACGATCGTCGATTACGGTCGTAGTTTACGACTGGAGATTATGATCTCCATTTACGACTATCTGTTTACGATTGTCTGTTCACGATCCCGATTACGATCGGAATTAGAGTTTAAGGAAGTGTTTACGATTGGGCCTCTCTGTTTACGATTGAACTAATCGTGAACCCGTTATTGGATCGTAAACCCAATTGATGAATCGTAAACACACTTAAGTGTGATTTAAAATCATAAACACCTAATATTCTTTTTGGAATTTCATTAAAATCAAGTTAAAATTAATGGTGTTTGTGAATTTTGTGTGCTTAAATCAATTATTTTCCCAAAAAGTTTAAACTGAAATTTTGTGAATTTCAAAAGTAAAATTTGATTTTCAATTGAACTTCGACAAGGGTTAATAAACTTAATTGCACTTTAACAAACAAGTCTGATACATGTGTCTTGTCTTTCTCAGATGGCAGACGACATGCTTGACGAAGAGATAAAGTTTGAAAGTGACCACTGCATCCCGGCGTATCTTGAAGACCCACCAGAGAAGCATATGGAATTATTTTATTCACTAGTGGCCGGGATGAATGTATGCAAGATAAATCACGCTCTGAGAACAAGTGTGCTGATCGACGAGCAGCTTGTGAGGGAGTTCTGGGGTACAGCAAGAGCAAATGCTGATAAGACAAGTATTACCGCAACAGTTCAGAACAGACAAATAGTGATTCTGGAAGAAGATATCAGAAAAGGGCTGAACATCAATGATTGAGCTGTTGATCCGATTGAGTATCCCAAGGAAGTTGTTTTAGCGGGTGCTCAATCTATGGGGTATGAAGGAAAGTTTCCGCCCATTTTTAAGAAGTTGTTGCCGCACTACTGGAGGTGCCTGGCACACTACATGCAGAAATCATTTATGGGCAAGAGAACTAGCTTTGATCAGCTCAACAAACTTCATGGAACTTCGTTTGTCGCATTGGCCTTGGACTGGAACTTCAACTTCTCCAAGATGATGCTATTAGATTGGATAGGCAATGCTGACTTGAGCGCCCGAGAACAGTTCCTGATGACACCAAGATTCGTACGGATGGTGGTCATGAAGAAATATCCCAGGATTGAAGAGAGGGTGGAAAAACTGGATATTAAGGTAATGGATTGTGGAGTGTTTGGACTACAGACCCAAGACAGAAGGGGTAAAAATAGTTTTCAAGGAAGGCCTGAATGGGTCAAGAGGGGTGCATTTCCCGAGGCGGCAAGGGAACAAGAAGTTGAAGAACCTAAACCTGAAGCCGATGTGCCAACTGTAAATGCATCTGTTGCTGAAGATCAAGATATAACAGCAACTCCGGTTGTGAATGTGCAAGAGAAGATGTGGTGATACCTTCTGATGAAGAAAATGTTATGGACGACATTTTTGCTAATCAAGGAAATATGGATGATGATATCTATGGAGACTTGGAGCCAATAAATCTTAAAAGATCAAGAGATGTCCTGAATTCATCTTCCAGTGGTGATTCCATCCCTCAAGAGTTGGATGTGCAGTTCAATGTGAATGAGATGCTCGAAGAGCCTGTCCCTTACCGTGAACCTTCTCCCAGAAAGAAGACAGATCCAAGGAGTATACGGTTCAAGTTCACAAAGACTAGCTCAAGTATGTTAATGGTCCATCCAACTGAGTCTAGCTCTCAAAGTCAATCTGTTCAAGAAGAATCAACGGTCCCAAATGTTGAAGATCAACCTGCCCAGGTTCAGACTGAAAGCCCTATTCTGAGTGAACGTAGCCCTGTTCATGAAGAAAGGCAATCTCTGGAGGTTGATAACAATGTTGTTGTACCCAGCCCTGTCAGAATAAGTGTCCCTAGTGGAACAAGTCTGCCACCAACTGTTATTCCTAGTTTCCGCCCACTTCAAGCTGCGGAGCTACCAATTGAGATGAGGATAAGTGCAGACCCTCACATAAACTTTCTGATGTCTCAGAACAGAATTAGGGAAACTGAGATAAAAGCACTCCAGGCAGAAAACAGAAGGTTAAAGGACAAGGAGGCGGCGGACAAGAATAGAATGAAGTATCTGTATGAGACCTTGATGGACCTGAAGAAGAAGTTTGGTAATTTAAAAATGTTGTGGAGTCAAATGCTTCAGGTGCCCCTGGTCAAGGTTCATCTCAAGGAGTGCAAGGTGCAGAAGCAGTGAATGTTGATGATGGAGATGACACTATTGAAATGTCAGATTATGCCCGAAGTGGAAGGGTCATCTCCAAAGCGCCAGAAGGCCATGACAACTGGTTTAAAGAATTCTTTCAAGGACCAGCCCCCACTCAATACACCATTGATGTTGGTGAAAGCTCAATAGATAAAAGGGGGAGTCGTGAAGCCATTCTGTGCTGGCACTATGACACGGAGAAGAAGTTGTTTGCCGTAATCCGTGACGGCTACAGTCCAGTGGAATATTACAGAACACGTGCCCAATTTCATACCTGGACTGAGCCTGAGATTAGAAGTTTTCTAAGAGCTCCATACATCAACAGATGGAACAGCACCGGAGGAGATCTTATTCGAAACAATCTGATGAGCCAATTAGAGAACAATTTTGCAAACTTTGAGCTGAAGCAAGTGAGATGGGTCGAGACTGGAACTGACCCAGTGACTGGAGAGTCGATAGGGGAAGCAAGGAGGCCACCCACCAAGCGCACTAGAGTGATCAATATGTTGGATGAGATCGAAGACGGTACCTTAGTCAAAAACTTTGACTGTTGGTGTTATGATCCAACGACTCACGAGGTGGTGGTGCTCTGCAAGAGATTGAGGCAATTCCGTTTCTACGATCCAGTTGATCAAGCTCCTCACCTCCCAACCTATTCTCGGTGATGAGAATGATATGGAAAATGCTATAAGGGTGGGGATCTTTCATGAAACGGCTAATTGGATCGTGGAAAATGGATGGTGGTCAAACAATGTGCAAAATACTTTCAGATTTGATCTGCAGCTTCCGTAGGTAGTCTAATGGTTCATGCCTAGGGGAAGATTGTTGGGCTATATTTATTAGAGGCATGAACATTAGTTATGGGCTAGCTTATTATTAGTTTTGGGCTTAGTTAGTTTATGTTTTAGGCCATGTGGGCCGATTATGTGTGTTTATGATTGGGCCTCTTGTGTTTATGATTGGCCCTAGGTTTCATAAGAGGTAGTATAAATACCTCTCATGTTTATGATCAAGTTAAGCTTTTGGAGATTAAGTTTACGATTTTCACTCTTACTTTGAGTTTACGATCGGATTCTATTTGCTTCAAGATTGTAGTATTTTGCATTCAAGATTCGATCTTTCATATAGATTAAGTCTCTTTCTTCTACATTCTTCTTGAATCAATCACATACGAGTATTCCGCACTCGTTTGTGTTTAAGATATCGTGATTGGTTGATTTCCGAACCTACAGGATTTCAGTTCAGCTATAGAAAACTAAACCTCTAACGTTATTATGATTTAGGGAGTTAAGCTCATTAATAATAGCTTTATTCTCTCAGATGATTGATTGCTAATAATGGCTCTTAAATCAGAGACACGATTAATAATCTTTCTAATATCCATGTAAGCTTTATTAAGGTAGGTTCATAATCATCAAAGTTAATAGGAAACTTCATACCTTGATGACCTACTAAGCTGGATGTAATGAGTTTAAGCAAAACATTAATAGTTTCATAGATTTCCTCTTCAAAATTTAAGTCAGTTACATTATGAGTAACATTATTTTCTAAGTGTGTGGAAGTGGATCAGTGTTATGGAAGCGTGGTGTACAAGAGGTGTAACCGGAGTTAAATTCAAAGATTAAATTTAACTTTGTCTCTCCCCCCGCCTCTTGTACTCTAGGCAAGTCATGAGTAAGAACTTTTCACTGCTCCCACTGACCTTAGAAGACAAGTCATAGATAAGGACTTTGACTGCTCCCACTAATCTTAGAATTCCTTAGGAACTTGGCATGCAACTTGCTTAGTGTTGAGGATTTTTAAGGTTTAGTTGCAGCTAATAACTAATCATATGGTTTATACTTGGTTTCCTTCATGTCCGGATTTCAGAAGGAATTTTAGGGACATATTTGGTAACCTTATTTTAGCATATGAGTTGTTGTATTTAGAGCGTTGGTCTATAGATGTATAACTTAGATGACATAGTTATGATCATATCTATAAGGATACTTAGATGCATAACTAAATGATGTATCTTTAGAAGTACCATACATGATCTACTGGTTCACACTACTATGATCCTAATGGATTTGAGAGTGTTACCATTATTTGTATGTCAATCTTAGTATGCAATCTGTTAAATCTAATCTCACAACCTTTTATTTTATGGTTAAGTTGATTTTCAACTTTATCCTTAAAAGTTTAAGGTGAGAAAGATATTTTTCCTTATTTAAGTACAAGAATACATAATCAGTAAATGAGTGATAAATGTTTTATGCCCAGATATTCCATTTTAGGATAAGGTCCACTAATATATTTGAGTTTTGGTGAGTTAGAACTCTTAGTGGAAACTTATTTATTCCCTTATACACATATTGTCTTTGTTAAATTCTCACTTACGTGATAACAAAGATTGTGAACATTTATTATCTAGTTATAAGTTAAAAAGATTTCAACCCATGTAAAGACAACTAGAGAAGTATAACCAACAACTTTGAGAGTTTAGGGTAGTAGTGACATTTGTCATAGTCGTTTGAAACCTTATAACCGTCGGTGTCTTACTTTAGTAATGATACTAAGTTTCAAGTGATCTTGGATCATAATAAGGTATCATGAAGTGTAGTACATTGATAGATTTTCATGGTTTGTACAACTTTGACATGGATTTTGTCACTTACTCTCAAAATAGTGGTTGTTTGGTTTATTCCTAGTGTATGGATTGTAAGAGATTTTTATAAGACTAGTTTTAATCCACGGTGTTAGTTTGAAAATTAATGAGCACAATTATCAATGTTGATTATTCTTTGTTAGCAAGTTGTTCCTATAAGGATTTAGAACTGGGAGTTTTCTTGTATCTTATTTTAGAATTTAGAACTATCCTCCTTATTTAAGTTATTTTTAATTATATAAGGGTTAGTGATTATGAGGTAAACAAATCCGTTTTTCTAATTTAAGTCATTATGTATACTTTATGCACAATGCTATAAGCACTCATTTTCCTTCTTGTACTTATAAGTGTCATGACTAATTTTAAGTAGCATGTAATTGTGCTAAGAAAGGATTCACTAAGAAATGCACTAGAAAAACTTCAATTTGAAACATGTGTAAGCCCTTTAAGGGTCATGTTTTATGATGTGTTCACTAAATCATTAACCTAATTTATACTTTGTACTAAGCATATTATAGATGTTAAGTGTTTGCATGCAATTTAGAAGTTCTTTCAAAATTTATTACTTACACGATGTTTAGATTAGGAAATCTGAAACATCTCCCCTGATAGCATTGTTTAAAGGGATTTTGATTATCATGATAGACACCTTGAGTAGACTTTTACTCGCTTTTAATGTTTTGGTTGTAAACCTTTTATTTGAGAGAGTAATTAAGAGTCTTTCGTCTTAAGAGATAATCAAGATCATAATGATGAGAGGAAAACTTTATGGAAACATTTAGTGATTTAAATTTAGAGTGGATTAGTTATGGAGATTAAAAGTTAAATTGAAAAGAAGATCTAAGAGTGATTCTATGGGGTACTTAAAACTAAGGCATAATGATAATGATAATGATTAGCTAAGGCATAATAATGACGCATAATCATGAACTAAGGCATAATAATAATAATAATGTATTATCACAATTTAAGGCATTCTGATAATTAATAATAATGTGCAATTATGAAACAAAAAGAAGATGTGATATAATCTGTTATATCACCAAAATAACAGACTAGTTAGGTTCTACTTAAATGAATCGACTTTCGCTTTGGTTACTTGCCTATCACCTAAGCATTATGAATAAAATAAGGCTATGTGCAAAAATAATGTAACACATCAGCTTTGGCCAGAAATGATACACTTAAGTTTTATGCACAGATTAGTTTCGCTGAATACGAATGCAACCCATAAGCTTTGGCCAGAAGTGAAACATTTGTATGTCTAAGGCGAATGCTAATTTTAGTTGATGAACATCGCAAAAAAACGAATCAGCTTTGGCCAGAATCGAGGTTTTAAATATGTTATCAAGTTAAGAAAATAAATTAGTTTAATTTAAATAAGTCAACTTGTATTGTAAAATTATATGACATTAGTTAAGGTAGTAAATCAGCTTTGGCCAGAATTACCACTTTTGAAAATGTCATCAACTTAATTAAAACAAGTTAATAAATTAATCTAATTTTGATTGTAAATCAGTGTCAATAAGTTGACTTATAAGATAAGGTTAAATGACATTATATAGGTAACAAATCAGCTTTGGCCAGAATTGAAACCTTATTAGATGTCTATTATTAATTATTATAGTAACACAAGTCAATTAGTTATCTGATTTTAGTTGGTGTTAGGTTTTCTAAAAAAAAAAAACGTTAGCATATAAGGTTTTAAACAAAATAAAATTTAATGTTAAGCCCCAAATTTTCTGAAGGGTATCCGGTCGCAGAAAAGGGGGTTTTTCGATCGAGAAGGGATACCTGATCGAAAAGCGGGCATCCGATCGGAAAACGGTTATTCGATCTAAAAGGGGTGTCTGATCGAAAAGCGGGTTTTCGATCCATGATTAGGTTTTTTTTATTTTCCATGAGGTTTTCGATCCATAATTAGGTTTTCGATCGGAAACTGAACGGATCAAAAAATAGAAGTCGAAAAGCTGCATTTTCGATCGATCAGAATAACGGCTTAGTCGAGAAGCTTATGCCGGATCGAAAAGTTCACTTTTCGATCGGAAATCAGGGACTAGCCACATAATTCGATCGAAAAGCCGGTAGAAAAGCCGGTAGAAAATCCGATAGAAAAGCCAGTAGAAAAGCCGGTAGAAAAGCCTGTAGGAAAGCCGGTAGAAAAGCAGGTAGAAAAGCCGGTAGGAAAGCCAGTAGAAAAGCCGGTAGAAAAGCCGGTAGGAAAGCCGATAGAAAAGCCGATAGGAAAGCCGGTAGAAAAGCCGGTAGGAACGCCGGTAGAAAAGCTGCATGGCCCGATCGAAAAGGCCATATGTTGCGATCGATAAGCAGGGAACCAAGCCACATCTTTCGACCGGAAAGTAAGTTATTTGGTTCGAAAGAGGGCATATTTTCCGATCGAGGGAACGGGACAAAGCCACAGTTTCGATCGGGAAACAAAATATGTAGTCGAAAAGTAAGCTTTTCGATCGAGATTTGGGATTTCGATCGAAAAGTAAACCAACCTTATCGAAATCAGTTTTAGGGTTTTTCTTAGTTTTCATATCCGAAAATCGATTCGATTAATGTTAAGATATTTATATTTGTATTAAAACCAATTTTTGGTGATTAAACGAATTAGGGTTTTAAAGCTTTTCGGTTAGGTTCGAAAACCCTTATTGATTTCGAGATTAGGGTTTTAACAAATTCATATTTATGATCCGATTGAGCAACATATGCTCTGATACCACATGTTGATCGAATCCTGAATCGTTATTACAATAAACAGATAAACACGTATGTAAAGGTTACCTGTTGTCATCTGGTTGAGATCAGCAGCAGTTAGGTTGTCCATCCTGTAAGTAGCCTTGGTTCCCCTTTAGGGTGTATGCTAATGATGGGATTAAGAGTCGTAAAGGGTTTACGGTTTTAGAAAGAGAGAGAGAGAGAGCAGAGAGAGAGGCCGAAAATATGAGTAGGTGATTAACCTCTAATCTCTCCGATAAGGCACTATATATACACCCAAGGGGAAACCCTAGTCTATCTATTAAGGGCAATTACGTCCATCAAATAATGTCAGATAGGGTTAAATAGGTAATTGATTATTTAAGATAAATGATTAAAGGACATAATATAATATATATTATATACATATATACGAAAACATATATATATATATATATATATATTAAGTAATATATATTACGTCTAACATTTGTATAATTATTTCTATAATTTGAATCTGAAATAAAATATATAAAATATAGTAATTGTTATTACTTAATGAATTAAAATTTATGTATGATTTGTTAGTATAAGTATTTAAGTCGAGAATTTAAAAAAATATATATTCATACCATTTGAAATGTCACTAAAAGGAGACCTATATGTGTTGTTAGTGGCATGTGAAGAACTCTCCATATTAAATGGTATTTGGGATTTTCTTCCTCTTCTTTCATCCATCAAACTTTTTCTATATTCTCTATTTTCTCTTGAAACGCTTGCATAATTATTTGAATTGTCTAAAATTGAAAAAGTAAATATAAAATATATTACTTGTTATTTGTAAAAAAATATAATGATAAAGAGAAAATGTTAATTAGTTGATGAATGAATATACTAATGAAAAGACATGATTAAGAGTAATGTTATCTGTAAAATCATATAATGATAAAAACACAACATTATTTATTAAATATGGTTTTGCAATGAAACTAATGAAAAGACATGATTAAAAGTAATGTAATTTGGCTGTTAAGACTTGATTTCTTGTTTAACTAATTTTATCATTTTGCGTACTTGTGACGCCCACTCCTAGACTTGGCTCTAGAAGGGGTCACGCGTCGGATTTACTCATGAACACAAGGTAATAACAGAGATAACTAAGCAGTGGAAATTTTAAACTTTTATTTATATGCCAAGTACTACAAAGTAAGTGAGATAATTTACATAAGGAAATATTAACTATCAATAGGTTTATTACTATATCTATGCCAGCTCGCCAAAATCTTCCTTCTCCGATAGCTTGCCCGTCTAATCCCTTATCACAAGGGCCTTCTCACAACTAGTCGAAGCCTCACCCTGACCTGACATACATATGTTTTTGGGAAAGGTCAGCTTACACTGGTGAGTTCTTTATTTCATAAACTTTACCTCAGCGTGAGATTTAAAACCTTTGGACTTACAAGATCCCTTTGACAAACATTTTCCAAGTATAACGTATATCACAAATATACAGCACATAATATTCCTTAACAGGAAGTACCCTCTATAAAACCAATCATCTCACTATCCTTTCCTATAACCCCAACATCTATTACCAGTCTAAACCCTGCTAATGTATAAGCAGAGATACCATTCTTGCTGGCTGTCGAGTTTACCTTTCTAGGGCATTCCTTATAATGGACAGTCACCATCTTTCCCCCTATTTGCTAACTTCCGAATTTACCCTTTTAGGGCATTCCCTATAGCGGACAGTTGCACCGCGTACCTTTTTCTGCTAGCTGCCAAGTTTACCCTTCTAGGACATTCCCTGTGACGAACAATAGTTTTCTCCCCCCTCTTATTTGTAGTGATCTCTAACCCCGTTGAGTAACACTACTTCCTAACTCCCCATGTACTCCTACCCGCCCATAGTTGAATACCCAAGTGAGTTAGGGTTATTAGTAAATAGTGATAAGGTCTTCATATACTGCAACAAGTGGACGTCCCCCAATTTACCATTGGTGTATGTATACAAGATGTACCAGCGGCGTATCCTCCACACTTCTGATATACCGGGTAACTATTAGTATTATGCTTATATATAGGAAGTACCAGCGGCGTATCCACCACAAAATAATAAAGCAAATGTGTCACATATTTTCATATATTCATACATATTCACTATAACGTTTACTAATAATTCCTTTATCACTTGACTATTTAATTTTAAAGCAAGCATAGCGCATATCATATCACAGTCATTATAATTACGTTATGACACGTATAAATGATTTAACATCATTTTCATAACATATATATATATATATATATATATATATATATATATTATCCCAAAAGCCTTTCTAATAGTTTATCAATTCAAGATATTTCACGTATATGCATTTTAATGCATTTCCATAACAGTTCATGTATATATATCAAACCAACAATAATTCAACAGTTTAATATATCCAATTAACAATTAGCACTTTAGCAGTATATATTCACTCAAGGCAGTTTAACAGTTTAACACTTAAATAGGCAACATTTCAGTTATAAATCATTTAAATGCATTTTATAACATTTGTATGTATATCAGCCCGAAAACATATAAAACATTTAAGAGTGGGCTCATAGAACTCACCTTATTTCTTTAATCGGTTTACTTGGATAGAATTCCTGCAATGATTCCCGATTTAACCTAATTGACGTATCATATGGCGTTAATGCAAGGTTTATAAAATAAACAATACCTATATTTATTTTAACATCTTATTATCTTAATAATTTTCAACTATAAGTTTATTACTTTTAAAGGTCAAAATGGCCAAAATGTCCTTTAGGCAGTTATCCTTTTCTTTTAACGATAATATGAAGACACGCATTCCTATAAGTAAACACTCACCCCAGGATCGCCTAGTGAGGTATGCCAGGTCCCAGTTGGGATTTATGTGACACCCCCGCTTTGCCAGAAACCCCAGAGTACAGGCGCCTACCCTTCCGGTCCGCACGAACTTCTAAATATCCAATTAACTCTGTATATAAACATGTTACCATACCTAAAATCAAGTCCTCATACCCTCCGGATTATTTATATTAAATAATCATATTTCAAAACCCTAATTTCCCGTTTTTCTTGTTTCTTTATCAAACTCATTTTTATTTAAAACCAACTTAGGGTATTATCCATTATAACATATTGTAATATGCTTTAAAATATCAAATCTTAATTCAAAACCATTTACTCAATTTGGGCAGAACAACGTTACGAAAATCCTAATTTTGACCCGTTTACAAAATATTTTCCAAACCTTTTCCAAAACTGAAATAAATTTAGGGCTTTCTTAAAATGCATTATTAAAGGATTACCTATGAAAATTCAGATCCTAATTCCTACCCGATCACCTAATTTCATCAAAACAAGCTCAAGAACCCTAGTTTTTATACATTTTTAGAAAACATACTTAGAGGCAATATTATAAAAAACTGAAAGGAATTATTTTAGATCATACCTAATAAAGGGTGACTGCAGAATTTCAGCTCTTAACTCTTCACCTTTTGTGAGAATTGCTCCGATGAAGATCTAGCCAGAAATAGGGTTTTTAGAGAGGAATTTCATGAATTGGTGATCAATTTCAAAGTGTTAAGGGTCCTATTTATATCCATGGAGGTGGCAGGAGGGTGTAGCAGGTGTTAGTGGTGAGTAATCGACCAAATTGACACGTTATGGACATCAATATAGATCAAACTTGGACTGCAAGTTGCCCTCGTGGAGTTTTCCGGTCGCTGTAGGGCTCACGTACCGCGAAGCCTGCTTCGCGTACCACGAGGTAGTTTTGTCAATTTGGTAGAATTGGTCCTTGTACTTTTTAATTGCATTTTAGCCCCCAAACTGTTATTCTAAGCTTTATAACATTATGGGGTATATTTATATAAGTTTCTAAGGCTCGGGACATGGTAGATGATATACGTATACATACGTATATATAAATATATATTTATATATGCCCCTGTAACTTTACAACACTTGTCATTTTATGTTCCGAATCACTTTAGGATATATTTCTAATACTTTTTAAGGCTCGAGATAGGTATGATAATATATATATATATATATATATATATATATATATATATATACATACGTTCATATCATTCAACGAATTACAGTTTTAGCCCTCCAACTTCTATCTTTTGTATATTAAGTCCTTATCTTTTGATGTAGTTATCATTTATGTCTTGTAACCTTCCTAAACATATTTCAAATATTCTCGAAGGTTCGGTTCACATATGATAATATAAATACACATATATATTTGCATATTTACATAAATTACACTTTCTACCCTTTTATATTCTTGTTAATTATTAAGCATGCATTCTTCATACGTATAACTATTCAAACACGTATTTCCACGTATATATCCATCAAATAAATATTTCACATGCATCTATGCTATTTAAACACATATTTACAAATGTATTTCATATAACATAATCACGTAATGACATTTTCTCCCGGTTATCATTTATTTCTATCATATAAAAGTTTAGTTACATTTTTCATGCTAACATCATATATATATATATATATATATATATATATATATATATATATATAAAACTGAAAGAAATTTTAAAAAATATTAACGTATGCGGGAGTTATAGAGGTTTTAATATTTGTTTTCGTGTTTTCGCAATAACATCTTGTTTTTATTTGATCCTTCCCCTATATATATATATATATATATATATATATATATATATATATATATATATAGGGTTAGGATCTTTTAAGAACCTCTATATATTGCGAGAACCGCGAGAACACTTGTAGGCCACACATCTTTTAAACAACAAATAATGAGTGGTTGAGATTTAATCAATCTAATTAATACATTAAAGATTCATGATTTATGCAGAAAGGGTATTTTAGTAAAAGTGCCTTGCCACTTGAAAGACTTGATCAGACTGATTTGATGCCAAATTAACGTCACCTTCCCCTCTTCCCAATAAACTTCCCTCCCCAAAAATCACGCCCCCAAAAATCAAAAGCTTAAAAATCAAAAGCTTAAAAACACGGACCTGTTCATCTCACCCTCTTCTTACGCACCTGCAAACGCAACTGGTTAGGGTTTTTTCTTTCAATCTGCCCTCTGCCCCCCAAATCGCTACTCGATTTTCAGCTACATTCAGGTAAAAACACTCGGGTAAGAACGTTATTAATTTTGGGTTAGGCTTTTCAGAATTTGGGTTAGGGTTATGGTTTTTGGGTTAGGGGTTTTTGATCGATCTGAATCACACTTGGGTTATGATTTTTTAGGTTAGGGGATTTTGAATCGATTCGTAACGAGTGATTTTGATTTTACCCATATATTTTGATTTTGAGATTTAGATTATACCCGTATGTAGGGGGTATTGATTTTGAGATTTTTTATTTTACCCGTATGTAGGATTATTTGGTTAGGAACATGAGTTCTTCTTTAATATTGTTTTCTTTAACATTGTTTTCTTTAACATTTTGGTTAAACATTGAACGCATGATTTCTCCCTTTACACTGTTGTAAAACCGTTTTAGCACACTCGTATGCATCTTCTGCATACATGTAACTATCGCATACAACTACGCACTTGGTAAAACAGTTATGCATACATGTAAGCCATTGCCCGAAAATGAATATGTTGTAAAACCGTTTTAGCACACTCGTAGGCATCTTCTGCATAGATGTAACTATCGCATTCAACTACACACTTGTAGGGGGTTTCCCAGTTGTGGTTCTGGTTCGTCGATCGCTACTGGATTTTGGTTGCTTTTTTGGTTAGAGTTTTCGATTGTGGTTCGTCGATCGCTACCCATATGTAAAAATGTCGATCGCTTTTTTGGTTAGGGTTTTCGGTTGGTTCTGGTTCGTCGATCGCTACCCATATGTAAAAACGTTTTATCGATCTGTAGTTTTTGATCATATGTAAAGACGTATTATCAATTCTGTTTTTCTGTTTTTTAAGGCATAAAAACTTTGTGTGTGTCGCTTTTACCCATATGCATCAATGTTCGCTTTTTCTGTTGTTATTCTTTAACACTGTGGTAAAACAGTTTTAACAACAACAAAAATGTTCTTTATGCATATAGAAAAATTTCTGCATACAGAACTATTTTTGCATCAATGTAAAAAGTTTATTCAGACATGTAGGTATATATCTGTAGACATCATATTATCACATACACATATGTTTGTAATTTTGAATCTTTTTCTTACACATATGTTGCAGGCGTATAAAGATTGTGTGGGGGATAATGTCAACAGGTACACTCACTATTTTACATATTGTATATAGATCATAAAATTAAAAATGAAAAAATTTGTTGCAGGGATACATTTGAGAAAGAGCAGTAGAATATTGAGAATTAAATCTGCTTCATATTCAAATACTTCTGATAATCCTCTTCATGTTGAATCTTCTTCCTCAGATAGTGAAGCGACTGATATTGATGTTAGATCTTTGAAGAAAACACAGGATAAAGGCCATAAAAAGCTGAAACAAAAAGATAAAGGTCTTGCATTAATCTTATACATTATACTGTCTACCATGTGGTAGCTAGATATATGTAGAAACCTCATACGCCTTTGTAAATTAGGGTTACAAACATGTTACTACATGTACCTGGTACTAACTTTTAATGGTTACTACATGTAACAGGTTCTAAAAAAAGGTGAGAAAAATAAAGCTGGTAACATGCAAGCAGGTGTTCTTCGTGACAAGAAAGAAAAGGCTAGTATGTTGGTTATATGTTTATTTATAGTGCATGTGTATGTACGTAGGTACGGGTTAGTAAACTGGATTTACAGTCATGCAATTGTTGACATGATGCATCTATCGGTGATTTGTATAGAGTCTTCAAAAAAACTGAAGGAAAGGGCCAAGAAAAAAGAGGTAGTTGAGGAACAGGTAGAGGATACTGAGGAAGATGAAACTGAGGATGATAGGAAGAAAAGAAAATCTTCCCGAGGTGAAATCGTTATTTGTGTATAATATGTGTGTATAATATGTGTCCATCAATTTTAAAGCTACAAAAAACTAATTCATATAGGTTCTGCAACGATGGTGAAGAATATAAAACCGAACGTGAAAAGCAGGGCTGCGGATGATGAAGATTCAGAAGAAGATCAATTCATTAGTAAGCTTTATTTACAAACATGTAGATATATATGTGTACTTCGATTTTTAAAGTCAAAAACTAATTCGTGCAGGTTCAAAGAAAGTACTGAAAAAGTTGAATAAGAAGGCTGCTAACACAGATGTGGGGGGTGATAGTAACAAGAAAAGAAAAGCTGGTATGTTTATTGGTAAATTTGTTTTCGATTAGTCTTATATTATATGTAAAATGCATTTTACGAGCTTGTAAAATGCATGGATGAACTACACATATGTTGTCTACGTCTATGTTGTAGGGTAAAACAAAAATGCAGATTTAACTTACGTGTTCGTCTGATACGTAGCGTCAAAGGCTAAGACATCCCCAAATGCAATGTAGTTTGTTTTCATAACATCGTCAGCCCAAAAAACTGATCTTAATTCACCATTAACCTCCGAATATTGGAAGGAAAAATTATGCAAATTTTTACGACGCTCCTCTAGCGTGTTTATCACCATCTGCGCATCTCGATCGCCAATGAAAACTCTAATATCTCGGCTAACGTTTTTGTAACTAGTTCTTGTCCCTCGTAGATTGTGATGACCGCCATTTAAAACAGCGTGAATTCGGTGCGCAACGTTCGGACCAACTTTATTGAGCGACATCCTGTGAATAAACTGTACATCAACATAGTTTAAATCCTTCCCCTTATTTAACAAATCCATATTAGCACCTGAAACAAGAGGATGATTGTGAAGTTCCATAAATTTGTACACAACTAGTCTTGAAGTCCTTTCAACAGCTTTCATCCTTAAAAAAGCGGGGCAATTGGTACATGTAAAACTCCTATAATGAACGTTACACATGGAACTTGGATTCATTGTGTCAAAATCCTGGTTCTGTGGTTTCCCTGCTCGGTTGCATAAAAGGTATCTGAGGGTGTAAAATCCAGCAACATTCTTTGAGGTGCTTATTCGGGTGGAAAATCCAGACAAACTAGCGTATTTCTTTTATGACCTTTGAGCATCGTCCCAATTCTCAAAAACAGTACCAACAAGTGGTTTGTCTTCTGTTTTTACGTCAGGGCACCAGAATTGGGTTCCATTTGGAGAGATAAAAACAAGACTATTATGGCCATCTGCAAGAAACAGAAAAACACAGAAAAGAATATTTACGAGGGTGTAATAAATTACTACATTCTTGTAGCGGATATCTACAAAAATGTAATCTGGGTGAATATCTTGAAACACAGAAACGAATAGTTACCCAGGTTTGTTTTACCAGATTAAACATTTTTGAAGAAACTAAAATGCTGTGTATCTCGTACGAACCAAAACTAATAACCATGTCTGATTAAACTCATGAATGTCAAAGGGAAAAAACGTAGAAAAACTCATTAATGTCATGAATGTCGCATGAAAAAAAAAAGTAGAAAACTTACCTTGTTCATCATAACGCATGAATCTTAAAGTATTCACATCCAGAAATTTATCTGAATCATCTCCGCCTGTAGAATCTTCTAAACCTTCTAACACTGGGACGAAATTCGAACTTGTCATTTCCATGTGATGGTCTCTGCAACTAAGTGGAGAAGATGATGGGGTGCTTATATGAAGAGTTGGTCTGCATGGGAAGGTCTGAATAATATGATGAAGGTGATGGGTATGCAAACATGAGAAAGATGAAGGTGATGGTGATGAGAGGGGGTGCGACAGTTTGATTTATAGAGGGGGATTGGGGAAGTTTGTTGGACACATGTGATAAAACATACAAATTGAGAGGGAAAAGTGTAATATATATAAGTAAATTCAAATTTTTTTAAAATATAGTAATCATGATTATGTGAGATATTTTACTTAATTAAACTAATTTGTCTTTAGTGTTTTGGTAAAAAGATTTTCTTGTCCTTTTTAAATAAACCTAATTAAATTAAATGAAAAGCATTAACAATTAAATGAGTGGCTCACAACTGTTCTCGCGGTTCTCATAAAAATAAAAAGTTCTCAAATGATCCTAATCCTATATATATATATATATATATATATATATATATATATATATATATATATATATAGGGTGAGGTTCATTGTAGACACTTTCGCATGTGAAATAGCTCTTTTTCACATGTGAAAGTTTCTAATTAATGAGAAAAAAGAAAAAAGAAAATTAATCACAACCATTAGATCAAGAGATCTAATGGTAAAAAAGGGTGTCTACCTGTCTACACTTATGGGGATGTCTACAATGAACTTTTCACTATATATATATAGGGTGAGGTTCATTGTAGACACTTTCACATGTGAAATAGCTCTTTTTCACATGTGAAATGCTCTGAACAATTAGAAAAAGGAAAAAAAGGAAAAAATGAAATTATCACAACCACTAGATCAAGAGATCTAATGGTGAAATAGGGTGTCTACATGTCTACACTTATGAGGGTGTCTACAATGAACTTTTCACTATATATATATATATATATATATATATATATATATATATATATATATATATATAGGGTTAGGATCCTGCGAAAACATATCTTTTTTTTGTGAAAACTGCGAAAATACATATTAAAACTCACGTAACTTTTTCATACGTTAACGATTTTTCATAAAATTTGCGCCAAAAGTCTTAAAATTACGTTATCTTTAAATCTGTAGCAAAATATTAAAAAAAAGACTGAACGTTTTTTTCCCGCGTGATGCACATGTGCATCATATAATTAAAAAAAAAGTTATAAAATGCTATTTTTTTTTCTTTAAATCTAAAGATAACACAACTATAAGATTTAGGGTGCAATTTCTTTTTAAACTATTAATGTATATCACATGTATGAGCGTTTTTTTTTGTATGATGCACATGTGCATCATTCAATAAAAACGCAAAAAAAATTATGAAAATATAAGACATATGGTGCGACTAAGAAAAAAAATATATTAACTCATACTAAAAGTATGAGTTTTTTTTGTGATGCACATGTGCACCACACAAAAAAATATTAAAAAAATATAAAAAAAGCGTTAAGTTTTTTAAAACTTTTATAGGATTAAAGATAATATAATTTTAAGACTTTTGGTGCAAATTTTTTAAAAAAATATTAACGTATGAAAAAGTTATGTAGGTTTTAAGATTTGTTTACGCAGTTCTCATAAAAAAATGGTGTTTTCGCAGGATCCTTCCCCTATATATATATATATATATATATATATATATATATATATATATATATATATATATAGAGGAAGGATAAAATGAAAACCTCTTCGAGTTTGGAAAACCGTGAAAACCAAGCTAAAAAATACGTTTTTTGTTCCGATTTTTTTTATGGTGACTTCTTTAAGTTAAAAACCCCCTTTATGCAAAAAAAGGTAAAAAAAAAACGCCTAATAACTTTTATTTTTAAAAATATTTTATAACCGATGTTACATATGTAACATTACCCTGTTACATATGTAACATCGGTTATAAAATATTTTTTTAATAAAAATTTACTAGGCGTTTTTTTTTACTTTTTTGCATAAAGGAGGTCTTTTTAACTTAGAGAGTCACCATAAAAAAAATCGGAACAAAAAACGAATTTTTTAGCTTGGTTTTCATGGTTTTCCAAACTCGGAGAGGTTTTCATTATATCCCTCCCCTATATATATATATTATATATATATATATATATATATATATATATATATATATATATATATATATAGTTACATTGACTTGTTTTTGGTAATTAGATTTTGGATTTCAGCATTTAATAACAAGTAATCTGGAAATTTAGACATGTTTTCATTCTTGAAATCTAGTATATTATTGTTTATATTATGAAATTTAGTATTTACATCATGTTTTGGAGGTTGCATGCTCTATTTAGAGGTGTATTTTGTATTAACTGATTAGAATTGACAAGTATAGTAGACTAGCTAATATTCTAATTCCCACATTTGATAAAGTTGATTTTGAATTTTCTTTTAATTTAAATTTTATATTCTAAACTTATATTGAAAGCCAAAATATCTTAAACCGTGAAACCAAACCGAAACCAAACCGGAAGTAACTGTTCGGTTTGGTTCGGTTTTAATTTTTAATGGTTCGGTTTAGGTTTTCGATTATTAAAAACTGTAACTAACGGTTTGGTTTACGGTTCCCCAAAGGTAGGTGTTCAGTCCTAGGAATCCCGGCTTGATTTTGACCCGACACCGCTAATCTTTACCTGTCATCATTTACTAGTAACATGTTAGCAAACAGTGGCCTTGCAACATTTATGACACACTAAAATGCTTGAAATAAGCAAAACAAAAAAAATAATTTAAAACCGGGTTTTAGGCGTATCGCCTAAAGCCATCAGTGAAACAGGCGTAGCGCCTGAAGCTCCTGGTGTATCGCCTAAACGAAGCATGGTTTTAGGCGATACATATTTCTAGCGGCCAGCTTTGTTTTTTTGTAGTTTTCTACACCTAGTCAAATTTCTGCAGGTTTTCACTTCCCACCACCCCTTATCTAACTCAATTTTCTCATTTATCTTTCATTCTCTCTAAATAACAAATATTTGTTACTTCTAATCATGCCATTACATCGTTTGGAATTCGCGTATTTAAAAGATTAAGCACAATAATTCCCCAACCCATTGACTCGTTAACCACCCATCATACCAGGAAACTAGTTAGGATCATTCCACAAGCCACATGTTAATTCTAAAACACATAATCTTACCTTGTACATAACTAAAAGTAACATGATAAAGGTAAACAAGAAACAAGCACATTGAGCCCGATTATACTCAACTCTATTTCCAGCTTCAATCTTTAAACACACTTATGGGTCACACTTTTACCCAAGGGTACTGCTTAAATTATGAATGCTCATAACTCTCATCTTGCCTGAAGGTTCAGTCTGGTTATCCACTCTTTGTAGAGTTATTCCATCTTGACCCAAACGGGTCATTCAACATTTCTAATGACTTGAAGTCACTCCATAAATGAAGTCTCATCTAAAATATTTTCACAAATATAATTAACATCATATTTATCTATTTCCAGCTAGATATTTAGGGAATTATCACATCCCTATAATATTGTAATAAGCTAGATATTTAGGGAATTATCACATCCCTATAATATTGTAATAAAATACACTTATGTTACCTCAAAAGTTAAGGCTTTAGCTTTTTCGTCTCATTGATGGCTCGAGCTCCTACATTCTTCACCTATATTTACATGCTTAACCCTTTCAAATTATCATAATCTACATCATATAACATAGCATCATCAAAACAAATTGGTGAAATTAACCCGCTATTGGTTTTACTTTCTCTTAGGCATTCATTAAACACCTAACATACATACTTAGTGTTCTAGCTAGCAAATGGCATATAAGATATCAGTCCACCCATCTTTGATTCCAAGCATATTAATTTTACATGTTACGACCAATTTAACAATTCTCTCACACAACCTAAGTTCCTTATGGTTAGAATAATCTACCCAAACACCCAACCATCTATGAATTTCGAATTTCATGTGATGGGTTTAACCCCCATCACATCTTCTGCTAAATACACACAATTAAGTTCAAACATGCAAGGTGAATTCATGCATAATCTATACATATAAACACACATACCACAAATTTCCTACATTAATTTAATTTCTAGTTGAAGATCATGAAATCACCCAACTTGGTTATCGCTTACTTGACAATGGGACTAAAAAAAAAGAGAAGAATTTTGTGACCCAAGCACCTCCCTTAACCAATTTTCAGTCTTCCCCCTTCCAATTCCATCTTTGATCACTTGATTTTGTAGTTAAGCTCAAGAACAAGGGTTTCCCCTCCCTTTCCCTCTCTGGTCGGGATTTCTCCAAATGAGGATCTCCAGATCTTTTGTTTACTCTCATATTTTACTACATTAGCCCCTCAACTATGCCCCTTAAATCAAGTATTACCTCAAATACTATTTTACACTTAAACCCTCCTACTTTTCTTACTTAATTATTAACCACCAAAATGTTAAACTTAGTAACTAATACTTTTCTACCAATTATGACGGGTTATTAATTAATCGTACTTACCCGATTAACACCCACCAATAATAACACGATAATAACTCTGTGTTGTTTGTATAATAGCACTATTATAAAATATATTTTTATAAAAAAAAAAGTTTAAATGTATATTTTCAAAAAACATATAGTAATATGATATCCATGTTATAGATAAAAAATGCTTAATTTTAAGGTGTTATTTAAAAAAATATATGTATATATAAAAGTAATATGATATCCATGTTATAGATAAAAAATGCTTAATTTCCGGCAGGACCGCTCTCCTCCAGCCTCCGCCCATCCTCCTCAAGCCTCCGCTGCCTTCCCCCTCCGCCCCCTGCCGCCGCCCCTTCGCCTGAAAGCTTGCAGCCTCTCTCTGCGGGCTTCCTTGGGCCCATCCTCCTCCATCCTCCGCTTCCCTCCTCCTCCGCCCTCCATCCCCCATCCTCTTCCGCCGCCGCCCTCCTCCATCTCTCCCTTCCTACACCGCAGCCTCTCTCTGCCCTGCCCTCTCCGCCCCCCTGCCGCCGCCCCTGCCGGAAAGCTTGCAGCCTCTCCCTTCGCCGGAAAGCTTGCAGCTCCAACGTTCCGGCGTACCAGTTTGAATTCTGGTCCGCCGGATTTCCTTGGTCCGCCGTTTCTCTGGTCCGCCGGACAGCCTTGGTCCGCCGGCGCTCTGGTCCGCCGGACTGCCTTGGTCCGCCACCGCTCTGGTCCGCCGGACTGCCGTGGTCCACCGGTTTTACTACGCCGACCCGCCACGGAGCCCCAGCCGAACCCCCCCCCCCCCCCGGACCACCCCTCGGAACCCAACCCGAACCCGCGCCAGACCACCCCTCCGAAACACCTTGCCGAATCTCCCGCCGTACCATAGCCGGAACCTTGCCCGCCCGCCGATCCATCACCGAAACCGGCCCGAACCGGGGCCGAACCCCAGGTTCGGCCACCCCCCACCCCCTTCCGGGTGCTCCGTCCCGCCGGTTGCGTGGGCTGATGTAATTTTCCTCCTTGGGGCCGGGGTCTGTCAACCTCTTTGTTGGTTTTCCCGGTGTTGCTTTCTCAGCACTCTCTCCTCCTCCTCGCGTTTCCTCTCGAACCGCGCATTTCTATGGCATCCACCTCGGTGTCGTCTAGGGGCTCTGTTTTGTGCCCCTTACGCTCATTCCACTGTTGCCCTGATGGTGGTATTGGCTCCAAAGGGATCTCCCGCCTCATCTCGCACATCAAGAGCCTTCACCTTTCGTCAGATGAGCGCCGGGACTCCATCCGGGAAGCATTGGCCTCTGATGCCGGGGTTTTTTCGGCTATGGACGCGGCCTTAAAAGGCTGCGGCTATTGGATATGCGGGCAGTGCATGAAAATTCATGCCTTGAGCCGTAGCTGCCACCACCCCGACGAGGTTGTCCGGTTAACCGCCTCCGATGATGATATCGTTTTCCACATCTTAGGGATCCCCATACCGTCCCCCCTGTCCATGTGCCTAATGACCCTTGCTCGTTTCCGTTGGATGGGGGGCTGCTCGATCGGGTCTTTAAGGCCCGCGTTACTACTGTCAAGAGCATCCCCCACAGTTGTTGTCTAGCCTTCTCCCAGGCACTTAAATTTGCCCTCCTTCGTGTAGCCGCCCACCCAGGTTCTGATGATGCTTGGGTTAGGCTGCTTCTTCTCCCCCGGTGCACCCTGCAGGTTTTCAGACCTCAGAATCGGCATGATTGCCGCTCAGGGAACTGGAAGGCTCTGCAGTGCAAATCCATCATGACATCCCTAGCTACTTGGGGGAGGGAGGGGGGTTTTGAACAGTTGGTTAAGGGTATCCTTGACA
The DNA here is from genome assembly GCA_039602395.1 of Deinandra increscens subsp. villosa. Lineage (NCBI taxonomy): Eukaryota > Viridiplantae > Streptophyta > Magnoliopsida > Asterales > Asteraceae > Deinandra > Deinandra increscens. Next base: position 73,903,086 of record JBCNJP010000023.1, on the reverse strand, counting down.
ATCCTGGGGATGGGGGGCTAAGGGGTCTCCTGGCACCGTTTCCGACGAGAAGGGGGACCAAGCGCAGCCCAACGTCACGCGATGCATCCGAAAAATCGCCGACGGTCATTTCACTGCGGCCGTGAAGGTGCTGTCTTCTTCTGGGGTGGCGCCGTACAACGACGAAACCACGCGTGCCCTAGAAGCCAAGCACCCGTGCTTCCCATCGCCGTCCATGCCCTCGACTCCCTTCTCTGAGCCCCCGCTTGTCTCGAGTGGGGTGCGGGTCCTTGAATGTATAAAATCCTTCCCGAAAGGGACGTCGTGTGGAAGGGACGGATTGCGTGCCCAGCACCTTATGGACAACTTGTGTGGGGAAGGGTCTGCTACTGCTAGGGACCTCCTGGATGCTATTACAACGGTCGTTAACCTTTGGCTGGGGGAGCGGTGTCCGGTCGGCTTAGCGGAATTTGTTGCCTCGGCCCCCCTAACGCCGCTCCTTAAGCCTGATAACGGGATTCGTCCTATTGCCGTTGGCACTATCTGGAGGCGGCTGGTCTCCAAGGTTGCGATGCAAGGGGTCTGTAAGGCAATGGCTAATTACCTTGGCGACTTCCAGTTTGGGGTTGGGGTATCGGGCGGCGCCGAAGCCATTCTCCATAGCGTCAACCGTCTGGTTGAAGAACGATATTGTGATGGGGGGCTCGCTATGCTTATGGTCGATTTCTCCAATGCTTTCAACCTGGTTGATCGGTCGTCCCTGCTTCGTGAGGTCAGGCTTCGATGCCCGTCCATTTCGCCTTGGGTTAACTTCCTATATGGGCAGCCTGCCCGCTTATACCTGGGGGACGATCATATATGGGCCACTACTGGGGTTCAACAGGGTGACCCATTGGGGCCCCTCCTGTTTGCCCTCGTCCTTCACCCGCTTGTGCTCCATATCCGTGACAATTGTCGCCTGTTGCTCCATGCCTGGTATCTTGACGATGGTACGATTATTGGGGACACTGGGGAGGTTGCCAAGGCCCTCGGGATTATCAACGAGAGAGGGCCGTCGTTGGGTCTGACCCTTAATATTCGGAAGACGGAACTCTTTGGCCATCCTGCGATGGCAAGAAAGTTCGGCCGGGCCTCTTCCCTGCTGACATCAGCAGACCCACCAAGGGGGTGAAGCTCCTTGGGGGGGGGGGGCTGTTAGTCGGGATGGCCAGTTTATTCAGGGGCTAGCTGCGAGGAGGGCTTCTAATGCTGCCGATCTTATGCGCCTCCTCCCTACGCTGGACGACCCTCAATGCGAACTCCTCCTGCTTCGTTCGTGCATGGGGCTCGCCAAACTTCTCTTTGGCCTAAGAACTTGCCCCCCCCCCCCCACATGATGGCGGCAGCTGTTGGTTTTGATAAGGATTTGCGGACGGCCGTTGAGGATATTGTTGTGTGTGGGGGTCCCTTTTTTGGGGACTTACAATGGCGTCTTGCCTCCTTGCCGACTCGGTATGGGGGTCTTGGGGTTTATTCGGCGGTCGAGGCAACCTCGTACGCCTTTGTGGCTTCGCGTGCCCAAACTTGGCCTCTACAAGACCATATTCTTCGGGAATGTGGGGGCTGTGGCATGAGCCCCGACTATGAGAATGCTTTAGCTGGTCTCCATGACATTATTCCGGGCTTTGATCTGAGCGGTTTCACCAATAAGGACACCGCCCCACCAAAAGCCCAACACGTTTTGGCGAATGCCCTCTTTGGTAAAAGCACGCTCGAGATGGAAGCAAACTTTGAGATGACAGTTAGGCAAAAGGCCGTTTGGGATTGCCTCCGACAGCCACATGCGCAGGATTTCCTCAATGCTCTCCCTATTGATGGCTTGGGGCAACACATGTCGCCTGTTGAATACCGGGCCATTCTCAAGTACCGCCTCATGGTTCCTATGTTCCCGGTGGATGAAAAATGCCCCGTCTGCAACAAGGTGTGTTTGGATTCGTTCGGGGAGCACGCCGTACACTGCAAAGAGCTCCCAGGTTTTAAATATCGTCATGATGTAGTAAGGGACGTTCTGTTCGACATCTTCAGGCGGGCTGGGATCTCAGCCAGGAAAGAAGCTCCTGTTAATTTCGTGTCTGACCCCAGGGATGGGCGTTCCACTCTCCGGCCGGCCGACATACTTGTTTTTGGGTGGCAGAATGGGAAACACGCTTGTGTTGACTTGACGGGGGTTTCCCCTCTTGTGGGACTAAGGGCCAGCACTTTCACAGCAGGTCAGGCGGCGTCCAGGGCAGCCGCTGGAAAGGTTAACAAACATGAGAAAGCGTGCATTGAAAACCAACATGTGTTTGTTCCTTTCGCCTTTGACACCTTCGGCCATCTAGAGACAGAGGCGGTGGTCATGTTGAACAGGATCCAGAAAGTCATGCGCGGGAATAGTGCGACCTCTAGATTGAAGAATGTTGTTTTTATACGGCTAGGGTTTGCTATTCAAAAGGGGTTAGCGGCGCAGCTTGTTGCCCGCCTTCCCAACGTATTGACTAAAGTCGTGTATGTTTCTTTTGTTTGGATTTTAGTGTACGATAATTAGTTTTAAAAAGTTTATGGAATTACTATCTATAAAAACAATATAAAATTTACTAAATTATAATTATGCATAATCATCAAAATATTACAAATAACATTTAGGTATTCGTTAAAAAAATCAAACTTAATTATGCATAATCTTCAAAATAGTATAAATGACATTTACATATCCGTTCTTACGGTTTGTAGTATAAAAGACGTTTTTACCGAAACCATCTTCAGGATGTCACCCTATTAATATATATATATATATATATATATATATATATATATATATGTGGTTAGGTTCAAATGAGAACTTTTGTATTTTGAGAACTTATGAGAACTAAATCTCAACCACAAATTTCAGGGGGACCACTACAATTCATGGGAGGGGGATACATGTAAATAATACTTGTGGCATAAACTTGTGGCTCAAATTAGTTCTTTTTAGTTCTCAAATCAAATTGGTTCTCAAATGATCATCTCCCTATATATATATATATATATATATATATTATATAATATAATATAAAGATTTCAAAGAGCTCAAATTAACATTATAAATTAATAAAATCAAATAATAAACTAAAAATAACATTAGTTGTAAAAAAAATAATAAAATACAATTAAAGAAACAAAAAAAAATCTAAGGCCGGACGAGACTTTATTAGAATATTCACACACTCATATTCACTTATTTTTTAAATAAAATGATTTAAAAAATAAAACGATTTTAAAACATTTCATAATCCTTTACACGGTCTTCTCAAAATATGAACGGATATCACCTCACTTTCCGGACGCGGCGGATCCACCACCCACATCCTCACCGGCTCCGCCACCACATCCACCACCGTAATCCGCGCACCACCACCGGCAACCACACAAATCTTCCCACCGCCGACCGCCATCTGCTCCGCCCCTTTTAAAAGCTCCGACCCTTGAATCACCTCATGCCAACAATCACTTTCATCATCATACTTCCTCACACCGCCCTTCTCTTCATCCACCACATACATCACCTCCGCCTCCTCCTCCGCCGCCACGGCCACCGCCCCATTCCACCCTGCCACCATCCCCGGCGGCATTTTCTCCCACCGGTTTTTTTCAATGTGGTAAACTGCACCTTCTTTTCCTGCATTGTTACCCTTCACATTTACCATGCAAATCTTCCCTTTATACCCAACTGCCTCAACTGCTTCTCGGCTAAATCGGCCGTCTTTTAGCCCCGCCACCTCCTCCCACCGCCACTCATCTCTCACTACAGAAATAATTAAAAATAAATAAATTTATAATTGTTGAAGTTAAAACGTTTACCAATCTTTTGAATACATACGGAAGTGAGACTGGATTTACAGAAAGATCACTACATAACACTAAATTATTAAGAAAAAAAGGGTCTATATTGCTAAAACTTTGTATCTATGATCCTCATTTTTAAAAGTTTATATTTTATACTCCTAAAAAACTACTAAATTAATTTTTCATATGTTTTTTTTTCTTTAATACATTTACTTATACATACATGTATGTTATAAGTATATAACTTACACATTACTTCTTACTTGCAAGTGTGAAGCAACTCTAAACAAATGAAATTTATCACTTTTTTTTTTGTTACGAAAGTATTGAATAAATATTGTATTTCAACCACTCTTGATTTAAAACCTTTTTAAATTGAAAAAACAAATAACTTACACGGTCTATTTTGTTATTAAAAAGCATGCACTAGATTCTGTGTAAAACTCTCCCGTATATATATATGTAAAATTAAAATAAAATATGAAAAGCTGCGTGTTATTTTGTTATTGGTTGAAGGTGTCAAAATAATTTTGAAAAGTCTAAAGTAGATCTTTTTATCTGGTTCATTATTAGTTTACATCGATCAGGCCGATAAAACAGATAAAAAGATCTAATCCGGTTCCACCGAATATCGTAAATATTAAGGATGCTTACAATCTGACAATTTGTTGCCGATTCTCGACTTCTTCACATCCCATTTCTCGACCCTCCTCGCCACGTCACCCCGGTAGTGGGCCCCAACGCCACTAGCCACATACACAGTGTCACGAAAACACCCAGCGGCGCACCACCGGCGGGGATCGTTCAGCGGAGGACCAACGCACCAGTCACCGGTCAACGGGTCAAAAACTAGCGGATGAGACAACGCCGGCAGGAAGTTATTTCCGGTGGCCGCAATGACCACAAGGCAGCCGGAGACCGTTACAGATTGTACGCTGAGGGTTCTTGATATGAACGACGGGTGGCGGTGGAGGAGACGGAGCGGTGGCACGGTCGTCGGAGGTGGCAAGGGGTGCCACGTGGCGGAGATGGGGTCGAAGGTGAAGAAATCAACGGAATCGGAGAGGTGTGACGTGTCATTATTGGCGACGGTGGCGTAGAGTGATAGAAAGGGCGGGAAGTGAGGGGTGTAGATGAGGTGGCGCCACCGGCGGCAGACGGCGGAGAGGAGGGAGGGGCGGACGGTGGAGAGGATTAGTTGGGATAGGTGGTTGGGTAACCCTGGGAGGAGATGGGGATCGTCCGGTACGGTGGTTTGACCGTCGTCGGTGGTTGTTGACTTTTTCAAGGGGCATTTCATGTTGACTTTTTGTGTAAACCTTCAATGCTTGTGGGAACTCTGTTTATATAGAACCAGCAAAGTGGAGGTGTAAGGTTTAAGTGACACGTATTTATATTTTGAAATGTATTTTTGTATAAAAGTTGAAATTAAAAAGAAATATATTTATATGTTACGCAATTTGTATCTTTTATTAATGAAATAAAAATTTTAACGGGATGTGTGTCAATTCATATCTTTATACTAGTCTTTATTTATATTAAAATAGATTTATTTTATGGATAGCTATTATGTTAATACGTTAGTTTTATATTTTATTCAATTTAATTTTTTAGGCAACTAGAGAGATTAATTATTTATTTTTATTCTTTGCATGAACTTTTATGTTAAAATTTGGTTACTATTAATAAAATTGTTCTATCATATTTTTATTAATTTTATAAATTAAAAAATAATTTTATAGTCAGATATGACGTGATTAAAAAAGCATTCAATCATCTTAATCCTAATAAAGCAATAATTTTTTTTTCACATGTCTCCTTTATAAGGTGTCAACATCAGCAATGACACGTGTCAAAACCAGATTTAATTATCAATTTAGTAAAATTACCAATTAAAACTAATTACTAATTTTATCTAAATTAAATTTTCATTTTAAAAAAATTGGCAAACATAATGTAGATTTGATAAATTACTCAATAATTTGAGTCTTTTTAAGAAAACAAATCAAGAATTTCTCTCAAGCCCTTAAAAAAATTGGCAAACATAATGTAGATTTATCAAGGGTTTCTCGCAATTGGCTCAACCCTTGACAGCTTTAACGCACAAAGGAGTGCAATATAGATGGGGTGAAAAAGAAGAACACGCGTTTCGAAACTCTTAAGGACATGTTATGTTCAGCTCCGATTCTCTCGTTACCCGAAGGGGTAGACGACTTCGTGGTTTACTGCGATGCATCCATTCAAGGACTCGGTTGCGTGTTAATGCAACGAGACAAAGTGATTGCCTACGGGTCCAGGCAACTGAAGGTTAATGAGAAGAATTACACAACACATGATTTGGAATTAGGAGCCGTTGTATTTGCACTCAAGATTTGGAGACATTACCTCTACGGAACAAAGTGCACGATATTTACCGACCACAAAAGCTTACAACACATCTTTGAACAAAAGGACCTCAACATGCGACAACGAAGGTGGGTCGAGCTACTAAATGATTATGACTTAGCGATTAAGTATCACCCGGGAAAAGCCAATGTTGTGGCTGATGCCTTAAGCCGAAAAGAGTACGAAAAGCCTCGACGAGTACGAGCGCTGCAACTTACCATTCACACGGGACTGCCGGATCGAATCCGCGATGCCCAACGAGAAGCTTTAAAAGAAGAAAACTTCGCAGCTGAAGCACTGCGAGGGGTGGATGGTAACTCTGAAATTAAGTCCGACGGACTCAGATATTACAATGACAGAATTTGGATTCCTTTACTTGGGAATCTCCGTGAGCTCGTGATGGACGAGGCTCACAAATCAAGGTATTCGGTGCACCCTGGATCGGACAAAATGTACCAAGATTTGAAGAACTTGTATTGGTGGCCGAATATGAAAGCCGACATTGCGCGATATGTGGCTAAGTGTTTAACATGCTCAAGAGTTAAGATCGAGTACCAAAAGCCTTCTGGATTATTGCAGCAACCAAAGATCCCGGAATGGAAATGGGAGGATATCTCCATGGATTTCGTAACGGGACTACCTCATCGATCGAATCGACCGGATGCGATTTGGGTTATCATTGATCGACTAACCAAATCTGCACACTTTATTCCAATGAGGGAAAGTGACAATATGGATAAGTTAACGAAGCTGTATATTGACCGAATTGTGGCACTTCATGGGGTGCCTAAGACCATTATCTCCGACCGAGATCCTCGATTTACTTCCCGACTGTGGCAATCTATGCAAGACGCACTGGGAACCAGACTGGATATGAGTACAGCTTATCACCCGCAGACCGATGGTCAGACGGAACGAACTATTCAGACTTTGGAAGACATGCTCCGAGCTTGCGTTCTCGACTTCGGTAAAGACTGGGAGGCTCACCTTCCGTTGGTGGAGTTCTCCTACAACAACAGTTATCATACGAGCATCGGTGCAGCACCTTTTGAAGCTCTTTATGGCAGAAAATGTAGATCGCCCGTGTGTTGGGCCGAAACGGGTGAGAAAGGACTCACCGGACCGGAAATCATTCATGATACAACGGAACGAATTATTCAAATCAGAAAACGGATAGCCGCAGCACGTGACAGGCAAAAGAGCTATGCCGACAAACGCCGTAAACCTTTGAAGTTCGAGGTAGGCGACAAGGTACTATTGAAGGTATCTCCCTGGAAAGGAGTGATACGCTTCGGAAAGCGTGGAAAGCTGAATCCTCGCTATATCGGTCCATTTGAAATCATTGGGGAAGTAGGCCCGGTGGCCTACCGATTACAACTCCCTGCAAAACTCGATGGAGTTCACAACGTGTTTCACGTCTCGAATCTGAAGAAATGTCTGGCTGAAGACACTGAAATAATTCCCTTGGAGGAATTGGAAATTGACGAACATTTGAGATTTATTGAGCAACCGGTAGAAATCATGGGACGCGAGGAGAAAGCCCTCAAACGTAGCAAGATTCCGATCGTCAAGGTTCGATGGAACTCAAAGCGTGGACCTGAATATACATGGGAACGAGAGGATCAAATGAAGAAAAAGTATCCTCACTTGTTCGAGCAAACGTCCACGGAAACTCAAGGTATGATTTAATTTTGGGGACCAAAATTCCTTTAACAGGAGGAGGATGTGGCGACCCTAAAACTTTTGCTTTCTTTCCCCAGCAACGACAGCAACAACGACAGCCGAGGCTGCGAACGCTACAACGCAAGAATAATTTTCGGGACGAAAATTCCATTTACAAGGGGATGATGTGACATCCGAGAATTCCAAGGTTAACTTCCGTTAGACAATCTCCGTTAGTTACGTTATGAGTGTTAACTTAGTAACTAATGCTTAACTAGGCCGAATACGTCCACGACCTTTGGTTGATCACCGAACCCGTCCATATGTGTTATGTGTTTATTCATTTATTGTCATTATGTGCAATGTGATTTAAACGCATGATTATTTGTTTAATTGCTTAATTGTGCATTTACGTATTTATTATTATTAGCATGACAAACTATTTAATTGTGTATTTATGTGATTAATCGAGTAATTAGAGTGTATGCATACATGTTAATCATGGGCTAATGATGGACTAATCATTGGGGGCCCAAATCCCAATAAAAGCCCACCAAAGGAATTAGTATATAAGTTAAAATAAAACCCTAATTCTTTCATTTACTTACATCACACAAAAACACACACACACTCCCATCTCTCTCTCTCTCTCTCTCATCGGATTCCAGCCACCAAGCCAGCCGAGAACCACCATCATCTCATCTCAGCTGGTGAACTCATCCATTCGGATCCAAGATCAAACCGTGAGTTCCCAAAACCATTTTCTTGCATTTCTATGTGTTTTCTTAAAAATCATGACCAAATCTTCATGAAATCATGTATGCTTCTGATATGATGCCTAGGAATGTTAGATCTAGCCTAAAGTCAGCAACTTTACGTGTAAAATCATGCCATAATGAAGATTCATGCTAGTTAGGTCATTTTATGCTTAAAAGTGTTCCTGGAGATTTGATGGTGAAAATCCATGTTTAAGGTGTTAAATTTGCTTGTATAATGTTGGTAAATGATTATGCATGCTAGATGCTGAGTTATATGAAGTATGGAAGCTGTTAAAGTGATTTTTGGACGGATTTACGAGTTTTCTGCGACCAGCGAAACTAACAGATTCGTTAGGCGAAACTGTAGTTTCGCAAACTGTTTGAATATTCATCCAGCGACACTATACAGCGAAACTATAGTGTCGCCTGTGAAACTAAGTGTATTGCTCGAACGAAACTACCGAGCGAAACAACCATAGACTCCTGAACGAAAGTTCAAATCAGTTTCGATGCGAAACTAGATAGCGAAACTGTGTCATCAGTTTCGAGCGAAACTATCTAGCGAAATTGTGCCTTCCATGAACGAAAGTTCAAACCAGTTTCGAGCGAACCTATGCTAGCGAAACTGTGTCATCAGTTTCAAGCGAAACTAGCTAGCGAAACTGTGTTATCGGGTATTCCCTAGCGAAAGTGCTGCCCGTGCACATAACGAAACTGTGTAGCGAAACTGTGTAGCGAAACTGTGCAAGACCTAAACCCAAACTTGTGCAACTTATTTGAATGTTATGCCATGACTTACATGATTATGCAATAATGAAACATGCTTTGATTTCTGAGTAATGTGAACCCTCGTTTATGATCAACCATCGGTGTCGTGTGTCGGTATGTCGAGTCGTAGTTCCAACGTGCTATGTTATGGGCCATAGTGACGTAGTTAAAGTTTAGACACAACCTAACACCTAAGACCTTAATGTGATTATTAGGTCTTCGTTAGCAATCATAATTGGATTATTTGAAGTGTAAGCTGAGCAACCTAAGGTGAGTTTCACTAACCCTTAAATTGTGAGCCCGTTTGGGTCACAACGAATTTACTTAACGGAAAACAACGCTGACATTTCGAGGTATTGCCAAATGGGATATTTGTTATGGAAGTTGGAGCGTTTTATGGGAAGCACTTGCAACTGTCCATCCTTGGGGTTTCAAGTGAAATCCGCAACCAACTGTTAAATATTAAACTCATTTGGGATTTCAAATGAAACCCGGAATAACCATTTTGCCTCTTAAACTCTTTTTGTGATTTCAAATGAAATCCAGAATAAACGGTTTTAATATGACTAGTGTAGGTTAAAGTCTAAACCAAATGATATCACATGATTTCTATGGATGCCTTAAAACTTAAAAGTCCTCAACAATTTAGTACCTTTAATTTGCGAAGAGAGGGGATGTTGGGTAGATCTACTGAGGGATTGACAAACCCTTCTCCGCGGTACACAAATGTGTAGCCAACCGGTTGGAGGCCGAACGGAGTTCAATATCAGCCTATTTTAGTTGTGGGTCCCATGAGGAACACAACTGGAGGCACAAACCATCGGCAAATGCCGAACTCTATTACGTCAACTTTGGTACGAACTTCCTTAGTGCATGGAAACCGGATTAGCTACCCGCGATATCGGTTGACCGCTTTCATCTTTACTTAACTAGTGCATATTCGATAATTCAACACTTGGCAATTGTTTTGCAAAACTATTACTTATTTATATGTTGATACATACGCTTATGAGACCGGGCCGCTGCATGACATGCCCACTGTGAACTCACCAACCGTGAGGTTGACACTTGTGTGGTTTTCACTTTTGCAGATCGCTGAGGAGTATCCACCGGAGGTTGGCGCGGCACCAAAGTTACTTATTTCATTTTGAACTTAATTTGGGAATTGAATAACAAATTTATGCTTTGTAATTTAAGCACATGGTTAGTGCTAAGATACTCATGTTTTTCTTTCCGCTGCAAACTCTTAAACTGTTTTATGATGAATGGGTGGACTTTACTCTGATTCGTTTAGTATTTGTAACTAATGGTTGTGGCCCTGGTTTGCTCGCACCCCTTAACGGTATAAATTCTGTTAGTGGTTAATTGGGGGTGTGACACCCTCTGTGCCTATTGACCCTTTTACTGAGCCCGCGTTGGTCGTTACCGCTGACCGGGTCCTCGACGGCATTAAATCGTTTCCTAAAGGGACTTCTTGTGGTAGGGACGGACTGAGGGCTCAGCACTTTTTGGACAGTCTCTGCGGGGAAGGGCCTGCCACTGCCAATGACCATTTGGGTGCTATGGCCTCGGTTGTTAACTTGTGGTTGGGGGGGAGATGCCCAGTTAGTCTTGCGGAATTCGTTGCATCGGCGCCCCTCACGCCGCTCTTAAAGCCTGACAATGGGATTCGGCCTATTGCGGTGGGCACCATTTGGCGCCGACTTGTCTCGAAAATCGCCATGAGGGGGGTTGCTAAGGACATGACTCAATACCTCCAAGACTTCCAGTTCGGTGTCGGTGTCCCTAGCGTGGCTGAGGCTATCTTGCATAGTGTCAATCACCTCCTGGATGCCCCGCATACCGACGGCTCCCTTGCCATACTCACCGTGGACTTCGCCAACGCCTTTAACCTTGTCGACCGCTCGTCCTTTCTACGCGAGGTTCGGCTGCGGTGCCCGGCTATCTCGCCTTGGGTGGACTTCTTATACGGGCAGCCGGCCCGTCTATACTTGGGGGACGATCACATTTGGGCCACCACGGGGGTTCAGCAGGGTGACCCGCTGGGGCCACTCCTGTTTGCCCTGGTTCTTCACCCCCTTGTCCACCACATCCGGGACACTTGCCGCCTCCTCTTACAAGCTTGGTATCTCGATGATGGCACAATCATTGGGGATGTGGAAGAGGTTGTCAGGGCCCTCGAAATCATCAAGGTTATGGGTCCTCCGTTGGGGTTGGACCTTAATATTAAGAAGACCGAACTTATCTGGCCAAGTTGTGACGGTAGGAAGACTCTGACGGGGCTCTTCCCTATTGGCATCAGCAGGCCGACCTTAGGGGTGAAGCTCTTAGGCGGAGCGGTCAGCAACGATGGGGGGTTTATCCAAGGGTTGGCCTTGATGAGGGCCAGTACAGCTGCTGATCTTATGCGTCTCCTCCCGAAACTTGGTGATCCCCAATGCGCCCTCCTCCTGCTCCGTTCGTGTATGGGTATCGCCAAACTTTCTTTCGGCCTCAGAACCTGCCGTCCCCTTCATGTGGCTCAGGCAGCAGTGGCTTTTGACATCGACCTTCGCGCGGCCATTGAAGATATTGTCGTGTGTGGTGGGCCCTTCTTTGGGGACCTCCAATGGCGGGTTGCCTCCTTGCCCATCAAGCTGGGCGGGCTTGGGGTCTACTCGGCTGTCAAGGCCTCCTCCTACACTTTCTTAGTCTCGAGGGCCCAATCCTGGGAGCTCCAGGACCATATCCTTCGGGAATGTGGGGTGTGCCCTATGGACTCGGCATACACGGGTGCGTTAGCTGGCCTCTGTGACTTTATTCCGGGCTTTGATCTTAGCAGTTTCTCTAACAAGGACACCGCCCCACCCAAAGCCCAACATGTTTTGGCGAATGTCCTTTTTAGTAAAGCCGTGGGAGAGATGGAAGATGCCTTCGGGATGTCTGCCAGGGAAAAGGCGGTGTGGGAATGCCTTCGCCAACCACATGCTCAAGATTTTCTCCTAGCCCTTCCCATTGATGGATTGGGGTAACACATATCGCCGGTCGAATATCGGGCTATTCTTAAGTATCGACTTATGATCCCCCTGTACCCGAATGATGAGAGGTGTCCAGTGTGCAGCAAGGTATGTTTGGACGCTTATGGGGAACACGCGGTCCATTGCAAAGAGCTACCCGGCTTCAAATACCGACATGACCTGGTCCGGGACGTCTTATTCGACATTTTCAGAAGAGCTGGGATATCTGCAAAGAAGGAAGCCCCCGTTAATTTCTTGTCGAACCCCGCGGACGGGCGTTCCTCCCTTTGGCCGGCGGACGTCCTTGTCTTTGGGTGGAAGCATGGGAAGCACGCCTGTGTCGACCTTACTGGGGTTTCTCCTCTCGTGGGGTTCAAGGGCTATGGTTTTCGGGGTGGCCAGGCTGCCACGAATGCTGCTGCAGGGAAGGTGCGCACACATGAGGAAGCGTGTCTGGCGAATCAACATGTGTTTGTGCCTTTCGCGTTTGATACCTTCGGTTACCTTGCCCCGGAAGCTGTAGATACTTTGAATAGGGTCCAGAAGGTTATGCATGGGAATGTGGCGACCCCTAGTGGTTTGAATGTGGTTTTCACTCGGTTAGGCTTTGCTATTCAGAAAGGGCTGGCGGCGCAGCTTGTTGCCCGCCTCCCTTGTACTTCATGTTGAGTTGTAACCGTTCTTGTTTAATCAAAATTTATTATTAATACTTTATAATGATATATGTCATTTATAATTTTCAATTTTCATAATCGTTTTTTATATTTAGCTAATATTATGAACCTAAATTCAACCCGTGTAGTACACGAGTTAGCAACCTGATAGATTTATATATCAGTATAGTCAAAAGTATTCAAGTAGTTTGTTTTCCTTTATCCTCGTTTTAATTGTATTCATTAAATTAAAATGATTTGGAACTTACAAGTCCTATAGTGTTTTATTTTTCATTTATTGTATATATCTTTTAATATGTTTTATATGGCACTTGAGGCTTTTCTTTAGGTGAATTAATATCGTGGCATATCTACTCTTATATATATATATATATATATATATAGGGAACGGTTCAATGTAAACCCCTTGTATTTTGTAGACCCCGTAAACCCATATAAAACTCAATAAAAATAAAACTCAGTATTGTAAATTTGGTTTTTTTATTACGATAAACTTTTAAGAACCAAAAAAATAAATAAGTAAATTAAAAAAAAACAAAAAACATTAAAAATCGAACATTTTAAGACAATGAGTTTTAAAATACTGAGTTTTAAACGTAACACTGAGTTTTATTGAGTTTATTGAGTTTTAAACTCATTGATTTTTAAAACTCATTGTCTTAAAATGTTTAATTTTTAATGTTTTTCGTTTTTCTTTTTTTTTAATTGTCTTTTTTTGTTCTTAAGAGCTTATCGCAAATAAAAAATACTAAATTAACAAAACTGAGTTTTATTTTTAGTGAGTTTTAATGAGTTTTATTTAGTTTTATCAAGGGTCTACGGGGTCTACAAAAAATAAGGGGTCTACACGGATCTTTTACCTATATATATATATATATATAGAGGAAGGTTCCCGTGCATCTGGCAAAGTTGCCTACATCCGGTACACACAGGGGCATATTAGGAATGTCCAGATTTCTCCCCATATGTGGTATATTTGGTAGTTATTCAAGTTCCCCAAGTTTTTAAAACGATCATAACTTTTTCATACGACGTTATTTTCGAAAACGAATTTCACCATAATTCTAGTCGTGATTTTATCTTTAATTTGAGACTAGGTTTGCTCGATTTGAAGAAACTTTTTTTTTTGACGTTTTAACCGGGTTTTTTCTAGTTTTTATTTTTTATTTTTTTTTATTTTTTTTATTTTTGGGTAGTACTAGCTGCGATTTAGGGTCCTAAAAATTTTCAGATTTTAATTCGAAGCGTAGACATCTTTTTTTTAATTTTAATAAAAAAAACATTGACATTGTACACCAGCACAGCACAACACATACCAGCATAGACCAGCGCTGAAAGACCAGTCTACCAGCACAAGAGCACAATTCCACCAGCACAGCCAACACAGACCAGCACAGCCAGCACAATTCCACCAGCACAGCCAGCACAGACCAGCGTCGTAAAAAACATGAAATTTTTTTTTCTCCAAATCAAGCAAACCTAGTCTCAAATTAAAGACAAAATCACGACTAGAAATATGGTGAAATTCGTTTTAAAAAATAACGTCGTATGAAAAAGTTATGGTTGTTTAAAAATTGAGGGGGAACTTGAATAAATATTGTTTTTCACATTTACCCTTCCATCTTTAAGATTCCTCCACTCCTTCTCTCTCATCTCTTTTAATCTTATCCATCCATCAAATTGATATAGTGGTCCAGATTTGGTCGCACTGAACTTAGGCAAAATGGTCTGCCGCATTTGATCCTAAACCTATATATATATATATAGGGAGAGGATCATTTGAGAACTAATTGGGTTTGAGAACTAAAAAGAACTAATGTTAGCCACTAGTTTATATATATGGAAAACCCCCCCATGAATTTGAATGCTCCCCCTTTGAAAATTAGTGGCCCAAATTGGTTCTCAAAAGTTCTCAAAAGAAAAAGTTCTCATTTGAACCTAACCCTATATATATATATATATATATATATATATATATATATATATATATATATATATATATATATATATATAATGGGTAAAAGATCCGTGTAGACCCCGTAGACCCCTTATAAAACTCAATAAAACTCATTAAAACTCACTAAAAATAAAACTCAGTTTTGTTAATTTAGTTTTTTTTATTTGCGATAAGCTTTTAAGAACAAAAAAAGAGAATTAGAAAAAAAAGAAAAACGAAAAACATTAAAAAATTGAACATTTTAAGACAATGAGTTTTAAAAATCAATTAGTTTAAAACTCAATAAACTCAATAAAACTCAGTGTTGCGTTTAAAACTCATTATTTTAAACTCATTGTCTTAAAATGTTCGATTTTTAATGTTTTTTGTTTTTTTTAATTTATTTATTTATTTTTTTGGTTCTTAAAAGCTTATCGTAATAAAAAAAACCAAATTTACAACACTGAGTTTTATTTTTATTGAGTTTTATAGGGGTCTACGGGGTCTACAAAATTTAAGGGGTCTACACGGAACCCTTCCCATATATAATGTTTGTAGATGTAACAATTGCAACCCATTTTCTTATAAATGATTTGATTTAGTTTATGTTTTATCTTTAATGTGTAAATTGTTAAAAACTAAATACAAGTAATGCAAAAAAGAAGTCATATAAGTTAAAAGTCGTCATAATTATGTTTAGATTTCATACAAATAAATATATTCTGATTGTCATTCTATATATATTCCAATATAATATAAATATTTAGTAATATTTGATATTAGGGATACCTAACAAATAAGTACTTTTTTTGCATCATGTATATTATCCGAAGATTCTGGTAACCGTTTGAATTTTTTTTTGTTTATTTTACCGTTTGAAATGTTTATCGCTTATGTCTATACGGATGTATGCTTAAAAATATAATAGTAATATATAGTGTTATTTATTTATTATCTTGAACGGCCAACGAAATAATATTAACAAAACCTATCCAGAAGGTAGGGAAGAGTATAAAAGAGGACGTCAAGAAACCAAGGCGCCAAAACAAACACAAAATAAAACAATTACATATTAAACAAACACCATTTATCCCGGTCCAAAGCTAGTCGTGACTCATATATCATCGCAACAACGTGTTCTGGTAAAAAAATTATGATTATATTAGTTGACTACCTTGGTAATTTATTTATGGTCGCTTGAACCAATTTAAATACTGATGTACTCTTTGCTCGTCTTTTGACTTTTAATAAAGAGTAGGGTTTACTCAATTTTGCATTAAAGCTTTAAACGTCACGTTATATATACTTTTTACGAAGGAGACGTATCGAAATCAATTTATTTGCTTTTTAATATATATAATAGTATCACCATCGCAACACGTGACCAATAAAACAAGTGAGCTCCCGTGCAATTGGTTTGAATTCCACAAAATCAATTGTTGAGTAACTCAATTTTTTACCGATTGACTCTATATTTCCATTTAGATTTCATTAAAACTCAGCATAGTTAAACTTTTTGACTTTACAAAGCATTTATATGAGATCAAATGTAGTGTAACCAAGTATTTTAATGCTTTATATGTTTTTGAATGAACTTTATGTTAATTATAAAAATATAGTTGGTTTCAAACCAAAAGATGCTAAATTTTCTTAAATTTAGTTTACGTTATATGATCTTATTTTTATCATTAAGACGTTAGTTTTCCTACTAAATATTGTCCTTTTTTCCGTGTTTAAACTGTCTTCCGCAACAACGTACGATTCATAACTTGCTAGTTGATATATAAAAACATAAATAAGAAACCACATTTGAAGGATCTATCTATCTATCTATCTACCTTCTACCTATACATTAAACAAAACATATTGGGTTGAGTTGGCACATAATAAGTGTGTCCACATCATCAATTGGTGATGTGGCACCCTCTAATGACACTAAAATCCTAGGTGTAATTTTGTTAGTTTTTTAGATTTTTTTTAAAAATCTAAAGTATTAAACTTAAAATATAGGGAATGATCTTCGGAGCAATGAATACCTACCTTTTTTAAGAAAGTCAAATTATTTCTTCATTTAAGATTGAAATTTAAATTTACGTAAATATGGTTAACTAAATTTTAATCCAATACTTGCTTTTAATACTAAGTTTCCTACAAAATTGTTTCTTACTGGCTTGGAAAGTAAGTAATTCTACATCTTAAATCAATTTTTTAAGTCTGTACATATTAAAGGTTTTTTTGATTTGCATGAATATTGTTTTCTTTAGATAAACAATTTTTGAATTCTTGGGTCATAACTCATAAGTAAAGATTTAGTGCTAGATTTTGTATCTGTTCATGGTGTCTTCATTTAGGTTTTTGTAGATGAAAAAAATATGACAATCATTTTGTCCTAAACCTATGATTTTCCTTTAAGACATTAGAAATTATCATCTATGTTAATGTCATGTTCAAGTATTTCATCCATTGATTATACTGTCATTGAGTCTTAAACAAGTATTTTTAAAAAGGGATATCATATTTTCAGGTGCTTCTATTGAGGACAATGCTCCAACTTCTGGATATGTATATAGAAGGATTGGACAGTAGGTTAAATTCTGTAAAATTATGTACGATTTGGTTGTGCGGGTCGTTTTCATGCAGAGACAACCCCGGGCGCTTTAATTTTCTTCTTCCATATTCAATGAATATGCAAAATATTTGTTTCTTTGTGTTCGAGAAATTGAAGATTTACTTCATTCATTATTGTTGTTGGTGACTAAATTAACATTTGATGTTGGTTTCGTTTTATTCTCTTTAGATTAAGATGAGCAAAGATGGTAATTTCAAGAAATTCACGTCTTAAATGCAGAGCTACAGGTGTGCAATTTATTTTCCCTTTCAAAACATCTGTATAACAATATCTATTGTTAAATTCACTTTGTGATCTTTAAAAAATAAATTTATTAAGTTGGGCATTATATATATTACATTTAGTTGGGGGTTCTTTGTTGTTAATATATTTATTTCCAGTCAATATTTGCGTACATCATTAGCAATACATCAAAAACTCTATCTCTTTATTCAACTTAGAATCTGATTGTTGCTTCTTTTATCGGATAACGTTCACATTGACATTTGCTGTGAGTACTCATATTCGGTTTTTTTCCTTTGCTCAATTCATATTTCATTTCCAGGATTGGTTAACACGCTAGCTAGGGGATCTAAGAGGGGCTTTTCCTGCTACAGAGAGAATTATTTCATCTTATCGGGGTCAGAAATTGATCAAGCATTAGCTTATGGCTTGGAAAGAGACATCAGGCAAGAATTACAAGTAGATGATAACTTAAAAATGTTTTTCATCAATGACTCAAATGACAAAAGGCGGTCTAAGAACACGAGGTACATATCATCTTTAACAGCAGCCAGCAGTGTTTGTAGTCTTGCAGGTTATGCTGATGTGGATGCAGACAAGTTGCATTCTTCATTCACATGTAGTTTCAATTTCTGGATGGATGGTATGTCGATTTTAATAGGCGTACCAGTGGTTCAGTTTTGTTATTATTTACATTCAACTAATTAATTATTAATTATTGCTGCTTTAAATTAGTACACACATCAATCTCCATAGTTATAGCTTGAGGTTTTTAAGACTTAACGGTTTGATCTAAATCACAACTTTGTTATGCCATAACATGTTGTATAATTGCAATGATTTTTGGAGAGTGGTATGCTATTGATTATTAAAAATGTGACGTAAGTATAGAGCTAATTTATAAATGTTTTTACGTTTTGCTTTAGTTGTAGCTGAATATATTGAACCGACTCTAGCAGGCGATATGAACATATGGTTGTTTTATATTTTCTTCAGTTGTGTCACTGTGTGTCAAAATGCTTAATTAGGTACAATTTGTTCATAAATGTTGCTACCAAATAATGGTTAAATATGTAGATTTAGTTCTTAAATGGTGTACCTAATCGTTTCTTCTATTTATTTCTTTGTAGGTTCTTCATTTGCTGCATAATATAAATGGCACTCTCTTCTCAGTTGTACAATATCATGTGGGCATGGTGATGTATTAGATCAATCTCCATTTTGGTTTTGGTTTCCAGGATCATTTAGATGACATCTAAAATTTTGTTTTGGTCTTTGGAATGAATTTAGGTCCACTTTCATATTGAATTTAGTTTTCGAAAATTTTGTTTTGGTTTTTGGAATGATAACCAACTAACTTACGTGTTAATTTTGGTTGCAATCTATTTTACCTTCAAAATTTACTATAATAGATTATAATAATTGTTATTGTTTAAAAACCCCAGCCATACGATGCACGTGTATTAAAAACTAACATATGTAACAAAGAACATTTTTTAAAATCTCTTTTTTCAAACTACCAAGTTAACTTTTACTTAATATTTGTTTCGTTTTTTGTCTTATTTATCTTCTTTTCTGTTTTATTTCATATGTAGTTTTATGCAATCTTTTACTTTGTATTCAATTTTATATTATAACATTGGGTATTTACCCAGGTGTTGTTCATCCCCATGGTCCATGGCGCAATTGTAAGTCTGTAAACTAGATATTAAGAGGTGTTTGTCAGATCAAATTAAGATCATAAAAGGTCACTAATCACCCAAAATTAAATTGTTATTGTAATAACATAGGTCCTTTGGTAGTGTTAGCATACTCTTAATATGTTTCTTTAGTAATATTAACATATTGATTGCAGCAGATAAGTAAATTGCTTTTAAGTTTCAAAGAAGTCAGTTTGCAATTTCAGTTTGTTTTGCAATGACTATAAACAAAAGCAATGTAAATCTCTTTCCAAAGTCTGATTGTTTTTAAAGAACCCAGTATTCTCGCATGGATAGTTATATGTTGCTTTATCAAGAGTGAAGAACAAAAAATGTATTAAATCTTTTTTTAGATGAAAACGATCGACAAACAAATGCAATAAAAAACATTTAAGTTTCTTTTTTCAAAATTGTAAGTTACTCTTATTTAATATTTCTTACATTTTTAGTTTTATGTATTATTCCTTTTAGTTTTTATTTCGAATTTAGTTCTATGTTATATTTCATTTCATGTTTTCGGTGGAAAATTCAGATAGATTCTTCCCGTCCTTCAAGGCGCTTCAAATTAAGATGTTGTTACTTGATGCCTTACTTCGTCTTACATTTGGAGAGAGTGTAAGGTTATAAAGTTAACAAAAAACATGCGTCTTCTTCAAGGTAACGATCCATCAGAGATACAAGAAACAACTGATTTTGCTCGATGGCTTTTGGATATTGGAGAAGGAAAAGTTGGTGGAGATAATAATGGTGAGTCAAATATAGATATTCCTCATGATCTTCTTATTTATGATTTATCGGATCCAGTCAGTGATCTTATTGAGTTTGTTTACCCTTCGCTTCTTGACAACTTCGGTCATCGAGATTTTTGGTCAGAAAGAGTTGTTCTCGCACCAACTAATGAAGTTGTCGATGATATCAACAATCGTCTACTTTCTTTGGTTCCCGGTGAAGAGCATGAGTATTTAAGCTCATACTCTGTATGTTAAGATGAGATGGTAGGTGACAGCTTTGATCGTAACATATACTCACCAGACGTCCTGAATTCTTTACATGTATCTGGCATTCCAAATCATAGACTTGTGTTGAAAGTCGGTGTTCCTGTTATGTTGCTTATTGATAAGAGGAATGACCTATGTAATGGAACACGCCTTCAGATCATATCTCTAGGAAAGCACGTGATTGAAGCGATTATTATCTCTGGAAGCAACATTGGATTCATGACTTTTATTCCTAGACTTTCCTTGGTTCCAACAGATAAAAGAATTGCTTTTCGGTTTCAGAGAAGGTAGTTTGCGATCTTTGTTTGTTTGCAATGACGATAAACAAAAGCCAAGGTCAATCTCTTTCGAGAGTTGGATTGTACTTGAAAGATCCCGTCTTCTCTCATGGTCAATTATATGTTACTTTATCAAGGGTGAAGAGCAATAAGGGTCTGAAGATCTTAATTTTGGATGAAGACGGTTGTCCAACAAATGTAACAAGAAATATAGTGTATAAATCTATCTTCTCAAATTTGTAATTGTTATTGAATTTTTTTTATTATTATTGAATATTGTTTTACCGATAAGAATTTTTTTAATTAGTATATATATCTATATTTTTTTTACGTTTAAGACCCGGGTATTTACCCGGGTAAGTGGCTAGTAAAATCATAATAAACAATTAAAATTGTTGACACATGTCAACACTAGATTCATTTTCATAAAAGTTTTCCCTCCTAAATCTACTCCCTGATTAATTATATTTGATTGAAAATTATTTCCTATTTTATAATCATGATATATTTTTATTTATTTATATTTATGGAATTATGACAATCATATATTATATATTTATTGAATTATGACAATCATATATTAATTGACATCGTATTTTTATTTAAAATTATTTTTAAACGATTATTATTTTTATTTTTATAAATATTTAAAAAACTTAACATTTATTTAGTGTGTTTTCAAATATAATTGAGCAAATCATATTTAATATTTTAATTAATAAATACCTAATATTATTTTACAAAATCAGTCAACATTGTGGATGATACTATTTATAGAGAAATTCAAAAACGACAAAAATCATGTTCATAATATCCAGTATTAATACTTTTTCTACCATATCAAATGATCCATGTTCATCCGATATAGAAATTTTAAACATCATGACAAAAAAATTGTAAGTTTCTAATGTATACCAAGATAGCAATTTTTTTTTAATGGCAATAACATTTTAATATTATGATAATAATTTAGATTTTATACTTAACAATCAAAATGTGTTCATTATAACTTTAAGGGTGGTGGGTATGGTTGCCTAAATCATGTTTAGGCATATTTTTTTTCTCATTTTTTTAAACAAAAACAATTACATAAAATAAAATAAAAACATAAAATTCATTAATTTAAAAATAAAAATTACAAAGTCCTAAAATAAAATAGAAAAATTACCAAATTTCTAAAAAAATAAAAATAAACAACCACCATTTATTCTTCAAATTAAAAAAAAACATACAAATTTAGGTTAGAGGATTTGCGTTTAAAATTTATGAGAAGAAGAGTTATAAAATTTATGAGATATAATGGAGTTAATATATAGTATTTGAATTGATTATAAGAAAAACAGTCGAAATCTGACCATTGAACGGTTGAAAACGGTTGAAAAGGGCCAACGTTTCTCGGCATAAATATACCGAAAAGGGGTGAGGGGTATGCCGAGAAGGGGGATGCCAAAGAAGGGGGTGTGGTTGCTGAGGATATGCCGAGGCATACCCCCCACCCTAATAAAACTATAAACTCACCTAACTTTCTATGAATTATTAATTATATATATATTTTTATTGATTCAACCCGTATAATATACGGGTTCTATCCTAGTATATATATATATATATAGGGTAGGGATCTATGGAAAACCACTCCGAGTTGGAAAAACTTTGAAAACTCTTAAAAAACGGGGTCAAAAAGTTTTTTTTTTCTTTAATTTTTTTATGGTGATTCTTTAGGTTATAGGCTATCCATAGATAAAAAAAAATCAAAAAAACGCCTCAGGGATTTTTTTAAAAAAATATAACAAGTTTTGTTGTTACATATGTAACAAACATATGTAAACATATGTACAGAGTGTTACATATGTAAAAAAGCCCTTTTTTGAGATTTTTTAAAAAAATATCCCTGAGGCGTTTTTTTTGATTTTTTTCCACCTAGGGGTAGCCTATAACCTAAAGAATCACCATAAAAAAATTAAAGGAAAAAAAAAAATTTGACCCCGTTTTTAAAGAGTTTTCAAAGTTTTTCTAACTCGGAGTGGTTTTCATTTTATCCTTTCTCTCTCTCTCTCTCTATATATATATATAGGGAGATGATCATTTGAGAACCAATTGGGTTTGAGAACTAAAAAGAACTAATCTTAGCCACCAGTTTATATATATGGAAACCCCCCATGAATTATAGTAGTCCCCACCTGAAATTAGTGGTTGAGATTTAGTTCTCAAAAGTTCTCATTTGAACCTATAGGGTTAGGTTCAAATGAGAACTTTTTATTTTGAGAACTTTTTATTTTGAGAACTTTTGAGAACTAAATCTCAACCACAAATTTCAGGGGGACCACTACAATTCATGGGAGGAGGGATACCTGTAAATAAACTTGTGGCTCAAATTAGTTATTTTTAGTTCTCAAACCAAATTGGTTCTCAATTGATCCTCTGCATATATATATATTGAAAAGTTCATTGTAGACACCTCCATAAGTGTAGACAGGTAGACATTTTTTTTCACCATTAGATCTCTTGATCTAATGGTTATGATTAATTTCTTTTTTCTTTTTTTTCATTTTTTTCCCCTTTTTCTCATTGTTCAGAAAATTTTACATGTGAAATAAAGTAATTTTACATGTGAAGTAGGGAGTCTACCTGTCTATACTTATGGGGATTCTACAATGAACCTCACCCTATATATAAAAGACAGAATTGGCTGAACCGGTCATAAGGGGTGTAATTGTTATTAACAAAAAGTCCGGTCGGCTACTATCATGTGGCGACAACACTATTTATGAGTTTGTGTTTTCATATAGAGTGTAATATAATTGTTATTAACAAAAATAATAATAATAATAAAATAAGAAGAAGAAGAATCATTAGTCAAATTATCATTATGACCAAATATTAAACCTTAATTTATCTTATAAATAAAACGTATATTTTTATCCAAAATCGTGAATTTCTTCACTATATAAAAAACAAGTATTTCATATTATTACGCTATTGGACGTATATTTGAAAACAACAATAGAAGTTGCAAACAATATAAAGTATATAACGTTTAAAATGCAACATTAAGAAATCATTATTAAGTCAACCGAGTATTAAAGTCTTGATATGAATAATTTTTTAACACATAGATTATCAAACTCACACTTAAGAGGATTTAAACTCATAGTTTTTAATCGAAGAACAAATACTTTATTATCAAACTATCGCTTAAAAAATTGATACGAATACTTAAGCAACTTCAAAATAAATTGCAATGGATCGTTTGGTTTTCTTTTTTCCTTTATCAAATATTAAAATAAATTATAACAGTTTAGGAAATATTCATTGGAATTGATATAAAATATAAAATTAATTTATATATCATAGTGACACTTAATATAAAAATGACCCCGTGAAAAAAGGTACATGGCCTGGTGATTTAATGGCATTTTATAAAACATGGTTAGGCTGCATGTGGGCAGAGGAGACAAATTCACAAGACAATTGATAAAAAAGGGATTTATGGATGTTAGCTTTTGTGACAACAATTATTATGAAAAGGTCATGAGGTCCCTCTTATCTGAAAGCTAGTGCTCAATCTAGTTTGGGCTTTTGTTTTGAGAGAAATATAAAACTGATACTTTTAAGATGTAAATATGTAATATATGTTTTTAGGGACTTGTAATGGCATCGTGATGAAGGTGTGACGTCATCACGAGAAGATAAACACTACTTCTAGAGGCGTGGTTGTGATTCACTTGTTTATACCACGTACTCGTCATG
Source organism: Deinandra increscens subsp. villosa (assembly GCA_039602395.1). Classification (NCBI taxonomy): domain Eukaryota; kingdom Viridiplantae; phylum Streptophyta; class Magnoliopsida; order Asterales; family Asteraceae; genus Deinandra; species Deinandra increscens. Next base: position 73,878,505 of record JBCNJP010000023.1, on the reverse strand, counting down.
TGGTGTTATATGTTAAAGAGTGTCACGTCATCGATGACTAGACTTTTAACACCACATAATGTATTATGGGCATACTTCATGTTGTGTGATGTGGTGTGATACCGATATTTAATATATATAAAATGAAATATGAAAAATGCTTGTCACATTGTGATTGAATGGTACAACATGAAAGAACCACTTCACGTCGTTGAGTTTTTGACACAGCCAAGGGATGGTGGGGGATGGCACAAAAGGGGGGGGGGGGGGTGGTTTTGGCGGCGCCAAAATTGGCCACATAGGCCATCACGCCGTTAAAAGGCATGCATATCGCATGCACTCAGTGAGAAGTTAATATAGAAGATAAATTATTGGTGGATATCATAGAGTTAATTAACACCCACCCAAAACACTACAATCTTTGAGTTTTACCTTTTTACTCTTTGAACGACTTGCGTGATCATCAAAAGACTTTTAAGGAAAAAACATTTCATAAACAAATACAAATCTTAAAAGTAGTTAATAATCTTTTTTAATAAACTATTCACCTTTTAGATTCTTACTCAAATACATAAGATTTTCTTATTGGAAAAGCCTATAACTAGTAACAACTAATTATAACTTTGAAATGTTTTGACATTTTCATTTGGTAAGTATACCATTTTTTTCATTACACTACTAGAAACAGGGTCTTTTTGTTGTGCGAATGATGATGCCCACTAGTTTTATGACGCACAAAAATGTGTGTCATTAAAAATCTGTCATAAATTGTAAAATCTTAAGAGTAAATGACGTGTGATTTTGCGCGTCATAAAATCTCTGTCATAAATTAAAAAAAAAACACGAAGTACACCTTAAAAATCTGTGTCATCTTCAATGTGTCGTTTTATGTTTTAGTTTCCCACTTAAATTTTGCCCAAAAATTCATACACCCGCTAAAGACCTACAAGCCCGAATCTCCCCCTTCTCCATCTCCCACTAAATTTTGTTATAATTCTCACACAAGATCCTCTCTATCCATTCTCTCATCTCCCTGCTACATGAAACCCATCTCTCTTCCTCGTTATCTTCTAAAGCTAAGAAAAGCCCAATACAACCATGAAGATAGCGGGGAGGAGGTCTCGATCGTCACCACCGGGTTTTAAGCTTCTTAGTAGATCTCCATCTTAGGTGGATGGAAAGGCGACATCGATTGCTGTTGGGGATGGATCATCGGCACTCAATCCATCTCTGATGTGTCTTTGAACCCTAAAATGGAATGTCAGTGCTTGATTGTTCGTAATGGTTCTTCAGACTATCCGATTGTTACAGATTTGTTAGGCCTGAAATCGGTTGTTACTGGCACTGGAAATCCGAGTCTTGCGACTGAGTGCAATATTCAGGCTCCTTCGTTGGCTGTGTAAGAAATTAGCACACGCTTAACAAAAACACTCGCTTATCTGCGAAGATAAGAACACTTAAACCGAGACAAGAAATGAGCGACTGATTGCTGAAGATTATGCGTATGTTAAGCATAATCGCTCCACTGCTACACCCAGGTATCCTCGTTCTTCCCGCTCGACTTATAATTCACTGAGAGTGAATCCATTTCTAGAATTTCAAACGTGTAATCGAAGAGTTGCGATTTCGCTAAGACTAAAAATGTTATGAATGAAAATGCTAAGAAAAATCGTAAGCTTAAGAGTCCGAGTACTCCTTATTTCAGTCCTTTTGCTGTTTTGGGTGAGTTTGATGTTGGTTGTACTCCTGATCAAGAATTGCCTGATGTGGTGAAGCATCAAATTGAGTCAATTAGTGTTCCGGGGGCTCCATTTTCTGCTGATACATGGAAGGAGGTTATTAATAATGCAATCTCTGAAGCTCATGCCACAAAGAATTGTACTGAATCTATCCTTGGGCCTGCTCCAACCGATATGAATGTTGATGGGGAGGCTGCCGGTAAAGGCCAACCTTCTAAAAGAGGATGAGCTTCTTGCTAATGATTTGAATCAAAGAAATTAATAGGAAAAACGATTTTGACAAAACAGGAAAGAAATTTTATTATCACAAGAACTCACCGATTACAAAGAAAATTAACAACTACTTAAACTAATTGGAGCTAACTAACCTTAACAAACTTTTAAGTAAAATTACAACTACACCCCCTGCAGTTTTCTTCGTTTGCCAATATTAACCCAAATATGAGTTAACTAGCCGTTAACAAGTTTTAACACATCTAACAATCTCCTCCCTGATTCTGAACACTTTCCAGTCACAACATTGTCAGAATCACAAAACTCAAGGTCATGACAATTCAACATTAACAGCCCATACCAGTGATCCATAGATTTATGCATGGAATGTGTTGAATTCCCATTTCTACTTGAGTTCAATGAACTCTTTCATGCCAAGTTGTTGTCTCATTTAACTAAACATGTTCCTTGCCAATGCTTTAGTTAAACCATCTGCCTTTTGATGATTCCCACTAATAAATTCCACTTCAATTTCTCCCTTTTCTATACACTCACGTATGAAGTGAAATCTAAGGTTAATATGCTTTGACCTGCCATGGAAGACAGGATTCTTCATCAAAGCAATTGCTGATCTGTTATCCACCAAGATGTTTACTTTCTTGTGCTCCTCCCATGTTAATTCCTCTAAGAATCTTGCTAACCATAAAGCTTGGCAGGCTGCAGTTGTTGCTGCCATAAACTCAACCTCACAACTTGAGAGTGCAACGGTCTTCTGTTTTTGAGAATGCCATGACACCACTGCATTATTATAGAAGAACACATCTCCTGAAGTACTCTTACCATCATTGGCATCGATCAAGTGATTACTATCACTAAAACCAACCAATTTGCCTTTCTGCCCTGCAACATACAAAATCCCATAATTCACAGTTCCTTTTATGTACCTAATTATGTGCTTTACTTCTTTGAGATGTGCCTCCCTTGGTTCCTGCATGAATCTACTAACATAGCCAACTGAATAAGTAATGTCAGGTCTGGTGTGAGTCAGGTATCTTAAAGATCTAACTAGTTTCCTGAAGTTTGAAGCATCCACAACCTCACTACCCTCTTCTTTGCTAAGTCTCAAACCTGGTTCCATTGGAACTTTAGTCTAATTACATTCCTCCAAACTAGCTATTTTGATCACTTTTAAAGCATATGCAGCCTGTTTTACTCCTATCCCCTCACTACATTGACTCACCTCTAATCCTAAATAGTAATTGAGTTCACCTAAGTCAGTCATGTCAAATTTTTCATACATTTGACTCTTAAACTTTCCTATCTCCAGCTTACTATTCCCAGTGACCATAAGATCATCTACATATACTCTAACAATCAGTCTATGCCCTGCATCACTCCTAATGTAAACTGCATGTTCATGCCTACATCTTGTAAAACCAAGTTCAGTTAACACCTCATTCAATATAATGTTCCAGGACCTTGGTGCCTGCTTTAAGCCATACAAAGCTTTTACCAATTTATACACTTTGTTTTCATTTCCTTTCTTCACAAATCCTTTAGGCTGCTTAACATAGACCTCCTCTTGCAACTTGCCATGTAAAAATGCAGCCTTGACATCTAAATGGCTCACCTTCCATTTCATACTAGCTGCATAAGATAAGATAAGCCTAATAGTTTCCATTCTAGCCACAGGTGCAAACACCTCCACATAATCTTTCCAAGCTGCTAAACATATCCCTTAGCAACTTCATAGATTTATACTTAGTTACAGATCCTTTAGCATCCCTTTTAATCTTAACTTAAGTCCTATGGGCTTACTTTGCTTTGGAGGATCAACTAAAACCCATGTTTTAATCTTCTATATAGCTCTTATTTCCTCACTCATAGCAACTATCCATCTATCATCCTTTGCTGCTTCTACATAGGACTTAGGTTAATCAGCATGTTCAAGCAACAATGACACTTGTTCTTCTATTTCCTGTGTTTGCTCTATCTGTCTAAGTCTGTTATCCAAAACATAGTCTTTTAAATGACCTGAAACTTTTCTAGTCCTTCCTGATCTCTTAGAGGTACTAACTTCATTCTGGCTTTGACTATCATGTGATTCAATTTGAACTTGAACCTGTTCATTCTCTATATCAGGCTCACTCCCTGAATCACTATGCTCAGGCTCCTCATAAATTTCCTCTACATCCTCCTCTATATATAGACCAATATACCACACATGATCATTTTCTTGCACATATTGGGTTTTATGACATCCTGCATCCCAATTCCAACTCCTAGATTCATCAAACCTTATATCCCTGCTAATGACAATTTTACCCTTAGGAACATCTAGCATCCTATACGCTTTAGTCCCTTCCTGCACCCCCAAATGCATCATAGGAACACTCCTTTCATCTAATTTCCTTAAGTCAAGACAAGTTATTTTCACAAAGCCAACACAGCCAAATACCTTCAAATGCTTAAGGTTTGGCTGCTTCCCTTTTATCAAAGTAAAAGGTGTACTATCCTTCAAAACCTTAGTAGGCAATCTATTCTGAATATAAACAACATGCCTAACTGCCAACCCAATATTCCTTAGGGAGTTTTATATCCTTCAAAAGGCATCTAGTCATGTTCATAACTGATCTATTCCTCCTTTCCACCACACGATTTTGTTGTGGTGAATAAGGTGCAGTTAGAAGCCTATTAATCCCATTTTCCTCACAAAAGCTATTAAACTTAAGAGAAGTGAACTCTCCTCCCCTATCAGATCTCACTGATTTTAGTTTAAAACCAATTTTCCCTTAAACTTCAGTTCTAAACTTCTTAAATGTGTCAAAAGCTTCATCCTTATGTTTCAGAAAATATACCCATATATATCTTGAAAAATCATCTACAATCAACATAAAATATCTAATTCCTGACTTAGTTTATGGGGTTATAGGACCACACAAATCCATTGATATAAGCTCCAGGGGTATTTTCGTCCTAAAAGTTGATTCCTTAGGGAATGAGTTCCTAATCTGCTTCTCTGCCATACACATATCACATATTTGAGAAACATTTCTAATTTTAGGAATCCCATGAACTATATCCTTATGGGTCATTAGTTCTATTGAACTCATGCTAGCATAACTCAACCTAGCATGCCACAACCCTTCATCACTACCTATTCTAGCTTGAAGACACATAGATGTACCCTTTCTTAAAGCAACCTTGTAAAGCCTATTATGAGATTTTTGCACCTGCAACAAGCGGTTCTGATTCTTGTCATACAACCACAAATAATCACCCTTGATCCTGCTTTCACAGCCTCTCTCAGCTAGTTGGCCCAAGCTAATTATATTACTTCTTAACTAAGGTATATAATACACATTGCTTAAGATTTTCTGATCCATGGTATTCCCTTCTAGAACAACTGAACCTTTACCCTTAACTTCTACACTGGACCCATCACCAAACCTAACATTTCCAGTGACTTTAGTGCTCAAAACAGAAAACAAGGAAGAATTACCTGACATATGGTTAGAGGCTCCATTATCAAGATACCAAACAACTGCATTCTCCTCATTCCCCATTTGATTCTTTGAAATTTACAGGCATTACACTCAACTCATTGAGATGAACTTCTTCATCTGCCAATTCTGGACCCAAAACCATCAGCAATGCAGGATCATCTTCAATGTCTTCCATCATATTTGATTCTTGCTCACTAATCTTCTTTCTTGGACATTCACTTGCATAATGTCCAAGATTGTCACACTTGAAACATTTTATTTTTGACTTATCCTTCTTGGGTCTATTAGAAGTCTGTTGATTCCATCCCCCTTTATCCACTCCTTTACCTTTGTTGTGAAATCCTTGTGAGTCATCCCCATTAACTTTCTTCTTTCCCTTCTTGTCACCTTTGTTCTTATACCTATTCTCTTTAGACTTTGACTGCCATTCAGCATAAGTCAACAACAATTGCTCTTCCTTTTGAGAGGAACCCTTAGCCTTCAATCCAGTCCTTTCCTCAAAGGCTTTCAATCTCCCAATTGCTTCTTTGAAAAGGCATTGTCTCTAAATCCACAAATTGCTCTATAGAAGCAACTATATGGAGAAATCTGTCAGGTACAGATTCTAGCAATTTCTTAACCAATGTGCCCTCTTCTATTGTGACACCAAGGTTTGCCGATCTTGTGGCAATTGCCCCTAATTTCCCAGTAAATTCATGGATGGTCTCATTGCCCTTCATTCTCAGGGCTCCATATTCTGATTTAAGTGTTTGTAGCTGAGCCTTCTTGACCCTATCTTCAACAATATTCCTTGTCTTGATGAATAACCATATTTCTTTTGCAGATTCCTTCCTTGCAAGTTGGAAAATCATCTCCTCAGATAGAGCTTGGAAAAGATAGGCTATGGCTGCAACATTCTTCTTTGAATCAGTTTCAGCTCCTTCAGCCGGTTCAACCACTTCCCAAATGCCGTGCACATTAAAAATGGCCTTTAATTTGACTGCCCAGATTAGATAGTTTGAATTCGTAAGAATCGGACACTGCAATGGGATTGTGGTGAAGTTTTCTCGAACCACATTCCGATTGAAGTTTCCACCAGCAGCGTCAGACATTCGTGGTGGTGTTATCGGACTCCGGGAGCGATTTGATGACGGCCGACACGGTGAGAGAAGAAATCGGTGAATTTTGAATCAATAAATTGGAGGATCACAAGATCCCCAATTCCTGATCTATACAAATTCAATCGAATGAAAACGATGAAGACTGAGAGCGATTGATCAAATGCTCTGATACCAAATAATGATTTGAATCAAAGAAATTGATAGGAAAATGATTTTGACAAAACATGAAAGAGATTTTATTATCACAAGGACTCACCGATTACAAAGAAAATTAACAACTGCTTAAACTAATTCGAGCTAACTAATCTTAACAAACTTTTAAGTAAAATTACAACTACACCCCCTATAGTTTTCTCTATTTGCCAATATCAACCCAAACATGAGTTAACTAGCCGTTAACAAAATTTAACACATCTAACACTTGCGAAGGCTCTACATGGAAGTCTGAAACTTGAGCCTCCACCATGGAATTAAAATGCGATATGTCCACTATTATTGATTGCATTTACAACCCAATACGTATGTGATACAACTCCAATACGTTTGTGATATGTCCACTATTATTGATTGCATTTACAACCCTGAGTTTGTTTTAGATGCACACAATAATTTACGATACATACTGGTCGAACCATATATATTATAATACATAGTCAAGCTGATTGCTTTTTGTTGACATCTAAATCCATGTGAACTCATGTGCATGTGCATGTGCAAATAGTTGAAACCATATCAGGAAAATGGATTGGAATGGATAATTGTTGTTGTTGTGCTTAGGACTGGAATTTGTATTGGTTGTCTTTTTAATAAGAGGGGTTATACTAAACAAGTTGTACGCAATGATACTATTAAGATTTTGGGTTTTCAGAATTAAAAATCTGGTGGTGATTTTGTAGGGCTATTTGTACTTTATTTTGTCTCTTGATGATATTATATAGGTGTCGGATGTGATACACATCCGACACCACTTCAATTAAGTCCTATTCTGTTGGTTATTGCATGATAATGTTCTCCCAGCTGGATTAGATACCTTTCAGGGGGATAAGCAAATGTCTGAGCCTCCCAACCTCCATCAAACTCAAAAGCTAGTACTGTCATATAATCTCTATCCCGAGTATCTTTATCTTCAGTGGAGGCTTCGGGTAATACAGTCTGAGTTTCCTCAGGGATATCTGCTTCAAAGTCAAATGCTGGTGATTGTGAGGAATCACCTGCACCTGAACTTCCTTCAGTATTACCTGGATCACCCTTATCACCTTGACTAGGGTTGGACCTGCTTGATCTATTCGAGTTAAGCTGCCTGATCAGCTTATGAAGATCTCTAATTGTCTTGTAAACTCTCGGTTTATCTTCTTCTGATTCTCCAACTCAGTGTTGTGGATCTTCTGAATATCAATCAAATCTTCAATTACCTCACTTTGGGCTGCATTCTGGGCTTTCAGACCTTCTATTTCTTCTCTAAGTTCCTTTTCCAGTCTGTATTCAGGGGTTTCCACTGCTTTCTCCTCTTCTTGGGTTGTGGGTTGAGAAGATGATTGACCAGCACTAGTACTAGTGACTGGTGGCACACGTGGGTCAAATCTTCTTCTTCTTGAGTCACTAGGGCCTTCTCTATGGTGTTGTGTAGCAATCGACTCAGTCTCAGTCATTTCTTCAGTAACAGAAGCACTGAGGGGAGGATCCTCTGTGGCTTTCCATTTTCTAATCAGTGGCGTCTCAGCAGTTTCAGTCTCAACTTCCTCAAGATTGATGTCATCAAGATATGTGTCATAATTGATACTATCTTCACCTTCAAAATTTAGTGCACCAATCTGCACGTCTTCCAAATCAAAGTCTTCCCAGTCTAAACTATCTGTGAGTTCAGTAACAGACTTCTTAGAGGCAGGCACATTATGTTCTTCATCAACGACTGCATTTCTGTGCACAGGAACCTCTTCTCTTGCTATCTCAGCAAATTCTCCAATTTTGTCATGAAATGGCATCTGATCGGTCAGTTTCTTCTTCGGGTTGATCATAAGAAAGACCTCAATGCCCATAGGCTTTGTATCATGAGTGTCATTTGTCTTCCTCAGAGCTGGATATCTATAATCCAGGACTAGCTGAATGAATCTTGGAACAGCTGCAAACTTCTTATCTCTGGTCACTACAGCTTTCACGTCATCAAAAATCAACCTGGACCAGTTGAATCGAACTCCTCTAACCAGTGACACCATAGCATGGGTGTGCACCTGGTTCAGTTGATCAGTTGAGCTCTTTTTTGCAATAACACATTTCTGTAAATAGTGGGCCAACATCCTCCAGTATGGTGGAAAAAGAGCCTTCATTGTGGGAGGAGAAATTGTGAGTTAACCCATTTCCTTCAGGCACTGGGACACCATTTCTTTATCCAGAGCGATAGGATCAGCAGCAACATCTTTAAGCCTGAGCACTTGTCTGAAATTCTCCTCAGTCAACACCACTTCAGTTGCTTGTATCTTGGCCAGAATCTGCTTTCCATCATCAGATACGTATGTTGTCTTCCAAAATTCTTGCTGCATACGTTTGCAGATAACCGGGTTTGCTGTAAGTGCATAGTGTAGACAGCACTTCTTCAACCCTGCTATCATCGACTGGTACTTTTTTTTTGGAAAGGGGTTTCCCCGGTGATTCTATTCCAAAAACAATGAAGTACAAGTAGGAAGGAGAGTCCAACCTAGTTCATACATGGGACATGCCCCAGTATGTAAACAATAAAAAACTAAACCAAAAGACCCAACAAAACAACCAAGAAACACCTAGTCTAATGAAAACTAGATCTTCACCGCTGCAAACGCCTGAAATCAACCACCATCATCAAACACATATGCCCCAGAGCAGCTCCAACGCCGGAGCCAAAAGAAGCTAAAGGCTAAACACTTCATAAGAAACCACGTTTAAGCATAGGGGTGCTTGCCCCTTTAGAAGTAGACGCTCCTTTAGAAGTAGACGCTGAATGAGATGTCATAAATTTGCCCATTTCATTATCATCTTCAATAACATCGTCCACCATACTCCCATAACACCCATCATCCACAAAACCATCATATTCATAACCCGAAGAATCGTAATATCCATAGCCATCTAAAGCCTCATAGGAGTTTTTAGTAGAGATTGCAGGCTTAGACGGCTTAGCCGACGGCTTGGGATCAGACGAAGGGGAGGACTTTTTACCATTTCCAGTGACCGGTCTGTACTCGAACTTAGGCTTCTGATTTTTTATAGGGACCCCTTGTTTTTTCGCCTTTTTCTTGTGAGACACTTCAACAAAACCCTGATCATCAGCCTTTTGAGGAGCCGAAGGGGTAGCCGTTCGAACCTGTTTAGGGCAATTAATCTTATGATGGCCAAAAACACAGCAGTGGGAACAGTGAGGAGGTTTCCACTCATACTCCACGGTGACACATTCTTTCACAAAAGAATCCCCATTCAGGTCCGGAATAGCAACCATAACAGTATCCAACAGGTCATGTTCAGCAGAAATAGATATGAGAGCTCGAGCATAGCTACTCCTACCCCAATTATCAACACACATTTCTGAAGAATACGAATCAAGCATAATCGGTACCCCCACTCGAGTAGCAATTAAGCTTAGCCCATCATCAGTGTAAGCCGCGATAGGAACATTGTGGAATTTAACCCACACCGCTACCTGTTTGATGTCATTTTTCTCTAATTTTGTGGTAGGATTCCAAACATTAAGGATAATAGGTTTGTTACGGATAATCCAAGGACCACCTTCTAACACGCCCATCATTCCCTTTTTGGTTGCAAACTTAAAAAAGAAAAATCCGTTCGCATTCATCATTAATTTTTGCAAACCATATTTACCCCATTTAGCCTTGACATAATAGTCGACTACCGGGTAAGCAATCCTCTCATCCAAGAAGTACCCAACAAGAGTAAACGCAAATTTATCTTGAACAATTTTGACCGAATCTTTAGATATAACCACATCAGCATCATCAAGAATTGTTTCACTAACTAAGCATCTGAAATTGACCTGTTTGCATTGTTTACTAACCTGATTATGATCCTTCTCTTCCACGTAACTTCTATCATCATCACATGCAGACCCTTTAGTCCCAACAACAGTAGCAGCATAAGAAACGTGGTCACCATTCTTTTGCATGGGAACAACCAAGTTGACAGGAACCTTGGTTGCATCAACATTCTGGTCACCAGCATGTGAAGGGGTTTGACCAGCCCCATTGGCGTTACCAACAGCATTAACGTCGGCATGGATCGGAGGTTTACCGGCATTCAAAGCACCCTTAGAAACAGATGTCAACGGATTACCATCTACAATCACTTCCCCATCCGGGATTAACACCTGATCACCGTGAACAACCCCCACTTCACCAATCTTACCAGAATCCGTTCCAATGTTGTCTTGTGTTGCGGCTGACGGGATTTTTTCCGGTAACGACGGAACTACATTAGACCCGATTTGCAAACCTGATGTCTTTAGGATCCCACGACTATGTAGAATAGGGCCATCCACGTTTTTTAGATTAGAGAACTTACCAGGCTCCATAACGAGCAAACCCTAAACGTGACAGCGCTGAAAACAGACCAGGAAGGAAACCCTAATCGTGACGGCGCTGAAAGTAGACGAGGACCTCGTGACGGCGGCGCTGAAAAAAACCCTAGCAGACGAAGAGCTCGTGACAGCCGAATCGAATCAGGTTTGCAACCCTAAACGATACAAAGATGACGGACTAAAAACAAATCACAATTCAGACCCCAAATCACGAATATGTTGTGAATTATGGAGAAGCGAACGATAATGGTTACTGAATTGCGTGATTGATGGACGATTTGATGATAATATGAAATGAAATCAGGAAGAACGGATCAACAAATCTGCTTTGGAACCCTAGAAAAAAATCGCCAATTTCACCCCTAATTTTTAGGAGAGAAACGTGGACCAGAGTTCACGTGGGAACGTGAAGATATCGACTGGTACTTCTCACGATACTCCGTAGGTGGATCCAACAAGTATGCTACCGTGTTATGGTCTTTAATAAACTCCAAGTTCCTGCACTCACAAACACAGATAAACATCCAAAACAAACAAGAATTCATTAGTTTTACGGATTTCTCGAAAAACGGACAACATAACGGCTTAAAATTAACTGAAAAAACCATTGAAAACATCATCTGGTACCTTTCCGATCGAAAAGCAGGGTTTTCGATCGGAAAGCATCCGTCCGATCGGAAAGTCAAATGTTACCGTGAAGTCTGATCGAAAAGTATTGGACTCGATCGGAAAGTATCACTTACCTGAGGTCCCCGATCGAAAAGCCCTAAGACTGATCGAAAAGCCTGGTGGCTTGATCGAAAAGCCTTACCGCTAATCGAAAAGCCTTATGTCTCGATCGGAAAGCCTAGGCTTTGATCGAGAAGCATATGGGTTCGATCGAAAAGTGCCTGCTTCGATCGAAAAGTCTCGTGTTACCGAGAATCATCGATCGAAAAGCACTGAGACTAGTCGAAAAGCATTACAGCCTGATCGAAAAGTCTCGGCTTCGATCGAAACGGGGTCTTCTTCTCCAAAATGTACCTGC
>JBCNJP010000023.1:73738598-73865883 GCA_039602395.1 Deinandra increscens subsp. villosa | reverse complement strand
TCAGGCCAATGGCCAGGCTGAATCAAGCAACAAGATTATAATAAATAACTTGAAGAAGAGATTGAATGAGAAGAAGGGAAGATGGGCAGAAGAGCTACCCTTGGCGTTATGGGCAGATAGGACCACATCTAAGAACACCACAGGCCAAACCCCATTTTCCTTGGTCTTTGGTACTGAAGCGGTTATCCCAACAGAAATGATGGTCCCAACATTCAGGGTCAGTGGTCAGACCTAGGATTCGAATGATCAGTCCCTGGTTGAAGACTTAGATACCCTGGATGAACTGAGAGACCAAGCGACTTGGAGGATGGCAGCGTATCAACAAAGAATTTCTAAGACTTACAACGAGCATGTGAGGATCAGAAGGTTTAAAGTGGGAGACTAGTCCTAGGGTCCCAACCTGATTGATTCTGAGGCTGGTAAGGGGGCATATTGGCTAGCTAATATGGAAGGAGAACTACTACCACGACCTTGGAATGCAATACACTTGAAGGCATATTTCATGTAAGGCTTCTTGTCCCAGGATTCAGCTACCCAGGTATGTGTTTGATTTTAAAATTCATGCTGGAAATCCAGGTCAGTCCATCTCACTTAATTTTTTTCGTTCATTCCCTTATATGTTTTACCTTCACTATTTATTTATTAACATCAGTTACACGTTACATTTTATTTGAAGTTGTTATTCACTGCCCTGAATACACTAAGATTTATGTTTCGTCAGTTGGGTTACTCAGAATCCAGGGAATCCTAGGATTCAGGGTACCCAAAATGCAGGGTGATCAAAAATCCAAGGTACACGGGACAAAGTGCACTCATAATTCACCAAGCCAAGGATAATCAACATATGTCTCCTAAGTTTGAGACTGGCCATCTCACTTCCGTGTTGGGTAAGGCCTAAACCCACTCCTAAGGTTTGAGGACTAAGCTTCCTCCATCCGAATATAGGCTATCTCGCCTCGCCCGGGACGCACGTGGCAAATTTTGCTTCGCCCGAGACGCACGTGATCCAAGTATGAAACCCTGGGATTGTGGGATCATCCGTGTTAATAGCATTGGTGGTAACCTCCCAATCCAGGGACATATGCAGATCCCTTAAGGTTTAAAACGATTAACGCGTTTTCGAGATGGATTGGTGCTGACGTACCAACTTAAGACTTCGAGGACATGCCCTAGTCAGTCGGTACGACTAAGAGGAAATCCCTAGTTCGCCGGTACGGCACCGGGCATGACCCCAGAAATAACCCAAAGATTACCTAGTGGCCCAGGATTATTGACTTAATTCAGGGTCATAACGGTTAAAACCTAAGTAAATTAACTACTTGGCTAGTTAATTCTAATTGTTATGTTCATATGACAGGGAACATTCGCAAGTTTACTGAAGCTAAAAGGATTCCTGAATCCTGGGGGCAACCCCAGGAATACTAAGGTAAACCCTAGAATGGTCCCATGCACAAGCAAATATTTTTCAAATATTTCAAACACAATCATGTAACTAAAATCAGTTATATTAAAGGACCCATCCTGGGTCCGGAAAAGCTCAGGCCACCCCAGGATGGGGGCATGTCAAAAACCCTGGATTAATAATCCAGGGGTGGGGCATATTGTCTTAAATAAAAGCCGGGAAACATCAACCGGCATCACATCACAAGCAAAAAATTAAAATTGTTTTTAAACAAGAACCACAAAAAACCAGAAGACGACCCCCAACTTTCAGACTGCATCCTGGGTCGTCTCCTTAGCTTCCTCCACCAGCACCTCCTCTGTTGCCTTGGGCTCCTGGGTTGTCACATTCCCCTCCTTGGGCTGATCGAAGTCCATGGCATGGTCGGCAGAGCCCTTGGATGGGGTACCCTTGTTGGTTCCAGGGTCAGCTTCAGGGTCACACCTAGCAGGGATGGTTGCGCCTAGCTCGCGCAGTTTGGTTGCCCATCCGGTCACATCCCATTTGGGGTTCTGGAACCCCAGGTCCCTGGCCTCCTTAGCCATCTTCAACCTGCACTAGAGGAGTGAGATGCGGGCTATCAGCCTACCCTCGTCACCCTTTGCAGCCAGAGCAGCCTCGTGATCAGCCCGCGCATCCATAGCCTTCTTCTCCAGGTCCTGCACCAGCCCCAGATTCTTATTAGCCGCTGCCCTGGTCAAGTTTAGCTCCTTGTTCAGAGCATCAACCTCCTTCCTGGCTGAAGACTCAGCATCATGGGTACGCTTATCAGCAGCCCGGACCAGCTCGAAGAATCGTCCAGCAATCTGCGAGACAAGGTAATTCAATTAAATATTTTAGACCCTGAATGGCTTAACTATGCAGAAAACTCAGGGCTACCCAGGATTTACTTACTTGGAGAGAGGAAGCTTCAGCATGTGTGAGCAGCTCGGAAGCATACATGTTTTCCAGGGGTAGCAGGGAAGGAGCAGCAGTGGCGGCCCTGGTCTTACGCTTCGTGCCAGAGGCCCTTGAAGAAGGAGCCTTGGGGGCAGACATGGGCTTAACCTTTACTGGGGCCATGACCTGGATGTCTTGTTCAGATCCACCCAGCAGAAAGGTGTCCAGATCAACGTCCTCGAGGTTGATGGGAGTAGCAGCAGGTGAAGAATAAAAACATGAGAAATCAACAAAATTCAAGGAACAAAAGGCAGGGTACCAAGAAACTTACAACTGGACATGTTGTGGGAAGTGAAGGAAGCAGCCTGGTGGGGATCAACCTTGAACTCTCGGTCCTCCTCGGTGATGGTCAGGAATGTCTCAAATCTCTCAAATTCCCCTGGATTTGCAGGGCCGATTGAACTCAAGCTAGGCACTGCAAAACAGAAAAATCCAAGGTCAGTATTTGTATAACATATAATAAAAAGAGAATCCTAACTCCTAATGCAGGTGAGAACCTACCATCTACTTTCCACCTAATCGGAATACCCATCCCTCCTGGGATGGTTGATCTCTTGATAAAGAAAAACTTTCCCTTCCACTCCTCGTGAAACGAAGCTCGGGGAACCATTTGAACCTCCTTGTTCAAAGCCTTGAATAAAAACCGATTGCTGCCATGGGACTTGAGCTCGTAACCCAGGGCTAATTCAGATAACCCAACCAGAGAATCAAACTCCCTGTTGAGACGGTCAAGAGTGCCCAGGATTCTCCATTTGATGGGAAGGGTTTGGGCATAAGCAGGCCGGTGGCCTCAAAGAACTCGGCCAGAAGGTCGGTGAAAGGAAAAGACAGACCGATGGAGAAAGGAGTGAATGGAAAACAAACCCATGTTTCAGAGCTAAAGTCATACCTAAGTCTTCTGTCGAAGGGTCTGATTTCGGCGGATGGGGGAAGAAGACCCGATAGCGACAATGCGGTAATATTGGCATCGGTGAAGGTGCAGGTTTCTAATTCCCGACTTTGCAAGTAATTTTTATCGAGGAAGTCCTCGATCCCTATCTTTTTAGCCAGGGTTTCAGACCGGATTTTCTTGCGGGTCATGATCGGAAAGAAATAATAGGAAGGGCTAGAAGGAGAAGATTACCTGGTCGGAGGAAAGAAGCTGGAGATCCTAACGTTAACTTCTTCTCTCGAAAAGGTTAATGGTGGAGAGAGGAGAGGTTAATGCTAGTATTTAAGAAGAGTGGAAGTTGCAGGGGTGATGGGATATTACCCCACGACGTGGCATGATGGATGCTCGGTTAACGGCCACGATCAAAACAAACATGGATTAGACCTTAATTTGAAATTTTCACAGCAGTAAAACTTATCTACAACTTGCGAAAATTTGGGGGCAATTGTTATACCCTGAATTTTTGGCTCGTAATCCAGGGTACAGGTATAGGCTTAGGGCAGGATTGACCCAAGAATTGTGTGACCCATAATTTAACAGGTAACACTTCGTAACCCTGAATGTATCAGAACAGAGGTAATGTCCCAGGATGTCCTCGTAATTCAGGGAAGTTTATATTTATTTTATTTTTGTCATACATTATTATGACCTAGGATGACTATAATCCAGGGTCACTGTTATTGTACGAATGACCCAACATGTGGAAATGACCCTGCATGCTAGGACATTGTTACTAATGCATTTTGTGCCTATATCTGATCAAGGACAGGCTGACGAAGTCTACCAACGGTCGAATGGGATGAGTTGAAGACTTATTTCGCACGTGGTCAAAGGAAGTTAGCTAAAAACTCGGTCAACCAACTGAAAAAGACGTTGAAGAGAAGATCCCTAGAATATCGGACAAGTTGTTGAAGAACTAGGAGTATAAATAGGACATTTAGACTTATTATTCAGCTCACTCGAGCTTTACTCATTGTATTCTCGTATTCGATTCTCTGCTTATTCACTGTACTCAAACATTTACATGATCAATAAATTGGTAGCGTATGTTATCGCTACCTGGGGTTTTTATGTCGGCGGCGCCTTAGAGACATCTAAGGGCTAAGGGCTTTTCCCTAGTAAAATTCTCGGTGTTCATACTTGGATTCAAGTTTTCATTTGTGTTATCAACTTTTTAATCGATTTCATAATTAAACTTACGTTTTCACCCAGGTTTCCGGCTTTTGTCCCTGGAATTCAGCTGTCGTCCCAGGATTTTTACAAACAGTTTTCGTATCTTAATCCTAGGCACCAAACCTCACAATCTTATTTGGTTCAAATCTTGCTAAATCAACTTAAGTAATTTTTAGCCAAAACAACTTCTATGCTTTATAAGTGTTCTTTATGATCAAATTTTCATAAGTTATCCCAATTTATACCCCCGAGAATAACTATCTTTACATTGATGGAAGTAATATGCTTGAGTTAATAAACCTTTAATGAGTCTAAATTCAAGTATCAATCACATTTTATGATTTGATGTTTGAAGCTCGTACTTGTTTTATAAGTTTACCAGTTGTCTTAGTGTTATGATTTGTTTACAGGTCAAGCGCGATTACATGTGCTTGTATTGCAACGATAATGCCATCCTTTTAACAGTTTAGAAGCAGTTAGGAAACATATGGTGGCAAAAAGTCATTGTAGAGTGCACTATGGTGATGGTGATGAAGGGGAAGCTGAACTGGATGAGTTCTATGATTATAGCAGCAGGTATTTATTATATTACAATTCAATGCGTGTAATTTTGTGATTATAGCATTGACACCAACATTTGGCTGATTTATTTTCTCTTGAAATTCTAGTTATGTAGATGGAAATGGTAAGCAGCTCGTTACTTCTGATGACAACTGCTAAAATGTATGAATCTTATCTGTACATAGCAGATGGCTAAAAAGTAGGTTTTTCTTTTGACTTTTTGTTCCTATTTAGGGATTAGTACAAGTTCATGAAAAAGGTTGTTGAATTTGGATCTGAATAATCGAGCTATGGGTCGATGCATCGATGCACATTCATGAGGTACCATTCTTGCTCTCTTGTATTTTGGCAGAATTGAACTTTGCCATATTCAGTTTCATCATATCTTGACAATGAGACACAACACCTAGTTATAGCATTGTTCTAAAAATTTAAAATCTTTAATTGGATAAGGGTGTTCCTGGTAATAGATTGAAGTTTCTTTTTTTTCCCTTTATCAGTTTATGGTAATAATCGATTCATATTAATTTTTGAAGAATACACAAAGTTACACAACTACATTCTGTAGTGAAGAGAGATTTAATTATTGGTTCAAACTCATTTTTTGAATTCATGTGACAACATTTCTTAATCAGGTTATTAGGTACACCCAGTGAAGAAATATGGCCAGGAGTAAGCAAGCTCAAAGTACTGGGAAACTTATGTGGCAAACTTTATTTTGCAGAACCTGGAGTAGTGTCATATATTTGTAAACCTTTGTGGTTAACTTTGGAATTCTTAACTAGTAGTTGTATGCATATGAAACGCAATGTTTAAATTGCTATATATATGAAGTAGATTATTTTGCTATAAGTGTATTGTATTTTTATTATGTGGTTAATTGTCATTTAATGTGAAAATTAGTGATTCTAGAAAAATTATTCTTTTTATAAAAAATATTAAAATCATGACGTGCAAAAATACGTGTCATAAGTAGATTTATAATGGGGGCTTCCTTGACGCACTTTGCGCGTCATAAATGGGATGACACGCACTTTGCGCGTCATGAAGCTTCTTGACCCTGCCTTCCTTGACGCGCATTTGCACGTCATCTAAACTCTTTCTTGACGTGTAAAAAGCGTCAATAAAGCTATTTTTTTTTTGTAGTAGTGTTCCTCTCCTTCAACGTATGTTTTATCTCTCATTAGTGAATTTATTTTCAATTTATAGATATCATTAGTAGTTTAAACAGTTAGCCTTTAGACTAGAAGGAGACACTTTACCATTTGGGTGTCCATTTTAAGACCGTATACTCCTTATGTAGTTGTGATGTTACGGTTTTTCAATAGAAATTACAGAGTATTATTAATTTTGCATAAATCTGTTTTAATGTCAAGTTCTGTATTAACAAAATTACTTTGAATGTGAATTTTTTTTACTAAGTTAGTTGAGTATTCTAAGAGCATCCGTAATGGAGCATGAAGCTCCCCATGAAACCCCATAAGGCCCAAGAACACTACCCCCTAGGCATATGGGGGGAAGGGGCGTTTCCCCTCCTCTGTGAGCCCAAAGACGGGTGTGAAGCTTCCTCCCCTTTTTATTATTTCCATCAATTAAGTAATTATATCTCATTCATCCTAATATTTACATTATCACTAACCCATCACATCATTTTTTTTTCTTTATTTTTACTGTCTGTGTGACATACTTTTAAACTTTAATAAATACACCATTACGGATGACCTAATAAATATGAAAAATGAGTGATACCAAAACTCATGATGGAGTTGTTAAAGTAGATCATGACATCTTTAAAAACTTATTATGATACTCCCGAACACTTCTTTGCTTCACGCAACCTATCTTAAAGGTGACTGTTTTTTTTATTACTAAAAAGTTTATTTAAGCTTAAATAAAATTAAAGAAAACGTTCTTTATATTTGTATGAACTTCCAGGTTCAATCATTTATGTTTAAGAAATATTATATTTATCATTTATGTTTACTTTTTATGGATAAAGTTACTGTAAGAAGTTTAATTTGAATAAGAAGGATAAAAAAAATCATAACCATTAGATCTTCAATTAAATGAAGATCTATGACTCAAAATTTTGCTGTGTAGAATTAGAGAGAAAAACTAACGAAAACAAAAGATAGAAGAGCATTTTTGACTTTTTATTAAATTCCCCTCATTTTTTAAACTTTCATAACTCTTAGATACGACATAATTTAAAAAAAAATACACCATAAAAACGTGAGTTTTTTATCTTTAAAACATGTACAGTGTTGTTATATATAAAATAAAATTAAATTAATCTTTCGATTGTGTCAAAATGTCTATATCATTGTGTCAAAAATGTTCAGATCATTGTCTCATATTGTGTCAAAATTTTCAGATCATTATGTCATATGCTGTTAAAAACAGAAAGAGTATTTTTTTTTTTTATATATAGCACCACTATATATACTTTTGATACAATGACACAATGATCTGAACATTTTCAAACAATGACAGAATGATCCGAACATTGTGTCAAAAATCGAAAGAGTAATTTTTTTAGTTTTTTATATATTAACACTATACGCGTTTTAAAGATTAAAAAATGCTCGTTTTTATGGTGTACTTTAAAAAAAATGTCGTATGTGAAAATTATGAATGTTTTAAAAAAATGGGGAAATTAGATAAAAAGTCAACAAAGATGGCTAAGACTAAAATACCCCTCATTCCTTTTTTATTAGATCAAGATCCAATGGTTGAAATTCCTTTTTATCCTTTTTACCCAAACCAAACTTCTCATTTTAACATCTCTCTACTTTTTATAACACTTTTTTTCTTTATCATTTAGGTTAACTCTATTAAATTTTTTAGTTAGTTTTTCTTAAATGACAACACTCTTCCTTGTAATGTAAAAACTAAGGTCCCGTACTCCTGTTGTTTTTTATATTATGAGGAAGATCGTTAAAGGTAGTGTGTACAAGAAGATATCCATTTGGGTGAGGAGAGGTTGGAGTAGGGTTCGAGGGAGGCTGTTTTTTAGGGCTAATACATTTTTAGAGGTAGTTTTATATTTGAGTGTTTTAGAGGCTGTTTGTTTTTTCTGAAAACATCCTCAGAGGAGGTATGTCTGTAGGCGCGCAGACATAAGCACTGAAGAGTGTTTGTTTGTTTTTTTTAAAAGATCTTAAATGAGCTTAAAATTTTCTTTAAAAAAAGCTATATCTCTCTCCTTATTTCATCTTCACAATTCCTAAGAAAAACCTAAAAAAGGAGACGTGTGCCCCTGCTCCGCCCAAACCATCTCTACCCATCTACCCTTGCTCCACCCCCTTCCCCTTAAATCGTCTCCACCACCAGCCACCCTGTGTCGCCCTACGTCGGTCACTCTACGCCGCCTAACGAAAGGTTAATTTTTTTCTTCTTTTTCCTTCTTGTTCTCATGGGTCAATGGTTAAAACCCTAATTCAAGTTCTTCCAAGTTCAATTTTGATATCTGAATCAAGTTTACATTATATATTTATTGTTTTTACAATATCAAGTTTATAAAACAAATAATCTTATATTTTTAGATTGTACCTTCAGACTACATCTTCAGCTACAAATAGTTTTGGTCTGCAAAAACAAACAGCCTCTTAGAGGATATTTAGAGTTAGATCATTTGAATAGCAAGTAAAAAAACAAACACTGATTCCTCTTAAAACGTCTGACCAAATAAAAAGTTAGAGCCTATTAAGAGCTTTTGATAAAAAGCAAACATGGCCTCCCTCTTAACCCCTCTCCATCTAACGTGGAGGGTAGTTTAGATATTTTAACCTTTTCTATTATTTTCTAATACTAGTTGGCAGGCCCGTGCGATGCACGGGCGAAACCAATGGTTGCTATTATATAAGTGGTTGCGATGCACGGGCGGAACCAATGGCTGCTATTATTTAATCCGTTTGCGACTGGCTTTTTTGTTCGGATTTGGAAAAATGTTGTCACTCTTTTGCCGAATTGTGTGCTCATCATGGCCTCTAATTTCTTTAACTCTTTGTTTGCTTATATAAAACTGTAAATCAAAGACATGTTCATCAGGAAAACATACCATATACCGAATAGCTTAGTCATTTTGAAGGAACTCAGATTGTATTAGTCTCTTTAACTGTTTGTTTGCTAATATAGAACTGTAAATCAAAGACATGTTCATTAGGAAAACATACCATAGACCGAATAGGTTACTCATTTTGAAGGAACTCATATTGTATTACTGATCGTGACATAATAGGTGCTTTGTCCTTAAAATAATATCATTAAGAAACAATCAATACTTAAGCAACCCATATTCATTAATTAAGTATTAGAAGTTTTAACTATTTTGTTTGCCAAGCAGTAAGTTAATAGAATAAGACTACAATAAAGGATCACATATTGGGTGGAAAGTTGGACTCCATGCGGTTGTCGATTTCCCGCGCTGATGCCTTCGCATCCCTGCGTAGAGATTGAATCCTTCGCAGTTGTGCTTGTTTCGTACGAAGGGCATCAGTAAGCATGGATGCAGCAGCATAACGGAAGGGGAAGGCATCCAGCCGAAGCACAGCGTCCAAAACTTGGTTGTTCTCTGCTATCCGTTATTCAACCACTTGTATGACGGCCAATAGTTCACTTATGATGTCATTGTGGCTTGCAATGAAAAAGTTCTTCACATAGTCCTCCATTACCTAAGAAGAGATATCAGTAGCAATTAGCATTATGCATAATGCTAGACAAATGTTATATGTAATTGTCTTCTCATCAATTTCCAAGTAATGAAAGAAGCAATTCCTTTCCTTAACAGATTATGAATGGAGAGATTGTTTCTAGCAACGAACGTATTTATGTGAATAATATCCCTTCAAAACATCAGAGACTTGTACACTATGCAGAAAATGATTGGCCAATTTTGGTTGTTCTTTTAAAGGTAAAATAATGAAACAAAAAATTATTTTCCTGTCAGACATATGTTCAAGGATTGGATAGAATTTTAATAACACTAAGTTATTTCCAAGAAAGTACGATTAAATATTCTTTTGCATTTGATATAACATGTTAAGTTGTAACATCCCAAATTTTTAATAAATAAAATTCCCGTTAAACGTCTAGTTGAAATAATCTAGTAGCTAAAATAACCCCTAATATTATTAGAAATACTTGTCACGAGTAAATATTAGGGTGCTTTGTGTAAAATTAGTGTTTTGTGTTAATTAAAACAAAGAACTAAAGTTAAGGGGCCAGAACTGTAATTTTCAAAAGTTAGAATTAACAAAAGAGAGGAGAAGAGGAGGGAGGTCGCAGATGCGACCTGTGCATCGACCCAGCCTCTTCTCTTGGCCAAAAATCGAAAATTCTGCATCAGGGGGGGGGCGCTTAGAGCTGCGATTTTATCATATTGGGGGTAGAATTAGAAGTGTTTTTCATCCCCTAAACTACTCTTGGTGTCAAGTAAGGTAAACCCCAATTCCTTGCATGTGTTAATCTCGAAAATTTAGGGCTTGAAATCTGAAATTGATGATGTTATGTGAATCCTATGATGTTAGGAACTTCAATTGTTGCATAACTTTCTAGTTTGATTAGCAAATTGTGATGTAGTCACTAAATTCTATTACTTGAACTTCCATGTTAGATGACTACCTAATAAAGTCATGAAATTGGTTATATGGCTTGATTCCTTGCATGATTATGTTGTCAATTGATGAAATTGTTTAATTAATGATGGGTTAGAGGTGATTTCACCTAAAACATGTTAAATGGCTAAGTGGGAGGTTCAAGGGATTTAGGTTTTATGGGTGCACATAAGTATGCACACAAGGTGTTTGATAAAATGCCTACAAGAGCCAAAATGATGTAAAACAATCAAAATTGTTTGACTTTGAGCTTAAATGGTCATAGAGGGCATTATGTTTATAAGTTAACCCATCTTTGATAAAATTATGACCCATAGCTATCTTGGTTTAGGAATGCCTAAATTTATCTTGTGATGTTAATGAAACCATGATGCTAGGTGTAAACTTGATGAATATGCTTAATTGCCATCTATGTGTAATTGAATATGTGTAGCATGGAAATCATATTAATGAAATGTGGTATAAATGCTATGATGATAAAGGTCCTAATATTGTTAGTGACCAGTTAGGTGATCAAGTTGACCAAGGTAACAACCAAGGCGTTGGTGGAAGTGGAAGCTCAAGCTCACGAGGTAACATCGTTATTGTTACAAGTATTGGATATGAAAACATGTAATCTCATACTTATAGAACGAACCATGTGTTTTAATAAAGGGGGTGACGAATGGTTCAAGGAACCATGAAGCCCCAATGCCAAGGGGTTCCCAAACGACTAGATTTGACCATAGGAAACATTCGGATGAATCAACACAAGAATAATAAGTTACAATGAGCAGAAATGGGTTTATAGAATCCATACCATGTAACAAAGAAAAAAGGATCATAAATGGTTGGAGAACCATAGATCCCCATTGCTAAAAAGTGGTCAAATGAGCCGTTGGGAATTACCAAAGGCAAGAACCCGTCTTAACGGGTCAAAAGAAGAAAGTTGAGTTATGTGGTTGTTCCTTTCAATGGGAAGGAGCTATAACAACAAATGGAATAATGAAAATGTGACTACATTGTTTATGTCAATAAAACTCAAGAAAAATGGTAATGGGTGAAGTTAAACATATAGTAGAGGTATAAGACCGAACCAAATATGTGCATACAAACATGTTTATGCCAATTGTTATCAAATGTGTTATAGTTGAATAATATGTATGTTTGTGAAATGAATTTGGTTCAAGACTCCTTTGGTTGCCTCAAGGAAATCCCTTAACGGGTCAAACAGGTCGGGTGAACCCGGGGTTGGTTACCATAACGTAAACCATGGCTAAGGTATGTAAAAGTGTATGCTTTATGCTTAAAAATGTGTTTTGGGACATTCAAATGGTAGATATCAAGTCCCAACAGATCTGGTGCAAAACTGGTAAAAATAGGGGAAGTAGTCAAAATATTGGCTAAGTATATAGAACAGTCCAGAACTCAACCAGAACCCTGGAAATGGTGCTCCAAGCGTATCGCTTGGAGCAACTTGAGAAACAGGCGATACGCCTAGAGGATCAAGCATATCGCTTGGAACCTCAGATCCTCTAGGCGATATGCCTGTGATGTAAATTCTGAATTATGCAATCTTTCTTTGTTGTTAGTTGTTAACTATACTTGTTATGCACTAGAAACTCACTATTGAAAGTGAGTATGTGCAGGTAAGGCGAATGTTTGAAGGAGGCTCATCAAGACTACAAGAACCGAATCACGTGAAGATCCACTAACCCGTTCCGCATTTTTGGTTTATAAAACATGTAACGATGCTTAACCAGTTATGTATGGATGTCAAATTAGTCATAATATTTTGTAGAGTTTAGTCACAATGGTGGCATTTCATGATTAATAAATCATATATTTGAACGAAATTTTCTGGGACCAACTTTTAACATTATAAACGGTTATGTTTGGCATCAAATTGAACATGGGTGTTACATAAATGTAGACTGAGATCACATATGAAAAGATAGTTGGTATATAGGCATAGAATTAAACGGTACATGCAAACACAAATAATATATAAAGTTAAATTACGTTCACAGATGAAGGAAATATTACTACTTTCACAAACGTAGTGACTGTATGACGTAGAGAAATTGTTGGGACGAAAGTGAATATTATCAGCGTGGACATAAGTCTGTAATCTCTTACCTTTTTCTGTTGGAATGGTTCGTCTTACTTGTCGTTGGACCGCCTGTATGCAGGAAGATGTGCCTACAATGATGAAACCCAGATTGTTATTTTCTTTGTAAGAAGTTATTGCAGGAAGACGATGAACGAATAACGTATGCCTTACGTTTTTCCGGTGAGAGAAATGTTGTAGATTCCTGACGGTTCTGTAGAGGGGAGTTATTGGCGAAGACTGAAAGGGTGTTTTTAAGACGTTCGTTGTTTCAGTTTCCCTCCGACCGTTTGTTTGCCATCACCGTTTTTAACGAATGGGATGAAAACCCAATGTTTGTATTGGGTTAAGAACGGTGGCCAAAATTATAGGGCCTGGGCCTGGACCTGGCGTTTTAGAAGATCTTCAGTGGGCCAGTTGGGCACTCATTTACAACCCAATTTGTTTATAAATGATTTAACACTTTGTGATAGAAAGAAAGTATATATCTAAGATCATATATATTGTTCTTATATTAAATAAACGATTAACATAAGATACTTTGTAATAGCTATTTTTTATTTGAAATAAAATCGTGGATAACCGGATGCTCAATGGATGTTGATTTTGAACCTTTTGAGACCGCCACTCTTGCCAACCCTTTATTACCATATGTTTGATTGCTAAACATATTCTTCCATCCCATTAGTTTGACCTGCTTAGGTCAACTTTTCTTATGGGACAAACATAGTATTTGAAATTGGGCCTTATATTCCAGCATATTCACTAAATCTTGGCCAACAATAATAAAATTGCAGGAGGGAACATCTAATTACTTGAAAGGATTAATGCTCCTGTTTTGTTATATGATTGTGGCTGCAAGTTTCTTTGTACATATAGATCCTGCGTCTATACGTGAGCTTCTTCGTGCATATTTAGTCATGAACTTATGATAAATGCTTGTCATAAGTTTGTTCGAAACTGAATTAGTTTATTTCTGGTTTTGCAAAAGATGTCCATCAATATAGACTTATGTATTAGGGTGATATTGCACCGAAAGACCGTGGTGGTTGTTGTACAATGTTAATTCTAAGTAGGTCTTCATTGTGCTAGAATATGTAATTTGTTTAGATACATGGTTATGGTTAAACATTGGTGTTCCTTTTGTTTTGTCTAAATCATTAAACAGTAGATGTGAAGGTCCTATATTTTAATCTTATAAACAATAGCATGTGACAAACATAAATTAGTAGTTGATTTCCAGTACGGGCCATCGGCCAAATTTAGCAACATACCATATACTTGGTATTAGTATGAACCTGAATGGTTTAAAGTGAGAATTAGATTGCAGGTAAAATAGTTATCGGTTTAGAACCAGCAACACTATAGCATTCATAGTTAACGATATGCCCATAAAAGTAAGTTAGAAGTTGTTTTAAGTTTCACAAAGTTGGTTGGGTTAATGCCATAAGAAAGCTTAACAGACATGAGACATGGTGGTACTACCTCTATGGGCATGGTCCTCATGAAGCTCAAACCGTAACAGCTTGTGGCGTGGGAGGCCCGATAGCTGGAAGAAAAGTGCCCAATCTCCTCTCATTCTTAGCCGAGGATGCATGCCATCGTGCCCCGTCCAGACAATTTTCACCGGGAAGTTCACCAGTCCAAACTTCAGAATTGCTTCATTGCCCGTGTGGATGTTGTGCTACCGGAACAATGCTTTTAGGATTGACTGCAAAAGGAAATTATTATTCTAACGTTAAAGCAACTGTTAATCATAACCATGCATTTAAAAAAACAACAAAGCAGTTTTCCCCTTAGTAAAAGTACCAGTAGGTGGCTATCCACATTATATGTTGACAGCTGCTTGAAGTAATGGGGAGCGTCATCATTATGAACGTGTGTGGGCATGGAGAGTGGACAGCAATGCTCGGGATCTTCATACAGCGCCATACCCCAGCTGTGGAACACAGTAACTCCACATTTGTGACTATGGTGGTGGTCACTTCCATGGTGTGTAAAAACTACCCATTTCCCTGGTTCAATCTTGTTTTCAATATAAAAGAGGGGCCAATTTCGGCCACCAAATCCTACTGGAAGATGTTGCTGTGTTTGTGGATCGGCTTCTAAAACCACATTGACCATGGCATCCTGTTTTGCCGCCTGGAGTTTTACTGTATTTGGACCTGATCTTGATTTCCACTGCGGGAACTCTATGGGTACAACCTATATTTTAACAATGTTGAGTATTAGGAAACTATTTAAAGGGGCATAACTTAATAGGGGTGGAAAGTTGTATTCTTTAATATATATTTCCTGGGGTAAGCAAAGGACGATACTGTGCGGAAGTAAGTAGTTAGCATAATACGACATATTATTTTCCCTCCATGATTAGCGGTAGATGAGGTTGAACGGGTAGAACTGTTCAAGATGAGCCGACAGGTGTTTTGAATTTTCCCATGTGTAAATGTGGTCAGCAACTGCTTGGGCATTGGAAGGTGTATATTATGCAGACATCTGGGGTTATTGGTGTCTTGTTTCTTTGATGACATATGATATACGTGAGTTATCATGGGTAAATATAAAAGTTAGTAGTTTCCTACATCTATACATATATGTTTTATGTTTCATATAATTGAAATTGATTTCAGTTTAGAATTGAAAGTTATGTAATTGTAGTTTCTTTTTTAAATAGTAAATATATAATTAATATGCTTTCGAAACTTCGTAGATGTGTTATTACCTGAGAGTACCTACTTCGTGTCATATGCATGCCATCCAAATAGTAATAGAAAGAAGTTACTATGTTAAGAAGCGTATCAGAAATCAAACTGTCTACGGGAAACAAAGTTCGCTGACCTTAGGTTCTTCTGTTTCATCAGCAGGCTCAACCTTCACCTTTAGAGTGTCACTGTGAAGGTTGTCTGGTATGAATTTTGTGGCACACTGGTGTGGCAGCAGCTGTGGTAAAAAAGGTAAGCCGTCATATTAGTAACCACCTACCTAAGCATTTTCAAAAAGCAGCGGATAATAGCGGCGGTTAATGTGTTATATGTCATGGAAGGGGAAATAGAACCTGTGCATGGTATGATTTGTCATATGCCTGGATGATACAAAAGTGAACAAACTCGTGCCCATTTAGCTCTTTCTGATTTCAACACCCTCTTTGTTGAATGCAGCAACATGAAGCTTGTCAACCTTCTTCCATGTGAGACAAACCTTGTGTATACCACGCTCAATGAATGCATCTACAAAAGTCAACCATGTGGCATCTTGAACCTCAAACACACATTATTACCAAGGTAATTAATATTGACTGGGAATTTATTTTTCAGTTAGTCAACCAGGCGAAGTCGTGTGCAGGTTCTTGGCAGTTGGTAAGTGAGGGGGACGGGGAAAACCTACATAAAAGTATATAAGTATGTGTATACTATAGTATCTGGTTTGCAGGTAACCTTTTATAAGAAAAATAACCACTCCACGCGGGCCTTCACCTTCCAGAATAAGATCAACCACCAGTTTATAAGGCATCTGCCGACAATTAGAAGGTACGTCATATTCCTGTCATATAGTTATAGTGGAATCAGGTAAAATGTATAGGATACGCTACGAAAATTGAAACTTTATAATTAAACTGATTCAAGTAAGGTAAGGATATTAAGGAAATACGGAAATATAATGACAGTAGAATTTTAGATTACTCTGTGGTGTAGACATTAGGCACCGAATGCTATTACTATAGGACCACCTACGGAAACTTTAAATTCTCTAACTGCTTGCTAATTGGTAGATTTATGGGTTTCCCGTGAAACTTTTATGATGATGTTGTTTGAAGGGGCTGGGGACATGTAGTCTTCTTTCTGGGTACATAATTAGTTGGTCGTGCTAGCGCGTATAGAGGGCGAAAGTGTTGTAACAATAAGAACATGGCATAGAAAAATACACAACATGTATCCATTGCTTTCGTCATCCTAGGCAGTGATATTAGGTATACAGTTATTAAGAAAATCACATAGGATCACATTTGACAAATAGTAACAGATACTGGATCAGGCGAGTATATATAATTTGTATTAAACTATAAACTAAATGAAGGCAGTTATTTAGACACTAAAAGCGAAATCCTAGACGTTGGCCACTTTAATAGTTGTTGAAAGCCCCAAAAATGAATAAAAGTAGACCATCTAATACAGAGAAGTTTTCTTAACATGCGTTATATGTAACTATGGAAATTCATGTTCCAAGGGTCTCATTTACTGTAAAGCATGGTAAGTTCATTTTTTCACATAGTCACCTAAAAAGTTCGGTTTACACAGATGCGTAAAGCATGAGGGGTTAGACTTCTTCTTTTAAAAAAATAACTATTGAAAGACGAAATGTAGGTATGAATCGACAATGAAGGTTGAAAATAAAGCAGAAAAAGCGTGTCACGGACCTGTCTATCGTAAATGCAGGCTGTGGAATGAATTTCCGGCGATGGTGTAAAGGGAAGGTAGGGGAGTGTTGATGTAGTTGATGGTTGTAATGATAGTGTGATGAAACCCCTGTCTTTTCACAACCTGCGTAGTCGACAGTTTCTTTCCCTCCTTTATTTCGGATATGGACTGAAGCCCAATCGTGCAAATTGGGCCATGATTTTCAATCTCATGCGAAGCCCATCCGTACAAATTGGGTTAATCACTAAACGAATTGCATCACTTTAATTTTATATATCACATTTCACTTTTCTATTTTACATATCCATTAGTGGTCTCTTACTGGCGGTCATTTTTAGAAGGATATTTCATTATCAAAAGTTTCAAAGAGAAGGTACAAACATGTGGAAGGCTTTTTTGAATGCAGATGTTGAAGGCCGGTTTCTACTGGTCGTTAGGGAAAATAGGTATCATAATGTCTTTGGGTAGAGCCTTCATTTAACCATCATTTATTTATAATCAGTTTTACCATTTGGGTAGAAGCCCAATTTAATAGTGGGCTGGTACTTTATATGTGTTAGTAATAACAGTATATTGGGCCATATAAGAAATGTTTTTTGTAATAGACAAAAGAATAACACGCATTCGAAGACCATGGTATGGATGATTAAGCTGACTACTACCCCCCACCTCCTGGTTGGTGTACTGTAATGTTGTAACCGCTGACCTACATATAGGATGTGATACCTCGATAGTATCATTAGCGTCTATTATTCGCAGGCCACAGTATGATTGCACCATTCCGTTGCTCAATACAAACTCCTTACGCTGAATGGTTAGTGGAGCAGGTTCAATTATTTGCAGCCCACAAAAATGTTGCAGCTTCCCATCAGATGTGACAGATGTGCTATGTTGCAGTTTCAATACCTCTCCACGCATCATATGACGTGTACAATTACAACTACACAGAACTGAAGGTAAGGGAGAACACAAATCTGTTCACAAACATACTCCAGGCTAGGTGACTTTAAAACATCCAATACCGACACTGTCCTCTCTGGCCTTAAACGGTGAGTGAAGTTCAATGAAAATGGTATGTGATGGTTGAATGCTCTTCTATCTAACAAACCAATATATATCTAAAAACCCAGAATATAAGTTTTACCTTTAAAGGTTACGCTGGGAGGCAGAGAGCCTGGGAGGAAAGCTAAGTGGTAACAGGTTAATGACAGCAATGATGACAGTCGTCCCATGAGCTGTCAGTAATGACATATAAATGATATATAAACACAGTAGGACTCATAAGTATCCTAAATAACATAATATAGCACTTTACTTTATACATTGTATAACTGGGTAGTAATTGTGACACGATACAGGTTAGCACAGCAAATTAAACAGGGGACATGTTTCCCAAAATTTATACCCCCAAGGTCCCCTATGATAAACGGGTGCGTCTTATTTAGTATGGCCACAATGATGTGAAACCATACAACAATACAACACTACAGCCCTACATAAGACATAAGATGATAACCACATAAGCGATACAGTCCACCGATCCTGCATTAACATGTACATGTGGTGCATTAAAGTAACGTCTTCATGTGGGAAGACTAAGTAGACCATGCATACGTATTCAGGATATATTTCGAGGAGGGCAGACAGCGTGGGTGTATTTTGAAAACGTCTTCTATGTTAATAACGCCTATCAATTCATATTACCTTAATACACTATTAATGCACAACTACCATACAATGGAACACCAAAGGATGAAATCACGATGTACAATACGATTTGGCAGCATTTCATTTTAAGAGTGTTTTTTGTTACAATTATAATAGCCTACATAGTTACATTTCAAAGAACCAAAGATGGAATACACGGAACTGTTTTAAGATTTTATGGTTACCCTCTTTGCAATGTTACTAAAGTTGATACCAGAAAAATAGTTCAAGTTGTTCATAGAAATGATATCGCCTTTGACACTCGATATAGCCACACCAAAAATCGTTTAGACACAACATGCTTTATAAGTAAGCATCAATTAATAAAACATAAAAGGTGATTGAGGAAACGGGTGCTACACCAAAACATAATAACTTGCAGGAAAAGTTAGCCAACCAAATAGAAAACAATGTTTCGATAGATCAAACAATGGTAAAGTAAAAAAAGAACTAATATTTTATTCTTAGCTGGAAGGTGGCTGTCATTACTGGAAGTACTTCGAATCACACACATATTGAAAACCATTGACAGGTTCCTGCATATCAGTCTTCATCCTCGGAGTTGATTATATAGGCACGACTGCAAAAACGACAATAAAACCCAATTCATATCAGAGAATAATGAGACCAACATTCTTACATGCCCGACAATAATAACACACTATTATAAAGGTTCTAACTTCAGCTATACATTAAATAAGAGAATCAACAAGTAAGTGGAAGGCACAACACGCGTATGCAAAAAGGCAGGAGCTTACCGAGGCCTGCCCTTGGCAAAGTTCGTTAAACGGTCATCTGTAAATTCGTCCTCGACAGATTCGACACTCGCATCAACATGGTAATCCCTGCAAAGCGGTGACTACATGTTAAGGCTAGGGAAACAAAGTAACAAAACAGGGGTCAAGACGACACTAACAGGCTACATGCATTGGTGGTTGTATCTCCTGAAGGAATGGCTGCTGAAGCTGCTTTCCTCAGGCACTTGTTGGATGCTATGCCGGCTGATACCCCACCCTCTACACTGTTTTTTACAGGCAATGTGAAGGCCGCTTCCGTGGTTGTGTTTTCAGCAACCCCTCCACCTACCACTGTATCCCCCAAAGCAGCTGCAGCAGCTACTGGATCACTGTAAATTCATGAGAACAATAGCCAGGAGTTAAATGTGAAGGCCGCTTCCGTGGTTGTGTTTTCAGCAACCTCTCCACCTACCACTGTATCCCCCAAAGCAGCTGCAGCAGCTACTGGATCACTGTAAATTCAGGAGAACAATAGCCAGGAGTTAGAACAATGCATCAATAAACAGCACGACACAACCGACATAACACATACATTGCTTTCCCTCTTCCTTCTGACTTCTTTGCGAGCGTAACCACCTCAAACTCATCATGTTTCAGGCCCGCGGATGAGGAGGATTCCTTTGCTATAACTTTAGGATTCTCTTGCCGATCACTGCCAGCCGGTAGCTCGGGTGCGTCTCCAAGCAAAACCTGAGCACAGTTAAAGCTCTCATACTCCCTGTACTGGTAGGAAGTCCGAGCTTTTAATTCAACCACAAACGTCTGGCTAACCAATTCTTTCAGCACATTCGGGAGCACGCTGTCATCCTCAACCGCATCCTAGACACAGCAGCCCATAAACACAACTGAAAAACGAAAGGAGCCCATCGGCGGTAACCTACTGACCGAGGGGCACAAACCATTACCTGATCATCGAGTAACGATTTCGCTGTCCGCTTCAACAGTTGTTCACCGCATTCATCAAACAAAACAATAACAACGTGCGCTGTTGCATCCTTTACATCAAGTTGCAGCCTATACCTATGGTATCCGTTAAACAGAGGTTAGTTTTATACACCAAGCAGATAAAAAATACGCTACAATACGGAAGGCAACAAATCGTTTGTACCATGCCCGTGGAAACATAACAGGTATGTCACATGCCTCACACCAGAAAGTCCCATTCTTTCGAACCACACCTTTCCTACAACGCCCACCATTGCATGTGAAGTTGAACCAACTGTTTTTTACGCGCACATTCGTTACCGTCAGGGCACCTCTAAAAACGCTGCCTATTCCAAGCACAGAGAAACACGTCAACATGGTACAATGTAATAAACCCAAGATAGAAACGGGCTACACATGTTGCGATATGAGGAACCTGGTTTTTGTTCTGCCGTGCCATTTGCAGTAGTTCACCCAGTGTACCGACTTTGTGCAACTGCTCACCAACTGCTTGTGGCTCTTGACGCAGGTCAGCATGTCTATGAATACAGAGTAGAAGGTGAGAGCAACATAGAAAATGCTAAACAAAAGCTGACACGGACAGCTTTACTTAACAGTACCTTAACGATGCATTCAACTTTCCTAGCAATGGTATACTATTGGAGTCCAAGATTAGTGTAGAATATGAGTTGGAGAGTGTCAGGCCACCTTCAAGGAACCACTATTAACAGCGTAACCTGTGTAATTCACATAAGGTTCTAAAGAGCGGTACACATACCAAGGTAATATTTGACGCTCATTGACATCAATATTACTGCATAGGGGTCTGTTTTCTTTTGTTTCTGTTGAAGGAAGGCCTCCCCAAGCTTCCCCCACAGTGTTACCGGGACATAGCGGCCACTGTTAAGAAGGTATGAAAATGAAACATGGTTTACTTAAGATGAAACTGTGAGGGATAGATAATGTTACCGTTCATTATGCAGCTGAAATTCTAACGTCTCCCTCCCGCTAGCCTTCTTTATTACAGACCCGACACTTAGAACATAGCCTATCACATCTGAGTAAAATGGAACACACATCCAAAAAGGGAAGTCACAATCAACAACAGTAAAAACAGAACAACCTCAATCTAAAGAAACATCTCATAAGGAAACCAATAACAGAAATCCGTTTTTAAGAAGATTACCATTAACACGAAATGACACAATAGGGCGAACAATGCAGAAATGAGACAACAATTTACATATCCACGGTTGACATAGAAACATAACATACCAACAAAGTACTTGTTACCAGTAACCTGTAAATCTTCAAGTTCCACTAACGAAAAAGGATGGCGCACAAAACCTTTGTGGACCCCGGGCACCTTCCTAACCACTGTTGAACCCTGAAGTTCAATCATAAACCAATTGTCCTTCAGTATACGGTATTCACTCCGGTTATTCTGAACTGAAAATCCTTCAACACATACACTCCCCCTTCAACCAGTTTATCCACAAAGTAGTGCGCAATGTTTCTTCTGGCAGTCACATGAATACAATGGCCCTACATACGACATGACCTTACTGATCACTATTACAATAAAAGTAAATATGAGCCAGTAAAACTAAAAATGGAAGAAGTCACTAACATCGTTGTCAGATAAAATGTAATCTGTACTCATATACCGTCCAGTAACGCTGTTACAATCCCACCCTCTACACACCATGACAAACAGAGGGCCGGAGTAGCCTAAATCCAAGTCCTCAAAATAGGAACCTGATGCTTCAAGGCCCTGAAACACCTCTCCAATGGGTCGCTTCGATATTCCAATATTCCTTTATCTTTCTTGCTATACGGATGAATAAAAGTAACATGTAGCTTTAGGTGACTTCGAGACCCTTTAATAGGTACCAGGGAGACCTCCGGGCTGAAGAAACGGCTGGCTATTAAGTACATGAGTAATAACAGGACGATACTGAATGCAATGAGGGAAATTGAGAAGGCTTATTGAATGTCGGGACTTTAAACCCATTAATTTGCCTAAAACACACACCGGCTCCTTCAAGTTGAGCTATCAAAATGCCGTAAGAGGAAGAGTAGCAAACCTTAAAATAACCTCCCATTGCTAATTGCTAATAATACCTGAAACAATATCAGAGGAACTATGTGGGCAGCTAAGCTAATTTTGTGTGCCATCGATAATTGAAAATATGTAAGACTTAGATAAATAATTCACACATATATTTTCATATCCCAAATGAATAAAGATGTAATATACATGTAATCTTTTATTTAAATATGATATACATAACCGAAGCAGAGTTAATACACGCTACAGAAGACACGGGTACAATCCCGACAACAATAGTCCACTACCTCATAAGACCGCGTATGAAGTGGGCATATACAATCGGGTATATTTTATCATTAGGGGGAAAAAACAACGGAATACTCAAATCAGGAAATCATTTAGCTAAAAAAACGTTAAAACTAAATGGGACGATACAGAGAAAATTCGTCAACACGGGTCGTATCTTCTTCATTTACGTATAACTTAGTAATTTTGATACAAACAAAGAAATCACGCGAGCATTACACTTTAGTGGTTTCCATTTTTTAATAACCATATTAATCTAACAGAAGAAAGATCCTATTGACTTCAAGATGCCCACATTTGTAAATATAACACGTGAACTGAAACCTAACTGTACTTATTTTTTTTATAACAAAATCTAATATTTATGAACTCTGAGAACATCACCAAATTACATGCTTTTTTAACTTGGATTCACCTCGTAAACTTATGGTGGAGTTACGTGTCACATTACCAGGTCTGTTTTTTAACATTTCTATTTGTGGCATGGTCATATGTAGGCCAAATGTTTTAAATTATAACTCTTAAAATGGATAGCAGAACCTACTGCATATTAAGGTATACTCATCTTTATTTTCGCTAAACAAAATATACTTATTTTCATTTTCGCTAGATAAACATGCTTACATATACCAAACCTGATTACATTAACAATTCAATGTTTAGACCATACTAACACTATTACAAATATAAGACAACATACCACATTACCAGATTTGTTAGCCGTTATATGTATTTGTAACACGCTAATATGTCATTAAAAACGTTTTACTATCTTTACGGTAACGATCATATTTGTAATTTATAACACATACATACATAATTAAACTTCGAAACACATTATAAAACCATCAGCAAATTAAAAGGGCAGGTAGCATTCTCATTATTAATTAAACGTTTTCTAATTCTATAGTTAAGAATAGTTTGTCTGCTAAGAACATTAACCATGGCATCTTTATAAAATGCTCATTTCTTTATGACTTAGTTAAGGTGGCAACTTTCAAGGTGTAAATTTTAATACATTAAGCGGAATTTCAAAATGAGAAATCGTATTTTAAAAAATGCTCAGAACGTTTCAGCCAAATCTCACATAATATAAATGTTAAACACAATAAAAATCACCATCAAAATTAGAATACCTAACCATGTTAAAATCCATATTAGACAATAAATTATTTGAAACAGGGGTGGTAAAAATTATCTGGATCCAAAACCGAGCCCAAAATAGCCGACATTCGGGCTCCCAGAATGCGAAAATATTCGGATATTCGGATTTTTTGGATTCGGGCCCAGATAGTGATTTTGGAAAAGTTAGACCATCTCGGATACCCCAAAACCCGAAATATTGTTTTTATTCATCAATAAAAAATATCAACAGATTTACCTTAGATTTTTTCCATTACCAAAACAATTTAGTAACCCTAACTACAAAGTACACCGATGACCCAACCTATAGGGCACAACCGACAACTCACGAAGCCCTTCGTCCCATATGGTTAGGCATCCACGCCGGCATCATCAGCTCGGCTTCTGAGTCGGTAATTAAGTCGCTGCCATCTTCATCATCGACGGAATCTGTAAAATCGTGTGGGGTCAGATCGTCATAACGGGAAGACCAAATCAGGGATTCACTCGCCGCAGGTGACTTAATGGCCATCATTTTGAGGTCCGAAGTTGTCAGATCCATGATTCAGATACGTCTTATAATTAAAGGGTGAGTCAATCTATACTCCCATCGTTCTTTGAATGAAATTGTATTCATTTATTTCCATGAACAGATGTGTTCTTTGTGTGTTGGTTTTAAGATTCTGTGTTAATTATCAGATATATTTTGCTGATACTATCTATGCCTTTTCAAATCTATCGATTTTCTGGTTGTGACATGTGAGTTAAACCGATTATATATTTTTAAATAACTTCAAGCATCAATTGAAAGACATAATTTTACGTTTAATCCAAACGGATGATAAAGGAAAATCAATAAGCGGGTTATAATACAATTCCTGAAATACACCGGGTCATAATGCAATTCATGATGTAAAAAGAACCTCTCATGACGTCAGAATAGCCCAACCCGCTGATAACGTAAACACAGACAACGGGTCAGGTCATTCATGATCCGCGTATAATTTAATTTCACTTGTGGTCCAAACCTTTTAATATTAAGCCGTTTAGTATTTTTCCATCTATTCAAACAATACCATAATATCAATATAACACTTCAGTTCAAATGTCATAATCATAACCGGTGTCTTACTTAACCAATTTATTCATTGTTTCTTTATCTTCATTGTTATGCCCGAGCACTATGCATTACATTGGAAGCCGGGAAAAAACTGGCAACAATTCTAGTCACCGGAGAAGGGGTTCGAACCAAAGTAACAGCAACAGTGAGGATCCATGCAGTGGACCCGTTAGCAAAAACGAATACATACCAATGCACCCGTCGAAACCTGAAGCGTACGATAATCAAGCCCATATTGGCCAGCTACAACCAACGAAAGAACCTGGGCAGAAGAAAGAAAAGGAAGAAAATCAATAGGTAAACCTGTAATAGAAAATGTAATATTCGGATCATATGTAAGAAGTTGGTATTTTGCGAGTATCCGGTGGTACATTTTTTTCCCACCGGAACTAAGCATAGGGAGAGAGCCTCCGGTGGTACATTTTCTTCCCACCGGATGCAACCAAAAGGCCTTTACACTCCGGTGGTACATTTTCTTCCCACCGGATCCAACCATAGGTAAATTAACATTTAAATTAAATAAACATGGACACGTAATAAAAATGAACTTACACGACGTAGGAGGTCCGACGGGTGAGGCGGCGGAGGAAGGGGCGGGAGGGGGGGGGGGGGTTGACAGCCAATTCTAGATGGCTTTATATACCTCATTAGAACCTTGTAGAAGCTAAAAATTAAATAAGATGAATTTATTTCCATGAGTTGCAAGAACTCCAAAGATTGTCATTTAACATACACATTATGAACAATTAACAAACAATATAGAATTCGGATGGTTTTCTTTATTATCAAATTTAATCATCGCCATTAACTCAAATATAAGGGGTTAGAGAATTCGTATGGGTTGATAATGATGTAAGCAAATTTATTGTCATATTTAATCAACCATTCACCACCATCATGATGATGCATGAACATGTATCATGATGTTAATTAAAGATGATGCTTAAGAGTGTAGTACCGAATACTTGCTTTCAAGTACGCCGTATTTATGATTTAGCATTCATTATGGTGTAAAAATTATGACATTGCTCAACTTTTAGTGATATATAGATTTTAAGTGGCTCTCAATGTTATTCTGTCGTTTTATAATTTAAATTAAGAAAGGAATAACAATTTGCTCATTTAATAAAAACTAACTAAAAAAGTTTGATAGAGATAGAATCATAGAAGTTTGCAAAAGAATAAAAGATAGATAAAAGATGAAAAGTTTTTCAAATATCGAACATAAAAAAATGGAAAAGATGTTTTTTTAAACCTAAATGATGAAGCCTAGAAGTTGAAACAAATGTAATATATAACAACAATCATACCCAGTAAAATCCCGCTCATAGCAAATGTATTATTAACAGGTTTTGAGGAGGGTGGGATGTAGACAAACTTTACCTTTACCCTCGAAGGATAAAGATGCTACTTCAAGGAAAACCCTCAGCTCCGAACCGCAAACAAATTTATCAGCGGCCACCGGAAAGAGAAAGAAGAAGGGAAGAGAAGAGATATATATATATATAGGGAGAGGATCATTTGAGAACTAATTGGTTGAGAGAACTTTTAAGAACCATTTTAAGCCACTAGTTGTATTTACATATACCACCCTCCCATGAATTGTAGTGGTCCCCAACTGAAATTAGTGGTGGAGATTTAGTTCTCAAAAGTTCTCAAAACAAAAAGTTCTCATTTGAACCTAACCATATATATATATATATATATATATATATATATATATATATTAAATAAATAAATAGATAATAAATAGATAAATAAGCTACTAATAATAAAAAAAGAAAAACTAAAAATAGATAAAGAAATTAAAAAGGTAAATAAGTGAAAGAAAATAAAAATAAATAAATAATATAATAAAAATAGTAATAATAAAAATATAATATATATATACTCACAAATACATATATAGAAATAACAAGAGATAAATAAGTAAGTAAGAAATACATACGCACAAATACATATATATATATACTAGGTTAGTAACCCGTGTATTACACGGGTTGAATTTACCTTTATAATATTAAATAAAATACAAAAGAAAAACAATTAAATAGATTTGAAATTATAAATGGCATAATTTATTACAAAACATTAACTTGTGATTATATAAGAAAATTTATTATGTTAACTTTGTCATTTTTTTATAAAATGAAATTTTAATTTGGATATAATTGGTAATTAGCCTTAAATTGATAATTTCTAAAATTGATAATTGAATGTGATTTTGACATGTGGCAATGATGATGTGGACTCTCTAGAAATGAGACATTTGGCAAATTTTTAGTGCTTTATTAGTATTAGAGATTAGAGATGTGTGTGTGTGTGTGTATGAAATATTTTCAGGTATTGTTCTTGATAACATCTCGTGTAATCTGGGTTGCGTACCAACTAATCCCATACATTTACCTGGACCTTAATTTTTTTTTTTATCAATCATATATCTGGTCCCATACCTGAATATTTGAGCTTATACACAGCCAAGATGACTCGGGTTTTGAGTAAACCCATCAGGTCTGAGCTTTTTTGCCATCCCTAGTCAAGCCACACTTTTTCCTCCCCATATCTTTTTCTGTCATCATATCATCTTCTTTCACTTTCACATTTTACCCCCCTTCTTCATCACCATACTACCATTCAGTATTTATATTAATATTAAATTTAAAAATTTAGAGAAAGATGAGAGAGATAGAGAAAAAAGAGGAAGACTTAAAGGTGGTTTGGTACATCTAGTTGTCGTAACATTTGAAGACATAATCTTAGTGCGGGAGTCACGGTGTAATTTTTCTTTCAATTTCTCATCGTACTCTAGCACCTTGCTAGTCCTTTTTAATAAAACTTTCGGCCGTTCAAAGAAAAAGAATCTACACATCGTATAATTTTGACAACAACAGAAAGACTAGAGAACACAGAGAAGAATGAATCAAATCGTTGCTACCTTTCTCATTCCTTCACAACAGCTTATAATGCTATCTACCAACTTTGAAGCGTTAGTTACAATTCTACAATCTAGTCCCTCAACTTTCACTTATCACAACTTTAGCTCAAAATACAAAAACATATATCAATACACACCCCCAAACCATGTAACATTTGTATTTCCACCGTTTCGTAAAACCTGACCCGTTTTAATTTCTCACGTAATTTCGGGGTTTGATTCTATATTCACCAGGAAATTTCGCGTATTTATTTAATTCATATGATTTATTATGTGACAATCTGACCGGTCGGGTGAGACCCGCAACGACTTAAATTGACAAATCAGGAAACCATGTATATAGTTGTAGCGTGTCAATTAGAGTATTAGATGTGTCTAGTATTCTTAAATCACAACACAAAACATCACACACAAAGTTGAGTCTCGATACATTGGTGATTAATCAAAATGCTGATACGTACGACAAAATTGCATGTAAATATGTTACATGAAATTGATTATATTTACGTATTTCGATACATGGTGTGTTTATATTCATTTTTATTGGCTTAAATGTGGTTAATATGATAAGAAATAAATAAAATGTCAAAGTGGAGAAAACCGTAGTAAAAAACGTCGAAAAACAAAGAACCGAGCACGCGAACGAAGGAACCAACCAAGGGGTGGCCAGCCAGGGCGCCTTGCGGACCACAAGGACCCTTTGGTGACACCTGTCGCGGTCCATGACTGGTGTATGATGGGCAAAACCCTAAAATTTTACTATATAAACAATTTAAGCCATCATGATCCTCATTTCTACCCATTTAAACACACATACAACCCTTAAACTTCAGTTCTATCATTCGCCATCAATATCTTGAAGAATCGATGGTCGTTTGGAGG
Source organism: Deinandra increscens subsp. villosa (assembly GCA_039602395.1). Lineage (NCBI taxonomy): Eukaryota > Viridiplantae > Streptophyta > Magnoliopsida > Asterales > Asteraceae > Deinandra > Deinandra increscens. The sequence goes on along the minus strand of JBCNJP010000023.1, from coordinate 73,836,873 downwards.
AAATCTAGGTCTCGAATCATCACTAAATTCATCATCTTTGCTAGGTAATCGTTTGTTCTTGTTTAACTTGCTTGTTCATTATAAAGCTAACATTTCTAGGATAGATCTAGGGTTGATCTATGCTTTGCATGAGTTTGTATTTGTAGATCTATGATATACGATGATAAAATTTTAATTTTTATGCATGAAAAGTGTTGTATGGTGATGATGATAATAGATCTTGCATGTAGGATAATAAAGGTTGTATTTTATGCATGACACTCATTAAAGATGCATGCTTGGCACTAGATCTAATGGTTAGAATTATATAGGTGTTAACTCGATGATGCATGAACGATAAAAATTGAATCTTTGAAGCCGAACGTGTATGTTGATGATTAAAGATGATGCCCTGATGATTAATTTGCTATGAAGATGGTATATTTACGTAGGATATTGCATGCATGACATTAAAGTGTGGATTTTTATTTTGATCATGCGATAAAGTGTTAGAACATTATATGTTCGTCGTGTGAAGTATCAGAACATGTGTGTGAAGTATCAAGTACAAGACAAGAGCTGTAAAAGATTCTTTATCCGAAGTGAGCCGAACTGCCAGTTCGGGTGCACATGAACTGACCCAAAGTGGCAGTTCGGGTGGCAGCTAGTTCGAGCATATGTGTGCAACTATAAATAGGTTGTCTTGTATAGGACTCAGGGTTTTTTCTAGTCAGATCTTAAGTGTCTGTTTTCTGTGTGTACTCTGAAAGCTTAAGCAATACAATTCTATATTATACTTACCTCTTTGTGTCTTTTCCTATACTTGAATTACTCGTTATGATCATTGATTGAGTAGACGATCCAGCTCACGATTTACAAGTGGTATTAGAGCCAAGTTCTATCTACGGATTAGATTGTTACAATTTTTGTGGTTTTTGAGTTAAACAGGGGAGGTTTTGAAAAATTTCGTGCATTTTTGCTTTAATTTGATTAATTATGGTGCTTTATCAATGAAAAGTCCACTTCTAAGTCATTCCTCTTGAGTCTATCTGATTGACTGCTGTAAATCGCATTAAAAAACATTCAAAATCGTGAAAATTGAGTCGAGTATGTTTTAGTTCATTTGAGTTCGGTTGAAGAACAATATGTGAAAGATAACAGTCAACCGAAGTGTGAGTTTGGGTGAGTTCGCTTCAGTTCGGTCAACCAAAGTCACAGTTTGGTTAGGTTCGGGTATGTTTGGTCAAGCGAAGCCTCAGTTCGGAACTTAGTTCCGTCCAGTTTGTGTGAGTTTGTTTGAGTTCAGATCGCTTTTCAGTTTGCTCCAGTTCATGTAACCAAAGTCACAATTCGGATGAGCTCGGTTAATATTGTTTCAGTTCGGAACCCAGTTTGCCTCAGTTTGGTTCACACTTATTCAGTTCAGATCAATTTCAGTTCGGTTCCAGTTCGCTTTACTTCATTTTAGTTCGGATAGATAATTTCAGTTCGGATAAGTTCGAGTAATCAGATTACAAGATAATTTAAAATGGTTGATTATCAAGCACTTGCTGCTATGCAATCATCGTTTCAATCCACGATGCAAACTATGATGAACTTTGATAATGAGATCAGAACAAGCCAGAAAGTTCCCAAATTACTCAAATTGGAAGATTATCATAGTTGGGTGAAACTTTTTGAAGCATATGTTGATACAAATTATGTGGATATGTGTTATCATTCACGGATCAATATGTGTATCCTAAAGATGCAACAGGAGAGCTGATTCTTCAAAGAAAGTTTAGTTCTGAGCAAAAGAAAGCATATCAAGCTGAGAAAAAGGCATACGGTACTTTGATGATGGCATTACCCAAGGAGCTGTTACATCAATTTTCTGCTTACTTTACATCAAAAACTTTATGGGATGCTTTGCAGAAAAGATGTGAGGGTAATGATCAATACAAGAAAAGCCGACAAAAAGTTTTGAAGAAGGAATTTGATTATTTCAAGCATTATCAACATGAATCAATTCTAAATCTGATTGCTAGATTTTCACACTTGATGAGTGAAATGGTGTTGGTAAATATTACCAAAGAAGATGCAGATTTGAAAGAAGAATTATTAGAGGCATTACCTGAAAAATGGGAAAATTATGTTATGATGATCACACATGATAACGAGTATTCGGGTTTGTCGTTTGATGATTTAATTGGAGAAATTTAAGCTCGAGATATGGAATTAACCGTGAACAAGTCAATGCTTGCTCAAATTCAAAATCCAGCAGTATATCATGGAGAAAATGTTTCTACTAATCCTGTTGTGAAATCAAAATTTTTAAATTCTGCACCTCCTACAACATTTGTTGTTGGAAAATCTGAAAATGATGGCTATTCTTCTGGTTGCACTGTTTCAATTCCCAGTTCATCAACACAATGCCTTATCTGTTAAGACATATGAAGATTACATGGCATTGATGTCTGCATTGGTATCGTCATATTTCGGTGTTATTACTAGTTCTGTGAGTAATGGTGAGTTGACAAAAAAAGATTATGATCAGATTGATTATGATCATCTTGAAGAAATGTATTTGAATTGGCACTATGTTATGTTGGTTAGAAGAACTAAAAGATTTATTTTAGTAGAACCGGGAAGAAGAGGTTGAATCAGGATGGAAAAATTGGATTAGATAAATCGAAGGTAAAATGTTACAAGTGTTCACTTTATGGACATTTTGCTCGTGAATGTCCAACATCTACTGATAATAAGCTTAAGTCTGGTCTATATGCTCATTTGGTTAAAGCCTCTCCAAGCAAATCTACTCTAAATCAACAAGCTTTTGTTTCAGTTCATGACAAGATGACAGAAATATTTTGGCATCCAAATGAATTTGCCTGGAATGCAGATCATGTGTTTAGCCAAAATGAGAATTGTACCTTCAACTTTAGTGAAGCTAATACAGATAATGAAGCGGTTTCTTTAACAACTTGTCATTTAAGTGATAGCATTTTGGCTGATTCTGAAATAAGTCCAAAATAACAACGGTCGAAGAAGTTCCGACAAAGGTGACTGATAGTCAAATGGATGGAGAATCTAAATGTTCTGAATGTGTGCGGTTATGTAACAAGACTTCAAGTTTGTAGAGAGGTCATACATTGTTGACTGAAGAAATTATTGTACTAAAGCAAGAATTGGAAGTTTTTCAGAAGAAGTATTATGATTTGGTTCACATTAATAAAAATTTGATGAAAGAAAAGAGTGAATTGGTTGAAGAATGTAAAAAAGCCAAAGCTGAAGCTAAAGAGTTTGCTGAAGATTTTGAAGCATTGTTTGAGAAAAGCTCTCCAGTTTAACAAAAATATGAAAAAGCTAATGCACTTGCTATTGAATCTGCTGATAGAATACTGAATCTTCAAGAAGAATTATCTACACTTTGAGATGTGAATGTACTTCTCCGAGATAAGAATGAAGTGTTGACAAAAGATGTTGATGTTTTCAAGAAAAAGTGGGAGAAGGTTACCGAAGAAGTGTTAGCAGAATGTGAAATCAGGAAGCAGGAGAAATATGAGTATAAGGATTTGAATGAAGAGTTCATTATTTCTCAAAAAAGATCTGCTTGTTGCTCAGCAGAAAATTTTCGAATCAAAGTTGGAAATTCTGGAATTACAAAGACAAGTCAAGAATTGCAATTTATCACCAACGTTGCTGAATTTCTGTACAAGAAGGACAGAAGTGAAGATAGTGCAAAAGAAAATGATATCCACAAGGTTCCTTCACCAGTGAATTTATCGGAATTTTCATCTGCTCCTATTGATCCAAAAGCTGAATTGCATGATTATTCCAAGTTTGCAAATCCTGCTAAAAAGAAGAAATCTAAGTCTAGAAAGAAGAAAGAAAATTTGGTGAAGCTCTAAACATTGATTCTAGTTCTTCACTTTTAGAAGAAGAAATGTTTTTTGGTAAAGTTGAAAAATCTGCAAGTACTTCATCTGAAGAAGAAGCAGTTAAATCTTTTGTGTGTGGGAACAAGCTGAAAGATAGAGATGCTTCTGGTTCTCAGTCTGGATCTTCAAAGATTCCTAGATTTAAACACAAGGGTTTGGGTTAAGAGATCAAAGAAGTGCCTGGTCAAGCTCAACAATCAAAGAAGACAAAAAAGGTTTTGAAGATCAAGAACCAAGGGCAATCACAATCCCAGAAGAAACATGTTGATGTTTTTTGTCCAATCAGAAGTTTTATTATTCTGGCGGTTCTTCAACTGATTGCAGAGTTTCTTCGCGTAGTCAATCTCCGAGGTATGATTCCAATTATGATTTCTTTGGTAATTTTGGTTCTGATCATTCATCATTTTCTACAAATTCAAAGAATTTTTCAAATAATTTTAAACCGTGTGATAGAGTTTGCTATGTATGTCTTCAACCTGGACATATGGCTGCACAATGTCCAATGATTGCATATGTCCACAACAATGCTAAATATGTGGATAATCATGGTCAGATTTTTTATGAACCTTGGTTTCCAACGTTCAACTCAACCCCTAAGCCGTTTTGGTCAAAACCAAAGACGCCAGTTGAAAATTTTCCTGGTTCTGATTCAAAATTTTCGTCTACCATGATTTGGAAACCAAAAATTTCCAAGGCCAACATAGACTACGTGGAAGACACCGGGCTACCCGACACTGTTGAATCGGGTCGATCCCAAAGCGACTAAAATTTTATTTGGTGTCAACACGTATTTCAGGAAGACCTATTGGTAATTGAAGAATTGTTAATGGTGGAATATCCCTTTTAACTTAAAATGGATTTTTAAATCATTTTCAAAATTCTTGTGTTTCTCAAAATGCTTAACTACAAGTATTCGTGTTGGTTGATCAATTTTCTTTGTTTTTTTCACTCCGTCTCATTTGAGGGGGAATTTGTTCCTTTGAAAAACTACAAAAATAGTGTGTTGTTTTTCACATAGTAAAAATGAAAATCTAAAAATAGAGTTTGTCAGTTTTAATGGGAGAAATTTGAAAATCCAAAAACATTAAAAAATGAGAAATTGTATCCGACATGAATGGGAAATGATGGTACATTGGATAATTTTGTCTGACTCATGGATAGAGTAAGTGAAAAAGCCATAAGACCATTGTTCGATGTGCTAGGTAGGCTTGGCAAATCAGAAAGTATACAAATGTGATGTACACTAATTCTGATGCTTAACCTAGTGGACAAAATCTTGATGCATATTTCAAGATATCAGGAAAAGATATGTGAAAAGAAAAATGATAAGTCACTGTGTATACATGTGTTCATTTTGCAAAGATTTAAACTTTTTTTATTTTCTTTATTTTCTTAAATGATCGGACTTTCTCTACGTATCGAAAGATCGACCTGATTGTTGTTCATTTGGCGTTCTGCTTTATTTTCTTTGGTGTTTCGTATAACTCATCGGACTTTCTCTGCGTGTGCGGGAGCACCGACCTGATTGTTGTTGGGTTATACAATTTCAACTTGTTTTATTTTCTTATTTTGTTAAATCCGAGGCCTTATCTGTGTATCAAAAGATCGACCTTAAGGTAGATGATTTAACGTTCTTATTTATTTTTGCATGGAACACAGTTGACTTTATTGAAATTCAATCACTATGTGTTAAATCATAAGTGAAATCACAAAGTGTGATAAGCAAAAACATATATGAGTATGTCTGATAGTGTGGGGTACACTGGTCAAAGCGAAACTAATCAATACCTTAAAATATCCAGATGTTATGAGTATGATTATGCCAGAGTTTAAAATGGACAAATTATATCTGCAATCGACATGGCTTATGTGCTACAATAATCGAAACTGAAGTGCAGTTCAGCACGTTATGACCAATATGATCCCAAGTAATGATCTTTCTGACAAAACACAAAAATAGTGTCTGATTTTGTATTGCACTTACTTCTTATATCAGAAAAAACCAAAACGACTTTAGGTGTGTTTTGATATAAAGTTTGAAATATCAAAAAAAAAATTATTTCTTGTTTGTTTTCGATTGATCAACACGAGATACAAATCAAATCAAAATCAAAATATCTTGGAGTCTTAAAGAGACGTTTTGCGTCAAGATTATTTATGTTGGCATGTACGTAATGGAAAAAGAGCGTCTCAACTTCAAGTCTTCTGAAGCTGTTGATAAAGAGATAACACGCGCTGCAATGTTAAGTATCCAAGATCAAGCCAACCATCGAGTTGAAGGGGAACTTGATTGAAGATACATTTCTATGTGGTGAAACAGATACGGCATGGATCATGCACACGTCGAGGGGGAGTTTGTTAAAAGATTATATGTTCGTCGTGTGAAGTATCAGAACATGTGTATGAAGTATCAAGTACAAGACAAGAGTTACAAAAGAGTCTGTATCCGAAGTGACCCGAACTGCCAGTTCAGGTGCACATGAACTGACCCGAAGTGGCAGTTCGGGTGGCAGCTAGTTCGAGCATATGTGTGCAACCCAAAATAGGTTGTCTTGTATAGGACTCGGGGTTTTTTCTGGTCAGATCTTAAGTGTGTGTTTTCTGTGTGTACTCTGAAAGCAATACAATTCTATATTGTATTTACCTCTTTGTGTCTTTTTCTATACTCGAATTACTCGTTATGATCATTGATTGAGTAGACGATCCAGCTCATGACTTTACATAAGGTTAAGGACTTTACGTAGGATAAAGCATGTAACATGTCAAAACTCAATAGTCATGTCTTGATGATGGGTAGTAGCTAAACGTGTACTTTGAATATGTATATTGCATGCAACATGATGAATGTACAGTAGTTATGATTAACATATGATAAGAATGTGATCTTTACATGAAAATTTATCGCTATGCATGAAATATATATTTAACGTATAATTATAAATTATGCACGTAAATTGGATGCGAACCATTATATAGATGTAAATATTTGCAAATTAACACTTAATAAATCACCAATGTGTATCGAGTCAACTTGGTTAAACTTATCCTTATTTGTACGAATGGGACGCCCGCTCAAACACTTCGTGCACTTACACAATTGCATGTTGTCACACCCTCCCTCGTCGCCTCCTGCCAGGGATGGGGAGAGCGAGTATGTGACGGTTGCCTGTATCAGTATCTCGCGGAAGCTTCAGATTAAGTCAGAGTGCACAACATAAAACCAACAAACACAGACAACAGTCCACTAACATACACAATAGACCACTTACTTAAATAAATACAAACGGTGGAATAAAGTGTCTAACTTGATCCCAGGTTAACTCTAAGAATATATCCAACAAAACATAGAGAATACAGACAAGGAGTAATAACGAACTTAGGTTGTGAAGCCTATCCAACTGTCCCCAAACTACCCTTCTCAAGATCCCCTGTCCTAACCACCAGCTAATTATCTGCAACATGAACTAAAACATGTCAACAACAAAAGTTGTTGGTGAGCCCCGGCTTTACTCCAACAAAATAATTAAACTCATTCTCAAATATACATATGCCTGTTGTAAATCTTGGGTCCTACCTAAGGTCAAAACTCAATCTAGACAACACAGGTACGTGCCCCTATATCGCCTTCATGTCTATAACATATATGACATACCATCATACCATCATAATCTATTACTAGGTATTGTGTGGGTATGAGCTAGTACCAACTCCCTATACATCTGTAAGATTCCAATATATGCCTCGCGGCCACGAGTGAAGGACCTTAATGACCCAAGTAATATCCTCTTGAATGAATATTACCCAACAGTAACTAACCACACAATTCACAACAAATAACTGTAAAACTAACATAGCATATTTAGAATACATAATTTAAAACAATTCATATGCAGCCCCAAAAGATAAGTTTAAAATGGGAAGATAACGGAACTCACAGATACTGGGAATTGAGCAAAGGTCACTAACTTGTTCCTCGTCACAGATGCAAACGACCTAACACATATAATTAAATCCTAAGATTCTGAAATTATAGTGTTATATTAACTAGCTATCAAGATCTTCTTTTAATCCATTTCTTACTTTAACCGAATCATCATAACTCTTAAAGTTAAGATGATATAAACTTTTTATAAATTAAATCGGATAATAATCTGAGTAACATTGCTCCATTCACCCCTTCAACATACTACTGATTCTGATGTAAAAATTCTGATCAGTTTGTAAACTGAGTATGAATACGGGCATATCCAACTTAAGTGATACAGCCATATTCATATGTTATGAATACTGACTTTCTTATTACATGTAATACGGCGTATCCCAAGACTACTGTTACAATTGGGTACTTGAATACGACCGTATTACTTCAGACCTTATACGGGCGTATTCAAGTTGTTCTTCCTTTGAACATGAATACGGTCGTATGTACTTAAATATCATACGGTCGTATTGATAATGTTCTTCCCCTTTTCGGTCATCCGACCCGCAATACGGTCGTATTACCCATAGTGGATACGGCCGTCTTGCCCAAAACATAATGCATACTTGGTCATTTCTTAGATTTTACTTGATTTTAACTACAGATTTGATTACCAAAACTTTTGTAATCATTTACCAAGTAAATTAGACTATCCATTACATTCAGTAACATCCATTAATCCATTTAAATGACATAATAGAATATGTATACATTTTTATAAAATGTATCAAACTTAGAGTCTAACCTCTTGTGGATGATTCTACTGGTTCCTAGGATTCCAGATTGACCTCCTGATGATCCTAATTCTTCCAGATGTGATTATCAAGACTCAATTTGTAAACTTTCCAAATTTGGTAACTTTGTACATGCATGTGTAAATAAAATTCATACCTTGAATTTTCTAACATTTTGATGCAATCCACTGCTCCCCGATGATCTTCACATCACCTCTGTACCAGAATTCAACACATATCAGCTCCTTTACTCGACACATTCACCAAATTTGAATAAAATGTGATAAAGAGCTTACCATAAGATTTCTCCACCTAGAATCTTGTTTCCTGGCTTCCATAGACAGCTGGAACTCTCCTTGGTCGACTGAAGCTCCGAGGTGTGTGTGTTATAGTAGTGGACAGCTAGAAAATGGCCAAAAATGAATCTTTATAAGTTTATATCGCCTTGACTCGATACGAGCGTTTTGCCTTTGTGCGATACGGTCGTATCGTGATGTCGGGTATCCGGATTCTAATCTGACCAACGCGTATTCCAACTAAGCAACCCCGTGATACGACCGTATTAGCTTTATGTGATACGGTCGTATTGGCCAAAGATCTTAAAACTTTGATGAAAAACCGAGGTGGTGGGCAAATATCATGGTTACGCAGCGGAAATAGGATCGACTCTTTGTGTACTCGTTTAGTAGAACAAATGAACACCCGGATAAGAACAACGATAGTGTTTGAGATGTGATGATGATGAGCAAAGCTAGTAAACATAGATAGATGATAAACAAGATGGAATGGTAGATAAAATATTAACCGAATGATTACAAGTTACCTACCCCACACATCCGGGTATCATGAACAAGTGTGTGTTCATGAACCCTTACAAGCTTTTCTAAAGATCCATGACTAACTCTTTCTCTATCACTCATCAAGCATTTCTCTATGGGATATGCCTCTATATATAGTACAAGACTCACTAAGGGCATTATAGTAAATACTAACTAGTGACAATATTACAATAAATAATAATCGCTAAGGCCTTGAGTCTTTAGTCTTGAGTCGTCATGGTCTTCACTGTGTTGTATGGACGGTATATGATAACTGGTCATTGAATAATAAATACATCTAACCAAATCTTGTTGACTCGGTCTCGAGATTCCCAACAATCTCCCCTTATTTGGTAGATGGTATACTTAACACTTGTGACATTGGTTCTTTGTATTCTTGCAACTTGTCTTCAAGATAATCTTCATGTAGTTTCAAATCTTTCATTTAACATTTCTCATTTGTGAAGCTCCCCCTATGATTGAGCATTCTCTTCTTTTAGCCCAAAACTGATAAAAAGGCCATCAGTGCATAGGGTGTCTATACCACTCAACACAACGGCTACTTGAGGATTCAATCACACTCAAATGTGCAAATATTGTTGAAAGTAAACAAGATAAAGGATCCATGAAAAATTGGATACTTAATCCTATAATTCAACCATCTTGAAATACTTCGACAGAATACTAACCAATGTTCTTCACATAGACAAACCACTTTTCCTTTTTATGCTATTAACCTTGCCTTCAACTTTTACCACAATGGCATTGTTGCATTTGTTACGGCTTGAGGACTCTTCGAAGATTAACACTCAATATTGATTACTTTTGCTACCAATGGTGAAAAAAGTCTCATCACATCTCCTCCCCCTAGACTATCGCATCCAGTAGCAAATAGTAAACATGTTCTTGTTGTAATCAAACACATTAATGTGGCATATACACAAATAATCAACCTTGCAATATCAACCAATCAATCTTCATAAACCAACCAATAGCAAACCCCATTTGTCTTCAGCATATAAACCCAAACTTGTGCACAACCTCCATAATCATTTTACCTCATAACACGTCTGCCGTAAAGAAGTAATATGATATGAAAGCATAGTGTTAAGTATACCTGAAATGTTTGAGACACATCGGGCTCTCAAGATGGCTAATAATGTTGGAGAAAAATATAATAGTTGATGCGGATCCATGTGGTTGCAAACGGTTTTCACTTTGTGTTGACAAGAAGAATAATTATCCAGACCCGAACAGAAGCATAAACTCGTTTTTCCGGCGACCTGAGATAAATTCCGGCGAGCTGACATTGGTCAGAAGTGTTTTCCGGTGATCTAATTCAGATAAGAAAGCTTCAAACAGTAGCTATCTCGAATAATTAGAAGCATTCCCGACAAGCTGAATATGAACAGAAGTTATATCAACCACACTCCTCATCTCCGGTGACATAAAGCAAACCCGTTTTTCCGGTGACCTGATCGTGATCAGAGGCTTTAATTCACAGTCAGAAGGCTTTTCGGTTAAATGAGCTACTTTCGGTTGATCACCTTTTCCGATTGAACAGTTGGGCCGGAATATTCATTTTTCCGTTTGAACAGAGTTGAGTAGGAACCATCTTTTTCCAGTTGAAGTTTCTGCTCTAAGTTGAGATGGAACAGGATTTTCCGGTTGAAGTTTCTTCCGGTTAAAGTGTTTGTGAGTTGAACTGGAACGTGAGTATAGAGAGGAACCTGAGTGTCTACATCCCCTTTTCTGATTTCTCCGACAACCACCTGCAACTCTCCATCCTTTTAACAGAAATCCTAGAAGATCCAGATTCGTAGCTGTTGACCATTTCTTCTCGGAAGGACCCTAAACGTGTAGCAGCTATGAACATGCCGATTCGTCTTCATCACCGTCAACTTAGAAAACATCACGGTTTTCAAGAACAGCTGAAAACCCAGATTCTTTCATTGAGCATCATCTTCCTTGATAACGAACACTATTACCACCGCCACCTTTATCTTTATCTTCTTCCTCTACGTACACTCGGTTCGAATCATGTGACCATCGTCAACCACCGAAGATCAATATCGTTACCTTCTTCACCAAATGCGACTTTGAACGAAACAGAAACATGAATCGAGCGAGCTGCAGTCGACTCGATTTTTCTCAAACGATCGGGTTCTAACTTCATCATCTTCAACATATAACTTTTAATTCACATAATTTTCTGTAAAATTAACTCAACCCCACACCGCCGGTAGCATTTTGAGGCCTAGAGTTCTCCGGCGGCATTTTCAGGCCTAGAGTTCTCCGCCGTTATCAAGAATTCCGCCAGTAATTTCGTTTAGGATTGTAGTAGCGTGAAGCAGCTTCTTTAACCATCAGCATCCGAGAAAGTTCTCCGTAGGTAGCGTAAAGAAGATCCCAAAAGGTTTGGTTGCGGTGAGCCTCCGCCGGCGGTGAAGCACAGTTAGGGCTTCCTCTACTTGAACCATGTTTCCAGTTGGTAATATCGGTCGGTATTGGTTACAAATTCGACTTTGATTTAGTTTTTCTTGAAATCAAATTTTCAGATTGTCATTTTCATCGTTTGCTGTTTATCATTCGGAATTCTTAATCCTTGGTATTACACTACAATTTAGGTATCTTGTGACAATCCGTCTTTTCAAGTCTTTTTCTGATTTAAGTTGAACCTAAATCATTGTAAATGTGGTGTGGACATTTATGTGTTTGACTTGTTTGACTCGCGTTGACCATAAAAACTAGGGTTTGGGTAACTATCATCTATACGAGGATACACTTGAGTTTAGACGTCTTATATTTATGATATTATGTAAACCATATTCTATATATATATATATATATATATATAGACACACGCACACGGGTTATATCCTATAATTTTATGTGACGATGTGTCACGTAGTTACCCCTAACGTTTCTATTATTTTATGTGAGTTTACACGTATTGTTACGACTTTGAATCTATGATTTTCTATGAACTTAAAATAAATAATTATGGATTGTTATTTATGATTTTATGTAGTTGTCTAAGGTTAGTATATTTATATACGTCACGCGTTAAACATGTGTTGATATATATTCGCATAATTATCATCAAGTAATCTCCGTTAACTTCGTTAATGAATTCGTTAGCGTTTAAAACTACAAAGGACCGATTTTTCCATTCTCTAAACTTCTTTTTATTAAACAAACCTTGAGGGACTGGCTCTGTAATTATAGAAACCTAGATCCCTAAATTGCAAGTATGAGAAGGACCATTTTTGTCATCCGTCCAAAGTCAATTTAATAACTTCTAAAGTTACTGAATATCGATTCCCACCCGACGACCGTCCAAAAACCATAACCGAAGATGAACCTTCTCGCTTCCTACAGTTAATCGAGCATTCAAACTATTCTTTTGATTGGCTAAACTATCGCAACTTCACCATTTGTTCACGCATACAATTGCCTCACATCTTTCCCTCTCTTGTTTTCTCTCAAAGACCGATGCACCACCATCGTAACTGAGGAGTCCATCCAAAACCACCACTAGACCACTATTTGATCACCCTGAGATGATGCTCGGACGTTGTTGCAGTAGCAGAGACAGTGGGGACTCAAACCGAGCTCCATGATCGGGTTCGGGATTGAAGACGGGTTCGAGTTTGGGTTCGGTTCATAATCATCGTCGCATCATTTTCATCTCTCGCAAGGTACCTCTAGGCTATGATTATTCGAGCCCTTTCCTGTGTTTCATATACGTATTTCATGTTTTCCGGTGGCCGGAAAATAGGTCCGACGGGGTTAGGGTTAAAGGGTGAAGAGGATGATGACAATGTCACTGCGCGTTTATAAGTCTTATACATTTAAACCGGATTTTAAACCAAAAAGCAAAGTTATCCCGTGGTTGGAGTATATCACTAGCTGTGGAAGGTCACTGGTTCGAAACCCGGCAACCTTCAATCTTTTTGTTTGATTTTCTTTTAGAACCCAGTTCCTGAGTCTATCATGGATATAAGCTATAATTTCGAATTAATAACAAACAGCAGTAGATGGCTTAGTGGTTAGGGTGCCATTTGTGTATCCGGAGGTCACGGGTTTGAACCCGATGATCCTCAATGTTTTGCTAGTTTTATTATTTTTTTGGCATAAACTTTAAAATGGTTCACTCGAAACCAATCACCGATCGTTCCTCATGTTATTTTGGACTGTAGAGTGTAGAAGTCCTTATAGACATCTTTATCTTCGTTTTTACCTCGTTGGTTTATATCATATGATTATTATATAAAATGTATGGCTTTTGACAATGATCTATAAAGGTGCGTATTTGATAAATATAAAATTAACGTTTCGCAAATCCCTTTACTTGTGTGTAAAAAAAATACGTAAACACATAAATATGAATATACGTATTTTGTGATATAAACGTCCTAGACATTATATTTATGTTTATATAAACATATAAATACATTTTGGAGTACTCGTTATTGATATAACTATTATATGGTTACGAACATATACTTTCTTAAACGATTTCATAAACCTATATTATTTATAAATAATATACTTCATCGACTTTTGTGTTTTGGCCACGTGCCTTCCTCGAATCGTTTTGGATTTATGATCTTCTTCATGTCATAGTCGACATCGTCTGTCTTTCATCGTTGGTCTAGACTTAGTCGTCCTTACTTGGACATACACTTATACATTTATGCTCATTAGGTGTTTGGTAGATACAAGACTGCTATTTACTGTTTCAAATCCTGTTGGGGGAGATTAACATGCATGATTTACACAACTGGGATAATTATACTTTTATATATCACTTGAAGTACTTGTAGCTCACTGATACAACAAAGTCATTCTTATTGTACCGTTAGTATTAATGACGATAGCGGGAGATATATTGTAGTAATACTAGGTCTGACAAACCCCACCCGGGTCAGTCGCGCTGACACGATTGAATATCAAACGGGTGTTATATTCGTGCTAAACACAACAAGGCAAACTATAAACAACTGTTAGCTTCGGTGACCATCAACGTGCGAAGTTTCATGTATATAGCCTAGCTAGCTGTTTGATATATATTAGTGATAATGCTCTTACAACTTTACTGTTGTTGAACAATCAATCTTAAACTCAACTTGACTGTTGTTAAATAGTCAATCTTAAACTCAACTTGACTGTTGCTGAATAGTTCATCTTAAACTCAACTTGATTGTTGTTGAACAATCAATCTTAAACTGAACTTGAACTATTTTTTTAACTGATAAACCTTTGAACTCACCAACCTTTATGTTGACACTTTTTAGCATGTTATTTCTCAGGTTGCGGATGTTCGAGTATCACGATTACGCATGCATGAGACTTTGAAACACTTTTAGTGTCTTTGAACAAACCACGTCACATTGGGTGATGATGTTTTACATAAATACTTTAATTGTGTTTACGCTTCCGCATTTGTAAAACTCTGTATTTGTACTTTAATGAAATATAAATCCTTTTTATTAATTATTGGTCATTTGGTGTAACTAATGGACGGCGATCCTGGTTTGTCACGCTCCCTACGTCAGAATTCCGCGCGTGGATTTTTTGGGGTGTGATAGATTGGTATCAGATCCATTGGTTACAGCGAACTAAGATTCATCTTAGACTGTAACTGTTTTACGTTGGTTGCACTTAAACATTTCTCTCATGCATCATGATACTCACTCCTACACGCACCTGGTTTATGATTTCTTATTTACATAATCCAATCCCCTTATACTCACGGCGAGGAGCCCGTTAGTCTTGAGTCATTTTTTTAACCTCTCTAAGTTGTGTACCTCTTGGTTAATATTCATGTACAACAAGACATCGGATCAGATCAAAGGATCACGTTTATACTTTTGACGAGCTGATTGCTACTCGGGATTATTCCGGATTGAACAACTGGGCGTAGTGCCCATACTATGGATGTATGCAACATAGGGAAGGTGGTGTAATGCCTCTTCTTGTCCTTAAACCTCTATCTTAGCTTAGGAGGTTCTTGTTATACCTGCCTTACGTATATCTCTAAATTCATCCGTTCAGGAAATGTTATCTCGATGTGCTAGTAGCGCGATTATTTAGCTTCACTAGAGTTAGCAGGGTATGAATCCAAGTAGCTGCCTATGGGGCACTTATATCAACTTTCGTTATCATGATTGTGTTCACATTTGTTGTAATCTCTTAGGATCTTTCCCTTCTCAATTTTATTGCGTTGTGCGTTGAAATAATACAACTGGAATACAATTCTTATAACCCCAATGAAACGTGATACGGGTCGACTGAAATTCCCTCTTGTGTATCGGATTGCGATCACGCTAGTATGTGTGATAATTATTCTCTAACTTCGAGCTAAGCTAGATTCATTGTGATAAACCCTACTCAGATCCTATTGAGCTAAATTTCTAGGTGACTCGCTTCGGGTGGGTCATTCCAATCTGAGTGAGCATTATATTTTCGAAAACATGTCTTATTAACAAATTCTGGTAAAGATAACCATGGGTTAGTGATCACGCCATACTTGGTAGCTGAAGTAAGAGGAACTAGGGTGATCATATAAAGTAAATCACAGTTACGGGTGCACACGTAAATGTAATTTGCAGTATATGGAAATCCTGGAGAATCCTACTAGGCAAGCCAATGGTCGTATTGGGACCAAATTCCTGTAAAAAGATTTTTTTTTTCCTCGTGGTATTGAATGTTGAACATGTTGAACTCAACCGAATGATTAAAGTCATCTATCTTCAAAAACGATAACGCACCTGACTTTGCCCCTTTACTATTGGATTCTAATCCATACGTGAACCCTTTTGAGGCATATTATGAAAAGTTGGTCCTGGTAGGACACCGTCACACTCGTATATTTCAATGACCAGTCTTCCTTAACTACAAACACTCTCGACGAAACCCTTGACTGGTTTGAACTCATTCTGAATCATAATTCTATTTTTACGATCTTACCGACCATATCAATCCCTGGAACTTTACGATCGTGAGATAACTTGGACATACATTCACCGAAAGGATACCTAGACGACGCTAGATGAACAAATTGGATAAGTCATATGCCGCGAGCACTGGAGCGTATTTATTGGCTGAAAGATCTAGTGAAGTTACCCTCTGAAGATTCACACTCCCTGATTTTCTTGTGTGAACCAATACTTGTTGCTAGCAACATCGACATGGTTGTACAAAATGCCTACCACACCGCAAGCATATTTATCTCTAATGGGGATAATTTTAGTGAGAATCCTTCCTGACTTTCAAACTAATGACTCCCAGTTTTAACGTAAGGACTATTCCGATTGATCTCCTGAGCCTGAACTATCGATTTTTGTTTGCATAATGCAACCTTTCATGATTTAGCAACCGGCAATTTCTGATTCTCATGCTGTATAATCCTTTATGTCCTAGATAAGCTCCTAAGCTTTGAACCGAAAGGTGTTACGTACACTTTTGGTTAGTTTTTCTTCTAGTTAACACCATTGATGATAAGACGACCTTGTGCTTCAATCGCAGTAACAATACCAAGCTTTATATGGAAACTCTATTTGCACCCATCGAGCGTGAACTTCTTTTTATCGATAGCTAACTATGCGATCAAACTATATTTACCCTTCTTACACATTGAGTACACCAAGTTATCCATACATTTTGTATATTTATTTACGCTCCTCTCATAGTAATTGTCGATAAATTTCTGGTATGCGAATCCTCATCGTCATTTTCAGGAAACTTTCAATGACGAACCTCCAGCCTGAACTCAAACCTTGTGGCATGTTTAAATTTTGATCGTCTTGAAAATATGAAGCTTTATGATATTCTTACTACGCGTGCCAAACTCTCGACGATCTTCGCTAAAATGGCAAACCGTATGAATCTTACTGATATTATGGATAGAAATACCTACACCTTTTGTTTGTACAATGTATTGAAGTTCTAATCTCTCGCCCCTTTACATTTAATCGTATGGGAGAAACTTGACGCCCTCTATTTCTGATAAAAATATCCAATGTGGTTTGACTAACATCTAGTAATGGTGGGTAGCTGGTACGCCTTCAAGGTGCTGGTAGTGTGGTACACCCTATATATAAATATTGGTGGCACGTTGAATGTGAGACCAGTACCGGACCAAGGATTGACTTTAGGGTCATACACAGGAGCCTCATCTTGAGAAACTCCATCTAGCAGGGCTAGGTCCTTGACAAAACCGCTTAATGCTACTTTATCCGAGATTACAAATATCTCTTACGTATTTCTACCAAAAGAGACATGCCCGAAATAATATAACTCCATGCTTTCAATTTTCCCGTATGAATGACAAACCACCTAATCGGATGAGCAACTCCAACTTTCAGAAGCATGTGTTAAGAAGTAGATCGACTTTTGTTTAAGGGACACTACTTTTGGGTCGACTGCCTTGTTTTTATAAACTCTCTGGCATTCGCAGAGGTGATAGCTCTGATCCTTTTCTATGGAACACCCGATTTGATCTTTAACCCGAGGTAAACCTGTACTAAACCCTAGCAAAAATGCATATGTTCATGCAACCCAAGTCAAAGCAACTTTTGAACATCCTGATGTTTTGTGTTTCGCATACACCCTTCTTATAACACTTTCGTACTTTTTCTTACTTTTGAAGACCATTTGAACCTATGCTTTGACCAGAAAGAAAGCATGATGCATGAAGCGCAAGAACACCAAGGAGATTGGGCACACTGGTGAGCTTAAACAATGAAGATTTCTCTAACGGGACAATTACTCTATTGGATTGTATAACCATTGACACGTTCATTTCGATATCTATTTACGCGAATTCTTTGCCAAATCTTGTCAAGCACACTATATGTTTCCCTCTGAATTTTATATTATCCATTACGTTAGTTGCATCCCTTCCTCTGGCATCTTCACCAGTTCCAGTATAAACTGACATGTCATTCTTGGAAGGTGTATTTGCGACTATCATAAGCTTGTTATCCCATCGCTTACTCGAATTCACGAACTAAACCATTGGCGCTCTTCATCTTATTGCTTTTCTAATGCTTGATGAGCACCTTTCGATATTCGGTACCTTATAGTTTACACATTTGTTTTGTGAAACTTTCGCCCTAATTTCTTTTCTTTTTTTTGGATTCTTTAGCGAGGTAATCTGCATGATGATATGTTGCATGATATTGCACTCTAACTTGAATTTGAACCTAATTGTATACGATATTTCTTGAATAATTCTTAACAGAATTGAGTAATTCTTTTCTAAAACAAACCGCTACGTGTTACCCTTTAAGTGGAAATGGGCTCTTGATTGGATTTCTCTGTGGACCTCAGTCCTTTCGTCACAACATCAATGTGTTACCAGTTATATTTTAGTATATGAGAGGCTGTTGAACCATTTAACCATGATAAATAGTTTGTTTGCTTTTGATCTTCTCATAGGAAATGTTTATAAAACATACGTGTTTATGCATGCTAAGATTTGACAATCTAATACTATGTTTAGGGTATATAAACTGATTAATTATTGAAGTACTGGTTTAAACATAAGTTGCGTAGAATTGCATGATTAGTTATGTGTATGAACGTGTTAGTAACTAGAAAATGACATGTTGTGAATGTATTTAATTGATTAAGTGTGAAAAAACCATACACCATACAAGGTCCCAAGTCTCCTACCTCGGTGGGAATGACAAGACTGTGTGAATTTGCCCCGTCAACCTTGCGCCGTATGGGTTGTGTTGTTTAGTTTATGAACTTATATGCTAGAGATATGTCATGTTAAGGTCGTATGCTAGTATATAAGGTGTTGGGAAAATTGTATGCGTTGTATGGTAAAACCTTTATGATAGATTGCATGCTAGGACTCTTTGACCGCATTAACCTTTAAAAGAAATCTTTGTAGAAACTCGTATGCTATCTGAAACGTTATTGCATAAAATGTGAATTTGAATGTTATTATGAATCATGTGAACTTAATTGGTCATAACCTCATAAAGTACAAAATAAACCAATGGGTCCTCATGATAACTGGATTAGTCTTGTGTAATTCTATGCTAGTTGCTAACTGCTAGGTAAAATCTAGACGTTTAGATTTTCGTTACACGATGGTCTATTAAGCACACTCCGATTGACCTGATGCACACACAATCTTCTCATACTCAAATTTCTTTCTCTTTGATTTACTTGGGTTATTAGTGAATGTGAATTCCTTAACTGAAAACGAGACACGTCGTGGGAACCTCACTCCCAGCATTGAGTACAATAGCTGGAAGCTACTCGGACGTATCATGATTCTTCTTCGTATGGAAATTCTGATTTTAGATACTTATATTATAGTGTCACTCTGTTCGGCCTGGTCACACGACACAATTCCTGTATTATATTTGTACAACTCTTCTCGTAAGAGAACGCCCGATAAGAAATCATTTTCTATACTTTGTATTCGAATTCCTATCGAAAACCTCTAAACATTTGGCATCTCCTCAACATGTGGTTCACACTCTTGGACATAACGTCCATCACTCCTCTTGGAGTAGAGAACTCGGATTCTTTCGATAGGTTACTATCGAGATTAATTCTTGTAACAATTAACGCTGATTTAAATATCGGGGCGAAATTTCTTTCAACAAAGGGATGATGTGACGACCCAGAAAATTTTTCTTTTCTTTTGACCAGCTCACTAGCCACGTTGTGTTATTTTCGGGACGAAAATTCTTCAACAAGGGTATACTGTGACAATCCATCTTTTCAAGTCTTTTTCTGACTTTAATTCAAACCTAAATCATTATAAATGTGGTGTGGACAATTATGTGTTTGACTTGTTTGACTTGCGTTGACCATAAAAACTAGGGTTTGGGTAACTATCATCTATACGATCTATACGATCATACGCTTGAGTTTAGACGTCTTATATTTTATGATATTATGTAAACCATGTTGTATATAAATATATATATATGTATATATATATATAGACACACACACACATGTTATATCCTGTCATTTTATGTGATGATGTGTCACGTAGTTACCCCCTAAAGTATCTATTATTTTATGTGAGTTTACACGTATTGTTACGACTTTGAATCTATGATTTTCTGTGAACTTAAAATAAATAATTGAGGATTGTTATTTATGATTTTATGTAGTTGTCTAAGGTTAGTATATTTATATACGTCACGCGTTAAACATGTGTTATATATATTCGCATAATTATCGTCAAGTTATCTCCGTTAACTTCGTTAATGAATTCGTTAGCATTTAAAACTACAAAGGACCGCTTTTGCCATTTTCTAAACTTCTTTTTATTAAACAAACCTTGAGGGACTGGCTCTGTAATTATAGAAACCTAGATCCCTAAATTGCAAGTATGAGAAGGACCATTTTTGTCATCTGTCCAAAGTCAATTTAATAACTTCTAAAGGTACTGAATATCGATTCCCACCCGGCGACCGTCCAAAAACCGTAACCGACGATGAACCTTCTCGCTTCCTACAGTTAATCGAGCATTCAAACTATTCTTTTGATTGGATAAACTATCGCAACTTCACCATTTGTTCACGCATACAATTGCCTCACATCTCTGCCTCATTTTCTCTCAAAGACCGACGCACCACCACCGTAACTGAGAAGTCCGGCCAAAACCACCACTACACCACCATTCGATCACCCTGAGATGATGCTCGAACGTTGTTGCAGCAGCAGAGATAGTGGAGACTCAAACCGAGCTCCATGATCAGGTTCGGGATTGAAGACGGGTTCGAGTTTGGGTTCGGTTCATAATCATCGTCACATAATTTTCATCTCTCGCAAGGTACCTCTAGGCTATGATTATCCGAGCCCTTTCCTGTGTTTCGTATACGTTTTATGTTTTCCGGTGGCCGGAAAATAGGTCCGGCGGGGTTAGGGTTAAAGGGTGAAAAGGATGATGACAATGTCACTGCGCGTTTATAAGTCTTGTACATTTAAACCGGATTTTAAACCAAAAAGCGAAGTTGTCCCAGTGGTTGGAGTATAGCGATAATTGTTGAAGGTCACTGGTTCGAAACCCGGCAAACTTTAATCTTTTTGTTTGATTTTCTTTAGAACCCGGTTCCTGAGTCTATCATGGATAAAAGCTATAATTTCGAATTAATAACAAACAGTAGTAGATGACTTAGTGGTTAGGGTGCCATTTGTGTATCCGGAGGTCACGGGTTTGAACCCGATGATCCTCAATGTTTTGCTAGTTTTATTATTTTTTTGGCATAAACTTTAACATGGTTCACTCGAAACCAATCACCGATCGTTCCTCATGTTATTTTGGATTGTAGAGTGTAGAAGTCCTTATAGACATCTTTATCTTCGTTTTTACCTCGTTGGTTTATATCATATGATTATTATATAAAATGTATGGATTTTGACAATGATCTATAAAGGTGCGTATTTGATAAATATAAAATGAACGTTTCGCAAATCCCATTACTTGTGTGTAAAAAAAAATACGTAAACACATAAATATGAATATACGTATTTTGCGATATAAACGTCCTAAACATTATATTTATGTTTATATAAACATATAAATACATTTTGGAGTACTCGTTATTGATATAACTATTATTTGGTTACGAACATATACTTTCTTAAACAATTTCATAAACTTATATTATTAATAAATAATATACTTTCATCAACTTTTGTGATCTTTATGTTTTTGGCCATATGCCTTCCTCGACTCGTTTTGGATTTATGATCTTCTTCATGTCATAGTCGACATCGTCTATCTTTCATGTTGGTCTAGACTTAGTCGTTCTTACTTGGACATACACTTATACATTTATGCTCGTTAGGTGTTTGGTAGATACAAGACTGCTATTTGTTATTCTTGTAAGGATAAAATCTAACCCTCACGTGATACTAAGCCTATTGATTGCGTGCGAAATCCGTAATCAATAAGTGATTCGAGATTATAAAAGATAAAACAAGAAAAACGAATTTAATAAACACAAACCGAATTAATGAAGAACACTTGATTAATCCTTGAAAAGCACCAAGATTCGTAACTCTAAAGGAGAATTACGAATTACACACCTTTTCCTTTGTTTCCAACAACCCTAACATGAAAGGAGAGGGTTCTATTTATAGGTAAGGTTGAGCTTGGAGAACAAGCTAACCTAGAAACCCTAATCTCCTCATAATTCCCGTATTTGACCATTAAGGCCCATAAAAACCCATCTAAACTCAATTAAACTAAGCCCAAACGTATCTAAACAAGCCCAGTGACTTAATATAATGATAACCTAACTATTTTTCACCTATTCTGACACATAGGCCTTCAAAATAGTCCGCCAAATAATCATTTAATACACAAGCCACAAATCTTGGTCCTTACAATCTTCCCCTTGGCTTGTGATATTAAATGTCTTCCATTTTCAGTCTTCTCCTTGGCTTGAGCTTGGGTTGATGAAGATTCTTTGAATAATCTTCATTGGGCAGCAACGGGAATTGTCAATGGCTTTTCTCTTTATCAGCAACAGCTTGAACTTCTTGAATTGAACAAGTAATGAGAGGAGGATTCTCATAAACTTGCTTCTTCTTTGAAAGAAACTTAGGTTCTCGCTGGATCATCGGTAACTGACTTGAATTGCTTGTCTTCAGGGGTAAAAAAAATTTAAAAACCCCTATCTTGGCATTCTTGACATTCTTAATGTAGCTTCCCCTAAACACTTAACCGGTGTCTTTTGAATCTTTGGAAGCTTCATTTGAACAACCAACAAACTTCCCCTAAGCACAGGGTAAGTCCTTTTCCGGCTGGTTATTCAACTTGCTCAGCAGCAGCAAAATTCTTGCTTGACCTGTGTCCTTGACTTTTCTTTTCCATGAGTTGTTTTTTTTTTCACTTAACCTGTTAAGCACAACAAGGAACAAACACTAACCAGATACATGATAACTGGTTATCGGATTAGCAGGAGACATATCATTATTTAACATAAACCCTAACATTGATTACGGGTTTCCTTTAAATACTTCCCCTGAACCCTAGGACACTTCTCACTCCCCCTGAGACATTACATATCTCCCCCTGAGATACTGCATATCTCACAATTACTCTCCTTCTCCCCCTAAAAAAGGGGTCACTTTTGAGAGGGGGCATAAGTTCTTGCACAAACCCATAAAAACTTATTTAAAACTTGTCAAATCAACCTGGCCAAATCATAAACTCAAGAAAGAAAATTAAAACACTCACTCCAGACAAATTAAGATAAAACAACTATCTAATAATTCACACATGAGAAGGTAAATTAGGGATGATACCATGACTTTGGGACTGAGGAACCCTTTTCAGTTTCAGCTACTCCACACGCTCTGGTGATTGCCGGTATAGATGTCCACTTTAAACTCATGCCGCTTTCTCTTACTCGAGCAGACTGTCACTTTATTTATCTTTTGGGTTCGATTATTTATGAGTACCATTAAATCCACACACATACGTCCTAGGTATATTTTGTACGTTTCATCAAGTTTATCAGGTTTCCCATGACATTTTTTTCACGACACCTTTCCTAAGCCTAACACCATGCTCCAGACTGGATTGAGAAAAGAAAGAATAGATCACGGGGATTTTTGGGGATAATATACAGCGTCAACTGAGTTTTTGAGACATTTTCATTAACGCTCTCATCAGTGACAGGGCTTTCAGGGTTTTGGACACTTGAGGGTCTCTTTTGATTTGTGCGCTTTGGCATCTTTTTGGTTTTAAAATATTATACAATGTGATCTAAAAGATACATGGATCAGGTAGGCTCCAGGTTTCAGCCATCGCCGAGCAGAGGAGGCCTGACTCATGTACAACATCCCCAGGTCATTGCTCACGCAAAGCAGAGGGGATGGGATCTTTTGAGCATAGCATCAGAAGCCAGTACTCGGGCGTGTGTCTTAGGACCCCTAACAAACAGTCAAATGAAAACAGTACTAACCTAAGTGCGTGCTTCCTATCAGGCATCATACGTTATCTTCAAGTGTAGTGACTAGACATACCTTTTATCAATTGCAGCTGAGCCTACCGAGCACATCAACCAAGAGACGCTGCTTTTCGCATCCACCTTACACGTGTCAGCCACCAAACTCCTGGAAATTTATTTCATTTCCCACCTTCACAAACAATGATTAAAAATTGAAAAACACAATATTTTTGAGGGGTCAACATTTTCATCTTTTCTATTCTTCCCCTTGCTTTTTGATTTTTAATAATAGCACACACATTTTTTTATTTTTTATTTTTATTTTTATTTTTATTTTTTACTTTAATAAACACACTATAATACAAAATTGGCCAAGCTAACTTTCAAAGTTTTCCTTTTGAAAAATTTTCAGAACAGGGTTTTGTTTTATGCAGAACCGTATCTCACAAACATCTAGTCAAGAAACAATCAATCCAGACAGTACCTTGCTGATATAAAACATTTTTACCTCTCACAAGGAGAACATCCTTACTATTAAGATTTTGCATGCCATGTAATGGAGAGATGCCTCCTTTATGTGCCTGGAACAATCACTATCACAAACATAAATGTTAATGAATATCCTCCTTGACTGTTCCTGCACACAATGAGAGATTAGTTTGCCATTGGAACCCAGGCCATTGTGGTTCTGGGTAGACCTGATGAATCAATAAAGGTCACTTCTTTGAGGCACATTCCCTTTGTAAAATCAGGGATTGAGGGTGTGGGAACCTTTGTTTTGGGTTTCTTGCTTTTGTTGGGCATTGGTGTGGGCTTTGTGGGTTGGTGGTTCTCTTTCCCTTTAGCTTGAACCCTTTTAGGTGGAATTTGATAAACATTAGCATTTTTACTTTTAACTTCATCAAACTGTTTGGAATGTTTTTTATACACCCCTTTAGGCTGAAAACACTCGTTTACCACCTTCTGCACATTCCACTTCTCTTGATTATTTTCTAAGAGACCACCATGTTTGGGAACCCAAGTGGGTTTTAAAACAGAAACTGATTTGTTAACAGAATTATTCAATTTAGGATTTTTGAAATCAGTTTTGGTTGGTTGTTGAGGTGACTTAGGCTTTTGGTCAACTTTCTGTACCTTTGGTTGCAGGGGTACAGACTTCTGCACCTTAGGGATTGAAGGTGCAGGCTTTTTGGTCACCTTGTGTACCTTTGGTTGTGAAGGTACATGTCTCTGCACCTTAGGGTGTGAAGGTGCAGACTCTTTGGTCACTTTAGGTACCTTTGGGTATGTAGGTACCTTTGGCTTAGAACTTACCTTTCTGGGGACAGGTTTGCTATTTGTGCCACCATATGATTGCCCTTGATTGTTTTTCAAATGAGTTTTAGGGTAGTAGGGTTCATATGGCCTGTATAAGCAATTTCTTGCTACGTGTCCAGGATTCCCACACACATGGCAAGACTGCTTCTTTGGGTACGCGGGAGCCTGGGAATATCTCTTCCCTGTGGATATCCAAGATGGTTTATTGTTTTTATGTACCCACACAACTTTGCCATTTGGCCTAGTTGTCAGCACATACTCCCGCTGTACTGGCACAAACTGGTCATAAACTGAATTTACCTCAGGATATGGGATAAAATCAGCTCGTGGTCCAGCCTCCTGCACATTCTGCCCATTTTGCACATTCTGCACATTACTAGCATTATCAAAAACATTCACATTATCATGCACATCAGAACACACAGAAGCATTAGATGAATCATCAGTCACAATAGACAAAGTGGGTTCGGGACCAGCAACCTGTGGTCCTTTACCCCTTCTCAAAATCCTAACCCTTCTCAAGG
Source organism: Deinandra increscens subsp. villosa (assembly GCA_039602395.1). NCBI lineage: Eukaryota > Viridiplantae > Streptophyta > Magnoliopsida > Asterales > Asteraceae > Deinandra > Deinandra increscens. The sequence goes on along the minus strand of JBCNJP010000023.1, from coordinate 73,810,651 downwards.
GTTTTGACTCAGTTTTATCACCAGTACCAAAACTAAAATTACTGTTCAATGAAATATTATCAAAACAAGCAGATTCAGCAAAACCAGGTTTAGAACTTGAAGCAGAAAAACAATTATTCCAATCAAATTTTTCAACTGACTCTTGACTCTTTAAACTTGAGGTTTCAGTTTTTTCACTTCCATTATTCCTATCTGCACAAGGAGTAGAAGAATTAGTATCTGAGTTAGCAGAAGGGTATGAAATTTTGATTGGGCACTCAGCTAATTTTCTATCAATGTCTTTCAATGCATCTCTAGTTCCTTCTTTCATTTCAGGATCAGGGATCATCTTGTGCATATGAGGAGTGGGAACAGTGTGAAAGGATGATGCATCTTTTGATTCAGGTTCATCATCATAAGTTACTCCAAAACCCAGACCCCCATTGTTTTTGATGTGCTTTATTCTAGTGTCTGAGTTATAAAATTTGAGGCTTGCATCCAACATTTTCTTATTTGTCAAATTGGTTTTTTCTAAGGTCTGACTAGTGGAAGCAAGTTGAGTTCTAAGGCTTTCTAGTTCTTTGGATTGTTCCTCAACCTTTTCATTAGCTATTCCTAGATATGTCTGGGAGTCACTAAGTTTTCTTTCAAGGTTAGACACATCAACTTTGGCAGCCTCATATTTTTCTTTCCAGGTTTTTGCTTTATCTTTAAAATTATTTAATTCTAGTTGAGTTCGTGAATGATAAAGATTTGCATTCAAAAATTTAGTCTCAAAGTCTTTCATGCAGTTATAAATATCAACACAGTGAGAGTTTGAACAACTACTATATGGAAGAGAAGCCATATCGAAAGCCATAGCAGGATTTCGATCAGGGAGGCTAGGTTTTCGATCAGGAGAAAACAAGGTTTTCGATCAGGTGGATCGAAATGGAAACCGAAAATCAGGTCAAAAACCTGCTGACAAAAGGTATTCGATCAGTCAAATGGTTTTCGGTCGAAACCGAAATCAATGACCAGTCGAAAACCACAGGAATCAACCGAAATGGGGTTTTCGATCAGGCAGAACCCGACCGAAAAGCAATCGATGACTCGAAAACGAGTGTTTTCGATTGAACCGCGGGCCGAAAAGGTAATGACTCGAAACCTAGGCTCGAAAACCCGAAGAATGAGTCGAAAACCTACTCGAAAACCCACAGAATGGATCGAAAACTAGGTACTTTGAACGCTGACTGAAAAATCAGTCAACGAGCACCCTTTTTCTTGGCAGAAAACCAGAAACTTGGACCGAAAAGGTAATGATCCGAAACCCAGGCTCGAAAACCTGGAGAATGAATCGAAATCCTTACCGAAAACCACCAGTTTTGATCGAAAACCAAGTGCCTTAAACGCTGACTGAAGAATCAGTCAACGAGCACTCTTTTACTCGACAGAAAACCTGAGATCAGGGTCGAAAAGGGTCTAAAAACCCTAGAAAACCTAGAAATCTGCTCGAAAACCTTCTGAAAACCAAAAAGCTGCCGTCGAACTCCTTTTCTTGCTGCGAAACACTTCGAATGACTTCTGTTTGTGCCTACGAACACTGATCTGACCAGTACACGTTTATAAACCTGCAAAAACAGTAAGAACCTTTCTCGAAAACACTGAAATCACAGAAAATTAAACCGTTAGACAAGAAAAAAAACTCGAATCTAGTACCACGAGAGCCGCGAAACACGTGTTTCTTGGCTCTGATACCAATTGTAAGGATCAAATCTAACCCTCACGTGATACTAAGCCTATTGATTGCGTGCGGAATCCGTAATCAATAAGTGATTCGAGATTATAAAAGATAAAACAAGAAAAACGAATTTAATAAACACAAACCGAATTAATGAAGAACACTTGATTAATCCTTGAAAAGCACCAAGATTCGTAACTCTAAAGGAGAATTACGAATTACACACCTTTTCCTTTGTTTCCAACAACCCTAACATAAAGGAGAGGGTTCTATTTATAGGTAAGGTTGAGCTTGGAGAACAAGCTAACCTAGAAACCCTAATCTCCTCATAATTCCCGTATTTGACCATTAAGGCCCATAAAAACCCATCTAAACTCAATTAAACTAAGCCCAAACGTATCTAAACAAGCCCAGTGACTTAATATAATGATAACCTAACTATTTTTCACCTATTCTGACACATAGGCCTTCAAAATAGTCCGCCAAATAATCATTTAATACACAAGCCACAAATCTTGGTCCTTACAATTCTTGATGTGGTTGTTATCCAAATTTGATGTGCACCCTAAGGTGAGTTTCACGGACCCATTTTACTGTTTCAAATCCTGTTGAGGGAGATTAACATGCATGATTTACACAACTAAGATAATTAGACTTTTATATATCACTTGAAGTACTTGTAGCACACTGATACAATAAAGTCCTTCTTGTGGTACCGTTAGTATTAATGACGATAGCGGGAGATATATTGTAGTACTACTGGGTCTGACAAACCCCGCTCGGGTCAGTCGCGCTAACACGATTCGATATCGAACGGGTGTTAACTGATAAACCTGTGAACTCGCCAACCTTTGTGTTGACATTTTTTAGCATGTTATTTCTCAGGTTGCGGATGTTCGAGTATACCAAGTACGCATGCATGAGACTTTGAAACACTTTTAGTGTCTTTGAACAAACCTTCGTCACATTGGGTGATGATGTTTTACATAAATAATTTAATTGTGTTTACGCTTCCGCATTTGTAAAACTCTGTATTTGTACTTTAATGAAATATAAAACTTTTTATTTGTTTGCAAAGAGACGAGAGATTTTGGTGGAATATTTTCCGTTTTTTTTATATATTTCAAGCTTACATACAATGATGAAATATATACAAAAGGATCCTACAATCACGTAATTTAAATTTAGGAATATATTTGCTATTAATCATTTGACTAATCTCCTCCATAACTTTAGCAAATATATATTTGGTATATATATTTTAACATTCCCCCTCAAGTTGAGTAGTGTGGTCACCAATACCCAACTTGCATAATGTATTGTTGAAGATTCGTCCATTTACTGCCTTTGTGAGTATATCTGCCAATTGGTCTTCCGATCGGACATACGGTATCTCAATTAACTTACTCTCTAGCTTCTCTTTGATAAAATGCCTATCCACCTCTACATGCTTCGTTCGATCATGTTGCACCCGGTTCTCTGAAATGCTTATGGCGGCTTCATTATCACATAGAAGCTTGCATACTCTGTCTTAGGCGGGAACCCAATTTCTGTTATTAACTTTGTGAGCCATAGTAGCTCTGTGAGCCCCCGCGCAATTCCCCTAAACTCGGCCTCGGCACTAGATAGAGCAACAACCTTTTGTTTTTAACTTCGCCATGTAACAAGGTTTCCTCCGACTAGAGTAAAATAACCCGAAGTTGACCTTCGATCATTAGGGTTGCCTGCCCAGTCTGCATCTGTGTACCCTTGTATCTCTAGATTTCCATTCTTCCTAAAGATTATTCCTTTACCCGGTGTACCTTTTAGGTATCTCACAATTCTAAACGCAACTTCCATATGTTCTTTTTGTGGGCAATGCATAAACTGACTCACTATTCCGACTGAGTACGCTATGTCTGGCCGAGTGTGAGCAAGATATATCAACTTCCCAACTAATCTCTGATACATTTCTTTGTTTGCAACTTTTCCTCCTTTTTTCATCGTGAGCCCATGATTTACCACGATTGGTGTTTCAGCCGGTTTACAATCAACCATTCCCGTTTCGGCTAGGAGATCTAGAATATATTTTTTCTGGGAAATGAAAAGAGCGCTCTTAGATCTGACAACCTCGATCCCTAAGAAGTACTTTAGAGCTCCAAGATCCTTCATTTCAAACTCCTCAAACAACCTCCCTTTCAATCTCTCAATTTCGTCTGAGTCACTTCCGGTTATAATTATGTCGTCTGCATAGATTATAAGGCATGTTATTAGATTGCCCCTCCTTTTGAGAAATAATGTATGATCGGAATTACTTTGTCGGTACCCATATCTTTTCATTGCCATTGTGAACCTTCCAAACCATGCCCTTGGAGATTACTTTAGCCCGTATAGAGCTTTCTTCAATCGGCAAACCTTGTTGTTTTCAAATCCCTCTATAAATCCTGGAGGTCCTTCCATGTACACTTCCTCCTTTAGGTCGCCATGAAGGAAAGCATTTTTTACATCAAATTGGTGAAGGGGCCAATCTTTATTTGTAGCAACTGAAAATAACACTCTAATGGTGTCAATTTTGGCTACCGGAGAAAATGTTTCGGAATAGTCAACACCATATGTCTGAGTGTATCCCTTTGCAACCAATCTGCCTTGTATCTTTCTACTGTTCCATCTGCTTTGTGTTTGATTGTGAATACCCATTTACATCCCACTGGTCTTTTTCCTTGTGGTAGATTGTAGATTTCCCATGTTTCATTTTTACATAAGGCCTCCATTTCGACTTCCATTGCCTTCTTCCATTCCTTTTTTTTCAAAGCTTCATGTACATTCTTTGGGATTTCTTCATTAAATAAAGCTATTTTAAATGCTTGCACATGTTTTGAAAAATTCCCCCTGACAACGTTACCAATTGGATATCTAGAAGATCTTGGTTCATGTTCTGGTACATATCTCTTTGCTGGAACCCCTCTAGTGCTTCTTGGTGGTAGTACGTATCGGTTTTCTTCTTTCTCTATTGGTTTGGATGTTGAGTTATTCCGAGAGCTGCTATCAACGTTAGTTTCATAAAAATTCTCATTAGGAGTAAAGTTTAGCTCGGGGGCATTTACCTCAGGAGCATCTATTACAAGAGAGTTATCGGGAGATGGTTCAGGCTCGTCAGGCTCCACTATATCTTCAAGGTTTGGCTCGGTGGGACCGTGCACTTGCTCTGTTAGAACAACTTCAGGCAATACTGACCCACACAACCAGCTCAACGGATCATTAGTGGTATCGGTAATTCCCCCTTGATCCTTGAGCGGGTTGGAGTAATAGTATTCCGACTCAACGAAGTTGCAATCCATTGTGACATACATACGACGGGTTGGAGGATGATAACAACGATATCCCTTTTGATGAATTCCGTATCCCATAAATACACATTTACGAGCACATGGATCCAATTTGGTTCGGTCGGTTTTTGGTATGTGAACATAAACGGTAGAGCCAAATATCCTAGGTGGAAGCGTAATGTTTGGAGGTAACTTTGTATGTGAAGACAAAGACTGAATTGGGGTTTCGAAATTGAGTATTTTTGTGGGTAATCGGTTTAGTAGGTATGTAGCGGTAGCTACGGCTTCTGGCCAAAAGGACTTTGGAACCTTGGACTCTAGCATTATAGACCTAGTCATTTCAAGAAAAATCCGATTCTTTCTTTCGACCACACCGTTTTGCTGTGGGGTATTGGGACACGTGGTTTGGTGTATTATTCCTTGTTCTGAGAAAAAAACATTGAAGGTTGTGGTTTACATATTCCCTCCCATTATCTGACCGAAGTATTTTTATTTGTTTATTGTACTGAGTTTGTATCATACGATAAAATGATATGAATTTATCAGTTACTTCAGCCTTGTTTTTCAACATATATATCCATGTCATACGAGTAGTGTCATCAATGAATAACACAAAATATCGAAAGGTTGAATTAGTGGAGTCCGGCGCTGGACCCCACACATCTGAATGGATCAAAGAAAATATTGACTCTACCCGAGTGTTACTCGATTGTAAAGTGGTTCTATGGCTTTTGGCCATAATACAAGTTTCACATGATAACGTTTGATTATTTTTTGAAAATAAAGAAGGAAACAACATCTTAAGATACCCTAAAGATGGATGACCCAGTCGACGATGCCATAGCCAAACTTGTCTATCAGTCGTTCCGTGAACAAGTCTAGCAGTCCCGTGTTGAGCTATCTCATTGACAAAGTAGAGCCCTCCTTGCTCAGTGCCACGCCCAATAATCTCCTATGTAAGAATATCCTGTAGGATGCAAAAAGTTGAATACATTAGTACTCTACAATTCAATTCTCGGGTAACATGACTAATTGATAGAAGTTTGCAAGATAATGATGGAACATATAAACATTTTGTCAATTTAATTGTTGGAGAGATATTCACAGTGTCAGCTCCTTCTACCATTGAGAAACCACCATTTGCAGTTTGAATTTTTTCTTTCTTGACGTGTATGTGGTCAGTTATATCATTTGGATCATAAGTCATGGTATCGGTCGCTCCACAATCAAATATCCAATTTTTTTCTTTACCTGATATTGCATTAAATTTTTCGTCATTCATACCTGATTGATCATTGCTACTCCCAACCCCTACGGCTGCAAACCCATGAAATTCATCACCTCCAGTGTTTGCCTTTTCATTGTTGTTTCCGCTGGTAGTTTCTTGGTTCCACATGGCAAGAGAAGCCTTTGCTTTATTAGGTTTTCCTGGTTTGTGTCCATCCTCCCACCAGTCCGGGAATCCAACCAACTTGAAGCAAGTTTCCTTGGTGTGCTTTGACATACCACAATGAGAGCATTGTAGTTTTGACTTATCCACCCACGGCTTTCCTGACTTGCTTGCCATGTCTGATCGCCCTTTATGACCATTTCCATGAGCTTTCTCACTAAAGTTTCGAGACAGAAGCCCTGATCCAATTCCTCCGGGCGGGTCATCATCTTGATTGGTTTCTGGTTGCAGTATGCGAACCCTAGCAGCTTCCTTACGTACCGTTGCGTATGCCAACTCGGGAGATGGCAGCGGTTCCATCCGAAGTATTTCTTTACGAGTGACTTCATATCGTCCATCGAGGCCACCCAGAAAATTAAAAAGCCTGTTCTCCTGTGTTATTTTATTGTAGGTTGAAATATCTTCATTTGATTTCATGGGATTAGGCCTCCTTCTATCGATGGCAAGCCACAGTCCTTGAAGAGTATTCCAATACTGTTCCAAGGTTTGATTTCCTTGATTTTGACGGCTTGCTTGATTGTGTAGATCGTAGATTTGTAGTGCATCTCCACCACTTCCATATGTAACAGCCAAGGCATCCCACAAAGCCTTGGAAGATTGGTATTCAGCAACGTTTCCAATGAGATTTGGTTCGATGTTTTTTAGAATCCACGAGAAGACCGCTAGGTCCTCCTGTTCCCATTTGAGAAAAGACGGATCTTCTTTTGAAGGTGCTTTGGTTGTCCCTGCTATATACCCCGTGCGTCCTCGAACACCGATTTCAACTTTCATGAGTCGCGCCCACAGGGGATAGTTTTCCCCGTTTAATTTGATGCTTAACGTAACCTTTTCTGAATTGGATGATTGTTGAACATTAGAGAGGCCATTCTTGAGAAGTTCTGCAATTTGCAAGGTGAGTTCATCAGGAACCGAATTCTCTATAGAGTCCGGCATGATTTGACAGTAGTTTTAGGACTGAAATACTGAGATTTCTTGATGGGATTTCTTGAATCGTTACCGCTCTGATGCCATGTTTGCAAAGAGACGGGAGATTTTGGTGGAATATTTTCCGTTTTTTTTATATATTTCAAGCTTACATACAATGATGAAATATATACAAAAGGATCCTACAATCACGTAATTTAAATTTAGGAATATATTTGCTATTAATCATTTGACTAATCTCCTCCATAACTTTAGCAAATATATATTTCGTATATATATTTTAACATTATTAATTATTGGTCATTTGGTGTAACTAATGGACGACGATCCTGGTTTGTCACGCTCCCTGCGGCGAAACTCCGCGCATGGATTTTTAGGGATGTGACATATCTTTATTCTCATTTTCCAATTTTGAGTTCATTTCTACAACTAGATTTGAGTTTCCATTAAGGTTTGATTCGGTGTTCTTCAAGCTTTTACAGTGTTCATTAATGGCGGAAATTTTCAAATCATAGTAAACACATCAAATTTGACATCATCCTACTCATTTTTTTGTTGCGATTCCATTTATGTATTCATATCCAAGTTTGAAGTGTGTTTAATTCAAATCGTAACATTCCAATCATCTTCTCCGTCATTATGGCTTCCAGTTTCTAGCATATATTATCCAAAGTTCCCAACCCTTAATATCCAAAGTTCAATCGTGATTTGAGATGGGGAGTCGGAGCTAAGCTTCTATCCGTCGTTTGTGAAAGTGAATTTAGAAAACATGTGGGGTAGCTAGGTCTAAGGTGTGGTGGTGATTGATGGTGATCAGAGCTTGGGTTAGAGTGTATATGTCACACCCCCAAATTTCCACTAACGGAGTATAACCGTGTGGGGTGTGAGCCAGACCAGGATCCAAGACTTTAGTTACAACCAAGCCATAACAGTAATTAAACAAAAGTTAAAGGACTTTAAATTAAAGTGAAAGATAATTTGTTTAACTGATACATAAGAAAGTTTGGAAGTACAGCGGAAGCATTTAAAGCAGTTACAAGTGTGTGGTACATCAAAACAAATGTTCATAAGGTTTAACATTTTTAGTTTCCCAAAAGATTTGCAATGGAGAGTACTGCCGCCGCCCGCGCCGTCCGAGATCCATCTAGCGATCTGAAAAGAAAACAATGATCAAGTGTCAGCAAAAAGGCTGGTGAGTTCACTAAGTAGTCTACACTACACCATGTAGACCACAGTGCATACGAATCATAAAGCAATAAATTCGTAATTTAGAATGTAAGTATTATCCGTATCATTAGGTAGCTAGCCTATGCTTATGCTCCCCTGAACGTTCGCAACCAAAGCTGACATGGTATCTGATAGGCATTCACCTATGTATTCTGCCTTCCCCGTGTCTTTCCCGATCACGGTGTTCCTAGGCTAATATTGGTCTCAGTCCGACCGCCAGTCGGGAGGGTGCATCCTGTGCACCGCTGAGCGGGGGTGTCAATCCCCAGTAGATCTACTCAACATTACCTCGCTATTCAATACTAATGGCCCGATAAGTAAGGACTTTTGTTTATAAAGCAATTCAGTGAACATGTGATATAGTGGGATAAATACTTAAGTAAAGAAATACCTTTACCGTGTGTTGCCATCCCTTACCGGATGCAACTATAACAGTAAGTGAAACTCACCTTAGGTTTGCTCGGCTTAGGCTTCGATTAATCCGGTTATGATTGTTTAATGAGGACCTAATAATCACATTTAGGTCTTAGGTATAAGGTTGTGTTTAAAAACTAGTAACACGTTGGGAAAACACGACAAGACATAACGACACACGACACCGATGGTTGATCATAAATAGGGGTTCACTTAATACAGAAACCAAACATGTTCATCATAGCATAAATGTATAAGTCATGGTGAGGCATTTAAACAAATTGCACAAGTATGGATTCTGGTCACAATTTCGCTAGCAGTTTCGCTAGGCAGTTTCGCTGTGTGCACGGGCAGCACTTTCGCTAGGCAGTGTCCGGTGACACAGTTTCGCTAGGCTAGTTTCGCCCGAAACTGCTGACGCAGTTTCGCTAGCCTAGTTTCGCAGAGAAACTGGTTTGAACTTTCGTTCAGGTGTTTCGCTCAGCAGATTCGCTCGAGCAGGTCTGGTTGGTTTACTGGGCGACACTATAGTTTCGCTGGTCTAGTTTCGCTATAGGGAGATAGGCATAATTTCGCTACACAATTTCGCTGGATGAATACACAGTTTCGCTAGTCGTAAGAAAAACCCGTAAATTGGCCTAAAAACCTTTCTAACAGCTTCTGAATCACATGCAAGTCAATATCTAGCATACCTAAACGTTTAGGAACATCACAGGAGCATTTTGGCCATCAAAAACATGCATTTTAGTCATCAATTTACCAAGAACACATTTTGCACTAAAAAGCCTAATCTAGCATGGATCTTCACATTGGCATGGTAAGATACAGAATTCAGGTTACATCTAGCATCCCTAAGTGTCATGGCAGTAGCAGAAATCATTGCATGTAGAATCTAAGCATACATTTGAGTTAAGCATTCAAGAAATTCATGAAGGAGAGTTCTTATGACTCACGGGTGATCTCCAAGCTTGAAATAGATGATGATTTGGTGTTGAAAACACTGTGGTTCGTGCTGGTTCTTGCTGGCCAGAAATCTCAGGAGAGGGAGAGAGCAGGTGTGTGTGTTTTTGTGAGAAGTGAGTAAAAGTGAGAGAGTTGGCTTAGGACTTCTATATATCAGGTCACAGTTTCGCTGGCAATGTCGCTCACAGTTTCGCTGGCTGTTTCGCTAGCCACGCGAAACTGGTCTTGTATTGGCTACCGGGCGAAACTGTAATTTCGCCTGGTAGTTTCGCTAACTACCAAAAAGTCAAATTTTCATTTTAAGCACAATTTCTCGATAATCACACAAGTACACCTTTAATTAATTAAACATGTTGCATATAACTTCACATAATGGTAACAAGTAAATAACACATAACACATATGGTCGGGTTCGGTGATCAACCAAAGGTCATGGACGTATTCGTTCTGGACACGCATTAGTTACTGTTTACTGTTTATAACATGGCTAACGGAGATTGTCTAACGGAACTGATGGAATTAACGGAAAAACTTAACGGAGTTAACTTGGGAGGTTACAATTGTCACAGCCTCCCCATGTTAAGGAATTTTCGTCCCGAAAATTAGCTAGTACCTTGGGTTGGAGTAGAGGCTTGATCGAACAGGTGTGGATATTTCTTTCTCATCTGGTCTTCCCGTTCCCACGTGAACTCCGGTCCACGCCTTGAATGCCATCTGACCTTGACGATTGGAATCTTACTTCTTTTCAAAGCTTTCTGTTCGCGTCCCATTATCTCAACGGGTTGCTCTATAAACCGAAGTTGCTCATCAATGTGAAGTTCCTCTAGCGGTACTATCAAGGTTTCGTCGGCTAGACACTTCTTTAGGTTTGAAACGTGGAATACATTATGCACTCCGTCTAGCTCAGGTGGCAAGTCCAGACGATACGCCACCGTTCCAATCTTCTCTGTTATTGGGAAGGGTCCTATATAACGGGGATTCAACTTCCCGCGCTTTCCAAAGCGCACGACACCTTTCCAAGGTGAGACTTTCAACAGTACACGGTCACCCACCTCGAATTCTAATGGCCTTCTACGCTTGTCTGCATAGCTCTTTTGACGATCTCTGGCGGCTTTCATACGGTTCTTGATCTGTACAATTCTTTCTGTCGTCTCATACACTAGTTCTGGTCCAGTTAGTTGACTATCACCAACCTCGGCCCAACAGACCGGTGACCTACACTTTCGCCCATACAGAGCTTCAAAGGGGGCGGTTCCAATACTGGAATGGTAGCTATTGTTGTAGGAGAATTCGACCAGTGGCAGGTGAGCTTCCCAATTCTTGCCGAAATCCATTACGCACGCTCGGAGCATGTCTTCAAGGGTTTGGATTGTGCGTTCGGTTTGGCCGTCTGTCTGAGGGTGGTATGCGGTACTCATATCCAAACGAGTGCCTAAGGCTGATTGCAAAGATCTCCAAAAGTGCGAAGCGAATCTGGGGTCTCGATCAGAGATAATTGATAAAGGTACTCCATGGAGCTTGACGATCTCGTCAATGTAGATTTGTGCCAACTTATCGGTCTTGTCTTTTTCCTTGAGGGCAATAAAGTGGGCGGATTTGGTTAATCGATCCACGATCACCCAAATCATGTCATTTCCACGGGGAGTACGGGGCAATCCCGTGATGAAGTCCATCGAGATTTCTTCCCATTTCCATTCGGGAATTGTCGGTTGTTGCAGCAATCCTGGAGGCTTACGGTGTTCTGCTTTGACCTTTGAACATGTCAAACACTTACTGACATATGCAGCAATTTCCGCCTTCATCTTAGGCCACCAGTAGAGTTCCTTTAAGTCTTGGTACATTTTGTCTGAACCAGGATGGACCGAGTATCGAGACTTGTGAGCCTCGTCCATCACTAGCTCTCGAAGGTTTCCGTGTAGAGGTACCCAAATTCGATCTTTATAGTAGCGGATTCCATCTGACTTAACCTCCGAAGTTCCATCTATGCCATGTAGGGATTCTGACTCGAAATTTTCCTCTTTCAGGGCCTCTTTCTGAGCATCTCGGATTCTATCCGGCAATCCTGCATGAATCGTAAGTTGTAAAGCTCGTACTCTTCTAGGTTTTTCGTGTACCTTTCTGCTCAGAGCATCGGCCACCACATTGGCCTTTCCTGGGTGATACTTTATCGCCAAGTCGTAGTCATTGAGCACCTCGATCCACCTACGCTGTCTCATGTTGAGATCTTTCTGTCCCATTATGTGCTGGAGGCTTTTATGGTCAGTGAATATAGTGCACTTGGTACCGTATAGGTAATGTCTCCAAAATTTCAAGGCGAATACAACAGCTCCTAACTCCAGATCATGAGTCGTATAATTCTTTTCGGTCGACTTTAGTTGCCTTGACCCATAGGCGATGACTTTGCCTCGTTGCATTAAAACACATCCAAGTCCTTGGATCGAAGCATCACAGTAGACTTCGAAGTCGTCGACACCTTCAGGTAGGGATAGTACGGGCGCGGTACAAAGTTTTTCTTTCAAAGTTTGAAACGCTGCTTCTTCCTTGTCGCCCCATCGGTACTGAACGCCTTTATGCGTGAGAGCGGTTAACGGTTGAGCGATCTGAGAAAACCCTTTAATAAAACGACGGTAGTAACCCGCCAACCCTAGAAATTGTCGAATTTCTGTCGGTGCTCGTGGCGTAGACCAACTCTTGATTGCCTCAACTTTGGCTGGATCAACATGAATACCCTGCTCATTGACGATGTGACCTAGAAACTGAACTTCTCGAATCCAGAAATCGCATTTTGAGAATTTGGCGTAGAGTTGTTCCTTCCTTAATAACTCTAAAATTAACCGTAGATGCTCCTCATGTTCCTCTTTCGTCCTTGAATAAATGAGGATGTCGTCGATGAAAACAATAACAAACTGGTCCAGGTAGGGCTTGCATACACGGTTCATGAGGTCCATGAACACCGCTGGCGCGTTTGTTAGGCCAAAAGGCATAACCAGAAACTCGTAGTGACCGTAGCGCGTCCTGAAGGCAGTCTTTGAAATATCCTCCTCACGGACCCTGAGTTGATGATATCCGGACCTTAAGTCGATTTTTGAATAGTAGCTGGATCCTTGCAGTTGATCGAAGAGGTCGTCGATGCGAGGGAGAGGATACCTATTCTTAATAGTAACTTTGTTGAGCTCGCGATAATCTATACACATTCTGAATGTTCCATCCTTCTTCTTGACAAATAACACAGGCGCACCCCATGGTGACGAACTAGGTCTAATAAAACCTTTATCCAATAATTCCTGCAGTTGGGTAGACAACTCATGTAGTTCATTTACTGCCAGTCGGTAAGGAGCTCGGGCAACCGGAGCTGCACCGGGGACAAGGTCGATTCCAAATTCGACTTGTCGATTCGGAGGCAAACCAGGTAACTCCTCTGGGAATACATCGGGGTAATCGCGAACTATCGGGAAATCTTCGATTTTCTTTTCAGCCAGGCTTTGATCCGTAACCGTTGCTAGAATGGCTACGTGTCCCTTCCGTAGATATTTCTGGGCCTTGAGGTACGATATGATTCCGGAGACAGTGCCTCCCTTCTCACCCTGAATCGAGAGTACGTCTCCGTTTGCAGTGGGTATACGTATGATCTTCTCTCGGCAGACGAGTTCTGCCTGATGCGCGGATAGCCAATCCATGCCAACTATTATGTCAAAACTACCAATTGTGAAGGGCATCAAATCTATGCTGAATTTATGACCAGAGAGTTCTAAGGTACAATCCTTAACTAAATGTGTTGCATCAACAAGCTTACCATTGGCTAGTTCAACAGTGTACCTAGCTTCTAAAGGTTTCGAATTGGCCTTTATCAACTTACAAAACTTAGTTGAAATGAAACTTTTCTCAGCACCGGAATCAAAGAGCACATTTGCAAAGTAGTTATTGAGAAGAAACTTACCGGTTATCACGTTGGCATCATTCTTTGCTTCTCCTGAGCCCATGACGAACGCTCGTCCTCTAGCGCCGTTTCCCCCGTTTCCACCACCACCACCGCCATTGTTGTTGTTATTGTTGTTGTTGTCGTGGTGGTTGTTGTTTCCAGTTCTCCTGAGTTGGGGGCAATCCTTCTTTATATGACCCGGCTTCCCGCATTCAAAACACCCTCTGGGACCATCATTGTTTTGCCTTGACCGGTTTGGTAGTTCACTCCGACAGTTCTTGGCCATATGCCCCATCTTACCACATCGCTCACAGGGAGGTTGATTGCAATCACCTGTGTGATGTATGCTGCACCTGTTGCAGTAGGGTGCTTTCCCCCTGTATCTGTTTGAACCCTGACCACTACTGCCTTGGCGGTTTTGATTACTGCCTCCACTGTTGTTGTTGAACCCACCTTTAGAGTTATCAAACCTCTTGTTCTGGGTCTGGGAGCCAGAAAACTTTCCAAGGTTATTACCGGCATTGTTGTTACTTGGTTCCTCTTCACTCTTTCTCTTCCCATCAAGAGCAGTCTTGGGAGATTTCTTTGGTGGCAAGGTGCCTTGAGCCACCGCTTGGTCTGTCAACTTGTGTGCCAACCTGATTGCTTGCCGCACATTGAGAGGGTTTGAAGCGGTTACCATTCCCTGAATTTGTGGAGCCAAACCATCCACATACCTTTCAATCTTTTTGTAATCAGCATCGACCATTGAAGGACACAGAATTGAATACTCGTGATATCTATCAGTGTACTCCTCCACCTCGGAGCCTACCATCTTGGAATTCACAAACTCAAGTTCCAACCTCTTAACCTGATCGCGGGGGCAATACTCTTCCATAATCGCATCTTTGAACTCTTGCCATGTCATGGCATTTGCAGCATCAACTCCCAGCATTTGAATCTGAGCATTCCACCATGTCAGAGCGGAATCCTCGAGTGTACCTGTCGCATACTTCACCCGATCCCCCACCGGGCAGTTACACATGACAAAAACCTTTTCCGACTTTTCGAGCCATCGCAACAGGCCCACAGCTCCTTCATGGCCCTTAAACACAAGGGGCTTACAATCCATAAACGTCTTGAAGGTGCACTGATGCTGAGGTTGTTGTTGTCCTTGAAACTGGAGCTGAGCGGCTGCCAAGGCTGCAGCAACGCCTTGGTTGATCATGTTCTGAACTTGGGCAGCAGTAAAGGTTCCCTGGTTGGTTTCTGGCGCTCTTCGCGGAGGCATGATTTTCTAGCAAATCGATGCAAAACTTCCAAAGGTTAGTATATCCAATACTAAGAAGGTGTTAAGTTCCGTTAAAACAAATCTCATAAAATATCTATTTATATGAACGACACATTTTAATTTGCTAGAGTTATACATTAGACAAGGATTCTGAGTGAGGATCATCTTCGGCACGCAGGGCAGTACTCTTGAGGAATGGGTTGTAACAAAATCTTTTCAAAAACAGTTACAGTTCAGAAATCTTTATCCTTTAAAAGAAAAATGTTCTGGTTCGCTGTAACCAATGGCTCTGATACCAATCTGTCACACCCCCAAATTTCCACTAACGGAGTATAACCGTGTGGGGTGTGAGCCAGACCAGGATCCAAGACTTTAGTTACAACCAAGCCATAACAGTAATTAAACAAAAGTTAAAGGACTTTAAATTAAAGTGAAAGATAATTTGTTTAACTGATACATAAGAAAGTTTGGAAGTACAGCGGAAGCATTTAAAGCAGTTACAAGTGTGTGGTACATCAAAACAAATGTTCATAAGGTTTAACATTTTTAGTTTCCCAAAAGATTTGCAATGGAGAGTACTGCCGCCGCCCGCGCCGTCCGAGATCCATCTAGCGATCTGAAAAGAAAACAATGATCAAGTGTCAGCAAAAAGGCTGGTGAGTTCACTAAGTAGTCTACACTACACCATGTAGACCACAGTGCATACGAATCATAAAGCAATAAATTCGTAATTTAGAATGTAAGTATTATCCGTATCATTAGGTAGCTAGCCTATGCTTATGCTCCCCTGAACGTTCGCAACCAAAGCTGACATGGTATCTGATAGGCATTCACCTATGTATTCTGCCTTCCCCGTGTCTTTCCCGATCACGGTGTTCCTAGGCTAATATTGGTCTCAGTCCGACCGCCAGTCGGGAGGGTGCATCCTGTGCACCGCTGAGCGGGGGTGTCAATCCCCAGTAGATCTACTCAACATTACCTCGCTATTCAATACTAATGGCCCGATAAGTAAGGACTTTTGTTTATAAAGCAATTCAGTGAACATGTGATATAGTGGGATAAATACTTAAGTAAAGAAATACCTTTACCGTGTGTTGCCATCCCTTACCGGATGCAACTATAACAGTAAGTGAAACTCACCTTAGGTTTGCTCGGCTTAGGCTTCGATTAATCCGGTTATGATTGTTTAATGAGGGCCTAATAATCACATTTAGGTCTTAGGTATAAGGTTGTGTTTAAAAACTAGTAACACGTTGGAAAACACGACAAGACATAACGATACACGACACCGATGGTTGATCATAAATAGGGGTTCACTTAATACAGAAACCAAACATGTTCATCATAGCATAAATGTATAAGTCATGGTGAGGCATTTAAACAAATTGCACAAGTATGGATTCTGGTCACAATTTCGCTAGCAGTTTCGCTAGGCAGTTTCGCTGTGTGCACGGGCAGCACTTTCGCTAGGCAGTGTCCGGTGACACAGTTTCGCTAGGCTAGTTTCGCCCGAAACTGCTGACGCAGTTTCGCTAGCCTAGTTTCGCAGAGAAACTGGTTTGAACTTTCGTTCAGGTGTTTCGCTCAGCAGATTCGCTCGAGCAGGTCTGGTTGGTTTACTGGGCGACACTATAGTTTCGCTGGTCTAGTTTCGCTATAGGGAGATAGGCATAATTTCGCTACACAATTTCGCTGGATGAATACACAGTTTCGCTAGTCGTAAGAAAAACCCGTAAATTGGCCTAAAAACCTTTCTAACAGCTTCTGAATCACATGCAAGTCAATATCTAGCATACCTAAACGTTTACTAACATCACAGGAGCATTTTGGCCATCAAAAACATGCATTTTAGTCATCAATTTACCAAGAACACATTTTGCACTAAAAAGCCTAATCTAGCATGGATCTTCACATTGGCATGGTAAGATACAGAATTCAGGTTACATCTAGCATCCCTAAGTGTCATGGCAGTAGCAGAAATCATTGCATGTAGAATCTAAGCATACATTTGAGTTAAGCATTCAAGAAATTCATGAAGGAGAGTTCTTATGACTCACGGGTGATCTCCAAGCTTGAAATAGATGATGATTTGGTGTTGAAAACACTGTGGTTCGTGCTGGTTCTTGCTGGCCAGAAATCTCAGGAGAGGGAGAGAGCAGGTGTGTGTGTTTTTGTGAGAAGTGAGTAAAAGTGAGAGAGTTGGCTTAGGACTTCTATATATCAGGTCACAGTTTCGCTGGCAATGTCGCTCACAGTTTCGCTGGCTGTTTCGCTAGCCACGCGAAACTGGTCTTGTATTGGCTACCGGGCGAAACTGTAATTTCGCCTGGTAGTTTCGCTAACTACCAAAAAGTCAAATTTTCATTTTAAGCACAATTTCTCGATAATCGCACAAGTACACCTTTAATTAATTAAACATGTTGCATGTAACTTCACATAATGGTAACAAGTAAATAACACATAACACATATGGTCGGGTTCGGTGATCAACCAAAGGTCATGGACGTATTCGTTCTAGACACGCATTAGTTACTGTTTACTGTTTATAACATGGCTAACGGAGATTGTCTAACGGAACTGATGGAATTAACGGAAAAACTTAGCGGAGTTAACTTGGGAGGTTACAATTGTCACAGTATAGAGATTGAAGAGATGAAGGTTCTGTACTTCTGTGTATTCGAAAGAAACGGCGCCAGAGGAAAACCGTCGGTGAAGATGCTACACCGGTTGAACGGTAGTGGTTCTGTGGTGGTGGTGTTATTGATGGTGGTGGCCGGTGATGGCGGACAAGGGAGGGAGAGACAGAAGTGCAGATGGGAACGAAGAAGGGTTATTTATCCTTTTTTTTTTAGTTTTTAATAAAGTTACAGAAACAGCCCCTTAAAGATTAACACTTGTCAATTTGTTTTTAAAATATTTACATATTAATTCCTAATATGTAAAAAGACTTAAATGTCCTTCATTTAACAGAAAAAATTAACACCGTTAATTCTAAGGACTCAAATAGCAACAAAAAAAAACCATAAAGCAATATTTGTTAATAATTTAGAAAATAAACTCAAACGATTAAAATCTGTAAACCTCATGGACACAAATCGTATTTAACTTTTTTTTAATCTGAACAGCACGTTTTTACCAACAAACTATCCATCTCTCAAACAATTATTAAGGGCCGGATTTGAAATTCCTCCACCTCCTTGGATTTGAGAAGTTTGAACCAAAACCACAAATTTTCAACTTGAGAAATTTTCGAACAAATCTCAAATTAGTGTTCAAATCGGAGCAATTGATCGATCGAGTGATGGCAGCAAAGCAAATGGAAGAGATACAGAGGAAATTAACGCTGCTGTCGTACCCAAGAGCCAATGCCCCTTCTCAGTCTCTCCTCTTTGCCGGCATGGAGCGTTATTCTCTCCTCGAGTGGCTGTTTTTCAGGTAATTCTCTCGTAAACATCTCTACATTTACTTCATCTTTCTTCATAATTGATCAATTGCAGGTTATTGGGTGATAAATCACCCTTTTCTCAGCAAAATTTACAGGGAGATGCCATGGATCGAGACGAAGAAACCTCTCGCATACAATGTAATTGCCTAACCACTTCAATTTATGGCTGTAATCGGTGTTTGTTATCAGCTATTGAATCCTTAAAATCCGATCAAGTCAACATTTAGGTTAAATCTAGTCTAGTTAATTAATATGTCAGATCAGGATCTGATTTGTTTAACACATTTTAGGTTAAACAAGTAATAAGGACACAGCTATTGGATTATAACTATAAATTGTTGAAAGTGATATTGTGTGCTTTAAATTGTTTGACAAAATGTGTAATCATGCTTTATCTCAAAAAGCATGTCTGAATGTTTGTTTTGTGGTTCACTCTGGACTATTTTCGGGGTCAATATTTGACATTCTACAGTGTGAAAAAGAACATGTATTGGTTTAGATTTTGAAGAACATTCGATAACTTGTAATAAGCAATTGATGGATTACTAATTGCTATAGTTATATGCCGAACAATCGCATTAACTAGTGCTAAGTTTGTGTTTAGAATTTGTCAAAATCTTATTTTCGAAAGTCAAAATGTATATACACATGGGATGCTGACATTTCTGTTTATTTTACATTTATGATCTGCATAACCTAGAACTAACTTTTAATTTACAGATTTGGCAGAGATTGCAAAGTTTCTTGGCATAACCACCACTGTAGACACAGAAGCTATTCAAGTGAGTTTGATTCTCATAATAGTTTCTAGTACAGCACTACAGCAGTAGAGTGTTATTTGTTGGATGCTTTTTTTAACTTCACAATTTCCATGTGTGATTGATATTTTTTGTTTTCTTATACTAATATTCATAAATGGTGCATATGTTTGTAATGGTTTCCTACTCTTATGATTGAACTTTTTTAATGTTTTAACAAATTAAACTATGAAGAAAATGTATGACTTCTCATGCTGGTAGACTATAGGCCTGGTTTTAGGGGTTTATTGAAGTTGAAATATACTCTTCCTAGCTTTTTCTTAAGTGATTTCAATGTTTTGCAATTTCTTTAAAAGGATGAAAGATTTTGATACATTCACATTTAGGGTAGTTGTTGATGAACGATGATGCTGTTTTATGTATAATTTTGCATGCTTGCAGTTGTAACATGAATTGGATCTTAACCTCAGTAGTCTGACAATCTGTTAAACATTTAATATCATTACAACCTCACTTTCTTGCCAAAAGAAAAATGGAAAACTGAATCATAGATTGAAGTGGTTTTGAATTTTGTTTTTAATTAAGGATTTCACGATAAAATGACCACAATTTCACTGATATTTTCTGTAGCTTTCTTTCATAAAATGACATCCCTACCACCTCATAACCTATTTGGGTTTTTGGATTAGATTCCAAAATACAGGCATATATATGTGAGATTCCCTTATTGTTGATTTATTGTATTAAGTTTGGAACTTCACAAACAAGAGTCTGGCCTGGTTTGTATCTATTTTTGATAATCAGAGTTATGTTTGTCTATTAGAGGCGGTAAAATGGGCGATTGGGTGATGGGTCAGAACAAGTTCAGGTCAAATTGTGTAATTTTTACTGCAATTCAATTCTGGTCTGGTTGAATTGTCAACATATTGCAACCATTTTTACAACTTACAAATATATAATATATTAGGTATGATTCCAGTAACTGTAATTTAAGAACAGTAGACTAGTATATTTGTATAAATCTGTTTAAGTGGTTGAAAACATTTGAAACTTTAAATTAACACTTTAGTGACATTCAACCCAATCCGTTTCGCTTTTTGGTATGTTTATAACTTTTGATCCATTAGATATGAAAAACATCCATATCGACCTAGTTCAAGTAATGATTGGTTGTAGGGACGAGGAAGTTATGAAGAACGTACTGAGATGCTTCATTTGATTGTAGATCTTGTTGAAGCTAGCCTTTATGCTGATAACCCCGAGTGGAGGTTCATATCATGTTTCTTCCTTTCACATTATATTAATAATTTGCTTTACAAGTTAGATATATTTAATGTATACGTGTCTCGTGGTAGTGTTGATGAACAGGTAGCAAAGGACATACAACTGATAGATTCTATTGCTGAAAAACAAGCTCAAATATTCTCTGAGGAATGCAAACTCTTCCCTGCTGATGTGCAAATTCAGTCAATATATCCTTTGTAAGATTTTTTATTTATTTGTTTTGTATTCTTCACTGATATGGTTACAGCCGTATCAAACATGTTTCTTTTTAATATTTGCTTTTCTGCTTTTTTTCCAGTTTGAAGAATTATTAGTGATGGCATGCTTAATAACGATAAATTATGTTGGCATGCTTAAAAAAGATTAATTATGTCTTTTATCTTTATATATTATCAAATAAATACTAGCCTTGATATCAACATTGCATATTATTTACAAATGCAGTCACATATTTTTATATCTAGTTACTAGTTAGTACATAGTTTGATATAATGATGAAACCATTTTATGTTAACAAAAAAAAAACAGAAATGTCAAAAGAAGATTATATGGAGTGGGGATCAATCAAATCAAAGGAATCACATTCTTAAAAGAATGATTTATTTCATTCATAAAGGGTAACAAGCTTGTTTTCATCATTTTGTCTTCCATTTTTGGATGTAACAAATTAACTTTAACGTTCCACACGGCAAATTTCTGAGAAGGGATTGAAGTACCATATCTAGCAATTATCTTTATTTAAATGAATATTCATTTACAGGCCAGACATATCAGATTTGGAGAAACAACTGGCCAGTCAATCTAGTAGACTATCAAGTCTGCAAGAGATGGTTGATGATTTAGCATCAAAGGTTAATTCTAAATCCTGGTACTCCATAAACATTTAGATTATGTAATTTATTGATTCTCTTTAGTTATTCACTTAATTAACAACTTCAAACTATTTATGTGGTTTTTAATCTAGCATTCATATAATCCTGATGAGGATTATGCTGAGGTGGACATGAAGCTGCGAGCACATCTAGAGTCTTTCTTAGAAACTGCAAGATCCTTCAATACCATCTATACCAAGGTATTTTAAACACATATTTAATCTCCCTATTATACTTGGGTGAAAATTTAGACCATTTTGTTATGAATGGGTTGATTCGGGTTATGTTATATCTCTATAGGATCTAACAGGTCAAATAAAAATGTTAGCAAGAAAAGAAACGGGTAAATGGGGTTGGATGGAATCAATGGATTAAAGTCACTTGAAGGTATATCTTTTATTAGGGGTATTAACAAGCTGAGCCCGAGCTTGTTTAAGCTTAGATTCGGCTCAGTTAACTTAAGAAGTTATCTCTAAAGGGTCTAACATGCCAAATAAAAAATGTTACCTAGAAAAATGGGGCAATTGGGTTGAATGGAATCAATGGATTAAAGTCACCTAAAAGTTTGTTTCTTAGCAGGGGTATAAACGAGCCAAGCCAAGCCTGGGCTTGTCTTAGCTTCGGCTTTGCTCATTTACCATAATATGGCTTGAGCACGACTCATTTTGAGTTCTATCTATAAACCTCGAGCTTCGCTCGTGAGTAGTTTTTCATGCTCGAGCTTGGCTTGTTTGTTATTTATTAATTATTTTATTATTTTATTTATATACGCTTGTAATTATTTGTATATGCATAATTATAATTATAATTTTTATATATTAAAATAACATAAATTATTATTATTTAATTTTTTTGAACATCAATTTTCCACCACTTGTCCACAATGGAACTTTGAATCCTCAACCTCTAGGGCTAAAAAACCCCAAATACCATTGGGCTAAAAACCTTTTCTAGCATATATTATTGAGTTATCTAATATAATAAATAAAATTTATATAAATAGAAGTATGTTTATTAGGCTCGCGAGCTTAGTCAAGCTTGATATGTGAAGTTTGAGCTTGAGCTTGTTTATTAAATGTGCTTTAATATAGGCTCAAGCTTGTTTAAGGTTTCGATTCGAGCTTTTAGCAAGCCGATCCCAAGTAGCTTACGAGCAGTTTGGGCGCTTGGCTCGGTTACATCCTATTTTTTTTTTATTCATGAAACATCCCTACAACTTATGAAAAAATATGGTTTATTGACAAAATAATATTATGTGTAATCATGTTTGACAAAGTAGTTATGGAGTTAACTGTCAAAAAGTTTTCGGGTCAACCCTACCGTACATAAATTTACATGTTTTGATAGGTTAGTCAACCCTGACTGTCCTGTTGATTTTGACCTTTAAATCATAGTCGTTCCTTTTTTGATTTTTACCTCTTTTATTTTACCATAATTGATTTTCAAATACAAAAATCAAGTAGATTGTATTTGAGACATTCAAAACATTGTGTATATTTACAATGGGGTGTTTTTTTTATAGGAAATACGTCCATGGACGCATATGATGGAGGTACCTCAACTGCATGGATTCGGACCAGCCGCACATCGCTTACTAGAGGCATACAAGATGCTCTTAAAGGTAAGTTTATGTGAAACCCTCTTGTGTGCACAAAATGTAGGTTTGGCAAAATTGGAGGGTTGGGTTGTCCCGAAACATATTTTGTTGTAAATAATTAGCATGTTAAATATGATCACACAATAGTCCTGTTTTCTCTTTTAACTATAATGATAACCGGAAGTTTTTTTGCATTAGAGGATATTTTCGGTGACTTTCGGCCTGTTGTTTTTAGGAATATTCTGTGACCTGTAGACTCGTAGAGATCAAACATAACATTACTGTATTTTAAGGTATCATTAATCTAAACATACAAAAATAGATTACACTTCACTACCATCAATATTTTCTTTCAAGACGATGGGAGAACAGACAATTTAAGTTCTCGTGGGGACATCTTGGTGCTAAATGAGTAAATGGTCTATTTGTCTCACAACTGATGAGGGATTGAATCATGCAGTTCTTAGGGAACTTGAAAAACCTACGTGACTCGCATGCTGCTGTTGCTGTGGCTGTTGGATCATCTGAAACAATTTCTGGTCAACCATCTTCTGTGTCGAGAATGATATCCGAGTGTGAATCTGCTTTGACCTTCTTAAACCGTGATCTTGGGATCCTTTCAGCATCTATAGCTCGTGATGAAGCAAAAAAATCAGGGTCATATATCTGAGCAAAAGAATGTGTAGAAGCAAAAGTCTTTAACATTTTATAGATCACGAGCGTGTTCATCTCCTAGCAACAATTTTTTGAAAGAATAACCTACAAATGCAGATTTGTTTCATATTTTCGCTTTCTTTGCTGATTTGTAGGTTTTTACATATTTATTTAAGAAATATTATTGATATAGATTGGCCTTTATGAATTCATATTCGTGATCCGTTGTATTGATTGTAATTTTTCGTTTGACTCTATATGGTGTTTTTCGTTTGACTCTATATGGTGTTTTTCCCTCTAGCTCCTTGCTAGGGGTGGTTTTAATTTAATTGTTCTCTTTGCTGTTAAAAAAAATTATTTAAGAAATGCTTGATTTTGGTTGTATATTGTTTTTCAATTAAGGGTGTTAGATGAGCCATTTTTAGAGGTTGGCAGGTCAAATCTTGACACTAGCCTGAACACGTTACGAACCCAAAATTAATGCCATATACATGAACCCAAAAACTATATGAGTTTTCGTCTTGGCAGGAACATGACACATTTTATCTAAAAAATTCTTTTATTTTCCTTTTTTACTTATCAGTGTACACCGGTTAACTAAGAATTTCTTTTATTTTGCGTTTTTACTTATCAG
The DNA here is from genome assembly GCA_039602395.1 of Deinandra increscens subsp. villosa. Classification (NCBI taxonomy): domain Eukaryota; kingdom Viridiplantae; phylum Streptophyta; class Magnoliopsida; order Asterales; family Asteraceae; genus Deinandra; species Deinandra increscens. Next base: position 73,786,236 of record JBCNJP010000023.1, on the reverse strand, counting down.
TGTACATAATAATATTTCTTTGAATGTTGATGAGATCCATAAGGGGACGTTTTGTTCGTGGAATGTAATTGAATTGGAATTGGAAAGTTTTACTTTTAAAGTTGCTTAGTTGAGTTATCGACAAATTTAAATTGAAATGAATTCCTTTAATTAATAAAATTTTAGACCATGTAACTTTCCTTCATTAAAGCGAAGGATTTGTAAGGAATGTTGAAATAATACTAAAGTCCATTGATTCCTTCGTTACCCAACTAAACACAACTTTAATAAAAAAACTTTACAATTCCATTACATTCCACCAACCAAACACCTCCTAAAGGTAAGAAGAGTATGGTAGTTCATCTATATACCTAAGGGCTCGTATTTTATAGGGTTCTCATAATGTATTCTTTTTGTCTAAGTTGCTTCTTTTTTTTGTCTAATTCACTTCCTTTTTTGTCTGTCAGTTTCGGGAATATCCCATTCATAGGTCCGAGATCTACATCTATGAATTGAAAGGTTCGAACGATCCATAGTTTATAGAATCAATAGGTCTTGAAATCGTTCATTTGAAAATTTTGAAACCCTTCTAATTGGATGATCATGAAACTTGTCTAAAATCAAAATTCTTGAATAATGGAGGAACAATATCACTATTTTTGTTCAATAAGATACCAAACAAGAAATCCTTTAATAACACGGATTCCTATTTCTCAATGATATTCCACAATTAATACAATTGGCCGAATCCCGTAAGTTGGTGACCTGATGACAGGGGAGTCGGGGACTGAAGCCCCGGTGAAAGGCGGTCGTAACTATAGCGGTCCTAAGGTAGCCAAATTCCTTGTCAGATAAGTTCCGACCCGCACGAAAGGCGTAACGATCTAGACACTGTCTCGGAGAGAGGCGGGATGTCCCTTCTTTTATTTAGGGTTTAAGTTTCATACTATATAGTGCACAATTATGTATATTTAGGGTGGGCGGAGTGCTCGTCTAAGGCATGCCTAAGGCATGGATTTTTGACCAATCACATGCTGCCAATAGGAGAGTGAATCATTTTTCTTGGGCGTCACTCGGCATTTGAATGCCGTGGGAGCTAATTTGGTGCCGATGCGACGATCCAAGTGGAACTCGGTATGCATGCCGAGAATCGGCATGGTTGATGCCGCTATGATGCCGAGCATTTCGGTGAGCATACCGCTCACCCTTAGAAGTAAAATTAGATGACTATATTTGTCATTCCAGTAAAAATATATTCACTATATGCCATTTCATGTGTAATTGAGAAGACTACATACGAATCCTGATTGTAATTGTCTTGTTTTATTGATAATCGAGGGTTGCACAAACTTATATTTATTTACACATTTTACAATTGTACCTTCTAAAATGAGTACTTACAATAGTTTTAATTCCCCGCGAGTTAAGGACGTGAAGCGACTTGTAGCTTGGAATCTAAAAAAACAAATCTTTAATTTTGTCAACGTTTTTATGAACATGTCTGCTATTTGTTCGCTCGTCGATTGAATTGTACATGTAGCCTTTCTTGCACCACCATTTCTCTAACAAAGTCAAAGTCAACCTCAACATGTTTTTTGCGAGCTTGAAAGACGAGATTAGCTGATAGGTAGGCTACAACAAGATTGTCACGACTCAGGGGCTGTTTGGTTCGTCTGTTTCATTTAGTGCTAAATGAATAAGCTGTCTGTATAGTAAAGAAGTGCTGAATCAATAAGGTGCTGAATCATAATGTGCTGTTTGTTTGGACATCTGAATGACTGTATAATCAAACAAAAAAAACACTAACAAATTTATTTTTTTTCTTTCATTTAACTTGTCCCATATTGGTGTGGGAACAAAAGACCAAAATTTCCTTCATTACCTTGTCCCATATTGGTGTGGGAATAAAAATTCTATTTTTTTCTTTCATTTTTAGTTTGTCCCACATTGATTTGGGAACAAAAACATAGTTAGCTTATATATGAAAACCTACATGACATGTTAAGATCTTATGTTGTGTTTTACTCCGGTATCTACCCGCGCGCAGGGGGGGGGGGTGCAAATTTGGTAAATTTGCCTTCCCGTACGTACGACCTGCGGACAGGAATGCAGCTCCGAAAACCGGGGTCGAGCACGAAATTGGTTTTTGACTCCTTCAGCTCCTCCTTTTTTTGCCTGGCTCAGAAAGGTTCCAGAACGGTGTTTTTTTTTTTGCATTGTTCAGCCCAGCCCTCGAACTCGCGCGCGTCCCCCTTCAGTCCGCGTCTGTTTCGGAAAGCAACAAAAATGTGCCTGGATCGGCCAGACTCAAATGTCTGTTTCGGTAAGATATTCAGCGGTGAAACAAACGCGACGTTATCCCTGAAATGTCTGAATCGGTCAGCATTTTTACCCTTCAGACCCCATACAGCCCAAACAAACAGCCCCTTAATTTAACTTTTTTCTTAATTCTAGTCGCAATAAACCCATTGCACCATTGTTGGCTGAATTAAAGGAAAACAATTAAAACCGAGCGTACCTCGATCTGCCTATCAACCAAATAACTATAAATAAAAAATATTTAAAAAAAAAAAAGCAAACTAAGATGCAACATCCTTGAATGTTGTTAAGTGAGATGACGTATAATCTTGCAGTAGTGAAAGGGACAATGGACGTGAAGTGTAAGAAAGTTACGGTTGCCTTATACTTTCTTTAGAGCATTACACCCTAAAGAGATGAAAAAGACTAAAAGAGGCAAGTGTAACGATAAGCCAATTATTATCTTCACGTCCAAAATTCCTTTCATCAATACAAGATAAGAAACAATCGATCGATTTCTCAGAATTTATCAGAGGACTTAAGTTGTTTCTGAAGGAAGAGAGTCTGTGTTTAAATTGATAATTTGTTGAAACCTAGCATCATTTAAAACAGAAAAAATGGTCCATGGTAGCTTTGAATCTGATTCTGCAAACTACTTTAACAAAGTATGAGGTGTTTTAGGTGGAGGGCACATGAGATGCATGTGGGATCGAATGATTTTCATCCATCATATTCTTTATTTAATGCATGTATAATTATAAATAGGGCTAAGCTTTCTTTTAGAATATTCGTAGTGGGCGTTAAAGAGGCGTGATGATGTCCCCATAGCGCCACAAACCGTCCCCAAGGATGCTATCAGACAAAATTTTGCTTCCAGCGTTATCTCCATGACGCCTCCCCCTCTTCTCTCATTGGGATTTTTTTAATTTTTTAATTCGCTAGATCGATATGAATGCTATTTTGTTTAAATAAAATAATATAATTATATAATAATTAGAGGGCGTTATGAGGCTCATGACCACACCACTTTTAGTCATGGAGTCCCTTGATGACTAGAACGACACGTGTCGCAAAACGCCCAACACATAGGCTCCATGACTACGAATAGCCTTAGATGTATTGAACGAATTACAGAGAAAACACCCATCATTTTTCCCGTAAGATCGTTCCATCGATCATATTAATAAGACATCCTAGCAGGAACCTCAACAACCGTTGAATGACGTCATCGTTTTCATTCACCATCACAATTCGAACACTTTCTATTATTTAATAAGTATATATAAATCATCACTATTCACTACATCCAGATTTATATAACTTGTTTATTATAACAAGGTGACTTATGTGCGTTTCGCTGCATAATGGCTTGTTTTCGTGTCTTGTCTGTGAATTAGCATTTGATCATGTGATCGTTGATTATTAGTAATTTAGTATACTAATATAACAACTACATTGCAAAGTCGTATGCTTATATCTATAAAAAAAAAATTAATGGTTCCGTGACTGGCGACTGAATCTTAAGAAAGAAATGTTTAGTAAAAGTTGTTTAGTTTGATGCAATGTTTCAGTCAAATAGGTTAGTATATATATAACTACATATCTATGTTGATATTTTTGCTTAATTTATTTTAAAAAAATTTACGATGGTTGTTTTTACATGTATGAAGTCTTTGATACAAAGTAGACAATGTTGTGTATGTGGTGTTTACAGTTCAAACAACTTTGTATTAATGTTTTTATTATCTATTCTGATTATATATATCTTGTACATTTAGCAGCTCTTTCTCTAGGTAAATCCTTAACCTTCTCCCCTTACTAAGGGATGTTTGATAACCTCTTACTGGGTTCAGTAAGGGCTGACCCATGACCCGGTAAGTGGTCAGCTTGTTTGATAAAATTGAATGAGAGCTCTAACCGAATTTGAGGACACTGACCGAGACCCTCAAAATTACTCCCCTGACCGAGTCTTTTCACTCATTTGCCCTAAATTACAAAACTGAAGCAGATCCCTCGTCTCTCCTCCGCCACTGGCGCTCCTCCGCAAGCACTCCTCCGCCAGCGATCCTCTGCCACTCACCAACGCTCCTCCTCCGTCACTCATCCGTCATCCGCCGCTCGCCAGCGCTCCTCCTCCGCCGCTCATCCGTCCTCCGCCGTTCCAACCCTAAAACGCTACCGTCAACAGGTATTTTCTCTTTGAAACAACGATGATACTTTTTACTCATTTTCTCTTTGATATTTTGTGAGGTTTCATTTTTGAAGCTCATTTTTCATCCGATGAGCTTTTGTGGGGTTTCCCTTTGCTTATTTTGTGGGTTTCATTATATTGTATCGCCTCGAGTTATATATTAATTTTTTCTTGATATGCTACTGGGCTGAGGTTTGTAAAGATATGCAACATACTTTAATTGATTGAAGATATGGATGCTACTCTATACTGAAATTCAAATTCAGATTCTCATTAATAATGTTGTTAGAAGATGATTAATGATCTTGTATTTATTCAAAAATGTCATAAGAGTGACAAGTTATACTTTTTTATAAAATGTTTTTAAAACATAAAAAACAAATAGTTATATACATTACTCAATCAAGCTCTTACCCAGTCAACTACTATCAAACATCCAAGTTTCAACTAGAGCTTCTTACTCAATCAGCTCTTACTCACTTAGCTCTTACTCAATCAGCTCTTACCCAGTTAGTAACTATCAAACAACCCCTTAAGAGTCTAAGACTACTGAATGTTTTGTGAATTATGACTAATACCGATTATAAGTAATTATTGTAAATCCAAAGGTTAATTGTGTTCTAACAAGTATACCTAAGGAGTGTGATAAAAAAATACAGGTTTTTCTTTCTTTTATCACGAGTCGTGTGAGATGAAAGTCTTAGTTTTGATTGAGAAAATTATCTTGGATTAATGATTTCTTTTAAGATTTTAATTTTAAAATTAATACGATAAGATAATAGAGATATGCTCATTATAGTAAGTTATTATTAACAATAAAATATGGGAATTTATGTACACGTTCAACCACTTGCCATCTCTTTTACATAATGATTATGACTTAAAAGCGAAAGATTGTTCAAAAAAAAAAAAAAATGACTAGTAAATCATTAATATTATATTATTAGTTAGGTACAACCAATCAATTAAAACTAGAAAGCAATAAAATAATAAAAATAAGAGTAAATTACACCAGAGGTCCCTGTGGTTTGTATGAATAATGAAAGAGGTCCTTGAAGTATTGAAATTACAGAAGAGGTCCTTGTAATTTGCATGTGTGTAACATGGTAGGTCCCTTCTTTACTAACAGAGTTAAATTGAGCCGTTAACTACACTTGAGAGAAGGGTAAATCCGTAATTTTCTCTCCCCTTTTATTAAAATCCTTTGAAACAAATCCCTCACCCCCCACCTTTCGTTTGAAACAAACAACATATAACGACAACTCCTTTCTTCCACTTACCACCCTTTTAATTCATATTCCCAAACAACATTTAACCTTCCATCGGTTTCCCATCTTTACAAAGACCACTGATGACTAAACTATAAGCATGTGGTGGTATTTCAACCCTCTTTTCCTCCATTTTATTTTAAAGTTTCAAACAATAACTATAATCACAATACAAATAACAAGCTGGAATCAAAGTCATATAAGTAATCTTATGAGGGTCGGTTATTTGTTTCAAAACGAAAGGTGGGGGGGGGGGGGGGGGGATTCGTTTCAAAGGAATTTAATAAAAAGGGAGAGGAAATTACGTATTTGCCCTTCCCTCAAGTGTAGTTAACGACTCAACTTAACTGGGTTAGTAAAGGAGGGACCTACCATGTTACACGCATGCAAACCACAGGGACCTCTTCCGTAATTTCAATACTTCAAGGACCTCTTTCATTATTCATACAAACCACAGGGACCACAGGGAAACTATAAGAAATTGAAAGATATTGTTGAAATTGTTAATTTGAAATTTTATCGAAAGACTAAATCATAGGTTTCAATGGATCCTTTAGGATTGACAGGGCTCGAAGGTGTATTGTCCACCTTGATAGGGTTGTGCTCTTGCCTACTCAGCTACAATCCTAGAAAAATAAGAAGGTATCTAGTAGGGATTAGATTCTTTTATCATCTTTTGTCTTAGGTATTTCTTAAGAACAAGATTGATCTATCTAGGTCTAGATGGATTTAAAATTTGAACCATCGTAGATATATATTGTCTGCGGATTTACAATTTACAACCTTCCCTATTGACCTTTAAAATTTGAACCATCGTAGATATATATTGTCTGCGGATTTACAATTTACAACCTTCCCTATTGACCACTAGGGTACCACCTGGTTGATTCATTTTTAGGTGTTACCTTAACCTCAAGGAGGTGGACTTCGAATGCACGACTATAGCGACCGGCGTGAAACATTACGTAAAGAAGTTAAAATTAGAAACCAAACACAAAACGCATTTAGCCTAGAACGTAAAAGTTATACGACTGTATCTATTATACCATCAAATCTTGTACTAAATTTGTTGAACTTAGATAAGAAGCAAAATAAGCATAATACTATACATACAAACTTGAAAATGTATACAGGCTAACGAGGATAATGAGATTTTTCTCTCTAAAGAATTATACTATTTAAGGTAACAGTTACCTAACATGTATGCATTAGAGATTTACAAAATTAAAAACAAAGAAAAGAAATGAAGATAAAGGTTTCTTAATGAACATAAATTCTACTATTCTAGGTGAACTAATTACAACTTTTTCAATATCAGCACTACATACATTACCACATCAACAAAACTATTAATTAAAGAGGTTTAAAACCCACAACACAATTAAGACTCCACAAAGCTATTTATAGTAAACAAACAAACAAACAAACTGATTCAGGAGACATTGTTCTATGTAGCTAGTAATAGCAAGAAAGAGCCACTAATCATTTCCACAGTTTGTGCTTTCCACCAAACATCCCCTTGTGCTTTCCAAACAACCCATGCTTCCATCTCTTCCCAAACTTTCCATGCTTGAACTTACCATGTTTAAACTTACCATGGTGGCCATAACCATACCCATACCCATGTCCATGCCCATGGCTAAGATGGTGGGCCCCATATACAGCAGCTGCAGCTGCTGCACCTCCAGCTAGCATTGTTCCCATGCCAGGTCTTCCATACCCTGGGACAGACATTTATGATGGTCAATTGAAACGGGTCAAAAGTAGCAATTGTACGGTTGAAACGGGCCAAAAGGAGCAACTGCACGGTTGAAACGGGTCAAGTCAACCCAAAAAACTGCTCGTTGTGATTAGAAATGGTTACAAGTATACCATTTTAGTAACAATCTTCTTTTAATAAGATGATTTGCGAGGTCGTATGCATTAAAACTATACTTTCAACAACTTCCAATCCATATGAGACGTTCCAAATTTGTCCAAATTTTTAGAACCTACCAACTTAACCCATTTCATTTTTCGACACATTATTTTTAATTGACCGTTAAAATAAAACATATCCAAATCAACCTAGTAAAACTAAAAGCACTTATTTGCCCCTTCCATGGTCACGTGTTTTTTACAATTGTCACTATTTGTTGTCCTCAAGATCCCATAACATTTGCTGATAGACTTCTAGTAAACTAAAATTACAGCTAAAGGTTGCAATGTGTATGGCATGAAGGCTTAATTAGTCCAAAATAAACAAATTCGGTAAGAAACAGACCTGGATGAGGTGGAGCTGAGGGTCCAGGATAGCCTGCTGGGGGATAGCCTGTGGGAGGATAACCATGTTGCGGATAACCACCAGAGGGAGGATAGGAAGGATAAGGAGGATAAGCATGTGGCGGATATCCACCTGGTGGAGGATAACCAGCTGGTGGGTAACCACCGCCAGCAGGAGGGTAGGGGTACCCATGAGGAGGAGGGTATGGTCCATGTTGTGGCGGGTAGTGTCCACCCATAGCATGTCCAGCAAGATTTGAAAATAGTCCCTTATCTTGATCATTTCTATGTTCATCTTCACCACCACCGCTCATTTTATCTTGGCTTTATAATTCTTTCACAGAAACTGCAAAAGAGTAAAGAACATGAAAATTTGATAATAACAATAGCCAATGATTTTATAATTAATTTATAAAACCGAGTCATCAAAACAGAACAAATTTGTATAGTTTTGGAGGATTGTGTTATGTGGTTCGGATTAGTAAATGCTTGATTGTGACGATTTTTTTTCTTTGGTAACCATGAGAATATGTTATCATATATAACTCATGGGGACCATCGATACCCTGCTAACCAATAGGGTCCGGTTTATCTCAGTTTGTGCTGGGCCGATGACCTTCAATATGTTACAGCAGGAAACCAGTGGAAACGAGATTTAAACCAGAGACCTCTTCTAGAGAGAAATCACAAGCTGTGCTACCCTTTGAAGATTTTTGATTGAGACACATGTTGTTCTTTCCTTTGTTTTTATTTACTTTTAGTTGGAGGCTGCTGCTTCTGGTGCTGAGTTAAGTTCTTTGACCCACAAGATATGCATCGCATTCTTAATTTCTTTTTAAATAATTTAGCTCTTAGATAAAATAAAAAAAGTATTCTTGTTATCCTAAAACTAATGTTCAGTTTTGTCCAAAAAGAGTTTGAATGAATCACTTTCTTGGGAAAAACTCAAGCCGCCCTTTACACAAACTTTCAACAGCAAGCATCCATATGCAAGTTTCAGGAGACATTTTTCTAAGTATTTTATGATTGTGTGTACTCAGTTTGTGTTCATGTCATGACAACTTCACACATATGGCCTAAGATCTAATAGTATCGTGTATACTTATACTCAGCATATCATTTTTTAGTTTCATAATAGTACATAAACCATTAATTAAGCATGTACGAATAATCTGATTCATGTATAAGAAAACCTTTTCGATTGCAAATAATACACGCAACTTTGTTAAATAAAATGAAAACACCTAACTACAAAACAGAAGATTGACTCTTTTTTTTGTAAAATTTCTTTGAATTTTCTGATTTTTATAGATTTTTATGAAAAGTACTTGATATGGGATCATATCTACCTGTAAACAAGACACATTTCATATTTCAGATAGGTATAGTATAGCCTAACATGATCATTGGTATTGTTTGTCCACCTAATATAAAAAAAAAGCTACATTTCCGTAGCATTATAAAATACCTTTCTTCCCATTCATAATAAAAGCTACCAGAATCAAATCAAATTAAATGAGAATATACAATTATGTCATAGCATATCAAGAATAAACAATAAAAAACTCAGGAAAATTGGATCATGATCCATGAGGTCAAAAAGTTGATTATTCCTCTAAGTTTCTAACCACTCCTATGGACCATATCAATTTTGAGATAATAAAATCTCCGTCCTAACAATTCCTAACAAAACAATCCGAATCCGATTAGCGTATCCGCTGTAATCCAAAAGGTTTTCATGGAGCAAGGAAGAAGAAACACATGCAGATGAAGCGATTCAGAGCATCAATCAATCGATCTTCAAGAACAAACATATATACATCAAAACCCTAGGTAAATATTAGACGGAAATCACGCATCTGCGTAACAATCGCAACATGTGATGATTGAATCAATGCAAAGGAGAGATCAACGATTACTAACCAAAATTGAAGAGGAAGAGGATGATTCTGATTTTTGAAATCGAATTCAGCAACAGAGAAAACCCTGATCCTTCAAACGTTAACGTTTTGTTAGAAAGAGAGAAGAGAGATTTATTTATACAAAAAGGTGGGTGACATGGCATGTGTTATGAAAGGAGATTGAAATTGAATAGATTGCGGGCCATAATTTAATTCACGCGTTGCTGACACGAGTATCCAAAAGACCATACGGAAACTTAATGATTTTTTTAACCAAAGAGATAGCATCAACCAAGGATGAACTTGCGTAGAAACTCAAGTCCTTTCTAACCCAAATTCACGACTTTTAATTTAATCTACTTTAAATATTACAATTTACATTTTCATGTTAATATTTAAACCTGAACTTTAACTAAAAGATAAAAGTTGGTTAGTTTCAAATTGACGTATAGAAAGTTAATTAGATAGGTACTTTTTTTTGTTTAAGTTGTAATGTATTGATGGTATTTAATTTTTTTAAAATTACACCTGTCGTCTTTAATATTTTTTCAATCCTAAGGGTATGCGGTATACCGGCGTGGAAGGGGGTGTGGAGGGGAATAACGGCGTGGAACACCGCCCCCCCTCCGCGTTTTGGGTCCGCGTGATCCATTCCCGTGGAGAAGTCCACGGCGTTTTGGGTGGAGGTGTTGTGGGCTTCCTCCAATCATAATTTTCCATGTAATTTTTATTTTTATTTTTTTACTTTTAAACCAATGAAAAATAATCCACCATCACACACCACATCACACCATGTATACCCCTCTCACAACACCAAATGGTGTTATCCAGTCATCGTCCACATGGCACAATAACACCATCCTTTAACACCATGTATACCACATGCCCTAAGCGTTAAGTTTGTTTGTAAAATGTGTGTTTTACAAGATTTCCAAATTGCGCGTTGCCACGGGACCAAGCGCTTAAAGTGTTGAACCTATGACCTAAAAGTTATGTTACATGGCTACACCCGTCACGCCACAAAACCCCCCATTCGCAACGGAGACATGACATTGTCGTAGTTATTCTAAGAGCGTCTTTAATACTATCACGTACAATTATAGAATTTCCTCAAACCAATATACATTAAACAAACTAAACTCACTGTGAATAGTAACCACCATATCCAATTGTTTCACGTCACGTGATTTTGAAGCCAAGTGGTTGGTCAGTTGGATGCCATGTGGCATCAATTAATTCATTTTTTCTTTTTCTTATTCAAACAAAATATAAAATTAAAACGTTATTTGGTGGTCTAATAGGTATATTCATGGTATAGCAAATAGATTAGTGATGAATTTGTAGCGTAATAAGCATATACATGTAGTATAGATTTTTTTTTTACTATTTTTCTATTGCTAATGTCAACGAAATTAGCAAAGAAGTTTGATTTTAGTGTTTGATATTTTTTTCACTAAAAATTTGAACAATAGACATAACAATGCAAGAAAATATCTATTGTTCTCTTGTGGGGCATTACATGATCAAATCATAGTTTTGGAAACAATTGGGTTGTGCTCGTTGTGTTTTTTTTATGTGACATGATTTATGTAGCTATGACAATCTCAAACTCATTTACATACGGAAGAAATGATCAAAAATTGCTCAAAGTGTCCATTTTAAACGCATAAAACAGTTAAACCTCACAAAACAAAATTTTCAAATGCTTGATATAAGTTTTCAAATCATGTTAAACATATCCACTGTAAAAATTAAAAAAATCAATCCATCCCGACCCATTTCCATATTAAATCACGTGGTTTTACCACACCAACCTACCAATTACCATATGTACTATATTTATATATACATCGATTACTTTCCCAAGCATAATAAAACTGACATTACCATGTTCCAATGCATCAGTCTTGAATATGTGTATCTCCTTTATGCATAAACTTGACATGTGTATCTTCAACTTCATAAAAGTACTTGTAATACCAAAAACATGGCTAGATCTAATTCTGGTCAATAGAGAACATATTTGCTTTACGAACATGATGAGATATATCTTTGATGCTAATTTTGAAGGAAATGCATAACAAAAGCCTGAATATATGATTTAAATCTGCAGGCAATATAGTAATCAAGATTTAAGAAATGGCAGTGGTAGTGGCAAAGCTATGCAAACCAATCCATCATGTTCCTTCCCTTTCTTTCATCTTTCATCCCTAATACATACAATCTCTTCACAAATTTTCTTGAACTTTCAATATAGTGCCTCAAAAGAAACTTCTTAGGACTCCAATCATTTCTCACTCCTTTGAAACTTTAGTCAAGGGCATAGAACCAAAATCACCGATGAGATTACGCAAAGTTTTATACAAACTGAAAACAACATATGAAACAACATACAAAATGCCAATGTGCATTTTTAATGTCTCCTCATTGTGAAACTTGTAGAAGTTTCAATCTTAATTCATTGTCATTGTGATTTAATAAAAATCCTTATTTTTTATAATGGGTAAAAATGGGAAGTTAAAACAGATAAAAAATCATTGAACAAACTTATAATTCATTGAACAAACCTAGGGCATTTGTACTATATCCACGTCTAAAAGAAATCAGACTAAAAGAAATCAAACTATAACACAAAGGGGCAAAAATTGGCCAATTTAAGGCATACGCATATATGACTTGTTCTCAAATTCATACTAATTTAGTAACTTGCAAGCCTGATGCAAGGGTAAACTACATGAACGTGATATCCAAAATCGCTAAACATAACGGAAGAGAATTAGAATAAGAGAATAAGAATTAGATTCGAAAAACAAAAGGGATTTCATACCAGTTGTGAGTCAATCTTCAATTGATTCTCCTTTTATGGTGATCAGGAACTTTGAATCGGATCTTAGAGGCCTCGTATGCATGAAGAACACCCAATCTTGAAGATTTGATTTTTATCATAAATCTTCTCCTTAAAGCAAGCACAGTGTAGGAACAACCCATCAATTACCATCTTGGCCTCTTCCAATCTGTTCTTAATGAATAACCGAAATCGAAGGTTGAAGTAAATCGTGTAAATCCATTGTTGGAAATCGGTAACGATTCGAACACTTGTTCGATCAATTACAATACAGAATAACAGTAAAGAATGGAAACACAAGGGAGATAAAACAGTAAACGAAAAACACTACAGAATTATGATCACGAACAACAGCAATTTCAGTCCCTGCAAAACAGACAAACAGAGAAACAAAGCGAAAGGAAACCGGGCTTGTGTTAGACACAATTCCCTTAAACAGATTCGACGTCTGTTCCCAGGGTACACCGGTTCAAAACTGTGTGTACAGCCGGACGAGAAACTTGCCTGAAACGAAATCGGAATGAAGCAGCAGACGGAGATCAAAACAGCAGCAGCAGCACGACGTTGGAAACGATTTTCTGTGTGTCTTCTTTATGCCCAAATTCGTGTAAATATACACACCCATAGGCACACGATTAATGTCTAATTAATATGTCATTACTCATATAATTAATCAGTCATTACCATTGTAATGAATGATCGGTTTGGAATGCAAAAAGGTTTTGATAAACCAAAAGCCACTTTCTAGAATCTGCTCAAAGTGTTACGAAAATTAGCAAAAACTTGTCATGATCGGACACAGATTTTAGAGCTGCATTCGTGTCCGCAGGTCGCGCGGGCACGAGTTCGGAATTTCGGCTCGACAACCCATTTTTCGCACCCCCCTGCGCGAGGGTATGAGCTAGAGTAAAACATGACACAAGTGATGTCTAAAGCTTTGAGGTTTATCCTTATAAACCAATTCACCTTTTGTTCCCACACCAATGTGGGATAGCTCACATCACATTTTCCAAACTTAAACAAAAATTATTTTGAGATAAACATCTCATTCACACACATTTTCCAACAACCCCCCACATGAATGGAGGTTGATCTCAGAAGTAACTTAATCCAGATCGAATTTCAACAGTTGAATCTTGCATCCTTTGAACCTTCGCTCATGAAACACACTTAGTCTACTGGTTCTGAGTAGGCGGTGATGCCTTTGAACTCATCTGCCGTTTGTGTAGGCGACAATGTGCTTCACAGAAGACTCTCCTTGACAATATCAAGTCTTCATAGTTATGCTCGTTATGGTCATGAACATTAGCCTGGTTCTGCGAGAGCTCTTAGGTATTGTGCCCCCTCTCAATACCCTTCGAAGCGACCCCACTTCTCTCTCACATAGGTGATTCACCATGTGTGGCTGCATCAGCTGAATCATTAAAAGCCATAGACTTAACCTCGTACTTGTCACTTTTAGGAATGGACTAGGAGATGTATCGATGCCAATTATGCATCCCCTTCTTAAAGTGTGTGGAGTTATCAATTCTCCCCCCCCATAGTGACTTCACTAGTTCATACAATTAGGTTGTCCTATTAGGGGTGTTCAAAAATATCCGAGTCCGAATCCGTATTCGAATTATCCGAAATTCCGTATCCGAATTATCCGAAACTCGGATATCCGAAAATTCGGACATGGACTTGGACAAGAATTTACAAAATTTTCGGAAGTTTCGGATACCCGGTATCCGAAAATTTAAATAAATTAAAATTAATTTTATATTAAAGAAATAAGGAATTATTGAATACTTGGACTATGTTTGTCACACCCCCAAATAACCACTAACGGAGTTTATACCGTTAAGGGGTGCACGCAGACCAGGACCACAACCATTAGTTACAAATACTAAATGAACCAGAGTAAAGTTCAAGCATTAATAATAAAAACAGTTTCTAAAATATACGCAGCGGAAAAATAATTGTCTTAGCACTAACCACGTGCTTTACATAAACAAGTCATTGTATCTAAATTCCCAAGTTAAGTTTAATAAAATTTAAGTCTTCACATGCCATGCCAACCTTCAGCGGATACTCTTCAACGATCTGCAAAAGTGAAAACCACACAAGTGTCAACCTAACGGTTGGTGAGTTCACGGTGGGCATGACATGCATTGGCCCGGTCTCAATATCCGTATGTACCAACATATACATAAGTAATAAGGTTTTGCAAAATATTGCCGAGTGTTGAATTTTCGAATATGCACTAGTTAAGTAAAAGTTAAAGCAGTCAACCGATATCGCGGGTAGCTAATCCGGTTTCCATGCACTAAGGAAGTCCTACTAGGGCTGAAAGCTGACGTAACAGAGTGCGGCATTTGCCGTTGGTTTGTGCCTCCAGTTGTGTCCCATTTGGGATGCCCACAACTAAGAACAGGCTGATATTGCACTCCGTTCGGCCCCCGGCCGGTTGGCTACACATTTGTGTACCGCGGAGCAGGGTTTGT
Organism: Deinandra increscens subsp. villosa; assembly: GCA_039602395.1. Taxonomy (NCBI): domain Eukaryota; kingdom Viridiplantae; phylum Streptophyta; class Magnoliopsida; order Asterales; family Asteraceae; genus Deinandra; species Deinandra increscens. The sequence goes on along the minus strand of JBCNJP010000023.1, from coordinate 73,771,006 downwards.
CAAACCCTCAGTAGATCTACCCAACATCCCCTCGCTTTCCAGATCATCAGTACTAAGTTGAGGTCTTTAAGTTTTTAAGCATCCTTAGAAATCATGTGATATCATTTGGTTTAGACTTTAACCTACACTAGTCATATTAAAAATGTTTATTCCGGATTTCATCTGAAATCCCAAAAAGAGTTTAAGTGTCATAATGGTTGGTTCCGGATTTCATTTGAAACCCCAAGGATGGACAGTTGCAAGTGTTCCCCATAAAACACTCCAACTTCCATAACTGGTACCCCATTAGGCAATACCTCAAATTGTCAGCGTTGTTTTCCGTTTAGTATGTTCGTAGTGACCCAAACGGGCTCACAAGTAAAGGGTTTGTGAAACTCACCTTAGGTTGCTCAGCTACACTTGTTAATCCGATTTATGTTTGCTAACGAAGACCTAATAATCACATTAAGGTCTTAGGTGTTAGGTTGTGTCTAAACTTTAACTTAACGTCACTATGGCCCATAACATAGCACGTTGCAACTAAGACTCGACATACCGACACACGATACCGATGGTTGATCGTAAACAAGGGTTCACATATTACAGAAATTAGACATGTATCATCATGGCATAATCACGTAAGTCATGGCATAACATTTAAGCAAATTTCACAAGTTTAGATTTAGGTCAGGTCATAATTTCGCTAGCAATTTCGCTAGGTAATTTCGCTAGGTGCGCGGGCAGCACTTTCGCTAGGCTGTACCCGATGACACAGTTTCGCTAGGCTAGTTTCGCTCGAAACTGTTGGCACAGTTTCGCTAGCCTAGTTTCGCCCGAAACTGGTTTGAACTTTCGTTCAGGGAATTTCGCTCGGTAGATTCGCTCGAGCTGGTCTGGTCAGTTTTGCTAGCGACACTATAGTTTCGCTAGACAGTATCGCTGAATGAACATGTAAATTCGCTGGATGATTTCGCCCAGAGAACACACAGTTTCGCTGGTCGCGAAAAACATACGGATTTGCCTAAAAATCAACCTAACAGCTTCTGATCTTACATGCAATTCATTATTTAGCATACATAGGCATTTACCAACATAAATCAGCAAGCTTTAACACCTTAAACATGCATTTTGTCATCAAATCACCCAAAATACATATAAAACCCTAAAATGGCTAAAATAGCATAAATCTCTATCATGGCTGGATTTCATACGCAAAGTTGCTAACTTTATGATAGATCTAGCATTCCTAAGTATTATCTCAGAAGCATACAAGTTTTCATGAAGGTTTGATCATGCTTTAAGGAGAAAACACATAGAAAACACAAAATGGTGGTTTTTGGGACTCACGGTTCGATCTTTAGACTTGATGGATGATGATTCAAGGCTGAGATCTCGATAGCTCGGTGTGAATCTCGACTGACCAGAATCTCCAGGAGAAAAGAGTGTGTGTGTGTTTTTGTGCTAATGAGGCAAATGGAGAAACTAGGGTTTATTAAGTTTATTTATATCAGAGGCTAGTTTCGCTGGCAGTTTCGCTGGCCAGGCGAAACTAGCTCTGGTCACGTTTTAACTGATTAGCTTAGCTGGCTACCGGGCGACACTACAGTTTCGCCCGGTAGTTTCGCTGGCTGCACAACTTAGGCAAATTTTCACGTAATCAAGGATTTACAATTTGTCATGCTATTCATAATATTAAATCATGCATTTAAATCTCATTGCACATAATGACAACAATAAATGAACACATAGCACATGTGGGCGGGTTCGGTGATCAACCAAAGGACGTGGACGCATTCGGCCTGGTTAAGCATTAGTTACTAAGTTAACACTTATAACGTAACTAACGGATTTGTCTAACGGAAGTTAACCTTGAAATTCTCGGGTGTCACAATGTTTATTTGTTTTGTCGTTTTTTAGGTCGAACTTATGTTTATTTGTATTTGAAGACTTGGACTATGTTTATTTGTTTTATCGTTTTGTCGTTTTTTTTGGTTAAATTGTGGTTTTTTATAAAAAAAAACTGGATTTTCGGATATCTGTTTTAACTATCCGAGTCCAGTCCGAAATTTCGGACTTGGAATTGGACAACTAAAACTGATATCTGAAATTTTCGGATACCCGAAATTTGGATATCCGAAATTCCGGGTATCCGGTTTTGAACACCCCTATGTCCTATTGAACTCAAATCTTGGGATCTCTAGTCAACTGAGTTAGGTTTTTTTTCATATGAACTTTAATCTTTCAAGGGCTTCAGTCCCATTCCCATGGACGACTTCTGAACTAACTCTCTACTTAGGCCTTTTGTCAGCGGATCCGCAATATTATCCTTTGACTTCACATAGTCAACAATGAGAATTCCAGTAGAGATTAGTTGTCATATCGTATTATGTATATGTCTTATATGTATGTTCTTACCATTATACATTGTGCTATGAGCTCTGCCAATTGCCGATTGGCTATCACAATGTATACATATGGTCGTTGCCGGCTTAGGCCATCTTGGTATACCCTCCATGAATTGACGTAGCCATTCTCCCTCTTCACCAGCTTTATCTAAAGCGATGAATTCCGCTTCCATCGTGGATCTAGCAATAACCGTATGTTTCGACGATTTCCACGATATAGCTACACCTCCAAGTGTGAATACATATCCACTCGTTGCTCTGGAATCCTTCGTACCCGATATCCAGTTTGCATCATAGTGTCCTTCAATCACTGCAGGATATCTGTTGTAGTGCAGCGTGTAATCCCTTGTGTACCTTAGGTACCTAAGTAACCTCGTCACACATCTCTAATGAGTTGGACTTGGATTACTCATGTACCTACTTAGCTTGCTTACAGCATATGCTAAGTCTGGTCTGGTACAACTCATCAAATACATCAAACTGCCAATAATTCTTGAATACTCTAACTGGTTAACAGGTTGTCCTCTGTTCTTAGCTAGATGTTGACTTGTGTCAATGGGAGTTCTAGCTACATTAGAGTCATTTGCATTGAACTTTTCAAGAATTTTATCCACATAGTAGGTTTGTCCTAAAGCAAGTCCACTTTGGGTTCGTGTGATTTTAACTCCCAAAATCACTTCTGCTAAACCCATGTCTTTCATGTCAAATCTTGTTTTCAAGGTGTCCTTTGTTGATTTTATCATTTTGTCATTACTTCCAGCAATGAGCATGTCATCAACGTATAGACACAAGATGACATAACCATCTGGTGTGTCTTTCACATACACACACTTATCACATTCATTGATCTTAAAACCAGAATCACGCATGACATGATCAAACTTTTCATGCCATTGTTTTGGTGCTTGCTTTAGTCCATACAAGGATTTGACCAATTTACACACTTTCTTTTCTTGTCCAGAGTCTCTAAAGCCCTTTGGTTGTTCCATGTAAATCTCTTCCTCTAGATTTCCATTTAAGAAAGCGGTTTTCACATCCATTTGGTGAACTTCCAAATTCCTAATGGCTGCAATGGCAAGTACCAACCTTATGGAGGTTATTCGAGTTACTGGTGAATATGTGTCAAAGTAATCTAGACCTTCTTTTTGTTTGTATCCTTTGACCACCAGTCTTGCCTTGTACTTGTGTATGGAGCCATCAGGCTTCATCTTCCTCTTGAAGATCCAACGATGACCTAGTGGTTTACATCCCGGAGGAAGATCCACTAGTTCCCATGCATGGTTTTGTAAAATAGAATCTATTTCACTTTTGATGGCCTCCCTCCATTGAGGTCCTTCTGAGGAAGTTACCGCTTCACGGTATGTTTTGGGTTCACTTTCTACCATGTACGTGTAGAAATCAGGACCAAAAGACTTTTCAGTTCTAGCCCTCTTGCTACGCCTAGGCTCAACATCTTCTTCCTCAGTTTGCTCGTGTTCTTCCGGAACACGTTCTGGTCCTTCCAGAACACGTTCTAGTTCTTCCGGAACACGTTCTAGTTCTTCCGGAACTAGCTCATCATGAATACGTTCATTATCTGCCCCAACCGTATTTTCATATTCTTTTGTAATGCATGGAAATATATTTTCAAAGAATGAGGCATTCTTTGATTCCATTATCGTTCCTTTGCGAATATCGGGAATCTTGGATTCATGCACAAGGAAGCGATACGCGCTACTGTGATCTGGATATCCAATGAATATACAGTCAACAGTTTTGGGTCCTATCTTTTGAGCCTTAGGTAGTGGAGCAACCACCTTGGCTAGGCACCCCCACACTTTAAGGTATTCGTAGGACGGTTTTCTTTTCCACCATAACTCGTATGGGGTTTCATCTCTTTTCTTATGGGGTATCCTATTAAAAAGATAGTTTGCCGAAAGGATAGCATCCCCCCACAAGTTTTGGTTTACACCAGAACTCACTAACATGGAACTCACCATTTCTTTCAAGGTTCGATTTTTCCGTTCAGCAATCCCATTTGATTGGGGTGAATATGGTGCAGTGAGCTCATGTCTAATTCCGTTTTGCAAACAGAATTCAGCAAATGGTGAGACATACTCAGCAGTGGCAGAGTTACCCATGAAGAGCTTTTCTCCATTAGTAACTTCTTTGAAGGTGTTGAACAAGTTCTTATCAGCACACACATGGCAGGTGGCACCAGTGTCAACCCACCATTCCTTGGTATTCGAACCAACCAAGTTAACCTCAGAGATCATCATTGTGAGGTCAGAAATCATTGCAACAAGATTCTCATAATCATCAACCATATTGGCTTGACGAGAGACATCTTTCTTTGGTTTTCTACATTCATTTTCCCGATGACCTGGCTTGTCACAGTTGTAACATTTGCCTTCAAATTTCTTCTTCCCAACCCCACCTTTGGGTTTAAGATTAAACCCTTTCCCTTTGTTCTTCTTCTCAGCCCGTCCTCTATTTTTGTTACCTTTGGAGGGTGGGCCATATTCAACAATATTGGCCTTTGCTTGCTCGGGGACATCATTCTTCTTTTGAGCAAGTTTGTTGTCTTCTTCAATACGAAGATGAACCACAAGATCTTTAACGGTCATTTCTTTTCTCTTGTGTTTGAGATAATTCTTGAAATCAACCCAGCTTGGTGGCAATTTCTCGATCATGGCAGCCACTTGAAATGTCTCGCTAAGTGACATTCCCTCCGCATGAATATCATGAAGAATGATTTGTAATTCTTGGATTTGACTCATAACAGTTTTAGAGTCAATCATTTTAAAATCCAAGAACTTGGCCATCACAAATTTCTTTGTGCCTGCATCTTTGGTTTTGTATTTCCGTTCCAAAGATTCCCATAGTTCCTTGGCCGTGTTTACTTTACAATAGACATTGTAAATCGAGTCCGCCAAACCATTGAGCACATAGTTCTTACACAAGAACTCAGAATGCTTCCAAGCTTGAACCGCGCTCACAGATTGAGCATCCATTTCCCCTTCAGACACTTGGGGAGCGATTTCAGTCAAGAACCTCTCAAGGTTCAACGTTGTCAAATAAAACAACATCTTCTGCTGCCAACGTTTGAAGTTCAGACCATTGAACTTTTCAGGTTTCTCAGCGTGGCTTGCAAACGTGCTCAAACTTGTCACGCTCGGACACAGATTTTGGAGCTGCATTCGTGTCCGCAGGTCGCGCGGGCACGAATTCAGAATTTCGGCTCGACAACCCATTTTTCGCACCCCCCCTGCGCGAGGGTATGAGTTAGAGTAAAACATGACACAAGTGATGTCTAAAGCTTTGAGGTTTATCCTTATAAACCAATTCACCTTTTGTTCCCACACCAATGTGGGATAGCTCACATCACATTTTCCAAACTAAAACAAAAATTCTTTTGAGATAAACATCTCATTCACACACATTTTCCGACATCCATGATGGAAAAAATCGCAATTGCGTGAATCTTGACGGATGAAATCGCAATTGACGTTGAAGCAAATGGTGTAATATCTGATGGATGAAATGGCGGAAAACAGAGATATGAATCCGGTGAAGGAAATCATGTAATCCTTGATGGAGGAAAGCGCGAAGTGTAGATGTATGGAGGAACCGAGGAACAGGCGAATGAAGTATGTGTGAGGGAACATGGAGATGGGCGGTTATTGGGAAAGAAAAAGGGTTAAGTTGGACACGTGATTGAAATGAGAAGGGAAGACCATGTTGTAAAAGGGAAGCACGTGATGTAGGAACCAAAAGTTGGTAAATGTGTAATAGGGGGAATCCTTAATGCTAAAAGATAAAAATGTTCAAAATATGTAATGGTGGGATCAATTACTCAAATAAGAAAAAAATTTACGATTAACAAATTATTATAATACTAGGTTATAAATCTGTATATTACGCAGTGTGAAAATGAAAAAAAAAATTAATTAATTTATAAAAATTGAAGCACTACAAAGGCGGTGAACCTCAAATTCATAACCTTGAATATCAAAGTTACTTCTACTCAATACCCACTATATATACCTTGAGGTTTAAAAATCATCTAAATAATTTACCAAAATAATGGAATAGAGGTCGATCATCCTATTAAAATCAACAAATGAGATAGATAATCTATGCCATTGACTAGGTAAAACCTAAAGGGTAACATTTAAATCTCTCACCACTAAACAATAAGAAATTATTATCTTCTATTTATTACTTAATCAAAGTTAAAAAAACTTGGTAACTAATTACTGCAAATTTTAAAATCCTGGATAACTAGCCGTTTCTTATGTTCAGGCGGTTTCTTTATGTTCAAACCCATGATTGTTGTCATCTTTTTTTTTTAAACGACGACTTCATTAAAACACGGGAACACCGGCAAGCAAGACGCTAGAACCGGCCCCAAAAAACCAAACTTACATAAAAAAGCAAAACTACACCAAACATCCCAAGGGATCCCCCAACCCTTGGCTCTACAATTAACCCAAAAATAACTCAAAGATTTAATCTCCGACACCAACAAGCCCAAGGACTGTCTTCTCTTGTTAAAAATGATGTTATTCCGACATTTCCATAACACCCACAACACCAATCTACAAACCACATCCCACAGAAACATTTTCTCTTTTCTTGGCGGACCCTCCGGAAGCAGCAAAACCACATCCATGATGTCGAACACGAAAGCTTGGGGGACTTTGCACCACTGGAAAACTATGGACCACACCATCGACGCGTGGCTGCAACCAGAGAAAAGGTGGGTCTCCATTTCATCGCTTTCCTCGCATACAGGGCACACCACAGAATGAACCCCAACACCCCCTTCGAGCCAGCCCACATCGAGTAGGTAATCTACCTAACACTATCCTCCAAACCAACAAATTAGCTTTGGCTGGGGACAAGTTTGTTCCAGGGGATAACCCACCGAGAACCATCATCCTCCTTGCTGAGCAAAAGATTCCTCATACTCTTAACCGAAAAGAGACCTGACCCATCCCCTTTCCAAACCTAAGAACCCTCCTCCTGAACCAAAAAAGCATCCAACCTGATCTCTTTTTTAAGCATGATCTGATCCACCTTGGAGATAACCATCCACGCACCTGTCCCTCACCTTTTGACCGGCAGCAAACCTCTCACCCGACCTTCACCATGAAAACCGTCGATGACCTTCCGTCACACATAGTGGGGTTCTTATACATACCGCCAAAACCATTTGGTTAAGAGAGCAAGGTTGATAATTTCAAGCGGAACCAAGCGAAGCCCACCATCCTTTACCGGTTTGAGAATCACCTCTCTTTTAATCCAATGGATCCTTCTTTTCTCGGTACACCCACCCCAAAGAAAGTTAAAACGGATACTTTCCACCCTTTGGAGGACTTTGGCCGGCGCTTTAAAGAGCGAGAAGTAGTAAAGAAGCACGCTATCAAGCACCGATTTGATCAAGGTCAGTCTCCCAGCCATCGATAATCTCCTAGCTTTCTAACCTGACAATCTAGCCTCGAACGCTTCAATCATAGGTTTCCAATTCGACACCCAGTTTTGATTACTTCCCACTGACATCCCCAGATGGGTAAACGGAAGGGCAGCCCCTTGCATCTAAATTGGGCAGCCGTGTGAAACACCTCGTCCTCCACACAGTTAATACCAAAAAGGGAGCATTTTTTCAGATTGACTCTCAAGCCGGATGCCAGGAAGAACGCCCTCAACAGAGCACCAGCTTTGATGCATTTTCATCAGACCACAGGCCCAACACAAGAGCATCGTCTGCAAATAAAATGTTGGAAACAACCGGCCCCCCATTCGGCACCGGAACACCACTAAAATTACCCGCTCTACCTGCCCTTTCCATCATCCAAGTAAACGCCTCCATGACAATCAAAAAGAGAAAGGGGGATAGGGCATCCCCTTGCCTAAGCCCCGGGAACACTGAAATTCCCGAGACGGGGAGCCATTCATTAAAACCGAAGCTCTAGAGGAAGAGAGGCAACCACGAACCCAATCATACCATTTAGTGGGAAAGTTCATTTGATCAAGGATTGATAGGAGAAAACTCCCCTCAATAGAATCGAACGCCTTTTCAAATTCGATCTTAAATGACATCACCTTGCACTTGTATCTTTTACTCCAAGAGATAATCTCGTTCATGATGAGGGGCCCGTCAATGATATTTGGGTTGGCGAGGAGAGCCATTTGATTAACCGAAATATGGCTAGCCAAAACCTTCTTAATCTTGTTAGCCAACACCTTGGAAATAACTTTGGAAACACACCCCACTAAGCTAATGGGTCGAAAATCTTTGAAACCTTGAGGATCCCGAGCCTTAGGGACTAAATGGATGAAAGAGGAACCACAACCCCTACTAATGGAACCATTGTCGTGAAAAAAAAGAAAGGATATCCAGAAAATCCTTGTAAAAAAACTCCAAAAATGCTTGAAAAAACCAAAGTTAAAACCATCTGGGCCCGGGGTTTTCTCGCTACCACACATCTACACCGCCTCCTTGACCTCCTCCATAAAGAAAGGCTCCACGAGCCTCCTACCTTCCTCCATAAAGAAAGGCTCCACGAGCCTCCTACCTTCCTCCATTGTTAGCTTTTTAATCCCTTCACAGACCATCTTGGGTCTCAGCCCATTCCAACCTTCAAACCTCTTTTGAAGTATTTCCACGCTTCTTTCTTAATTCTTTGGGATCATCCACCCAAACCCCATCAATAGAGATGCCACTGATCCTACCATTACTAATATATTGATTAATCAGCCCATGAAAGAATGCAAAATTTGCGTCGCCCTCCACACACCATTTCGAAGGAGCTTTAATTTTCCCTTCCTCAAGCAAACTTGCTTCAAGGGATTTCAACACACACTTTTGGTCCGCCCATTCGTTGATCTCCGCATCCGACAGCGGACTCAATTCACCCAGCGCGTCAAACCAATTGCAATTTTTAACCAAGCGCTCCCTGTTCCCATCGATAGAAGATTTATCCTTTTTAATCCAAGATTGAATGGCCGATTTAATCAATCTTAACTTCCCCAAGAGACGGATATCAGGGTCACCACACCCCACAGCTTCGGAGTAAGCTTTGACCACCACCTCCTCCAGGCCTTTCGACTTGAGCCACGAACCAAAAAAACGGAAGGGCTTCGGCCCAAAATCAACATGAGAAGTTTGGAGGACCAAAGGGGAATGGTCTGACCAAAGTCTAGGCAAGGCGGTCAAAGACGCGAACGACCATTTCTCCTTGAAATCAAAGCAAACAAAAATCCGGTCGATCTTATTAAAGGATTTGTCGTTCCCATGTGAGTACGTGTACCACAATCCACCCATATGATACTCCAATATATTAGCCCTCTCAATAAACGCATTGAACCCCTCAGCCCCAGACGGATGAAACACTGAGAACAAATGATCATCAATCACACAGACTTTAATGAAGTCCCCAACCATGATCCAAAGCCCTTCCAATGACCATCTCACCTCCACCAAATCATCCCATAATCTTCTTTTTAAGCGAATGTCGTGGGGAGAGTATATATTAGCAACATTTACCTTGATCGACACACCCAACAGAACACCGGAAACCACCATAAAATGATAATTTTTAATAATTACCTCCACTTTAAGAAACGAGGGGTTCCATGAGCAAGCGAGCCCACCCGATCTGCCATTGGCATCAACCCAATCGTTCGCAACCCCTCCCCTCCCCTAAAAACGATCAAAGTGAATTTGCCCCCATCAAACAACTGGGTTTCCTACACATAGATGAAATTAACCTTGTACTTCGCCCTAATTTGGGAGATCCATCTACACTTGTCAGATACCCCAACCCCACGAGCATTGATTGCGAGTAAATCTATCAGATCACAACCGCGGACTCCTCTTCCAAAATTTGATTGCCAACCAAATCTCTAAACTCTCCCAAATTAATGTTGACACATTCACCGACCACCACCGTGTCCCCGACTTCTTTTTCAAACCTCGCCGAGGATGAGACAACCGGTTGAACGACGGCAGACACCTCCGCACAGGCCCTGAGGCGCAGTTCCTCAATCACTTCATCCGCCAACCAGACATCCTCCCTTTCCAACAAAGAAAGCGTTACCGGGTTATCCGACTCTCTCCTCCTTGGCAACCCATGGCGAGACCTACGAGCATCACCCATACTTTTTTTACCTTTTCCAGTCGGAGGAGTATTCAGATCCAAACTTCCAGATGAGGATTCAGAAGACTCAGTCTCCCCAAGTGGGTCGGCAGTGGGCTTAAAGGAACCAGATTTAGGAGCAGGCCCAGAGATCCAAAAATTAGGCGCAGGCCCACATGGCCCATCAAACCCTACCTCCCCAACGGTCTCCACCCATTCCCCATGCAACACACGTGAAAAAAATTTGGATGTCCTACCAACGTCGATTTCCATGCAAAGCGACTCCTCCACTACTGGCGACTTTTCTGCTACCTCCGGTGACTTTTCCACTGCCTCCATCGTTTGGACCTTAGAAACTTCCGATCTAATTCTTTGAGAGACTGGAAGCCGATACCCCCTCGAAGATTGAGTTAACGAAGTCCGGCACCCAGTCTTCGAAGTACTCCGAGGCATGACACACAAACTTTCTACCTTGCCAGATCAGGGTGACACTATCATCGATCCTCTTACACCCGTTAACCAGGATACCCATCGAGCTTTTGTTCATGATATTGTCGGTCTCATCCGCATCAGAATGATGTAAAACGACGCCAAACAGACCGCCAATTTTATCGAAGACTTGACCATACCAGAGCTGCGGAGGGACCCCATACACACGAACCCAGACTATCTTCTCCAGAACAAACGGTTGTCCTCTCCACACCGAAAAATTTTCGAATCAAGAGACCCACCTCTGCTTATCTTCAAGGAAATCCGACGCTTCACCCGAATTATGGAAGGTAAGGAGAATGGACAGACCCCCCCAGATACCTGATCTTGAACTCCACGAATTCTTCATTGCCAGGCAAATTATCTAGATTACAGAGGTGGGTAAGGTTCGCAGCACGACCAAGAAGAGCACACCCGGACCAAGAACCCAACACGGGGGGGGGGGGGGTGGCTAAGTTCCCCAGGTAAAGACATTTCCCTTTAGGTTGCTCCACAACAGGGAGGGCAGAAACAGCCGTAGCATACGACCGAACAGAAGACACTGCTTTGCCCGGAACAACCCCCAGATTAGGAGCCACAACAACGGGACGAGGGGTGGGCTTAGGGATCCGGACATGACCATTCAAGATCACCGGCACCCATTCTCTATCATATCTCTCAAGATTCACAGAAATCCTTGAATGCCCAATCTTTACACAGTTCAACACCCTTTCCAACTCCCATTTATCTTTAACCCTAGAAAATTTTATGAACCCAAACAACTCACCGGCCTTGTTTCTCCTACGTGAGATAAAAATGTCTTCCACCCTGCCAAACTGCTCACATTCAACTTCCAGATCCTTTCTACATCAACCCTCCGGTAGATTCGAAACGTAATACGAGACCCAGTTCGCACCCACCTCCTTCCGACCACCGTCAAAATCGGATTTCTTAGCCCTCCGACAAACAGGCACCCAAGACCCTTCCGCTCCCTTCATCTTCAGTAAACACACCTGAAGGAGGTTTTAATGTTGTCATCTGCTCCATGAAAAAGGACTTAGCTACATAAGAATTATCAACATGAATCGATTCCAAACTGATTGCAAGATTTGCTCACTTAATGAGTGAAATGCGTTTGGTGAATCTTACAAAAGAAGAAGCTGATATGAAAGAAAAGATTTTGGAGGCTTGCCTGAGAAATGGGAGAATTATGTCATGATGATCACTCATGATAAGGAATATTCGGGATTGTCATTTAATGGTCTGATTCAAAGAATCCAAGCAAAGGATATGGAGTTAATGGTGAACAAGTCACTTCTTGCACAAGTTCAAAATCCTGCGGTGTATTATGGTGACAATGATTCAACCATTAATGCTGGGAAATCTAATATTCTTAGTTCCACACCTCCTACAGCATTCATTGCAGGTAAATCTGAAACTCCTAGTTATTCTGCTGGTTGTACAGTCTCAATTCCTAGTTCTTCGACTCAGAATGCTTTGTCTGCTCAAACTATCGATGATTATAATGCTTTAATGTCTGCATTAGTATCTTAATATTTTGGTGTTATTACTGGTTCGGTAAGTAACGCAGAATTAACCAATGAAGATTATGATCATTTGGATGAAATAGATTTGAACTAGCAGTATGCTATGTTGGTTCGAAGAACGAAGACATTTTTCAATAGAACTGACAAGAAGAGATTGAATCAGGATGGAAAAATTGGTCTGGACAAGTAAAAGGTTAAATGTTATAAGTGTTATGTATATGGACATTTTGCACGAGAATGTCCGAGTTCAACTGAAAATAAATTGAAGTCTGGTCAACATGCTCATTTGGTTATTCATTCACCAAATGAAGCTCACAAGGTTGAGAAGAAATCCGTTTCTTTAGACGAAAAACTAACAGGAAATGTTTTGGCATCCAGATGAATTTGCCTGGAATGCAGATTCAGAAGCAAAACTGAAACATGCTCCATTTACTGTTGCATTGACTGCTCGTCATGATGATGATGAGAATATTCTAACTGATTCTGATTCCAATTCGATAATATTAATGATCAAAGAAGTTAAGGTCGAAGAATTAAAATGCCTTGAATGTGTAAGGTTGGGTAAAAAGAATGCAACTCTTGAAAAGGGTTCTGAATTATTGTCTGAAGAATTGTGATTCCAAAGAAAGAATTGGAAGAATTTCAAAAGAAAAATTATGAATTGGTTTGTGTTCATGAAGATGTTTTGAAAGAAAAGAGTCAGTTGGCTGAAGAATGTGAGAAAGCGAAAGCTGAAGCGTTAGATGCCGTACAAGATTTTGAAAATCTATTCGAGAAGAGTTATCCGGTTCAACAAAAGTATAAAAAAGCTAATGCTCTTGTGATTGAATCGGCTACTACAATTGAAAAACTTCAATCCAAGATCTCTACACTTCAAGATGAAAATGTTTTGTTTCGAGATAAGAATGAAGTTTTGATAAAAGATATTGAGATTTACAAGAAGAAAAGAGAAAGTGTGTTTGAGGAATTGTTTGCTGAATGTGAGATCCGGAAGTTGCAAACATATGAGTATGATGATCTCAATGCTAAATTTATCAAGTCTCAAAAAGACGTATTTGATGCTCAATAGAAAGTTCCTGAATTGACGCTGGAAATTTTGGAATTGAAAAGGCAAGTGAAGAATTGCAACTCATCGCCGAAATTGCTGAATTTCTTATACAAACAGGATCGGAGTGAAGATAGTTCCAGAAAGGATGATATTCACATGGTTCCTCAACCGGTGGGTTTATTTGAAGTTACATCTGCTCCTCTTGATCCAAAACATGAATTGCATGATTATTCAAAGTTTACCATTCCAGCAAAGAAGAAGAAAACCAAATCTAAGACAAAGCAAAAACCTTTGGGTGAAGCTCCAAAGTTTGATTCAGAGTCTATTTTCTTGGAAAATGAAAGTGTTTTTCATAAGGTTGCATCAAGTACTTCGTTTGGAACTGAGGAAGAAAAAGTTTTGGTTGAAAAGAACAAACTAAAAGACATCAAAGCAAAATTTACTAGAGAAGCTAAGGGGAGAGAAGCTTCTGGCTCTTCTTCGAGTTCATCAAAGACATCTGGTTATAAACACAAAGGTTTGGGTTTTCAGGTCAAGGAAGTACCAGTTAAAGCTAAGAAGCAAGAAAAAGCTGAAAAGATTCCCAAAGTTAAGGTTCAAAAGAAATCACCTCCTCCGAAGAAACAGTCATATTATTCTGGAAGGTCATCATCTTCAAGGAGTCCATCTCCTAGGTATGATTCTTATAACGATTTCTTTGATAACTTTGATTCTGATCATTCTTCTGATTTTCAAAATATAAAGAAATTTTCAAATGTTTTTCAATTTCGAGAAAGACTTTGTTATGCATGTCGTCAACCTGGACATCATGCTGCTGATTGTCCGAAGACTGCATATATTCACAACACTGCTAAATATGTGGATAACAAAGGCCAAATTTTTGATGAACCATGGTCTCCAAAGGTCAAATCAACTCATAAGTCGTCCTGGTCTAAACCAAGTACGCCAATTGATACTAATTCTGGTTCTGATCAAAAATTAAAATCTTTACAAATTTGGAAACCAAAGGTTGTTTCCCAGGCCAACAATGACTATGTGGAAGACACCGGGCGACCCGACGCTCTTGAATCGGGTCGATCCCAAAGCGACTAATGTTTTAATTGGTGTCAGCAAGTATTTCAGGAAGACCTATCGGTGATTGGAAAACTGCTGATTGTGGAATATCTGTGATAACTTAAATTGAATTTCAAAATCAATTTGGTTTTCAAAATGCTAAATTGCAAGTATTAGTGTTGGTTGATCAATTTCTGAATTGTTTTTCATTCCGTCTCAATTTGAGGGGGAGTTTGTTTTTGCAAAAATGCAAAAATACAAAAATAGTGTGTTGTTTTTCAAATGGTAAAAATGAAAATTTAAAAATAGAGTTTGACATTTTTAGGGGGAGAAATTTGAAAATGACAAAAACATTGAAAAATGAAAAAAACCAAAAACATTGAAAAATGAGAAATTGTATCCGACATGATTAGGAAATGATGGTACATTGGCTTACATCGTCTGGCTCATGGATAAACTAGATGAAAAAGCCATAAGACCACTTGATTGGTGTGTAAGGTAGGCTCGGCTAATCAGAAAGTATACAAATGTGATATACATTAAATCTGATGCTTGACCTAGTGGAGAACATCTCGATGCATATCTCACGATATATCAAGAAAAATATATGTGAAAAATAAAATGAGAAGTCACTGTGTATACATGTGTTCATTTTGCAAAGACTTAAACTTGTTTGATTTTCTTTATTTTATCAAACGATCGGACTTTCTCTGCGTATCGAAAGATCGACCTGATCGTTGTTCGTTTGACGTTCTATTTTATTTTCTTTGGTGTTTCGTATAGCTCATCGAACTTTCTCTGTGTGTGCGGGAGCACCGACCTGATTGTTGTTGGGTTATACAATTTCAACTTGTTTTATTGTATTTTTTTGTTAAATCCGAGGTCTTATCTGCGTATTGAAAGATCGACCTTAAGGTAGACGATTTAACGTTCTTATTTCTTTTTGCATGGAACACAGATGATTATATCATGTATACAATCATTATGTGATAAATCACAAAATGTGATAAGCAAAACATATATGAGTATGTCTGATAGTGTGGGGTACACTGGTCAAAGCAAATCTAATCAATACCTTGACATATCCAGATGTTATGAGTATGATTCTGTCCGAGTTTAAAGTTGGACAAACTATATCTGTAGTCGACATGACTTATGTGCTACAATAATCAAAATTGAAGTGTAATTCAGAATGTTATGTCCAATATGATCTCAAGTTGTGATCTTTCTCACAAAAGACAAAAATAGTGTCTGATTCTGTATTGCATTTTCTTTTCATATCAGAAAATACCAAAGAAGATTTTGGGTGTATTTTGATGTAAAGTTTCTACAAATCAAAAAGATTTTATTTCTTATTTCTTTTCGATTGATCAACACGGAATATGAGATCAAATTTTAAAATCAAAATATCTTGGAGTCTCTAAGAGACGTTTTGCGCCAAGATTATTTATGTTGGCAGGTTTCTAAGTGGAAAGAGAACATCACAACTTCAAGTCTTCTGAAGTTTGTTGATAAAGAGATTACACACGATGCAATATCAAGTATTCAAGATTGAACTCATCGTCAAGTCGAGGGAGAGTTTGATTGAAGATACAAGATACAAGTTTTAAGAGGAAATTGGATATGCACATGTCGAGGGGGAGTTTGTAGATACATCGTTCATGATCGTCATGTGAAGTATCAAATACAAGACAAAGATGTACAAGATTGTTGGTGTCCGAACCTTAGGCGAACTCTAAGTTCGGACCTAGACGAACTTTGTCCGAACTTGAGGTTCGGTTGGTCGTGTTTTGTCTAGTATAAATAGTTTGTCTTGTACAGCTCTTGTAAGCTCTAGGTCATATTTCTATCTGTGTACTCTGTGGTTCTCTGTGGTCTAATACAAAGTATTTTGTATTTACTCATTGTGTTTACTCGTTTAAACATTGATTTCGATACGATTGAGTAGACGATCCACCGCTCACGCACTTTCATAACTCCCACAAAATACAAACCTAAAAGGAGTTGATCAAACCATACACTACATGCTAAACAAACAGCAGTAGCATCATGTTATATATATGCACTATATGCAGTCTATGTGCTACATAGATTATGCAGGCACTCGAGAACACTTCTTCAATGGGTTAAAACTTGAAAGTTAGGGAAAGTTTTGAAAGGGTGGCAAAATAGCAATCTCCAACGTACTTATGGGTGTTTTGCACTTATATTCTTTTGTGAACACGTAGTTTACAAAGATGTATCATCCGCTTCTGTTTGTTATGTTTGTTCAAATCTTTTGTAAATCATAGTAAATCAACTTTTGCAAGTCCCATTGCTAGAAATATGTTTAGCCCCAATATTGCAACAAAAAAAAACACAGGTTTAGTTGGAGATAATGGTTATAGTTATATATAACAAATATTTTCATGACTATAACCTGCTATAGCTATAAGTATCAGTCAAAGTATATAGTTTTCCCACTGATCCAGGTTAGCCTATCATTTATTTTCTTCTAATTCTCATTTTTTAATAACAAATAAGACCTTCTGGCCTATTATTAATTACCCACATGACATGTCTATAGCTGTTTATTTCATAACACATATTTGTAAATCCTAGTAAATCACCTACTGCAGCTCCCTATATTACCTAAGTTGTAAATCCTTCCACTTGAGTTGTTGACCAACCCAAAAATCATATCTCTATGTTACTTAAGTAGTTAAGTTGTAAATCCTCTTACTTGAGTTGTTGACCAACCCCAAAATCATCTCCTTTGAGATTGTTGGTACCCTGAGAAGAAATCAGACATGGAAGTTGTACCCTTTACTTAAGTTGGTCAATAACTCGAGTAAAAGGATTTTCAATAGTTGATTTACAACTTAAGTAAAAGGATTTTCATTGGTCATTTGAACACATTAATTGCACCTAAAACTCAACCAAAATCAGTCATTCCAACCCAGTTAGTTGTAACACCCCGATATTTCCGTCTCGGTAATTACGTATCTTAATATGTTTACATATTTACTTTATTGTAAATACATGTTAGAAATGGTAATAAATGAATAAAACACGTGTTTGTATGATAAACAGGTTTAGAAATGATGAGACATGGATGATTACGTCTCGTATACGTGTTTAAATCATGAATACATGCTTATATGAATAGCATAAACCATTGATAGGAAAACACGTATGGAAATACATGTTAATAGTAACGAAAAAGTAAAAAGGGCCAAAAGCATAATTTATGAAAAGTTATGAGCTATACGGATATTATACGTGCCTATAATTATCGTAAGTATTTTAAGGCTTAAAATATAGTAAGAATATGTCCTAACATGATTCGTGACATAAAATGATGAATATTACAAAGTTAGACGGGTAGAAAGTGTAAACTGTGTAAATATATGTATATATATATATATATATATATATATATATATATATATATATATGGGTGAGGTTATTGTGAGAAGTTTAGTTTGGATAAGAAGGAAGTATAGCCATTAGATGTTCAATTAAATGAAGATCTATGGCCAAAAAATTTCTAGGTAGAATTAGAGAGACAACTAAATAAAACAATAGATAGAAGGGTAATTTTTGACTTTTTATCAAATTCCCCCCATTTTTAAACCTTCATAACTCTTAGATACGACATTATTTTTGTAAAAAAATTACACCATAAAAATGAACGTTTTTATCTTTAAAACGCGTACAGTGTTGTTATATATAAAATTAAAAAACATTTTTACTCTTTCTATTGTATCAAAATGTTTAGATCATTGTGTCAAAATGTTTAGATCTATTGTGTCAAAAATATTCAGATCATTGTGTCATATTGTGTCAAAATGTTCAGATCATTGTTTCATATGTTGCCAAAAATCGAAAGAGTATTTAATTTTATATATACAACACTATATACACTTTTGACACGACGACACAATGACACAATGATCTGAACATTTTGACACAATGACACAATGATCTGAACATTGTGTCAAAAATCGAAAGAGTGTTCTTTTTTTTTTCATTTTTTATATAGCAACACTATACGCGTTTTAAAGATAAAAAAATGCTCGTCTTTATGGTGTATTTTTTTTTTAAATAATGCCATATGTGAAAGTTATGAATGTTAAAAAAAATGGGGGAAGTAGATAAAAAGTCATTAAAAGTGGCTTTGACAAAAATACTTCTCCTTCCTTTTTTATTAGATCAATATCCAATGGCTGAAATTTCTTCTTATCCTTCTTACCCAAAACAAACTTCTCATTTGAACTTCTCCCATATATATATATATATATATATATATATATATATATATATATATATATTAATATACATAACCCGAACCCTCGAGAATGTTAGAATTATGTTTAATAAGGTTATGGAACATAAAATGATAGTTACATCAAAAGATACAAGGCTAATAAGCCTAAAACAAAAGTTAAGTGACTAAAAGTGTCAATAAATAAAAGATATGAAACATATGTATACGTATATCATCAAGTGTGTCCCGAGCCTTAAAAACTTTTATAAATGCACCCTTAAGTGTTTTATAGCATAAAATAACAGTTCATAGAAGTACAGAGGCTTAAAATGTAAAATAGAAGTCCAGGGACCAAATCTGTCATTCTGTGAAACTACCCACGCGGTACTCGAGGGAGGGCTCGCGGTACGCGACCCATAATAGCGACCAGATTCGTTTTTTTTTCGACTTGCAGACCACGTTTTTGACAAATTGACCACACTAACGTGTCGATTTCGAAGCTGAGTCACTTGGGAACATGTAAGGACCATGAGGCGCAGCTGGTAGTATAAATAGGAGCCCCGAATCGCCTTCTAAACTCGCTAATTTCGTGAATCATAACCCAAAAACCTAAAAACGCACCAGAACTTCGTCGGAGCAACTCTACGTCAAAATTCACCTTTGGCCACGAAAAAAAAACAGTGACCAAAGGTGTTTTGTCATGTTTTTTTTCATTCCAATCGACACCAAAGGTCCCGTCACCTTATGTATCCTACGACCACGTTACATTATCAGTGGTTGAAGCCACCTAGAAGCGTGGCTAAAGGGTACCAATATTTATTGTTGTAATCAAACAATTCTTCTGGAAAGCGTGGCCAAAGGGTCCCAACGGCCACATGTGTTTGTTTAATGTGGTATTTGGTATTATATGGTCACATATATTTGTGTTTTAGCCATGTACATTATAAAAATACGTGGCCAAAGGGTTGCTGAAATCATACATTTTGTCCCAATACGCGTGGCCAAAGGGTGGCAAAGACCATGTTAAAATATCAAAAGCGTGGCCTTTGGTATTTATGGTCACGTATATTTGTGTCTTAGCCACATATGTTATAAAAAACGTGGCCAAATGGGTTGTTGAAATTATAATTTTTGTCCCAATACGCGTGGCTAAAGGGTGGCAACCACCACGTTAAAATATGAATAGCGTGGCCTTTGTTATTATATTGTCACGTATATTTGTGTTTTAGCCACATATGATATGAAAAAACGTGGCCAAATGGGTTGCTGAAATCATACATTTTGTCCCAATACGCGTGGCTAAAAGGTGACAACGGCCACATTAATATATAAAAAGCGTGGCCTTTGGTATTATATAGTCACATATATTTGTGTTTTAGCCACATATATTTGAAAAAAAAAGTGGCCAAAGGATAGTTGAAATCAGATATTTTGTCCCAATACGCGTGGCCAAATGGTGGCAACGGCCACGTTAAAATATAAAAAGCGTGACCTTTGGTATTATATAGTCACGTATATTTGTGTTTTAGCCACATATATTTGAAAAAAAAGTGGCCAGATGGTAGTTGAAATCAGATATTTTGTCCCAATACGCGTGGCCAAAGGGTGGCAACAGCCACGTTAAAATTTAAAAAGTGTGGCCTTTGGTATTTATATATATGGTCACATATATTTTCATAATTACAATTAATTAAACTGCATATTAATTAATATAGAGAAACCTTAAAATCATATTATAATTAAAAATTAATGTACATACACTAATCAAATGCCGTTCAAAAAATAACATACACTAACAAAGTTTAATTTGTATAATAATTAATTATAATTTCTTGTCCGTGCTCATCAGCTGCTTCTGCTGGTTCCTTGTAATAAGTTTTTTGTTTATTAGATCTTGAGTCAGCTGGTTTGGTGTTAAGTACACTTTCGGCATCTTTTTCCGATCATTATTTACCTGGAAAATGACAAATAAAACCGATCAGACATATATATATATATATATATATATATATATATATATATATATATATATATATAGTTAATTAATTATAGCGGATACGATTAATTAATGTAGTAATTAATTACCCGTGGTTGTTCCAGTACTTTTTGAACCATAGAATGATCAACCGGCTGTGATTTATCTGACTTGTTATTAGAATGGAGGATCATTCGTTTGATCGGCCATGCAATAATATATTTATTTTCAACCTCCGAAAGCGTTGTTTTATCATCTAATGGGAGTGGTAAAAATGTTGCACCCTTATTGACCTGATAAACTTTAATTCTACGGCAACCAGGAGGTAATGGACTTCCATGAATCTTCTCATCTTTTTCTTTTGGTAATAATTCAGCCATTCCCACGACATTCAGTGGATCCCCCTCCATGTGCAACGTCGCAGTTTGGCACCGCTGGCACTACGTCAAAATTCACCTTTGGCCACGGAAAAAAACCGTGACAAAAGGTGTTTTGTCACGTTTTTTTTTCCATTCCAAACGACACCATAGGTGCCGTGACCATATGTACCCTACGGCCACGTTACAATATCAGTGGCTGAAGCCACCTATAAGCGTGGCTAAAGGGTACCAATATTTTTTGTTGTAATCAAACAATTCTTCAGAAAAGCGTGGCGAAAGGGTTCCAACGGCCACATGTGTTTGGTTAACGTGGCCTTTGGTATTTTATGGTCACGTATATTCGTGTTTTAGCCACATACATTATAAAAATACGTGGCCAAATGTTTGCTGAAATCATACATTTTGTCACAGTACGCGTGGCCAAAGGGTGGCAACGGCCACGTTAAAATATCAAAAGCGTGGCCTTTGGTATTATATGGTCACGTATATTTGTGTTTTAGCCACATATGTTATAAAAAAACGTGGCCAAATGGGTTGCTGAAATTATAATTTTTGTCCCAATACGCGTGGCCAAAGGGTGGCAACCGCCACGTTAAAATATGAATAGCGTGGCCTTTGGTATTATATGGTCACGTATATTTGTGTTTTAGCCACATACGATATGAAAAAACGTGGCCAAATGGATTGCTGAAATCATAAATTTTGTCCCAATAAGCGTGGCCAAAGGGTGGCAACTGCCACATTAAAATATAAAAAGCGTGGCCTTTGGTATTATATGGTCACGTATATTTGTGTTTTAGCCACATATATTTGGAAAAAAAAAGTGGCTAAAGGGTAGTTGAAATCAGATATTTTGTCCCAATACGCGTGGCCAAATGGTAGCAACGACCACGTTAAGATATAAAAAGCGTGACCTTTGGTATTATATGGTCACGTATATTTGTGTTTTAGCCACATATATTTGGAAAAAAAAAGTGGCTAAAGGGTAGTTGAAATCAGATATTTTGTCCCAGTACGCGTGGCCAAATGGTGGCAACGACCACGTTAAGATATAAAAAGCGTGACCTTTGGTATTATATGGTCACGTATATTTGTGTTTTAGCCACATATAATTGGAAAAAAAAAGTGGCCAAAGGGTAGTTGAAATCAGATAATTTGTCCCAATAAGCGTGGCCAAATGGTGGCAACGGCCACGTTAAAATATAAAAAGTGTGGTCTTTGGTATTATATATATGGTCACATATATTTTCTTAATTACAATTAATTATATATTAATTAATTAGTATAGAGAAACCTTAAAAATCATATATTATAATTAAAAATTAATGTACATACACTAATCATGACGCTGTTCAAAAAGATAACATACGACACTAGCTAATCAAAGTTTAATTTCTATAATAATTAATTATAATTTCTTGTCCGTGCTGATCAGCTGCTTCTGCTGGTGCCGTGTGATTTTTCTATTTATCACATTTTGATTCTTCAGCTGGTTTGGTGTTACGTACACTTTCGGCATCTTTTTCTGATCATTATTTACCTGGAAACATGACAAATAAAACCGATCAGATATATATAATATATATATAGAGTTAATTAATTAGCGGATACGATTAATTAATGTAGTAATTACCTGTGGTTGTTCCAATACTTTTTGCACCGTAGAATGATCAACCGGCTGTGATCTATCTGACTTGTTATTAGAATGAAGGATCATTCGGTTCATCGGCCATGCAATAATATATTTATTTTCAACCTCCGAAAGCGTTGTTTTACCATCTACTGGGAATGGTAAAAATGTTGCACCCTTTTTGACCTGATAAACTCTAATTCTACGGCAACCAGGAGCTAATGGACTTCCATGAATCTTCTCATCTTTTTGTTTTGGTAATAATTCAGCCATTCCCACGACGTTCAGTGGATCCCATTCCATGTGCAACGTCGCAGTTTGGCTCCCCTGATCAGAAGTGACATAATAATAATAATAATAATATTAATTATAGCATATATATAAACAATTAATTAATTAAAGTAAAAAATAGAATACAAAAATTGTGGTATATACTAATCTATACCTCTTGGATTACTGGCTGCAGATCGGTAGCAGCTGCAATGGCATCATAATTATTTGGTTTTTCCAACTGAAGATCACTCTTCTTAGGAGGTACTTCACGAGCTGCAGGTTTTGCATGTCTCTTATTCTTTTCCTAAATTGACACCATGTAATTAACTGATTAGTAACATAATATTAATTAACGATAACGTCAAAGCGATTTGTTAAATTTCTAAATTAATTATATATATATATATATATATATATATATATATATATATACCACTTCCTGCTCTGATGCCCCAGCATCACTGGCTGCAGCAGCTGCTGCTTCTGTCATTTTTCTCTTTCTCACCTAAAGACAGCATCAGCATTTAATTAAATGATCATATAGCAATTAGTTATAAGGGAAGTACACAACTGTGTAAATTAAAATAGTTACCCTTTCCTTTGGGACGCTGTTGTAGATGGAGGAGTGTGTTGTGATAGAGTCGCAGAAGAGACCTACAATTCAATTAATTAATAAAATCATATCGATCATAACCGGCTAAACATTAGTTAACTATCCTGATGAACTTTAACTATCCTGATGAACTTATCATAGCCGGCACAGTTAATTATTAATTATATTCCGGAACAACTCTAACTATCCTGATGAACTTTAACTATCCTGATGAACTTTACCTATACTGCTGAACTTTAACTATCCAGATGAACTATAACCAACACGGTTAACTATAACTAGGGACGCATGTTCATCCAGATGAACTAGCTAGAATCTTCCGGATCAACTCTAACTATCCCGATGAACTCTAACTATCCTGATGAACTTTTTACTATCCTGATGAACCTTACCTATCCTGAGGAACTTTAACTATCCGGATGAACTCTAACTATCCGGATGAACTATAAGTAGAGACGCATGTTCATCCAGATGAACTAGAATCTTCCAGATCAACTCAAATTCAGAACTGTTTCAAATCCGTACCTTATCGGCCGACCTTTGAGATGAGTTTGATTGAGTAGATTGTTTCCGCGATGTATTGCGCGCACAATTGATCATGTCCTACGTACAATTAATTCAATTAGTTAATTAATTAATAAATAAATAAATAAATATATATATATATATATATATATATATATATATATATATACTAGCCGTGTGCCCGCGCGTTGCGGCGGCGAGAGTGTATAGCGTGTTATTCGTCTTCTGTTCGCTTGTTATGGCGGCACGACAATTTACATCGAGGTATTCATTTTTTAGAACTCAAACAAATAACAACAAACACTCGAATTGAAACCCGCGCGATGTGGCGGCGAGAATCAATCAGTGCGGTACCTTTTCTGTTAGTTTACCAATCATCTCGTGATATATTGTAGTATGTCTTTTAGTTTTTCCATTCGTCGAATTGGTGTATTCTGTTGATATGTGTAATGGTTTATAGCGCTTTATTTGTATTTTGTTTGCGCGTTAGGCGGCAACGACAATTTGTAATACGATGCATGTATGTTTGGCGGCGTTGGCAATTTATAAGACTCATGACATAGGCTACAACCCACGAGATGCGGCTGCGGCAACAATCAACCAACACGGTACTTGTTTTCCATTGGTTTATCAACCCACTCGTGATAACGTCTGTTACTATTTTTATTCGTAATATTGTTGTAGTCTATCTATAAATAAGGAATTATGGCTTAAAAAAGTACATGAAATATAAAATTTAATATTAATGAAATTATTTGTTAATTAAAAACATACACGCTATTTTATGTTTTTAAAACTAAAACAAGCAAGTAATTAGAAGATCTTTAAAAACTCTCTTTTATATAACACATAAATACATTTGTGGTTTTTTACTATGTAAAATATGAACTACCATTTGATGGAAACACATGATAAATAAACGACTTTTTAAACAGATATAAATTATTATGTACAATTAAAGAAGACTAATATAAGAAGCCTTAGGAAAGTGGTGTGTAACGAATTCGACATGATCAGATGTGCAAACTGCTGCTAAAAATCACATGTATGAAGTAGCCATAAGCAAAACTTGTGAAACATTAAAGACATCTTTGCTTTCTTATGTTTATTATATACAAGGCAAGTCGTGGGGTATGGACCATATGCATTTCTGACTTCGGATATACGGACTTTGAATGAGATTCAAGATTCAAGAGTAGTACCTATTAGTAAAAGTCGGATACGTAAAATGTGACACAAACGTTACGGTGGATATTTCTATTACCATAGCATTACATAAGTGAATACCATGGTGTTTTTTTCGTTACATCTAAGAACCTGCCAAAATAAAGTGGAGATCTAAAACACACTGTGCAAGGTTGCCCATTTCTGTCAGTCAAAAAATTAGATATTTCTGAACATGTTTTTATTTTACGGGCGTAATGCTCTTCTTGAGCCAAAAGATGCCATGTCCCTTGAGGCGACTTTCTATCCGGCCTTCTTTTTTATCCTTTTGACAGCCCCATCTTTGTCACCTAAGTGTTAGATTACAGATTAGTTGCATATCATATATGGTAGCTAGATAAAGATATTATAGTATATGTACTAAAATAAAACAGTTAATTTAAATACCAACAGTTGACTTAAGCTAGCAACCTAAGCAATTTAAATTTACGCTATATAACTAATTAATGTGAACATCAGATTGTTAAGAACTGCAACAAAATTTAGGGAGGTTCAACAATGGCTGCAAAGATGTCACGCCAAAATGAAACCATTATATCTTGCGTACTCCTATTTCATAATCATCACAACCATAGCGCCTTGTAGGGGGTTGTTCTCTCATTTATATAATTGACAATAATTATATAAAAATCCTTTTATACCATACTTTTTTACCTACAACCTGCATTGTTTTATCATAATCCCAAATGAACTTATTCTCATACAATAATCAAGAACATATCACATAACTTATGTTAGATGAATTAGAAAGCATTTCATGATCATCAAAAGTTCAGACACAAATCTGAACTGCACGCCTATACTAATCAGTTAGTGTGGACTAAAGACAATTTGTATATTTGTGGTGATAAGTGTTGTAGCGTACCTGGAGAATCATATGCATGCTTTCTGAACTGCTTTGCAGCAGGCGTGGACTGCTTTTCTTTAGCACTGAAAAAGCCTTTGTTTCCCATAGGGAGACTTCTATCAGATGTTCACTGAAATATGAAATAAAAAATTATGTGATATATGAAACAATATAATAATCAGTAATAAAAAAATTATGCTGATTTTGGTACCATAAATCTTGGTAGAAGAGTAACTTAAAGTTGAGCCTCATAATCGTAAACTATATCAAAATTTGCACCAAAATTAAAATTATCATGGATAAAACAAAATAAATTACAGGATAATAAACAAACTTGTAACAATTTATGAAAGCAAAACTAATGTCTCGTAATCAGAATGCCATGAATAAAAAACAACATGTAATGATGGACCACACCTGTAAGTAAGAGGAAGACAAAAAACCCAATCCATATTGTGAGCACAAATTTTCAATTTCAGAGAGCCTTCAAAAGAATTAAAAGAAGCACATGCATTTTTAATTGTCAAACAAATAATAAAACTTGCCTCCACACATAAGAGCGGCATATTCCTAAATAATCAAAACTTATTAGCTGGTAATAAATGTTTTAGCTTATCTTACTCGTGAAATAATTCATTAAAAGGTCTGCGTAATCACTACAGCGGTTAACCCTGATGCAACATGAACTTAGTGTTACTGATTGAAAATAGAAGCTTGAATCAATCAATAAAGGCAATAGAAAAAAGGGTAAAAAAAGAATTTTTTGAATAGACGTTACACATAATACCTATGGTTGCTATGTTTGAAGTGTTACAGAGATTACATTTTGAGGACCAATGGACCATAAATCTCATATGACTGCTTCTTTTATCAATTTCACCTTCATTTATAGAATTTTATCTATTTAAAATTGTATAACAAATTGAATCATATATTTCACATAAAATTGAGCAATTGAGCAATTGAGCAGTAAGTTGTTTTTTCAAGAAAAGAAGTGTAGAAGTTAACATTGTGGTTACATATAGCCTTAAATGAACTGAGATTTATTCTTAACTTTTCAATCTCATTTTATCATGAAAATAAAAAAGGACTTTAATTTCTACTAACAAAGTCTATAACTGCGGCATACCAACTTTGCCTGTAATAACTGGATGATGATCAGGCGTTCCTTTTTAGATTCTTCTAAGATTTTTTTCAGTAAAAAACGAATAAAGTATGATAAGCTACAGAGAGACTTGTACCTGAAACCTTTGAAAGAACCTTTTAAAGAGAATGAAAAACTCCAACCTCCAACCTTTGTAAGCAAATGATAAACTCCAACCTGCAAAACCAAAGCTATTTATAAAGAAGACTGAAAAGTTTTATAAATTGCATAATAACAAAGATACAATTCAGAATTTTCTAAATGTTTGGAGCTTATTTTTATAGTAGTACATGATCAAACTGATATAAGTATACAACTGACCCCATGTGGCTGCAGTTGCTGTTAACATATACCCATCATGCATCTCATCTTTTATGAATACAGTGACTTGGATACAATCACAAGTTCACAACCTAGGATCATATATGATGATGATAATCAACTTCTCTGTAAGTAAAGTAAATCTTTGGGAGCCTCTTCGAATTTCAAGCCCATTTCTATTTACAAAACAGGCAGATTTCTAGATTTGTCAAATCAACAACACAACATCTTTTAAAGGTCTTTTATACTTCTCCATTTCACAGTTTAAATATTTAACCCCCTCATGAAAGGTCTAACCCAAAACTAACTTAAACAGAAAACATAGATCACAGTTTCTGAAATATTTAACCCCCTCATGTAAGTTGAGAGAACCCTTAAGTATTATTTATCAAGCAAAGCTTTAATCAGATTTAAACCAAAGATTAGATCTTGAAAACTTAAAAACTAACGTAAACATATATCAGATTTAACCCCTCTTGTAGGGGGGCATGAAGTTTGAACACCAAAATCACAATTGAGATTAATCATATAGAGTGTAATCTAACCTACCAGTGCCGAAATGTTGTAGTCTGAAATGCTGTAGTATGAATTCTTACATTTTTACCAATGTGTCAAATCCTTGCACAGGTGAAAACGCTGGTGTATATTTTTTCTTTGTCTTCTTTACACCTGATTAAAGTGATAAACATATTGTACAAGTGTTAGTAATAAATTCATATAATGTATGGCAAAAACTGAAAAGTCATTACCTGTAGACAATACGGCCGACTTGTGGTATGTCCGGATTATGTCTTCAATCATACATAATAAGTTTAAGGCTTGAGAAAATGATTATAATTATCATTATGCTAGAACCTATAGAGAAACCAACCTCTCTTGGCAACGGATATTTTTTCGATTCAAGCATACGTACAACATGGCTCATTGTGGGAATGTGGGTCTCTTGTAAGAGTGGGGGTTAACAATCAACAATCAAAGCAAAGGGCAGAACCTGCAAAAAATCAGTAGAAACATAGACGTTAGACACAAACAATCAAAGCCAACAACAAGCATTTTAAGAATTGAAGCAAATCAAGATGTCAATCTTATATAACGTATTCAGATGAAGACTATGATCAATAAAAACTCATTTCTAGAAAGCACTAATAAAAGAAAAATTATACTTTAAGATAGAAGTTAAAGTTATCATGAAATCATGTCAATTTTCAAATGAATACATATGCACTGTTCTCAAAACCATTAACTAATTTTATAAAATAAATTAATTAAGCCAAAACTGGTAAAATATGATTGATCTATGCATAGATATTCTATTGAAATGATTTGTCAGGTCTACACAACCTCAAAACTGAACAGTTTTAGACCCAAAGACTGTAACAAAAAAATGTCCATTTAAAAAAAAAATTAGCATAAAACATGATCCATTGTTCTGACCCACATGATCCGTTGTTTTGACCCATTTTTTAACCCGACTCACACCCATCAAGATTAACCCATACAACTTTATATAGTAGAAGATTGGTTTTGAGATGTAGAAAGAGGTATTTAAAAGACCTGAATGTGTAGAAATAGCTGCTCTTGAGTTTGAAGGTTTTGTCATCAACTTCACGAAATCATTGCAGCCAAGGGCCTAAGTGCACCCACTGGAACCTATATACTAATAAACAAAATAAGCAGATTATTAATTAACTATAAATAGTTAATTTAATTAGTTTATAAGTAATTATAATAATTTTAGTGGAGAGACTAATTAGCTGGGATCTGTCATCTGTGGTTGTGACGTGACCATGGCTGCACCAGAGACATCACAGCAGTCAGGGGCCTAAGCCATTTTCTGGAAATAGCTGTTAACCGTATAGTTACAACCTTCCTTAATACAAAATGCAAATCTGAACATTAGTTAAACCCTCATTCCTGGTCTTTAACTCGACATGGAAAGATATTAATTAAAAAATAATATGAAATGACAAAAGAACCAAAAGAAATATCATTATGGACATTAGATGTTTGCATCAAACAGATAAAAACGCTCAAAGACTACCTATAATAAGGAACACCGCTTCAACTTGATATACAACCCCTATTCTCGATTCTGCAACAATAAAACTCAATCAATACCCAAGCAGTGTTTCAGCCTGCAAAAATTTTACTTTTATTAAGAATGTTCACCATCAATTTTATTAAGAATGTTCACCCGAAAAATTAAACCCCAAAACCAACTAAAGGTGAGCAACGACAAAAAATGGACTAAATGTGACCAACGCAACTGTGGAACTCTAAAATGATATAATCGACAAACATAACCGTCAACAATAACAAAACTTAGATTACATCAGAGATTGTGTTGGGTAAAGTGGATTTCTTAAGAATTGGAGTTAAAATTAGAAAAATAATGAAGATCTAGCTTACTCAGCAGGAGGAGGCGGCGAGTGGTGTTCGAAGTTGATTATTAAAACCGTTGTCTACTATTATGTTTTGATGCAGCAATCTGAGGGTTTGAAATTACGGATCTAATGAGCGTTAATAAGAACAGGCTCACAAAGTCACCATATTTGATATGAAAAATGGTGTATTGTTTCTATAAATCTGAGCTATTTATCAAAACATTTAAAAAATGACCCATTTATTGAAACAAAGATGTGTGACCAGTTTAATAAAGCTGATCATTTGACTCGTTCAATAAAAGTGACCCATTTGATATGTGACCTTTAAAACTAAAACTTTTTAGCTGCAAGAGATGAAACAAAATTTGGATCGGCACATTTAATAATTATATGCATCAGCATCAAACAATATAATTACATGTTGAAGTAATATTAATTAAAAAAATATATTAGAAAAGTACCTCAGTAGAACAACAGCTTCTTTTAGTCTAACAATTAGTTCACCAGCAGCCACGACAGCTTCATAAATATCCCTTAAATGCTGACCAAGAATACCAGAACACACGTTTATCAAACCAAGATAACAAACATTTACCAAAAGATTGGTAGCATGGGTGCTTAATAATCCGAAACGCATGCCTAGCCACCTTGCCGTCTTTCTTCATCACAAACTCATCCAAATATTTCTCCATATTTACAAGGTCAAAACACTCGCGAAAGAGACATCAAACACATGTAGAACCAGCTTTGCATAGGAACTCTAAAAAATAAACAAAATTTGAACTTGCAACACATTAAAGTGGAAATGAAAACCCAAAGAAGTGTGGGCAAAATCATCAAAGGAGTATTGATGCCATAAGGGTTCTATCCCAACAAAACAAACCACAAACCTTCTCGAGGAGGGGACCGAGATAAACTTGCAGGCTTCATTGACACTGTTTATGGTGTGAATCACCTGTAAAGCATTAGCAACACAGTACATAAATGATCAGATACATAAAAAGTCCTATATAATAATAAAAATATAGGAACATAAATCTCTTAAATGAACAGAAACTTCACAACACAGTACATAAACGATTAATTCTATTCAATTAAAGGCATATAACAAATATTAAGAACAAAATCGAAGAAGAGCAAACAAAATCACAAACCTTGAACAGAGACGGAGAATAATCACGCATAACCAATAGCCAAACAGTAACACACGAACAGGCCTGCACACGAATCACTAACTTTCTGCGATTAAGATATAAGTAGAGAAATCAGATATTAGCCCTCGAACCTGAGCAAAAGATAATGAAGATCATTAGGGTTCCTAAAAACCAAAAAAACTTGAGAATGAAAACGACGTACACCTGGTGTTTAAAAAACCCTAACTGATTCTTCGTTTCATTGATGAGGCAGAAGAAGCGCTGTGAGAGAGAGAGAGAGAGAGAGTGCGTGATACAGATGAAGAAGCGCTGAGAGAGAGAAAGAGAGAGAGAGAGATACAGATGAAGCGTTGGTACCTTGAATCGCCATTCCTTTTTAGGGTTTTACATTACAAAATTTCGTTTGTGTGATGGGTTTATCGAGATGGAGATTTCGTGGTATTCGATTGAACAGGGATATCGAGGTGGTAATTGATTGAAGATGGATATCGAGGTGGAGACGGTGGGTGATGGCCAATCGAGTGGGAGAGACACCTGAAGAGGGATAAAGAGGCGTGCTCAAGACAGCAAATCTGATTAATACCTATATTAACCTTATTTTTTTTTAAGGACCGACCTTTTTAAGTTTGAGGCTTTAATTTTCATGCTTCAAACACTTGTACACTCCGCATGAACCCTTGTACGCGTCTTAAGGATTAAGAAACTTTCATGACGAAAATGCCCTTTAGGGCAATATGTATTATATATAGTAATAGATATATAGTTTGTCCCTTACAGACGCTCTATGAACTTGTTTATCTTGAATCACAGACTCCATAGCCGCCATAAGCTTATCAATTCTCTCATCCTGTGATTTAACCATATCAGTGAGGCGCTCAACCTCTTGATCCTTTTTCTCACGCAGCTGTCTTTCATTTTTTAGTTCCGCCTCAAGTTTTTCGATCTGTTCTTTCGATCGCCCTTTTGGAGCACCCCAATATCCACGGGAAGTCACTCCATACCCAATACCTTTTAGGTATCCACCCCTTTCCTTGCCAAGGACCAGTGTCAGGGCATCCGTTCCCGG
>JBCNJP010000023.1:73651615-73738098 GCA_039602395.1 Deinandra increscens subsp. villosa | reverse complement strand
ACAGTATGATTTTTCGATCGAAAAAAGGGTATCTGATCGAAAAGCGAGCTTTTCGATCGAAAAGTAGACTTTTCGGTTGGATCGAAAAGTCGGTCGAAAAACCATATGGCCTGATCGAAAAGCCGATCGAAAAGCGTTACCCGATCGAAAAGTATGATTTTTCGATCGAAAAAAGGGTATCTGATCGAAAAGCGAGCTTTTCGATCGAAAAGTAGACTTTTCGGTTGGATCGAAAAGTCGGTCGAAAAACCATATGGCCTGATCGAAAAGGGGTTTTCGATCGGAAAGGTATACCCTGATCGAAAAGTAAGCTTTTCGATCGAAAAGGGGTATCCGGTCGAAAATTGTGTCCGATCGAAAAGTGTTACCCGATCGAAAAGTATGATTTTTCGATCGAAAAAAGGGTATCTGATCGAAAAGCGAGCTTTTCGATCGAAAAGTAGACTTTT
The DNA here is from genome assembly GCA_039602395.1 of Deinandra increscens subsp. villosa. Classification (NCBI taxonomy): domain Eukaryota; kingdom Viridiplantae; phylum Streptophyta; class Magnoliopsida; order Asterales; family Asteraceae; genus Deinandra; species Deinandra increscens. The sequence goes on along the minus strand of JBCNJP010000023.1, from coordinate 73,737,649 downwards.
CGGTTGGATCGAAAAGTCGGTCGAAAAACCATATGGCCTGATCGAAAAGCCGATCGAAAAGCCGTATGGTCCGATCGAAAAGTCAATCGAAAAGCCACATGGCCCGATCGAAAAGTCGATCGAAAAGCCACATGGTCCGATCAAAAAGTAGGGAACCAAGCCACATCTTTCGATCGGAAAGTGAGTCGAAAAGCCATATAGCCTGATCGAAAAGTCGATCGAAAAGGGCCATATGGTCCGATCGAAAAGTAGGGAACCAAGCCACATATTTCGATCGGAAAGTAAAACGTCTGGTCGAAAAGTAACCTTTTCGATCAAGAATTTGTATCTTGATCGAAAAATGTATAATCCCTCGAAATCAGTTAGGGTTTTTAACATGGTTTTCCAAAACTAAATCTGATTAGAGTTTTGTGTTTGTTTTAAAACCGATTTTCATTATGTACTTAAAAAGACATATTAGGGTTTCACGATTTTGAGACAGAATCGAAAAGCCCATTTATCTGATTTCGAAAATTAGGGTTTTGACGATTTCAGAAACATGATTCGATTGAGCAACATATGCTCTGATACCACATGTTGATCGAATCCTGAAATCGTTAATATAAACAGATAATAATATGTAAAGATTACCTGTGGTGAACTGATTGAGATCAGCAGCAGTCAGGTTGTCCATTCCTGTTAATAACCTTGGTTCCCCTTTAGGATGTATAGTTTAGGATGGGAAAAGGATTCGTGAAGATCACGAATCAGAGAGAGAGAGAGAGAGCCGAGATAGAGAGAGAGATCGGTTTAGGGTGGTGGTGATTAACCTTTAATCTCTCCCTAAGAGCCTCTATATATAATACACCCAAGGGGAAACCCTAGCCCATCTAGAAAGGGTAATTACGTCCATCAAGTAATACCAGATAGGGTTAAAACCGTAATTGATTATTTAAGATAAATGATTAAAGGACATAAGATATTTATTTATATATATATACCGAAATATATTAAGATATATAAATAAATATTGTCTTACATGGACTTCATCCTTAAAGAGATAAATGCTACTAGTTTTCTTTGGGTTAAATATAGGCTCAAATTGTATAGTCTAGATTGGGAGAGTTGGGCCAATTTCTTGGTGTAGTTGTTTGTATAGTTTTGATGTTTGGTGTTGTGGTGTTGGTGTTGTTTTTTGGCCCGTTTGGCGCGTTGCTCGGCGTGGTCTTTTTTAATGATAGTTGCCTTTCAAAAAAAAATCTATAGCCTTTGGGAATAAACCCAACTCACCAAGGATGTTCCACAAAAGCATATTATTTTTTATTTTATTTTTCTGTCGATCAACGAGACTCAGCGGGAAAAACGCGTGGGCGTATCCAAGTAAACGCGTGGCTGCACGACGTATCCACTACACGTCTATCTATTTCTCTCTCTCTCTATATATATATATATATCTCCAGCGATCGTGTTTATACTTATCTTATATCTCTCTCTCGCCAGGCTTGCGTTTGCCCAATTTCTGCTTCAAAACCTGCAAATTTCAAACCAAATCATCCGGTAACTACTTTCACACATATTTTCATCCAATTTCATAATGATGATCATCGCAAATCGTAGTCTAATTTATCTTTAGCATCTGTGTAAATTGATGATCGAATGCCTTAATATTTGTATTGCGATTCTGTGATCACTCGATTTTGCAGCACTTTCTTTCTCTTGATTATTGCATAACGATTATCTGGAGTCCAGATCATGGATAGCGTGTAATTATATCTGTTTGTTATGCTGTGATGCGTACTCAATTTCGAGAGTTGGAAAATACCTTAGATCCCCAATTTTGCGTCTGAAATGCCCAATTTTCAGACAATCTTTTAATCTGAAACTGGAAATTGTCTATGGAATCAATTATATCTTTCTTTCTGTGTTCATGAATCCTTGTGGGCTTTTGACAACAGAGGTTATAGGATGCTCTATTTTTCTTTTCCAGTTTTACCAATAATTTTGGTCATAAGATTATATACTGCCATCTCAAATGGGAAAAGGGGAAGTGGTCTCTCAGACTTGCAACTTTTAACATTTTTAGTCGTTTTAGGCCCTTCTACATTGAATCATTATCTTCTTCATTGTGCCCACTATTCATGTATCTAATGACTCAAATCCTTAATCCATAATATAGAAGGTTGCTGAATCTTGTATAACCACCCTGCCTTTTAAAGCAGGGCTAATTTCAGGTTTTTTGTTTTTGTTTTCATGAAGTTAAGTTTAATCTTGTAATATTTGAATTTGAGATGGTAGACTGTAGTTTCTTTGAAGATGTCTGATCACAATAGAATAGTTGAAGAAACAGTTATAATAGTAATTCATAATCATTTTATTCTGGCATATACTATTTATCTCAGAACATTCATTCAAAATATGTGATCTAATTCCAATACATGTTTTCAAATTTGGGAACTAACTTTCCTCTTCAAAATTGTGGTTGAAGGTAATACTAATTAGCAAAAGATCATGGGTGGAGGAGAAAATCATGACAATCAGGACAAAGGGCTTCTCTCTAATTTAGGACATGCTGCTGCTGGATATGCACAGAACCAGCACCATGGTGGAGCATATCCTCCACAACAAGGGTATCCTCCACAACAAGGATATCCCCCGCAACAAGGGTATCCTCCGCAAGGCTACCCACCACAACAAGGGTACCCCCCACAAGGATACCCTCCACAACAAGGGTATCCACCAGCTGGCTATCCTGGTCACACCGCTCCACATAGTTCAGGAGGTTAGTTGTTCTCATCATCATCATACTTGACATTTTTTTCAAGTTTCGCATTACATTGCAATGCCAATTCACTTGCTAACTATATCATGAAATCTCAATTGCAAATTGGATGGTTTTCTGTTCTTAGAAGAAATAAATATCTTGTAGCTTAACAAGTATTTAGAGTCACAATTATTGGAGTATAACAAAGATTGTCCACAGAAAACAAACCTTCTGTTCTTGATTCTCTGAGTTTCAAATTCCATATAATATATCCTGCTGTTAATTTAGAAGAAATATGTGAGACCATTCTTTAATACAAATATTCCTTTGATAAAAAGACAAATCAACGAGATAGCCTTATCCTGATCGTTCAAAAGCAACGAATATTAGAATTCGTATCAACTTTGACCTTTCTGAAAAAAGAATATGTAAAGCAAACCTTTTTATGGGAAAGCCTTGGTCTAGAATTAAACTCTTTATGCTTCTTTTAAGTCTTTATGCTTCTTTTAAAGGTGAAAGTTGCATCATATATTGTCTTTTATTATGATGCTTTCAACTTGGTGATCATCATGATCATAGTCGTAATCTAACGTCCATATGTTTATCAGGACATATGCCTGGTGTCGGAACTATGCTAGCCGGAGGTGCAGCAGCAGCTGCAGCCGCATATGGTGCACATCAGCTAACATCTTCTCATGGGCATGGCGGCCATAATGTTACACATGGAGCCCATAACATGATTCCGGGCATGGGACACTCGATCCCGGGTGTGGGACACTACAGTGGCGGTAAGCACGGTAAGCACAGTGGTGGCAAGTTTAAGGCTGGTAAGCATGGCAAAGGTGGGAAGCATGGGAAGTTTGGAAAGCATAAGGGCAAATTCTCTGGGTTCAAGAAATGGAAGTAAAAGTTGATGTATATATTACTCTTATGATTATGATATGTTTAACTTCCTAAAAACCAAGTTTCTTGGCGGTAGTTTGGATTGTAATTTCCGGGTTGTGGTTTCTTGACGGGTTTTATCGCTCGGGTTTAAGATATTATGATAATAAATAATACATTTAAGAGGGGATTGTTTTTCATATAAATTTTTAAGTGTTTAACAAGGTAAAATTGCTTTTGATAATTATTGGATTAAATATGAAAGAAAATAACTAAATAAATAACCAATAACGAATTTTTTTCTTTTAGAAATCTAATTATAAAAATAAATAATTCAGTCTAACTAGATCCTTAAAATTATATCTATTTAAATATTATTTTATATTTATGTATTTTATAAACTTTTGTTAACTTTTAGGTGGCGTTTGGTTCACGGAATGCAATGTAATTGGAATTGTAAAGTTTTCCTTTTAAAGTTGTGCTTAAGTTGGGTAAGGAAGGGTTTGAAATACAATGAATTCTTTTAATCAATGGAATTTAAGGTCATGTAACTTTCCTTCGTTAAAGTGAAGGATTTCTAAATTCCATTGATTAAAGGAATTCATTGTATTTCAAACCCCTTTCTTACCCAACTTGAGCACAACTTTAAAAGGAAAACTTTACAATTCCAATTACATTTCATGAACCAAACGCCACCTTAGTGTTTTGCTAGTATTTGGCGTGTTATGTTTCTTGTTATATTGTGCGATGCCCCTCGAGTGGTAATTTATGTATAATAAATATGTGATTTCCATGTGTTTGATGTTGGATTGGGTTAGAGGCCCAATAAATGTCGGAGAAATTTCGGAATTGTTGAGTACACCTGATAGAATTTGAAGTTGTGATACATTTTTAAATCAAACAAATAAAGTGGTTACCAAGATCGGATTTTGATTTCTAGATTATGAATGGATCTTTGAGTGTTGTATCAAAGAATGATCGATCTTGAATCTCAATTCTAAACACAAAACATAAGGAAGGGGTGTACCTGTAGTTATTTGATAACTACGTCGATTTTGAACAAATTACATATTTAGTTTCTTAAGTTTTAATTAATGCATTTTTAGTCCGGTTGAAGAGTTGAGGTATGTATTGGATTGATTTTTTGTGAAATGATGGTGGTTGTTTAAGGATTGGTGAGTAACGAAGGTGCTGGATTAGGGTTTTGAAAAGGACACATTACATCCGTTTATGGTGATTTCCATTGTGTCATCTCACAAGGTATATTTACTTTTTAGATCCATGCTCTCGGCGGCTCTGTGTTGTCTTCTTCGTTATCTTGGCGGCGTGGTCACACATATACCAGTGAACATACAAACCCTAATTCGCTTTGATTTTGGTTTTGATTTCCCTTGGCCTTTTATGTTGGCAATAGAGATCGCAGAGTTTGTGTGTTGGTTGGGTACTGTAGGTAAATCCCTTGCATTATAGATTCTGTTGGGAAATTGATGGAAACCATGGCTTTTTGTTTTTGGTTTAGGGTTGATTCTTACTGTCGTGAGATCAAGTCCGTTGCTTAGGGGTATAAATTTCTTGGTTTTAAGGATTCCTACTTGCTATCATTATTTCTGGATCAAGTATGTTCTTAAATAAAAATGTGTGTGCTTATTATCTCCTTTCATGGAAGCGATTTTATATAGCAATTTTCTACAAGGTGAATAAACCTTCATCTCAATTTATGTATAACTGATGTAGTTTATCTATTAATAGTTCGGAATCAGGTATTATTTGTGTGAAATTTGTAAGTGTAAATGTCAATTAAACTAGAGCATTTGATGTGCCAATTTGTATCAAGTTCACTTTATAAAAGTTTTATCACTTAAATGAAGTTTATCCATTAACTGATGTAGTTTATCCATTAATAGTTCTTAAAATAACTATTTTGTACCCTTGGTCAATATTTTTAGGTAAATCATCTGAGTAATTCTAAATAGAGATGAGTACGGATACCGTACCCGTACCTGACCGGTACCGGTCTCATTTTAAACAAAGAGTGAGTACCGATCCCGGTACCGGATATATCGGTACAGGTACCGGGCCAGTACGGGTACCGGGATTTAGGTACCATACCTGTTTGGTACCCGGTTAGCAAATTCCATCATGAATGGATATTAAGACCATCATGAAATTGAATTGATATTAGAGTACCAGGAAACAACTCGTAATTTTCTTTGTGGTCCACAAATAGGTGCTGACACTTACCTAGTTTTGTATGTTTAACATGCTACTTCAAATCAAACTTGGTACAAAGTAATAAACTTAGCTCATATATAAGTGTTTTTTTAGCGACGACCCTCAAATCTTGTACGCTTCTTAATCAACGTTCGTCTCTAACTCTCTGATCTGATGATCGACGCAAGATGCTTCAGTTATCATAGATGTTTTAATGTTTTTTTATTTATTAAATAAAAAAAAACCTATATATATTTTCGGGTACCAGTACCCAACCGGTTATTTTTCGATTTTTCCCGGTACCGGTCCCGAAAATTGACAAAATGAGGTCCCGGTCCCGGTACCGAATATGTGGGTACGGGTACCGGTCCGGGTACGGTACCGGTACGATATAGGTACCGGTACGGGTACTAGATACCAATTGCTCATCCCTAATTCTAAATGTCATTAAAACCCAACAAAATTATGACAGATTACTTCCACTATTATGGGGACGCCACTATCATTCATCAACATAATTAGCAAACTCATATATTATAGTATAAATCAAATATTGATTATTCCAAATATAACTATATCCAATAACACACTTCTGTTTACCAAGTGATTTATGCTTAATGTTTTAGAGAGTTTAATGGATGTCTTATTCTCTTTGTGTATTGTGATTGTATGTAACACCCACACCAATAAATACCCATATATTTTTCACAGTGAATTTTTCGCGCCATTCTATTGATAATTTTGTCATCCACAATAGGGATATTAGAACTATAAACAATAATAAATACAAATATATATTTGAATTGCATACAGACAAACACTTTCATACACACAATCACTCATCTAGTAATCTCAACCACCTATCCATCTTTAACCTCTCAAGCCTAATAACTCAACCTTAAGCCCATTAGGATACTCTTAAAAGCCCATTAAGCATATAGTAAGTCTAATCAAACACTTGTGGGCCACCAAGGCCAATATTCGATCTATGGACTACATAGCCCATTGATTTGGTTTACTTACTATAATTAGGCCGTAAAAGCCCAATAAGCTCAATTAGAGACTACAGGTCACCAAGGACCAATAAAACTCCAAATTTGGGCCAAACACTTACATTTACGTGTATGGGCCTCTTCCAAACCCACATTGGGCAGTAACTGTTCAACCAACCATGAGGGCCCAAACCCTTTGAGCCGACTGGGAATTAATAAGCTCAATAAGTAGTTAATGGACCAACAAGCCCACATGTTGATCCACTTAACATATGTGGGTCGTCCAAGCCCATGTAGTGACATAGGATAAGTATGACAAGCCCACATTAGTAGCCCAACCTACAGTTTAAGCCCAATACACAAGCCCTCATCTTTTTTTCTTATTCACTTTTTTCTCTTCCTCCTTTTGTCTTATATGACTTGATCTAGTGGCCCATATTGATTTGATCCAATGGTCTAGATCACATGCAAGATAAATGACCAAGATCAATCCTTCTCTCTGTAAGGGAATAATTTGTGGCTTGTGTATTAAATTATCTTTTGGCGGATTATTTTGAAGGCCTATGTGTTAGAATATGTGAAAATTAGATGGGTTATGGGTATATTGGGTCATTGGGCCATTTTAGACATGATTGGGCCTAATTAGAAAGAGTTTAAGGTGAGTTTGGTGGGCCTTTATAGTCAAATACGGGAATTGAGTATTAATTAGGGTTTTTAGGTTGTCTTGTTCTCCAAGTTGGAGAATCCCTATAAAAGGGAAGCCCTCCCCACATTTTAAAGTGCTGATTATTGTTGATTCTAGAGGAAAGGGGCAAGGTGTAATCGAAATTCTCTAGAGGAGAATTTCGAGTTCATCAAGTGTACTACAATCGTGTTCAATCAAGTGTTCTCCCTTGCTTTCGGTTTGTGTGTTTAATTGATTTCTATTGTTCTTTAGTAATAGTTTTCTATTATTCTTGAATCACATTGTAACACCGGATTCCGCATGGTTGTTACAAGGCATTGATATCGCGTGAGGAGATATTTCGATCTTTACACTCTCTCCTAATCCGATGATCCACATCCACCCACCAATCATAACTCATGCATACTTCCACACTCCTATTGGTCACAAACTTCCACACACTCCCATTGGTCAACCAATCATTACTCATGCAATATTCTCTCATCCTATTGGCCACACACAAACCTGTGTGTAAATATAGGATACTTGAGGGGCCAAAGTGAAATATTGCCACCCAAATTGACCAATAAGATGGAATGCATGGGAGAGATCCAATCAAGGGAGCTTGCTTGCACACTCATCCCAAGCAACCAACTTGACTAACTAAGGCACATGCAAATGCATGAAGCCTCATTGGTCAGTTGTCAAATCAAATCCATCCATTGGCCAATAAGGGTGGTGGGGTAACGCCTCTAAGGCCACTGTCCGATTATAAATCACTCTTTCCACACACATACACACCCGAACACACTCCCACTCTCCCTCTCTTCCTTTTCGGCTCCAACCGAACCACCAAACAATCACCCTAAAACCACATTCCATCACCAACCAAACTCTTCATTTCTCCCTCACGGCTACGGGTCACCACTCATTCATCCATGCATGGACTCCACATGCAACATACAGTCCTTGATCATCATCACCACATCCACGGATCACGCATGCAGTGGATCATCTACCTCCATCTCTCACTTCCTGTCAAGGAAACTCAAGAACCTGGCATCGATTACCACAAATCTATACAACCAACACTCTAGGTATAAACTTGTTCTATTTTATTTTCATTTCATCCTAAACTAACCCCTTGTTACTACACCATTCTAATTCGGTTGAGATCTAGACAATTCAAACACACACTTTAATATGCTAGCTCAATAACACATGCATGCACTATGATCATCTACACTAACATTGATATACGTATATCTGTTATAGGATTACATGCAACTAGGATTAGCTAGTCACGAGTCCATAAAACTAACATGCATGTCACAATCTCATTTAAACTAGGATAATTCCACAACTAAGAGTAAATTTCCACTATACAATAATCTTGACATGAACGGGCTAGGCACATAGCTTCAAACCCATAAATACACATATATGAGTACATACACATATGCATGCACACATCTCATGTAACATGATATAAACACACAGGAATCGGATTGAGTACATGATCTCTTTCACAAACCTATGAACACACATATATAATTACATCCATGTTTGTGTACAAAATCATACATATGAAAACCATTAGTTGTCACCCTAGACCAAACCACTTGAAACATAAGGGAAGCGGTTTAACATGAACAAACAAATCCACATGCCCAATAGGACCATCTGGACCGGTCTAGAAACTCGGCAAAGCTTCGGGTCAGACCAGAACAACCGAGTCAGTGAACACTTGGGTCGGGATTAAGCATAAAACTGGTCGGGTCTATAAACCAACCCAATCGGGTCATGCTCCACGGATCAACTAACGTGTAAACTCATCGGGCCCATAAATGAGTTCAGGTGACGCAACAGTGGGCCTAAGCCCAATGTTTCCACCAACACGTCTATCGGACCAGCACATCGAGCCCAAACCAATTAACAGTGGGCTAACACCCACTGTTGGGCCAATAAACGTCCGGATCAGAAGCCCAAGTAGCAATGTGATAGGGTTACGGATCTGATGACAGACCCAATGCCTAATCAGTTGGGCTTCCGGTCTCGGGTATGAACATGGTAAGTCCAATGGGTTACCCGAAGATGATCCGGATTGATATACAGATCAGGTCAGTTATCGGGTTATATTTGAGCCCACTAAACATATACAACATATATACATTTTTAAAAAATAATTAATTTATATAAAACAATATGGTTTTCCTAATCACTTAACCTGTAAAATTATTTGGGTAATAATCATCATTTGATTTATATAAATAACCTAATACTCATTGGTAATATACCTTAACCCAAGTACTTAGGTTACACATATTCTACTAAATGCATGGTAACACATATTCCTATCAAATGATCATAGCTTAATTATTCTAAACCCATTTTCATAGACTTAATGTACAAAACCTATCATAAACCCTTTTGAGCCTAAAGCCCAATTCCAACCTTTATGTAAATCGGGTCAAAGCCCATAACCAAAGTGAATTCCAAATACATTGCATACACATATTCATGGTAGATAAGCATTCATACACAACACAATACACATACTTAACTACAACATCACTTAGGAATCTCAATCGAATATGAAAACGCAAACAACGGGTTAATCACCCGAATCAATAACATAATTGGTCATACATCATTACTTTAGGTGCCAAATATTGGAAGTCCAAGAAACCCAAACTACTTGGGAAATGCAAGTGCTTAGGTGAGTTTTCACTACTAATTCCCCCTTTTCTTTTACTATTTTGGGGTGATACATACCCTATTTTACTTTAAACATATATTTATTTCAATTATCGTACTTTCTTCATTTGCATGTCATACTTAATTATATTTGGATGCTCGATACACACATGTCGGACTAGTGATACTTACCCCGGCTAGTCCCACACGTACACAATTTTAGTCCTCGGTATAGGACCGCGAGTAAAATGGGTAGCACTATTTGAGGACAATGCCCTCATAAAAATTAAATTATACATATTTTTAGACCAAATATCTCTCACAAAATAGCAAAAATCTGATCCGCTAACTTCAAAACAAGTCTATTTTGTTTTCTTATTAGTTTCTCAGGTTTGAAATGGCAAAAATCACAAAAGGTACAAATTATGATAAAAAAACAGAAGAAAAACACGAAGTTTCGAGATATACAAAGTTTAGCATGCCCTGTACCTGACCAAGCACGACCTGTGCCAGTTACCTAAAGCTTCCACAACACTCGTCTGATTAGCACGCCTGTGCCTCTGACTTAGCATGACCTGTGGAACTGTCCATCTAACATGGCGCAGCCCGTGCCAAGCTAGGCACGACCCGTGCAATGTCAGAGCACCGATTCTCGTAGATCTCCCTGACACGGCACGCCCCATGCCAAGCTAGGCACGGGTCGTGCCAAACTCCATGAGCTGCCTATAAAAGTCGGCCTCCTCCTCATTTGCAACTCGCTCAATTCTTTTCTTCTTCTCCCATGTATTGAGTCATTTGGCATTTTCGAGTCTTGTATTAAGTTTATAAGAACTTTAACTTAAGTAAGAATCTTCAAACTTTTGTCTATGAAATCTTCTCTTTCTCTTAAGCAAGTCATTAAAGCCATGCTTGGCTAAACTCTTATACTTACGTGGGAAGTAACAAACCTTTGGCGAGTTGGTTAACGACCTTATAAGCTCATTTAAGGTGTGTTTAATAACTTTATGAAAACCCTTTTTATTGAAATATTATTACTGGTTTTCTGAACCAAACGTGCTCTACGTATGACAGACCATTTAGGGAGTTGAAATCCCAAAGGCCGGACTTGTGACACCCGATCGGGGGACGATGCATGATCCGAAAGGTGACTCGCGCCCCATGCTACATGATACGTTCGAGGTCCTTATGTCTATGTAAGCAAACTCGGTTGTCATGCAAGTGCGGGCTGAAAGTATTTGGATGGGAATGGGGATTGGTAATATTTTGTCACTTCACGAAAGTCGAGATGGTACGTGTTTGTGAACTTGGATCTGGTTACGCCGGACGTTCATGCACGAGATCGTTGCACAGAAGAAATAGACCTTAGTCCCTTAAAAATATAATTTTTATAATAAAATAATCCGGCACGCAGGGTTGTTCCCCTGCTGGTTCATGACGGCGTGTCGAGTACGGTAAGTCGGCCGGTTTGAGGTATCCCGTAACTAAGTGGCATTACACCGCTTCATTTATTCACTAGCAGCACATTCCCTCGGCATTTGTACTCCTCATAGACGATTGGCAGTTGGATGGTGAATCAGCCTAAGATTCCGAAAGGTGGTTGGTCTTCTGCTAGTAAACAATCTTAAGCAAGATTATAAGTGTCTGTTCAACCTTCCCCAACAACTGGTAAGTTCTCCCAAGTAACATTAACTTCGATTTACATTTCTCCTAAAATACCATCTTATTACTTTTCTTTTATTTTATTTTCTTTCTAAAATCTTTCTTAAAACTAAAGTTAGATTTGGCTAGATGATTACAGCGGACTAATGATTCAGAGCTCTCACTTTCCATTGTGTCCTGATCGACCCCGATTCAACTTACTACTACTATACTGCCCACGATGGGTATACTTGCCCGTTTAATGTGGTGAAATAGTAGTTTTCAAGTAAATCAGTTATTATAAATTTAAAAGTTTAAAAACTGCTAAAAAGGTTTGAAAAATATAGCCATATTTAATATACACCTCAGCACACACCAAGCTTTTTGGCGCCGTTGCCAGGGACACAAACAAGGATTTGAAAAAAAGTCCAAGTTAGCAGCCTAGCCAATAGTTAGATTAGTTTTTCTTTCTTTTTTTAGTTTAGATTTTAATTTTGTTTATATTTTTCTTTTAATTTTTCTGTTTTTCTTCTACTCATCCATCTTTCTCTGAGAAATATTGCAAGGGTGGATATTAATCCGGAGGAATATTTTGGTTATAATGATGGATGGCCTCAGTTTGTTTGGTGTAGAATCTGCGATGGTCCCTATTACTCTCGAGACTGCTACATATTAGCACGAACGTCTGCGTTCTTGCGAATAGATGAACCGCCAGATGAGTCCCCCAGTCATCATTATAGTTCTTTTTCACAATCTTCGCTAACTAATAATTTTTGCCAAAATATTAATCAACCTAAGCTTAACCGAAATTACTGGCAAGAAAATATTGAAACACAAGATTTTGAAAATGAACCATCTACTTCAACCTCTACTTCTTGTTCCCATGATTTTTTCTTTGTCTGTATGACATGTAATGAGCAAAACTCGCAAGGCACAAGCTTTGCTTATACACCACATACAGAAGAACCACCTTATATACGTCCTCGAGGACTACTTTAGTCGTATAAAGGAGGAAGAAAAAGAAGAAGTCATAATCAAGGAAGTTCCCCCAGATCCCATCATCCCAGCCATTATGACCATTTCAGCAAGTCCTGAAGCAAAGGAGTTGGACACAACCCCTTCCCTTCAGATCCCGAACACCCAAGTTGATGAACCAGTCAAGAAAACAGAAGAAATGCCCAGAACAGATAAGACACCTATCTTATCATCATCAGGTATTAGTAAGAATAAACCTTTTCCAACCCAGGTACGTATTTCTCCACCATCTCTTGAAAGTCTTTCTAGTGTACCCACTAATGCTAGATTTTTCAAAGAATTGTTCACTTCACCTAAAATCAAAGAATTACAGCAAGTAATATTTACAAAAGAACAATCATTGCACTTTAGACAACTTTCTGATAAAAAAATATGTGTCATGCTTTATCAAAAAAAGAATTCAAATTGCTTTAGTTGATGATAGTTTGCTTGTAAATATGATGCCTACTATACTGCTTAATAAACTAGAGTTAGGAGAAATGACCCCGTTCTGTCTGCAGTTCATCATCTCTGATCGTTCTATCCGTCTATTCAAAGGAGTTGTCAAAGATGTCCTAATCCGTGTTAACAACGTTAACATCCCCTCTTACTTTTTCATTCTTGATAATACCCCCTTAGTCTTCGGAAGATCCCTCTTAGAGACTTGGAGGTTTGTGATCAACCCGGACAATGAAGAAATGAGGCTACAGCTCGGAGATGATAAGTTATCTGTAAAGACCCGAAAGATCTCTCGGATATCCCGTTTCTGATGATCCTCCTTGGTTGCACGAATTAGAAGAAGAACTCACCCAGGAAGTTCTGGAAGAGGAGACAAACCCATCTCTTATCTCCGATTACGCGGAGCATGAGTCTATCCATTCTATTCACACCAACCCAGAAGACGAAGATTCCAACAGCACGCCGGCAACTGCGAATCAACCAACGCTGGAACTAAAGGAACTCCGAGAACATCTGGAGTATGCCTTCCTAGATGACGATCGCAACTCGCACATGATCATTTCTGCACGCTTAAGCCCACAAGAAAAGGAAGCATTACTTGCAATTCTGAAAAAGCATAGAAAGGCTATAGCGTGGAAGCTATCAGATATCAAAGGAATAAGCCCATTTCTCTTCACTCACAAAATCCTAATGGAAGACGTGTATAAGCCTGTTGTCCAACCACAACGATGGGCAAACCCCAACATACAAGAGGTGGTAAAAAAGGTAGTTGTCAAACTTCTGGACGCTGGACTCGTATGACAAAGAGGTGGTACCTAAGAAAGGAGGAATGACTATCATCACAAATGACAAAGATGAACTCATTCCTACTCGCATAGTCACTGGCTGGAGAGTCTGCATAGACTACAGAAGGCTAAATGACGCCACCCGAAAGGATCATTTTCCTCTGCCATTTATAGACCAAATGCTAGAGCGTTTGTCTGGATACATGTACTATTGCTTCCTCGACGGTTTTTCTGGGTACTTTCAGATCCCTATAGGTCTGGAAGATCAAGAGAAAATGACATTTACATGCCCATATGGCACCTTCGCCTACAGATGCATGCCTTTTGGCTTATGTAATGCTCCCTCCACATTTCAGCGTTGCATGGTTGCCATTTTCCACGATATTATCAAAAAGTCCATGGAAGTATTCATGGAGGATTTTTTTGGTTTTGGGCAACTCATTTAACCACCGTCTACAAAATCTTGAGAAAATGCTCGCCCGATGTGAAGAAACTAATTTAGCTCTCAATTAGGAAAAGTGTAATTTTATGGTCCAAGAAGGCATAGTTCTTGGCCATAAAGTTTCCCAAGCTAGATTAGAAGTAGACAAAGCAAAGATAGACACTATCTCTCGTCTACCCCCACCATCTTCCGTCCGCGACATCCACAGTTTTCTCGGACACGCAGATTTCTACTTACGTTTTATCAAGGACTTCTCCAAGATCTCTAGGCCCTTGACAAAACGGCTGGAGAAACAAGTATTCTTCGACTTCGACAAAGACTGTATGGAAGCTTTCTCCCTCCTAAAGGAAAAAATTGTCCATGTACCAATTATGACTGCGCCAGACTGGTCTCTTCCCTTTAAGATCATCTGTGATGCAAGTGACTATGTTGTGGAGGCAGTATTAGGACAACGGAAAGATAAGCATTTTCACCCAATTTACTACGCCAGTAAAACGCTTAACGATGCCCAGGAAAACTATACAATTACCGAAAAGGAGTTGCTGGCAGTGGTGTTTGCTTTCGATAAGTGTCGTTCATATCTGGTGTTGTCAAAGACTATTGTTTTCACAGATCACACAGTTATCAGGTACCTGTTCAAGAAGCAAGATGCGAAACCAAGGCTCATCCTGTTGGATTCTTCTCCTTCAAGAATTCGACATTAAGATTAGAGATAAGAAAGATGCTGAAAACACCGCCGCTGATCACATCTCGAGGCTTGAAAGCAATACCCAGTCTTCAGGAGGAGAAATAAATGAAAGATTCCCGATAGAATACCTTGAAAGAGTTGACTCTTCTACTAAACCCTGGTTTGCGGAAATGGCGAACTATCTCACAAGCGGTCTAGTACCTAGAGGGTTAACACATCAATAGCAAAGGAAATTCTTCACTGACGTTAAATATTTCATGTGGGAAGACCCATATCTTTTCAAGATATGTGTCGACCAACTTATCAGACGATGTGTCTATGGTACCGAGACCACTAGCATCCTTAAACATCATCACTTTGGACCTTGCGGAGGCCATCATGGAGCCAACGCCACCGCAAGAAAAGTTCTCGATTCTGGCTTCTATTGGCCAACTATATATCAGGACGCTCACAAACTGGTACAGACCTGTGACGCTTGTCAGAGGACTAGGAACATCTCCTCGTGCAACGAGATGCCCCAGAACTACATCCAGGTTTGTGAAGTCTTTGATGTGTGGGGACTTGACTTTATGAGACTGTTGGGCTATACTTTATGAGGCATGAACATTAGACTTGGGCTTGCATGATGTTAGGCTTAGTAGGTTTTCTGATTTGGGCTTGTTTGGGCCGGTTCCTACTTGTGGGTTTACAATTGTAGCTAGGGCATGTGTAAGGGTAGTATATAAACCCAACTAGTTTATGATTCTAGCAGTTTTGTGATTACGATTTCCAGCATTCTCCTTTGTATTCACGATCGCAAACTCATTTAATAGAAGATTGATCAAGTTTCATTCAAGATTTGATTGTGTTGCTTTTTTCTTCATCTCATATCAAGTCTATTTCATCATCTTCTTGTCGAATCACTCACAAACAAGGATTCCGCACTTGTTTGTGTTTACGATATCGTGAACGATTGTTGTTTTGGGACCAACAATTGGTATCAGAGCTAAGAATCATCTGATTCAAGGTTCCACGATATTAGATTCGAGTGTTTGGCTGAAAAATTTGGAAGCTTGTTGCTGTTCTTGGTGTTTACGACTATTTCTGGGCTGTTCTTGGAGATTACGATCAGTGTTCTTCATCAAATCTGGGTTTACGAGTTCAATATTGGATTTTTGAGTGTTTACGACCGTGTTTACGACTCTGTACTGTGTTTACGACCGCGTTTACGATTCAGTATGGTGTTTACGACTTCAAGATCCAAGCTTTGAGTGTTTACGACTGTGTTTATGATCGGAATTGGGTTTACGACGCTGTTTACGATCCGGAGCTGTTTACGACTGTGTTTACGATCGGAATTGGGTTTACGACGCTGTTTACAATTCGGAGCTGTTTATGACTGCGTTTACGATCGGAATTGTGTTCTCGATAACGTTTATGACTCGGTAGTGTTTACGATCTGCTGCCCATCTTCATCGTAAACTGGTGTTTACGATCGGAAACTCTTTTGGACAAATTCTTTAAGTTTTCCTAAGCTTTCGTCATGGATTTTGAACCTAGCATGTATCAGAAACTGGACTTTGAGACTGGATCAAGTACCTGTCCTCCTAGACTCACATCTGCTGATAACTTCCTTGAATGGAAATACAGATTTCAGAACCATCTGAAAAGTGTTGATCTGAGACTTTGGAGATCAGTTGTCAATGGACCATGCATACCTACTCACACTGAAGCAGGAAATGTTGGAGTGGTAAAGACTGAAGCAGAATACTCGGATGATGATTGAGAAAAATGTAACAAGGATGAGAGAGCGTATGCTATCATGACAATGGCATTGACTCCGGAGATTGCACAAGGGTTTAAGAAGTACAAGACTGCAAAGAAGCTCTGGGATGCTCTGGTGATTGCATATGAAGGAAATCCCGATATCAAGGCAAGCCGTAAACAGATGCTGAAGCAGAAGTTTAACTTGTTCAATCACATTCAAGGAGAGTCCTTTGAAGCTCAAGTTCAAAGATTTGTGTCCTTAATTACTGAGATGTCAAGCTACGACGTTGAACCCGAACAGGAGGATAAAAATCTGAAACTCTTGAATAGTTTGCCCAAGTCCTGGAATACCAACATTTCAATCATCAAAGATAACAACAAGCTGGATGAGTGACTGTTGATGAGCTAATTAACAAACTAAAGTCAAAGCGGATTGATGATAAACAGAGAGAGCTGAATCATCTAAGTTCACTTAGTTTGGCGGGAAAACTGAATCAGGCTCTCTTATCTGAAGAAGTAGGGTCAAAGCAGGGTGGAAGTTCATCTGGACGTGATACAAGTACAAACACAAAGTCAACTGCATTTGTGGCTCGTGCCCAAGCTGGTTCTAGTGGAATGATCAACCCTGATGAAGCAAATGCTACTAATGATCCCAACTTTGCTCTTGGAATGGGATTTATGAATAGTTATCACGCTCTTATGGATGGAACTTTGGTACCCACTGACAAGCTGTCAGGCGAGCTGAATCAGATTAACCCTGAAGATGTGGAAATGCTTGATGTTTCCTGGAAAATGGCTATGGCAGTTTTTCGCGCTAAGAAGTTTATGGCAAAAACTGGAAGGGATGTATGGATGGATCAGGACAAGATAAGGATGGGTTTTGATAAGAGCAAGCTCAGATGTTTCAATTGTGATGAGTACGGACATTTTGCAAGGGAGTGTACCAAGCCAAAGAGGGAACAACCAGAAGAGAAGAAAGCTGGAGATGGTAAAGGAAAAGCAGAGACAAAGGCTTTGGTTGTGCAGGATTGTGGGGAGTATCAACGGGCTTCGCAGGTAAGGGAACTCAGTCTGACAGGCGCTATGATTGCTCAGATGGAGAATAATGATGAGGAGGAACATGCATTTATGGTCACAGAGGAAAAGTCAAAAGAGAAAGAAGAGAACCTGGTTGAAGACAAGGAAGCATTTGCAGCCGAAGTCGACAACACAAAGGTATGTACTAATCCCACTTGTGCACGTTTAATTCCTGGCCTTAGACAACTTTGGAATAATAGTGAGGTAGAATTATTTGATATGCAATGTTCTGGAAGTTCGTTTAAGGGTAGATGGGAAAAGAGTGAGGAGAAAGTTAAAGCTCAAAAATTGGATATAGAGAAATACCAAGCCCTTGCCTCTGAGAAGTCTGTCCTGTATGACAATGCTAAGTTAGAAATTGCTGAGCTTAGGAAGCAGGTAGATGAACTTACACATAAGAACAATGAGATGCAAGTGAAATTAGATGTGAATCAAATGAGAAACAAAAGAATGCTTAAAGCTGGTAAGGCTTTGTCCAATTGCATAACCGATGTTAGATTTGGTAAGGATAAAGGAGGAATAGGAATTAGCTTTTCTGAAAAGAATAAGAATAGTGTTCCTCAACCAGTGCCTAGAGATATAATAGGTATGATTTATGAGGAGGATCAGGTAGATAGATCTGAATCAGAAATGCATGAAACAGGACCTCCCATAGATAGTGTTTTGGTTGGTGTAAAACCCATGACAGAAGAGGAGTTAGAAAATGAGAAACATATGACTTATGGTTTGGGTATTCAGAATCGATCAGTGACATTCGCTAGTGAACCGGGTCCATCCCAGGAACCATTAAACGATAATGTTGGTTCTTCTGACGTTTTTGTTTCATGTGCAGATGAAGTAAGGATCCAAGATGTTTTTGGGGAGGATGCCGAATGCATGAGAGTCAAAGAGTGTCATGAGTCTAGTAGTTTAATTTCTGATTTACCTAAGGACGATGTTCTGGCATCTGTGTCTGAACTTAATGCGTCCAAGTCAAAAAATTAGTTGTGTCTTTGTCATCGAAACATGTTTTTAATTCTAATGAAATAGTTAATGGTTTTAAAATTTGTGTGCCTAACAATAAGGCTGGTCGTGAGTCTAAGCGCAAGGTCTTTGTTCCTTATCCCCAGGTTGTGTCTACTTTTAACAGAACGAACAAATCAAAGTCGGAACAATTTTGTTTAATTACACAACCTAAAAAAGTTCCAAAACATTTAATACACAAATGGGATGATAAGCCGGAGTGGAAGTCGTCTTACCCAAGGCATTCATATGTTTGTAGTCATGTGAATGGGCCTAGACTTATGAATTGTTTTCAATGTGGAAAACCAGGGTATTTCGCTGCAAATTGCATGAATAGACCTTATCAACCATACTATCCGTAAAACCCACGGACTAGTATGTTGCAGAAAATGATGACAGGTGGAAATAAAAATCAAAAGCAACAAGCTTTGTCTCAGGGGAAGCAGAGTTCAAAACCAATGAAGACTCAACGGTCTAAGGTTCTAAACACAAAAGATCCGGTGACAAAGCCTGTTGACGAAAACTGGAATGTGGCCAAAACTCCAAAACCAACTTACAAACCTAAGGGAGTTTACCAAAGAAATGATAAGATAAAACCTGAACTTGCTAAGAAACAGGTGCCTGCAACAAAAGGGATTTCTCAACATAAAGGTAAAACAAAGGTTAAGAAACAGATTTCAAAATCAAAAAAAGTTGTTCAAATGAAATTGAAACTTGAGTGGACACCTGTCAAGGAATCCGCAGGTAAAAAGGCCACATCTCCACAGAAGAAACCTGCATCTGTAAAAAATTCAAACAAGGTGCACAGAAACACCCTGTTTGGAAACCAAAAGTCAACACTCAACGTTTGGGTGTAACTGAATCAAAACCAGGAATGTCCTTTCAATTAGTCAACTACATTGACTCCAAGGGTGTGCCCAGATCTGTTATGGCCTGGGTACCCGACTCTAACTGATATTTGATTCATGTAGGGACAGCCGAGAAGAACTGTCAACAATCTCTGGTACGTTGATAGTGGTTTCTCCCGACATATGACCAAAGATTTATCGCGTTTGGAAGAGGTTCAAGATTTCAATGGAGGAGGTGTATATTTTGCTGGTGGAGTAGGTGGGAGAATCAGCAAGAAAGGTGTGGTGAAGAATGGCAGCTTGACGTTCTCAGATGTGCATTATGTGGAAGAGTTGTCAGATAGTCTGCTCAGTGTTTCGCAGATTTGTGATCGAGAATATTCTGTGTTGTTCAATAGTAAGGAATGCATTATTCTCAAACCTGGAGTCAAGATTCCTGAGGAGTGTATCTTGATGCGTACACCAAGGCGAGAAAATTCTTATCTTCTCAACATGGGTAATCCTCCGCCTTCTGATGTGGCTTGTCTTATTTGAAAGCAAAATGAAAATCTGGCATTGTTATAACATCGTCGTCTAGGACATGCCAACATGAAGAATCTAACCAAGCTGGAAAAGGGAGAGCATGTTAGAAACCTCCCCATCAAGGATTTCACATCAATTGAGAAGTGTGTTGCATGTGCTAAGGGGAAGCAGCACAAGTTACCACATCGTTCTAAAATGACAAACTCTATTTCGTCTGCATTGCTACTACTACATATGGATCTCTTCGTCCCAATGCAAGTATTAAGTATCAGCAAGTTCTCATATTGCTTAGTGATAGTGGATGACTTCTCTCGATTTACTTGGGTGTTCTTTTTGTCAAACAAGTATGAAACTCCAGCACTTGTAAAACAGTTTGTTACTCTCATAGAGAATCAGATGAGCAAGAAAGTGAAGGCAATAAGATCAGACAACGGAACAAAGTTTAAGAATGCTGAATTGAATATGTTCTGTGGAGAGAAAGGTATAGAAAGGCAATACAGTGCACCGTACACACCTCAACAGAATGGTGTTGCTGAAAGAAGAAACAGAACACTCATTGAAGCTGCAAGAACTATGCTGTGTGAAGCAAGATTGCTATTTTTATTTTGGGCTGAAGCAGTTAACACTGCTTGTTATGTGCAAAATCGGGTACTTTTGAACAAGCGGCATGAGAAGACGCCTTATCTGATTATTTATGGAGAAAAGCCAAAGGTGGGGGTACTTCAAGACTTTCAGGTGTCCTTGCACAGTTCTAATTCAGTCTGATGTGGGGAAATTCGAAGCAAAGGCTGATGAATGCTACTTTGTTGGGTATTATGCAAATAGTGCTTATCGAGTCTACAACAAAACCACCAAACTGATAATTGAGGCATTCAATGTTGACTGGTTGGAAGACAATCCGACTGATGTTGGAACTGGGCCAGACTGGATCTTTGATTATGGGTCATTGTTTGAAGGTTTCAACTTCTCAAAATGTTTCCTAGTCTAGGAGAAGAAGAAGACATCATTGCTCCAGCTCCTGAAGTAAGGCCATCTATGGAAAATGTTAGTGACAGTGTATCAGCAGCAACTCCTAAGGATGATAATGTGGATGTTCCAGAATCTTCAGCAACTCATGATGATCAGAAGGAGTCAGAAATCCAAGGTATGAATGATAATGTTAATGATACTAACCTTCCTGTTTCTGTTTCAGTACCAGATGTACAAGCCACAAGAATCAACAGAGATAATCCTCTCAGCAATGTGGTCGGACCAGTGTCAGCAGGTGTTACTACTAGAAGCCGCGTGGGTGACATCATCTTCTGCATGTACTCATGCTTTATCTCCCAGATAGAGCCTCCAAATGTGATGGCAGCACTTAAAGATCCAAGTTGGATGGAGGCTATGAACAATGAACTGAATCAATTCTCAAAATTGGGAGTGTGGCGTCTGGTGAAAAGACCAGAATATAAAAAGGTTATACCCACGAGATGATTGTATAAGAACAAGAAAGATGATATGGGTGTGATTGTGAGAAACAAATCCAGGTTGATTGTTCAAGGCCACAGACAGGTTTACGGGATTGATTATGATGAGGTGTACGCACCAGTGGCCAGGTTGGAAGCAATTCGAATATTCCTTGCTGTAGCAACATATCTCAACTTCACAGTGCATCATATAGATGTGAAGACAACTTTCGTCTATGCTAAAATGAACGAAGAGGTCTATGTGGCTCAATCGCCAGGGTTCGTGGATGAAGAGCATCCTAATCATGTGTATCTTCTGGATAAAGCTTTGTATGGTTTGCATCAGGCTCCCCACACGTGGTATGAGACTCTATCAAAGAATTTGGTGGAAAATGGTTATACAAGGGGAGTGGTTGATCAAACCCTGTTCAGAAAGAAGGTGAAAGATGATATCATTATGGTGCAAGTGTATGTGGATGACATCATCTATGGGTCAACGAATGAAGAATTATGCACCGAGTTTGAGGATATCATGAGAAAGAAGTTTGAGATGAGTGATCAAGGGGAGATGAACTTTTTTCTGGCATTGCAAGTTAAACAAGATGAATCTGGGATTCTCATTCATCAAGCAAAATACGTGAATGAGATTCTGGTAAAGTACAAGATGTAGGACTCCAAGCCCATCTCCACTCCCATGGCATCCAGACCTCTACTGACAGCAGATGTAGATGGAGAATTAGTGAGTGAATTCATGTATCGTTCGATGATCGGATCACTCATGTATTTGACAGCAAGCAGGCCCGATATCATGCATGCAGTGTGTGTGTGTGCACGTTACCAGGCTAATCCTAAACTCTCTCATTTAGCTGCTGTTAAACGTATTTTTAGGTATCTGAAGGGCAGGCCTCGGCTTGGACTTTGGTATCATAAGAATACTGATTTTCAATTGTTTGCATTTACTGACAGTGATTATGGAGGTAGTGATCTTGACAGGAAATCTACAACTGGTGGGTGTCAATATTTGGGAGACAAACTCATCTCATGGCAGAGCAAGAAGCAGCATACTGTTTCCAAGTCAAATGTCGAAGCTGAATATGTGGCAGCATCAGCTGGATGCTCGCAGGTAGTATGGATTCAGAATCAGCTCATTGACTACAGTATGGAATTTCTTAATACTCCAATTTTTTGTGATAATGCTGCTGCTCTGCAAATTGTCAAGAATCCTGTTCAACATTCCAAAACAAAGCACATAGATATCAAGGTACATTTCATTTGTGATTGCTATGATAGGAAGTTGATTCAGCTTGAAAAGGTAAACTCCGAGCAAAACGTTTCTGACCTTTTCACAAAACCCCTTCCTCGTCCAAACTTTGAAATGTGTGTTGAAGGCCTAAGGATGATTGCCTTCGAGGAATGATCTGATCAAAACTCTTTGTACATAGTTTTGCTTTTATGTTTGCTTACTTTTGATTTAAGTTTCATTTTAAAAAAATTAAAAAAAGGTGTTTACGTTTCAAAAGCCTCATAAAAACAGGGGAAGAGATGTTATAGTTTCATAAA
The DNA here is from genome assembly GCA_039602395.1 of Deinandra increscens subsp. villosa. Taxonomy (NCBI): domain Eukaryota; kingdom Viridiplantae; phylum Streptophyta; class Magnoliopsida; order Asterales; family Asteraceae; genus Deinandra; species Deinandra increscens. The sequence goes on along the minus strand of JBCNJP010000023.1, from coordinate 73,714,237 downwards.
ATCTGAAAATCTATTTGAGGTTTTTATGAAGTATTTTGTGTTTGTCTTGAGTTGATAGGAAGTGATATAAATGTCCAAGACAATCGGAGACTGACACGCGTAAAGCTGAAGTGAAAGATTGCTCAAAGATGATATGTCGGTAAGCTCCACCCAAAACTATGATCATTAATGTAAGTGCAGTAAACTTAACTTCTATATATGTTTAGTTTCCCGTCCTAGTTTACATGGTTTAAAAAACTGAGTCCTAGCAAAAAATGGGTTGAGAGTGGTATCTACCTAGTATTCACTCTCTCACACGCCATGTTCTGCTGTTATCACAACACCACAAAAAAAAAATGAAAACAAAAAGAAAAATTAAAAGAAAAAGAAAAATAATAAAATAATTATTTTGTTTGGTCTTCTCTGCGTGCTTATGCGACCGTCCTGATCACCAACTGATAATTAAGGAAATAAGTGGTAGTCATAACAGTGTTGCATGGTTCTTCAAGTTGGGGGTTTGTGAATCCTCAATAAACTCTGAGGTTGGGTAGGTTTTGCTATGAACAATTGGGTGTGGGGACGGTTAAACATGACGGTAATATTGTACCATAATTTAAGCACTTCAAAATGACTTGATGTGAGTTTGTGTGGTCAAAATTCTGACAATTTTCTAGAGCGTCGAGTAACAGAAGCCAAAAAGGGTTCCTTAGTCAAAGATGAGTCTTGTTTGATTCATGAAAAAACATCAGCTTCAAGGCAAGTATGTTTTTATCTTGGTTTTAGGTTATCTTAATTTTATGATTTTTATATTCATTTTTTAATTCTTTGAATATTTAAATTAAAAATTTTATGATTAAGATCAGATACTCGGGGTATGAGTCTGAGGGGAAGTTTTGTAACTCTCAAAAATTTCAAAATTAACATTTGTTCAAGTGAGTTATCATTTAAATGAGGTTTTGGCATATTTGAAATGTTTCGAAAACATGAGGGGGGCTTTATGAAAATTTTTCTTAACAAAACTCTCAAAACCCCTCATTTACGATCCTAATCTTCTATGCGTTTATGATTGCCGCCTCCTCCTTCGCTCTCGGTGTTTACGACTCAGTCTCCCGAAACCCTAACCGCCCCCTTTCGCCGGAAAATCAATTTCCGGCTACCTCCGACCACCTACAGTGGAATCCGAGCACACCGCCGTCCTCGCCATCACATTCCGACCATAAACCACACCTCAATCGACTGTTCCTCTTCGATTTACAAGCTCCAATCACAGTTTTTCTCCTCTCGGTGATCATCTCCTTTTCTTCGTGTTTAATATCAAATACTCGAGATTAGAAGCCATTTTTGTGGTTGTTATCCATAAAAGGTAGTGATTGATGTTTATTTTACATCAATGTTGTGTTTTTATGTGTTTTCGAAGCTTTTGCAGGTTCAAAAATGGCGGACCTCGGTGTTTACGATTGTCGTGAGGAAGAAGACGACTGTTCGAGTCTCCGATGTCGTTTACGATCGATGTTTCCGATGTCGTTTACGATCAACAGTGTTTACGATTGACCGGTGTTCACGATTGATGGTGTTTACGATTGGGCCGATGGTTTATGACTGGACTATACTTGACCCTATCGTGAACCCAAATTTGGATCGTAAACCCAAATCTCGATCGTAAACCCTTTAAAAGTTTGATTTAAAATTGTAAACATTTAAATAAACACAAAATGTTTTGAAAATCTCATCAAACCTAATTGGTTTAAGATAAAATTGAACAAGTTGTTTTTAAAAGTGTGGTTTGTTAAAATTGTGGAACAAAAATTCAATTCTTTCTTTTGAAAGTTTCAATTGGGATTTTTGAGCATAACGGTGTAATGTGATAATCAGTTGGACTTCAAGATGGTTCTAACAAACATCATGGCTCTTTGATGTGTTTAAATCTGATGCATTTGTCTCGGTTTCTCAGATGGAAGAAGAAATGGTTGATGAGGAAATTCATTTTGAAAGAGATCACTACACATGCTTATCTTGATGACCCTCCAGAAAGACACATGCAGTTGTTCTACTCACTGGTTGCAGGGATGAATGTTTGTAAGATTAATCATGCTCTCAGGACAAGCGTGCTGATAGATGAACAACTTCTCAGAGAATTTTGGGGAACTGCTAGGGCGAATCTCGATAAAACAAGGATCACAACAACAGTTCAAAACCGCAGAATCGAGATCGTAGAAGAAGATATTTGCCAAGGGCTGAATATAAATGATAAAGCTGAAGACACACTGGAATATTCTAAGGTTGCAGTGTTGGAGGGTGCACGTCCCTTGGGATATGAAGGAAAATTCCCACCGATCTTCAAAAAGCTTTTGCCACACTACTGGGGGTGTTTAGTACACTACTTGCAGAAGTCTTTCTTGGGTAAGAGAACAAGCTATGATCAGTTGAACAAGGTGCATGGCACAGCATTTGTTGCACTGGCATTGGATTGGGAGTTTAATTTTTCGAAGATGATGCTCTTAGACTGGATCGGTAATGCTGATTTGAGTGCCAGAGAGCAATTCCTCATGACTCCAAGGTTTGTACACATGGTGGTATTGAAGAAGTATCCAATGATTCAAGAGAGGGTAGAGAAGCTGGATATAAAATTCATGGATGACAGTGTTTTTGGTCTGCAAACCCAAGATAGAAGGGGAAAGAGTACTTTTCAAGGAAGACTCGAGTGGATTAAAAGAGGTGCCTTCCCTGAGGTTGCAAGGGAACAAGAACTAGAATCAGATTCCGAACCTGAAGTACCTCCAGTCAATGTATCTGTCGCTGAAGATCATGATGTGTCAGCAACTGTTCCTGTGAATGTCCAAGAAGAACCTGAGAATATACCTTTGGATGAAGAAAATGTGATGGATGACATTTTCCCGGAAAATGAGAATCTGATAGATGATATTTATGGGGATCTAGGGCCAATCAGTCACAAGAGAACAAGGGATGACTTGAACTCTTCTTCAAGCAGTGGTTCAATTCCACAAGAGTTGGATGCTAATTTTGTTGTTGATGATGTGCTTACAGAACCTATTCCTGTGCGTGAACCTTCACCAAGAAAGAAAGCTGACCCAAGAACCATCAGATTTAAATTCCAGAAGACAAGCTCAAGCTTGATGGTGTTTGAATCATCAGGTGCAACTGTTCAAGATGATGAAGTATCTGAGCCTGCAAATGTTGAGAACACATTCCAGGGTGATGATCAAGCTGATATTCAAGAGCCAACTTCAACTCAAACTGAAAGTCCTATTCTAAATGAACACAGCCCAGTTCATGAGGAAAGGCAATTCTTCGATGTGGATAGCACGTTTGTTGAGCCAAGCCCAGTGAGAGTAAACTTTTCTTCTGAATCAAGCCAGCCTCCCGTCATACCAAGCTTTCGTCCTTATCCAACACTTGTCGGAGAGAGTGTTCAAACCGGTGATCTTCCGGTAGATCTACGGATAAGTGCCGATCCTCAGATCAACTTCCTTTTATCTCAAAACAGAAGGAGAGAGGGGGAGATTAAAGAACTAAAGGAAGAAAACAAGAGGTTAAAGGAGAAGGAGAGCAAGAATGAAGCCAGTATTGGATTTTTGTATGCGGGATATCTTGAACTGAGGAAGAAGTTGGAATATTTGAAGGGAGCTGATAGTTCAAACATTCAGAGTTCTTCTCAAGCTGCTCAAACTGCTGATGCAATGCAAGAAGATGAAGGTGATGACACCATTGAGATGTCTGACTATGTTCGGGGAGGAAGATTCATCTCGAAAGCACCAGAAGGTCATGAAAATTGGTTCAAGGATTTCTTCCAGGGACCTCCCCCTAAGTTGTACTTGATTGATGTGGGACAAAGTGAAATTGACAAAAGGGGGAGCCCTGAACCTATCCTGTGCTGGCACTACGATGCAAGGAAGAAACTGTTTGTTGTGATCAGAGATGGCTATAGTCCAGTGGAGTATTACAGAATTCGCGGTCAATTTCACTCCTAGACTGAACCAGAGATGAGAAATTTGCTGAGGGCTCCATTTATTAACAGATGGATGAATGCACATGGAGACCTCGTTCGTAACAATCTGATGAGCCATCTTGAAGAAAACTTTGCTAACTTTGATCCCAAGCAAACAAGATGGGTTCAGACTGGAACTAACCCTGTTACAAATGAGCCTGTAGGAGAAGTGAGGCGACCACCCACCAAAAGAACTCGAGTGATCAACATGTTGGACGAGATTGAAGATGGTACGCTTGTGAAGAATTTTGATAATTGGTTTTATGATCCAACAACTCATGAGGTGGTGGTGGTTTGCAAGAAGATGCGAGAATTATGCTTCTATGATCCGGTTGATTTGCTGAGGTTTGGAGAGCGCGATATGAAACTCCTAGCCACCCAACCTATCCTAGGTGATGAGCTTGACTTTGAGAATGCTATAAGGGTGGGAATGTTTCATGGTACAACAAACCGGATTGTAGAGCGTGAATGGTGGTCTAGGAAGGAGTCTCACACCTTCCGATTTGATTTCCTTCTTCCGTAGACTGTCTAATGGTTCATGCCTAGGGGAAGATTGTTGGGCTATACTTTATGAGGCATGAACATTAAACTTGGGCTTGCATGATGTTGGGCTTAGTAGGGTTTCCGATTTGGGCTTGTTTGCGCCGGTTCCTACTTGTGGGTTTACGATTGTAGCTAGGGCATGTGTAAGGGTAGTATATAAACCCAACTAGTTTATGATTCTAGCAGCTTTGTGTTACGATTTCCAGCATTCTCCTTTGTAATCACGATCGCAAACTCATTTATGAGAAGATTGATCAAGTGTCATTCAAGATTTGATTGTGTTGCTTTGTTCTTCATCTCATATCAAGTCTATTTCATCATCTTCTTGTCAAATCACTCACAAACAAGGATTCCGCACTTGTTTGTGTTTACGATATCGTGAACGATTGTTGTTTTGGGACCAACAGAGACTGTAGGTCCAGAATCAACAACCGTTCACGATATTCTATCAATCACGAGTGCGGAATCCAAGTGATTGATTGATTCAAGATAGAGAAGAGAAGAAACACGAAGAATACGATGATAAAACGTTAAAAACTTAAACTTTGCACACAAGAAAACTTGTCGGGTACAAAACAGAAAATCGTAAACGTGATCCTTTCGGGTTTACGATCGTAATCTCCTTGTGATCGTAAACACTCCTGGCTGCTCCTCTAAGAATCGTCAACAAGCACCCTTCCAATGGAGAACCACATGGGATTTATATAGGATCCCTAATGGACCTTAAACCCTAATAGTAAACACAATGGTAAACCCCAAGCCCAATAGTAAACCCAACCAAACTAGTCTACTAATCTAAATAAACCCTCTAAGCCTAGCACAACTACTTTAATATTACAAGCCTCATAATCTAGCCTCAACAATCTTCCCCTAGGCTTGTGATATTAAATGTCTTCAATGTTTGAAGTTCTTCTTCTTGACTGGATGGCATAATGTTGATGAAGATTCTTTCCGCAGAAATCTTCAATGGGTTTCATGACGGGCATTCGGGACTTCCTCTTGATCAGCATCAGTTCGAACTTCTTGAAATGAACAAGTTAATGAAATGGAGGATTCTCATTGACTTGCTTCTATTGAAAGAACTGGTTCTTGCTGAATCTTAGGTAACTGTCTTGACTCTTGAAAATTAGAGGGTAAAAAGTTTGAACACCTCTAACTTTGAAGAACTTGGTTGTTGATCTTGGGTCTTCAAAATCTCTAACTGCTCTCTGCATCATTTTCTTCATCAAAGATCGACTTGAAATCTTAAGCTTCCCCTAAACATGTGAACATCTTCTTTGAAGCTCTTTTGAAACTTTTGAAAACTTGTAAAGACACCAACAACTTCCCCTGAACAGTTGCTTTTCCAGATGGAAGTCTTGTCCGGCTGGTTCTTTAACTTTGAGCAGCAGCAGAATCAGCAGCATCTTTCTATCATCAACCTGTCTGACACACATTTGAAAAAAGTATACTCCACCAGACATTTGATGATTGGTCTTTGGGTTAGAAGGTAATTATCATCTGTTCAGTTGATTCAAATTAACATAATTTTAACCAAAAACCCTAATATAGATTACGGGTTTTCTATAAAACTTCCCCTGAACCCAAGACCTCTAAAGACTTCCCCTTAGCTGATAAATTCCCCTCATCTAAGGACTTCCCCTGAGATAATACATATTATCTCCGAGTTCCCTTCAGATACTATGTATTATGGAAGTCTTTTCATTAGATAATAAGTATCATCCTCGAGTTCCCTTCGAATAATACTTATTATCCCCTCTCCTTCCCCTAAAAATTGTCAAGATCTGACGGAGGAAGTCTTTTACATTAGATAATAAGTATCATCCTCGAGTTCCCTTCGGATAATACTTATTATCCCATACTCCTTCCCCTAAAAATTTGGCAAGATCTGTCGGGGGCATATTGTCATGCATCAAAACCCATGAAAAACACATTTTGACTTCTCAAATCAACCTGGACAAGACGAAAACACACCAAAAAGAACTTAACGACTCACACACAAAAGATAAAAATAAACAAATACTTACCAAACCAAACATGAGAAAGTTTACAAGGGATCAAACCGTATGAATCTGACTGAGGAACCCTTTTCAGCTTCAGTTACTCAACAAGTCCAGGTGATTGCCGGTATGTTTGTCCGCTTTAAACTCAAACCCGTTTAATCCCAACCGAATGCGTCATGCTTAATAAAGTATAATATTACCGTCATGTTTAATTGTCCCCACACCCAAGCGTACACAGCAAAACCTACCCAACCTCAGAGTTTATTGAGGATTCACAAACCCCCAACTTGAGGAACCATGCACCACGGCTATGACTACCACTTATTTTCATTAACCATCAGTTGGTGGTCAGGTCGGCCGTTAAGCACGCAAAGAAGACCAACTGAGTGATTATTTTTCATTTTCTTTTCTTTTTCATTTTTTTTCTTTTTCTTTTCTTTTTCTTTTCTTTTTATTATGTGGTGTAGTCATGACAGCAGAGACATGGCGTGTGAGAGAGTGAATACTAGGTAATTACCACTCTCAACCCATTTTTTCCGGGACTCAGTCTTTTAAACCATGCAACCTGGGATGGGAAACTAAACATATATATCTTTTAAGTTCACTGCACTTTCATTGGAGGTCATAAGTTTAGGTCGAGCCTACCGAGCATATCACCGTGGAGCTTGCCTTTCACTTCCGCCTTACATGTGTCAGTCATCTCCAATCCGGGCTTCCCTCCCTTCTTAGAAACAGACACAAACAATTAAAATTGAAAAGGACACTATTTTTTGAGGGGTCAACTTTTTCTTCATCTTTACATTTCTTCCCCTTGCTTTTTTGATTTTTAATGTCACAATCTTGTGAACATCATTTTCAGTTTTTTTTAAATAAAAAATAAAGCACACAAACACACTTAAAAGAACAAAACACAAAATTTTGAAGATATCTGGCCAAGCTATCTTTCAAAGTATTGATTTGAAAATTTTAGAAAATTGGGTTTCATGACATGCAGACTTCATTTCATTTGAATTCAAACACATAATCAATCAACAGCTTAATTGACACTTTAATGAAATAGGTTTGACTCAAAAGACCCTTTGCTGCCTCATCATTCAAACAACCAAGTTAAGAACAGTACCTTTCATGGTGATGTTGACATTTTACCTCTCAAAGAGACATACCTTCCATTGTATAGATTACTTGACATGACATGAAGATACGTCTCCTAAACTGTGCCTGGAACAATCACTTATCAACAAACAAATTAGTAATAAAGACGTTAGTGATAATCCTCCTTGATCGTTCCTGCACAGAGTGAGAAATTAGTTAGCTAATGGTACCCAGGCCATTGTTTTTCTGGGTACACCTGAGGAATCAAAAAAAGATACTTCTTGTAAGAACATCCCCTTTGAAAAATCAGGAAGTTGGGATGGAACTGCCTTGATTTTTGGTTTCCAAGTTCCAGGTGATTTAACATTTGTTTTAGTCACCTTTGGAGTTGTGAATTTAGGTATTTCAACCTTCTTCGTTTTAGAATTATATTTAAAAACAATTTTAGTTACCTTGGGAGGGGTAACTTTGGTTTTTTCAAGTTTTGATTGCTTTGAAAATGGTTTCATCACCTTTTTCTGAAAATTTTGGTAACTTGGAAAGCTGTTGTTTTGATTTAAAGATTTTCTTTCAGCTTTGGCAGCACCCCAATGTTGATCAAAGGATTTAACCTTAGGAGTAACAATCTTCATTGTCTTAGGTTTCTGCATCATCATCGGCTTAGACTTCACAGACTCCTGAGATGAAACCCTTTGAGTTTTCGGATAATAGGGTTCATAAGGGCGATAAAGACAGTTTCTAGCAATATGACCAGCAATGCCACAATTAAAACAAGTCTGCTTCTTTAGATAGAAGTCAGACGTGTACCCATTTGTCTTCGGTGGCTGATATGGAGCTGGTTTGCCTTGTGTATGCTTCTTTGGTTTGACTGCAGCTTCAGATTTGACTTTCTGCTGGTTTGTCGAAGCCTGTGTCGAACCTGTCTTTACTGTCTTTGTGCTTCCTTGATTCTTTGACGTTGAAGAACCATTCTTGCAATTACAACGACAACTGCATGATCCAACTGAAGAAATGGGAGACACAGCTACTCCCTTGAGTTTTTCATTCTTCACCCCAGCTGTTGGTTTCATACTCGGATGCTTGATGGTGATCTTTGGCCTCTCAACTTTAGGTTCACTTATCACTCCATCGGTTATTCCCTTGAACTTGGAGGAGAAGGACGGTAATTCATATCCTACATCTGGCTCTTGGTCAAACATTGATCCAGATGTCATAAAGATCTTCCCCTCAGGCCGTGTTGTCAAGATCACCTTTTCCCTTTTGACTTCGTCAATTAATTTGAAGCACGGGGTTTCAATTTTAGGATATGGTTTCAACTCTATCCCAGCTTCATCCGACTTAGAGTTGTGACACCTGTCATATTTCTGGCACTCAGCATCATTGTCTGATATATCCTTTACTCTCCCTTCACCATAAGTCATGTTTGCTTCATTATCAATTTCTTCTTGAGTCAATGGTGTAGTTCCAACCAAGACACTATCAATAGGAGGAGCAGCTTCTTTATAATCAGACTTGGTTCGTTCAACCTGTTCCTCACTAAGAAGTATTCCTATAATGTCTCTGGGAACACGTGGAGGAATGATGTTGTTCATTGCCAAAGATTTATCAGTTTTCTCTGACCCAAACCCAGATGTGTCTTTCCCAACTTGACCAGTCACAACAGCATGTGACAATTCCTTTCCAGCATCGAGCATTCTTTTGCTTCTCATTTGATTCACATCTAGTTTCACTTGCAACTCATTGTTCTTATGTGTGAGCTCATCTACCTGCTTCCTAAGCTCAGCTATTTCTAACTTTGCATTGTCATACAGGAGAGTTTTCTCAGTTGCCAGTTTTTGATATTTCACAATGTCTAGTTTTTGAGCTTTTACCTTCTCCTCATTTTTTTTGCCATTTACCCTTAAAAGAACTCCTCTCGCATTTTATCTCAAACAATTCTAACTCATAATTTTTACAAATTTGCCTAAGTCCAGGAATTATACGAGCACAAGTGGGATTAGGGCATATCTTAGTATTATCAACTTCAGCTGCGAAATAATCCTTGTTCTCAACCAAATTATTTTCTTCAACCACTGAACTCATTTTCTTTCTTTAGATATGCAGCTTCTGAAAATTTAGAAAAAATTGGCAAGAACGGCAAAATTACTATTCAAGGAATAGTGTCAAAAACTTAAAACTGAAAAACGGAGGCCTTCGGAGTGGAATTTGGGGGTCCAAACGAGCTCCCCTGGACGTTAGTATGGGGTATTTCTGGGGCTCGGTGTCACGAACGTCATGTTCAAATTTGAGCCTCTAACTCCAAACGAGTCAAAAGTTACGACCGTTTCCGTGAAAGTGTGAAATAGTGACTTTTTGCCGCAAAACCTGTTTCCGATCGTAAACCTTATTTACGATCGTAATCACCTCCAGTTCGTAAACAAAGATCGTAAACACCGATTTCGATCGAGATGAGTCGTAAACGCCGATTCCGATCGAGTACAGTCGTAAACTCGATTCCGGTAAGAAATATCGTAAACATGTTTCCGGTCAGAAAATGTCGTAAACACCGAAAGCTTGCGTCTTGAACTCGTAAACACAAATTTCTTGATCGTAAACAGTCAAAGATCCCAGCTTGATGTCGTAAATGAGATTCCGATGAAGAAACTCAAGAACACCCAGTCGTAAACGCACAAAATACCTAGAAAACTGATCGAGAACACCTAAGAACAGCAGCAGCAGCGATCGTAAACCTGAAAAACTCAAGAAAACTCGCAAAAACTGTTAGATCTTCTTGAATCAATATCGTGAGAACCACGAAACACTCGTTTCTTGGCTCTGATACTAATTGTAGGTCCAGAATCAACAACCGTTCACGATATTCTATCAATCACGAGTGCGGAATCCAAGTGATTGATTGAAAAAAGATAGAAAAGAGAAGAAATACAAAGAAAACGATGATAAAACGTTAAAAAATTAAACTTTGCACACAAGAAAACTTGTCGGGTACATAATAGAAAATCGTAAACGTGATCCTTTCGGGTTTACGATCGTAATCTCCTTGTGATCGTAAACACTCCTGGCTGCTCCTCTAAGAATCGTCAACAAGCACCCTTCCAATGGAGAACCACATGGGGTTTATATAGGATCCCTAATGGACCTTAAACCCTAATAGTAAAGCCAATGGTAAACCCCAAGCCCAATAGTAAACCCAACCAAACTAGTATACTAATCTAAATAAACCCTCCAAGCCTAGCCCAACTAATTTAATATTACAAGCCTCATAATCTAGCCTCAACAGAGACCATTTCCAACTTCGAGAGGGAATAACTACATCCTTGTGGCCGTAGACTACGTCTAAAAATGGGTTGAAGCTGAAGCTTTACACTAATGACGACCGAATAGTTGTTAAATTCCTCAAGAAGTTATTTTCTAGATTCAGAACTCCAAGAGCATTAATAAGCGACAGAGGTACCCACTTCTGCAATTCTCAAATGGAGAGAGTTCTGGCTCAGTATGAAGTAATCCACAAGGTTTTAACAACCTATATCTCCAAACAAATGGTCAAGTTGAAGTAACCAACCGAGGTATCAAACGAATCCTAGAAAAAGAAATCGGTAACAATCGAAAGGATTGGGCTGATAAGCTCGATGATGCACTTTGGGTGTTTTGAACAGCCTACAAAAATCTAATTGGTACTACTCCATATAGAATGGTATATGGCAAAGCTTGTCATCTCCCTGTTGAATTAGAGCACCAAGCTTACTGGGCCCTGCACACACTAAACATGGACCTTCAGAAATCAAGTCAAAATCGACTCGGTCAACTAACAGAGCTCGAGGAATTACACGGCCTAGCTTACGCCAACTCCAGCATCTATAAGGACCGAACCAAGAAATATCATGATTCGCAACTAAAGAGGCTGAGGAGAATTAAAGAAGGAGATAAAGTTCTGCTATATGACTCCCGTTTAAGATTGTTCCATGGGAAGCTAAAATCCAGATGGATTGGATCTTACCGGGTGGTGCGTGTTTATCCCTACGGTGCTGTCGACATTTGCGACAAATATGCATCCTTATTCAAAGTCAACGACAAGCGTCTCAAACTCTATGAAGGAATATTCGAACATGATGAAGAAAAACCTTCCTCTAGAGGGTGATGCACTTAGTGTATCAACGGGTCCGGCCTAGGACCCGGAAATACATTTAGGCACCTATCCATAGAATAGAAATTAAATAAAAAGTGAAAATCAAGAAAAACACAAATTTATGTTTCGCACGCCTCGTGCTAAACTCAGCACGCCCCGTGCTTGATTGTGTCATCACAAATATGCAGTTACAAGATGCCATCTGATGTCCGACAGCTGAGCATGTCCCGTGCCGTCCGAAAGAATGCTAAAAACCAGAGATTCCTGCATTCCTTTGGCTACATATGCTCTTCACCCCCTCCCCTTTCACTTTCATCCTGCCTTTGAAGTCAAAGGAACACATACTCCTTAAGGTAAGTTCTCTTTTGTCTTCATCATTCCATCTTCATAACCCTTCTTCTTCTAGCCATGAACACAAGAGCATTCATGGTGTTCAAGCAGAATTTTTAGCTCACTTGTTCATGCTCTCTTGTTATCTCAACTCCCCAAGTGCAAGTTCATGTCACAAAACCCACAAAGGTTGTTTTTGAGTTCTCTAAATCAAAGTTTTTGCTCAAAAACATGACCAAAACTTGCATAACTCCAATTTTTTAAAACAAAAACTGGAATGGGTTGAGAAAACAAAGCTATTCTGAATATTTAAAACTAAAAAATTCATGGCTTGAAGAACAACACGCCAGGTGCTAAACTAGGCACGGGTCGTGCCGCTCCCCTGTGCATGCATAAATTTAGAAGTTTTGTATTTTCTTTTAGAATTGGCGATCATTGAAGAGCAAGATGAGAACAACGTTCGATCTGGTGCACCTCCTACGATCATAACCTTGATGAACTAAGTCATGACCTTAAAAGCAAACTTGGATGAAGCGTATGAACAAGAGCTCAAGCTAAACAATAGGGTCAACTTCTTGACCATTGCCTTTGAGTTCCTGGCAGGATGCATGGCCTCTCTGAGCGAGAGACTTGAGCCCATCTTGGAGCCCACTATCGTTCCCTCGGACTCCCCATGGCTTGAAGATGAGGCGATAGGGGACATGTTGGTCCAGAATCAACAACCGTTCACGATATTATCTAATCTAGACATGCAGAAACCGTTAGATTAGTGATTCAAGAATAGAGATGAAGAGAACACAAGAATACGATGATTAAAACAATAAAAACTTGATCTTTGCACACAAGATGAACTTGTCGGGTACAAACAAGAAATCGTAAGCTCAGCTTCTCTCGAGTTTACGATCGTAATAACTTGGCTGCTCTTGGAAATCGTAAACAAGCCCCCCTTCACAATGGTGCTGCCTTGATTTTTGGTTTCCAAGTTCCATATGATTTAACATTTGTTTTAGTCACTTTTGGAGTTGTGACTTTAGGTATTTCAACCTTCTTCGTTTTAGATTCATTTTTCAAAACAGTTTTAGTTACCTTGGAAGGGGTAACTTTGGTTTTTTCAGACTTTGGTTGTTTTGAAAACGGTTTCTTGACCTGTTTTTGCAAATTTTGGTAACTTGGAAAGCTGTTGTTTTGATTTAAAGATTTTCTTTCAGCTTTGGCAGCGCCCCAATGTTGATCAGAGGGTTTAACCTTAGGAGTAACAGTCTTCATTGCCTTAGGCTTCTGCACCATCATCGGCTTAGACTTTACAGACTCCTGAGATGAAACCATTTGACTTTTCGGATAATAGGGTTCATAGGGGCGATAAAGACAGTTTCTAGCAATATGACCAGCAATGCCACAATTAAAGCAAGTCTGCTTCTTTAGATAGAAGTCATACGTGTACCCATTTGTCTTTGGTGGCTGATATGGAGCTGGTTTGCCTTGTGTCTACTTCTTTGCTTTGACTGCAGCTTCAAATTTGACTTTCTGCTGGTTTGTCGAAGCCTGTGTCGAACCTGTCCTTTCTGTCTTTGTGCTTCCTTGATTCTTTGACGTTAAAGCACTTTATTGCAATTACAACGGCAACTCCATGATCCAACTGAAGAAATGGGAGACACAGCTACTCCCTTGAGTTTTTCATTCTTCACCCCAGCTGTTGGTTTCATACTCGGATGCTTGATGGTGATCTTTGGCCTCTCAACTTTAGGTTCACTTATCACTCCATCGGTTATTCCCTTGAACTTGGAGGAGAAGGACGGTAATTCATATCCTACATCTGGTTCTTGGTCAAACATTGATCCAGATGTCATAAAGATCTTCCCCTCAGGCTGTGTCGTCAAGATCACCTTTTCCCTTTTGACTTCGTCAATTACTTTGAAGCATGGGGTTTCAATTTTAGGGTATGGTTTCAACTCTATCCCAGCTTCATCAGACTTAGAGTTGTGACACCTGTCATATTTCTGGCACTCAGCATCATTGTATGATATATCCTTTACTCTCCCTTCACCATAAGTCATGTTTGCTTCATTATCAATTTCTTCTTGAGTCAATGGTGTAGTTCCAACCAAGACACTATCAATAGGAGGAGCAGCTTCTCTATAATCAGACTTGGTTCTTTCAACTTGATCCTCACTAAGAAGTATTCCTATAATGTCTCTAGGAACTGGTGGAGGAATGATGTTGTTCATTGCCAAAGATTTATCAGTTTTCTCTGACCCAAACCCAGATGTGTCTTTCCCAACTTGGCCGGTCACAACAGCACGTGACAATTCCTTCCCTGCATCGAGCATTCGCTGATTTCTTTCCTGATTGCAATCATACTTGACCTGCAGCTCATCATACTTTTGCTGCAGTTCAGTTAATTTTCGTGTCAGCTCAGATATCTCAATCCTAGCTTGATCATATAAAATAGTCTTCTCCGTTGCTACCTTTTGATATTTCTCGATGTCTAATTTTTAAGCTTTCACCTTCTCTTCACTCTTCTTCCATCTTCCCTTAAATGAACTTCTAGAACATTGCATATCAAATAATTCTATCTCACTATTTTTCCAAAGTTGTCTAAGGCCCGGAATTAAACGAGCACAAGTAGGATTGGGGCATATCTTAGTTTTGCCAACTTCATCTGCGAAAGTATCCTTGTCCTCAACCATATTCTTTTCTTCTACCACTGAACTCATTTTCTTTCTTTAGATATGCCGCCTTTGAAAATTTTGAAAAATCGGCAAAAATGGCAAAAGTACTATTCAAAGAATAGTGTCAAAAACTTAAAACGCGAAAACGGAGGCCTTCGGAGTGGATTTGGGGGTCCAAACGAGCTCCCTTGGATGTTAGTTTCTGGGGTAATTCTGGGGCTCGTTCTCACGGACGTCGTGTAAAAATTTGAGATTCTAACTCCAAACGAGTCAAAAGTTACGTCCGTTTCCGTGAAAGTGTGAAATAGTGACTTTTTGCCGTAAACCAACCCTGTTTCCGATCGTAATCCCTGTTTACGATCGTAATCACCTGTTTACGATCGTAATCACCTGTGGATCGTAAACACTTGATTCCGATAAAACCCAGTCGTAAACTCGATTCCGATAAAAAATATCGTAAACACGATTCCGGTCAGAAAAAGTTGTAAACAACCAAAGCACGCGTCTTGAAGTCGTAAACTCGAATCCCGTGATCGTAAACTGTCAAAAATCACTTCTTGATGTCGTAAACACTCAACAGATGAAGAACACCAAGAACACCAAGTCGAAAACACTCAAAAATGCCCAGAAACTGGTCGGAAACACAGAAACAGCAGCAGATCTGATCGTAAACCTGAAAAACTCCAGGAAAACTCACAAAACTGTTAGATCTTCTTGAATCAATATCGTGAGAACCACGAAACACTCGTTTCTTGGCTCTGATACCAATTGTTGGTCCAGAATCAACAACCGTTCACGATATTCTCTAATCTAGACGTGCGGAAACCGTTAGATTAGTGATTCAAGAATAGAGATGAAGAGAACACAAGAATACGATGATTAAAACAATAAAAACTTGATCTTTGCACACAAGATGAACTTGTCGGGTACAAACAAGAAATCGTAAACTCAGCTTCTCTCGAGTTTACGATCGTAATCACTTGGCTGCTCTTGGAAATCGTAAACAAGCCCCCCTTCACAATGGTGAACTCATGGGGTTTATATCCACCCCATGAGTTTACAATTGGGCCCTTAAACCCTAATGGTAAATCCAATCTTAAACCCCAAGCTCAATTGTAAACCCAAATAAACTAGTCTACTCAACTAAATAAACCCCCTAAGCCTAGCCCAAACTATTTAATAATACAAGCCTCATAATCTAGCCACAACAGGACATCAACTTTGAGTCCCACATTCTGGATGACGACATGTTCACCGACGCCCCAGTGCTTAATGGCGTGGTTGATGACTTTGTCATCAACCTGGACGATGACAAGGATCTCCCCTAGCTCTCGCACGACCAGGCTAGTCACTAGAAGGAGCTCTCAGTCGTGAAGCTAGGAAGAAGCCAAGTATGTGAAGAAGGAATGGAATAAAGTAGTTTGAATGTGGTTATGTTTGGTGTTTGTTTATGACTAATCGTGATGAATCCCAAATAGTGGGATTATTTTGGCATGTTTTAGATTTTACATTAGAAATGATCTTGGAATTAATGTAAGTCTGAAAACATGTATCATCTTGATTTGACTATGCTTAGTATGGTTAATTTAGCTTAGTTTATCTTTTTAGTTTAATATTTGTGTCTTGAGCATTTGTGATACAGGTTCCGGTTTTTTAGTATGATTCGGACTGGGAGGTTACGGCACTTGGCGTGGTAACCATTCCACGGGACAAAGAGTCAGAAAACAATGGAAGTGTTGCCTAAATTTTTCCAAAACCAAACTATTTTTATTGTCATTGTCCCTAAGTTACTAACGTACGGGTACATTAAGGGCAAATGTACATTTTAAGTGTGGGGACGGGAAAATAACGGGTAAATTTTTTGGGAACTTAAACAATTGCTCTATCCAATATCAAGCCTTACACAAAACTTTTTCAAATAGGCCTTGATATCCCCCAATTTTTTAAAATTTTGTCGTCTTAAATGGCACGATACGCATAATAGTTTTCCTCATAATTAGAAAGATTTCAAATTCCATTAAATTATAAACAAATTTTCAAAAATAAATTGAAATATTCCTTTATGGAAAAATGAACCAATTTATTTTTAGTAAAACTTATTTGAGCCCAAATATAGCATGATCACCTATATACATGCTCTTTTCCTTAAAGTTATGACAAGCCTGGTGATCCGACAGAGGTAGAACTTGACGTGTGGATACGTCCCGATATGGACAAAATTGG
This sequence comes from Deinandra increscens subsp. villosa, assembly GCA_039602395.1. Taxonomy (NCBI): domain Eukaryota; kingdom Viridiplantae; phylum Streptophyta; class Magnoliopsida; order Asterales; family Asteraceae; genus Deinandra; species Deinandra increscens. The sequence continues at coordinate 73,697,269 of JBCNJP010000023.1, read as the reverse complement.
GAACACTTATTTAAATGATTGAGGCACCTAAGATTTTTCAACCATCCGTTTCTTAATCTCTTTTCCTTCACTCCATAAAATTCCCCTAGTTAACCCCTTTGAGCCTAAGCCTTTCGTTTCTAAACCCCTTTTATTTTGCAAAAATCACACCTGTATGCAAAATAACCTCCCTTCTTTTTTATTTCTTATTTATTTTTCATAAATAGTGGCTCTTTTATAAATACTCAATGCTGTGACTTTTCCAGAAACAAATAAAGCTAGGATGTTGATCCGTAGGTCCTGGATTTACATTCGAATGCTGTTGTTTTGTCTAAAAAAATGGTTGTTAGGACAAAGAGATTTCACAAAACATATTCCTTGGGTTGAATAAATAGAGCAAAGCACTCTAGAATTGTAGTGTATTCTTTCAGAAAAGTCACTGACGAAAACCGAGTTTTAAAAGATCACTCTTTTACACCTTTTCACCCTTTTTTCTTTTCAAATATACCTATCCAAACCTTACCCCAGACCTACCCTTTAAAGCCCTCATGATACTTAGGTGGATTCCAGTGAGATATGTGGAGGTTCGATCACATGTCAAGCCTATGCTATCTGCTCGTCTTCACCAAGGTATGAGTGTTCACCCAAAAATCAGATACAATCCCTGAGAGTAGAGTGAATATTTGTGAGGCTAATAAGTTTGAACGAAAATACATTTCAGTAGGTTTGCCATAAATGTTTATATTTCAATTTAAATAGAGAAAATAAAAATAAGTCAATGGAATAAGCTATCAAAAATGACGGAGGACCACTTTTATGATGTGTCTAACCTATAAGACGTAAGCAGAAGAAATCTTTGGATTATCGGGTTTATTCTTTAAGAGTTTTGTTTGAGGACAAGCAAACGTTTATGTGCGGGGATATTTGATAAACATCAAATTATACATATTTTACATCAAATATCTCTCGCAAAACGGCAAAAATATGATCTGCTAACTTTAAAACAAGTCTATTTTGTTTTCTTTTTAGTTTTTCAGGTTTGAAATAGCAAAAATCACAAAAGGAACAAATTATGATAAAAAAACAGAAGAAAAACACGAAGTTCCGAGATATGCAAAGTTTAGCACGCCCCGTACCTGACCAAGCATGACCATTGCCAGTTACCTGAAGCTTCCACGACACTCGTCTGATTAGCACGCTTGTGCCTCTGACTTAGCATTACCCGTGGAACTGTCCATCTAACATGGCGCAGCCCGTGCCAAGCTAGGCACGACCGTGCAATGTCAGAGCGCCGATTCTCGTAGATCTACCTGACACGGCACGCATCGTGCGAAGCTTGGCACGGGCCGTGCCAAACTCCATGAGATGCCTATAAAAACCGACATTCTCCTCATTTGCAACTCGCTCAATTCTTTTCTTCTTCTCCCATGCATTGAGTCATTTGGTATTTTCGATTCTTGTAATCAAGTTTATAAGAACTTTAACTTAAGTAAGAATTTGCAAGCTTTTGTCTATGAAATCTTCTCATTCTCTTAAGCAAGTCATTAAAGCCATGCTTAGCTAAACTCTTATACTTACTTGGGAAGTAACAAACCATTGGCGAGTTGGTTAACGGCCTTATAAGCTCGTTTAAGGTGTGTTTAATGACTTTATGAAAACCCTTTTTTATTAAAAGTTTATTACTGGTTTTCTGAACCAAACATGCTCTACGTATGACAGACCATTTGGGGAGTCAAAATCCCAAAGGCCAGACTTGTGACACCCGGGCGGGGGACGATGCATGATCCGAAAGGTGACTTGCGCCCCATGCTACATGATACGTTCGAGGTCCTTATGTCTATGTAAGCAAACTCGGTTGTCACGCAAGTGTGGGCTGAAAGTATTTGGATGGGAATGGGGATTGTTACTATTTTATCACTTCACGGAAGCCGAGATAGTACGTGTTTGTGAACTTGGCTCTGGTTACGCCGGACGTTCATGCATGAGATCATTGCACAGAAGAAATGGACCTTAGTCCCTTAAAAATATAATTTTCATAATAAAATAATCCGACACGCAGGGTTGTTCCCCTGCTGGTTCATGACGGCGTGTCGAGTACGGTAAGTCGGCCGGTTTGAGGGATCCCGTAACTAAGTGGCATTACACCGCTTCGTTTGTTCACTAGCAGCACCTTCCCTCGGCATTTGTACTCCTCATAAACGATTGGCAGTTGGATGGTGAATCAGCCTAAGATTCCGAAAGGTGGTTGGTTTTCTGCTAGTGAACAATCTTAAGCAAGATTATAAGTGTCTGTTCAACCTTCCCCAACAACTGGTAAGTTCTCCCAAGTAACATTAACTTCGATTTACATTTCTCTAAAATACCATCTTATTACTTTTCTTTTCTTTTCTTTAATTTCCTTTTTAAAATCTTTTCTTAAAACTAAAGTTAGATTTGGCTAGATGATAACAGCGGACTAATTATCTAGAGCTCTCATTTTCCATTGTGTCCTGATCGACCCCGATTCGACTTACCACTACTATACTGCCCACGATGGGTATACTTGCCCGTGTAATGTGCTGAAATAGTAGTTGTCAAGTAAATCAGATATTATAAATTTAAAAGCTTAAAAGCTGCTAAAAATATAGCCATATTTTATATACACCTCAGCACACCCCATGCCCCCACGTCTTTGTGCCCATGTATTTTCGGGACACCCTCAGAAGAGACGACATTTTAGCCTTTGGTACATTGAAACCCCATGGTTGGTTTAGGTATTTAAAATACGTGGGAAGTCTCTATTGGCGAGTGGGCTTGCGCACGTAACTATCGGGTATGACCACGACGGATAGAGAATGGTTGATTGTGGAACTATATTCATTTTGAAACCATAGCATCCCATGGTCGACGTGCCATCTTATTTAAACTATAGTTTTTATCAAACTCAAACACTCTTTTTGACAAAACAAAACATCTTTGACAAACTTAGACAAAACTCATTTTCATACAACAATTACTTTTACTAACCATGTGAATTCACTCATTTTTTAGTTGACACAAATCCTTTTTGAGTATGTATCAGATACCTAGCTTTGATAAGTTGCAATAGAAGACCATGAAGTAGATTCGCTCGCGTGCGCATGAAGACAAAACCCTAGAAGACTCTAGCTTCCGCCTTAGATTTTTTTTATATCATTAGATTTGTAGTACTTTCCTTAAATTGTAAAAAGTACTTTGAAATTTTAATAGAAATATATTCATTTTGTTTTTTCAAACGGATATGATCTTGGCTATCTCGGTCTTCCAAGGGTCGGGGTGTTACATTGTAGGTGGCCTTCTGCTTAGCTTTCCTATAGGTTGTACAAGTATGTAATTATAATGATTTTTGTGGTGTATTTTTTTGGTAGTTTATTTAGGTTGTTTGTTTTCATTTAGTTCTCTTTTGGTTATGTAGGTGACAACGGAGCTAGAGGCTTAGTAGTGTAACTTTATATCAAAGAATTTAGGTTAAAAATCATTTATCTAATTGGTCTTATAAAAGCTCTTCAAACCATTAATCTATTTTCCTTTGAATTAGGTGTTTTTTTTTCCAGATTTTTGCTCTTTTTTAATTTTGGTTTTAACTGATCGCTCATTAAGGGTGGCACACCAGGCAATTCAGCTAACAACAATGCTATTTGAGTGAAACCGCACCACCATAAGTTAATTGCTACATAAAGAACTCATCAAACATGAGGTAAACAAACCTTATAACAAGTCTCTTTTTAATCTATCTTTATGTCATTTTGGAAATGTAGAGGTATCTACTACAAATAAACTCTGTAAATGATAGCCATGACCCAACCGATTCGATCATACTAGCCGTTGGAGACTTCAACACATCACGGGTTGAACCAATACACAAATGGGTCGATTGGATTCAAGAAAATACTCGGTAAAGATCCGGAAGTATGCATGTAATCACCTAGTCATGCAAGGTTTACAAGCTACTTAGCATACCACCCACGATCTCCACAATGCATTTTGTATTTTTATTTCTACATTTGTTTTAATTTCTTTGCTTTTGAAGTCAGTTTTATTTCCCTAAAATGTGGGCTATGTGGGAAACCATCTCTTATGTAAACCATTGTAGCAATTGAATGAGCAGAGGAGTTTTAGATTGAATTTTGGTACAAGTTTGTGTTGAACTTGAACTTTTCCATGCTAGTTCAAATCATGGCAGATTTGAATGGTGTTCTTGGAGCCTAAATCGGAATCGAGTGGTGTGTCTCTATCTTGATTCTTGTTTAGTTTTGCCCGACGTTTAATTCGAGTGGTGATTTATGTATCTCGGATTGTTCGTTGTTTATCCGTTCGTTTTCGTTTTCCAATTCTACCCGTTTCCGTTACCGAATATATAACATTTGGTATTCAGAGCTCGGTTCGTTCTATCTCGCTTCATACCGATTCTCTATTCAAAAAAAAAATGTTCCTTACTTTTCTAGTCAAGTCAGATTTTTGTGGATTCAAAGCATCCGATATCGACTGTTTTGAAGCACCTAGATATGATGAAGATGGCATTGTACCGGATGAAAAAGAGTGTTTGTTTGTAGAACAAGTTCTTTCGGGGACTATTGCTCAAGAGGAAGAACAATTGCAATTGACATGTTCGGATGTTGCTCCACGGTATGATGACTATGGAGGGGTTCCCGATGCAAACGAATGCCTATTTGTGAAACAAGTGCTTTCCAGGATCCTCGATGAAGAAGGTGATGATATGCCCCCGATGCAAGATGTACAAAATGAGAATGAATGTCACATATTACTATGGAGGTCTTGCTTAGTTGACTGCCGATTCATTCATGATGGGTATAAAAAGAACTCCTTCGACAAAGATACAAAGAAGAAAGTTAAAGAAAGTGGTAACTTTACTTCTTTTGGCATAAGGCAGAAAGCATCAGGTAGAACAACAAATAATTACAGTAAAGGATGCAAAGCAGTTACAACCATCAAGAAGGATTGGAAGCATGCACGTAAGCCAAATTTTCGAGACGTTGGTCAAAGTTTGAGGCCAAACTTTTCTAAAGAAACGGAGGATGATAGCCACCAACCGATTCGATCATACTAGCCGTTGGAGACTTCAACACATCACGGGTTGAACCAATACACAAATGGGTCGATTGGATTCAAGAAAATACTCGGTAAAGATCCGGAAGTATGCATGTAATCACCTAGTCATGCAAGGTTTACAAGCTACTTAGCATACCACCCACGATCTCCACAATGCATTTTGTATTTTTATTTCTACATTTGTTTTAATTTATTTGCTTTTGAAGTCTTTTATTTCCCTAAAATGTGGGCTACGTGGGAAACCATCTCTTATGTAAACCATTGTAGCAATTGAATGAGCAGAGGAGTTTTAGATTGAATTTTGGTACAAGTTTGTGTTGAACTTGAACTTTTCCATGCTAGTTCAAATCATGGCAGATTTGAATGGTGTTCTTGGAGCCTAAATCGGAATCGAGTGGTGTGTATGTATCTTGATTCTTGTTTAGTTTTCCCCGACGTTTAATTCGAGTGGTGATTTCTGTATCTCGGATTGTTCGTTGTCTATGCGTTCGTTTTCGTTTTCCAATTCTACCCGTTTCCGTTACCGAATATATAACAGTAAATGTACCAGTGTTAAATCTGTATGAATAGTTGAATACTATGATTAAAAAAATATTCTATAGGTTACGTATAAAACCAATATCATAATTAATATAGCTATGGTTCAGCTATAAAAGGCAGAAAAGATAGCATAAACGTCGGATAGGGTTATGCTCATTGATGTTTAATAATGGAAATAATTTCTAACATGTATCGTATATCAGAATCCCCATTGCCTAAAGTAAAGAATTGGTCAAAAGTTTAGTTTTAAACTTTTGACCAATTTTGCATAAGTTGTGTACCTTCTCGCAGATCAGTGTTGCAGCTTTATGTTTAAAGCAACCAAAACTTACACCTGCAAAGCTGCAACTCTACAAACAAATGTTGTGTATTTTAATTGTTAAGTTGTTTTAGACCACTATATTTTAGTTGTGAAATATTATTTTCATTTAAAAAGATGGGCTAGGTTTTGTACCAAATATAACTACAAAGATACACTGATTTAAAGCAGCTGTATGTTTATTAAAGCTAAACGTCCGAAAAAAAACGAATTGAGTATTTACGATAATTGCTCGCCGTAAATTGGAATTTGGAAAACTAAACGTCCGAACAATCAGGCTGATCAACGGACATCGATCTCAAATTCTCAATCTCTCATTCTTCAGACTCCAACGGCGATCTCACTCTCAAGAGCGGCTAAATGGGTCAGCAATTTTGAGTATTGAAATTAGTTTTTTAGCTAATGTTGATTATGACAAACTAATTGAGGATTTTGTATCAAAAAATGCACGTAGACATCATTTTAGATGATTTATATGTTGTAATTTGATGTAAGTTTGAAACTTTTTATTTAGTTAATAAAATCGACGTGGGGATAAGCCGCCTAGCTTGACTAGGTTTCAAACCCTTAAAACTTTGTGTTGTACTATTTAAAGTTTTTAACAGGGGGCATATTTTCGACTCACGCCCTGAGCATCCAAATTCTCAGGACCGGCCCTGCTGCGGTATATAAACTCAAGCATACATGAATTAATATAAAGTTAAAACTTATGTCTATTTAATTATTATGACATAATTGATATTCCTTATATATGTGTATATGTATATTATTTCATTATGAAATAACTTTTTGCTTTCTCATTGTAGGGGTGAATGTTAATTCCTATTTTTATGTTGATACTGAAGTTTTGTTGTATATACTTTTTTATGCCATCTGTTACAAGCATGATTTTTATTTGGTACTTAATCTTTTTAGCAAACAGGTTCTATATGCTCCAACTATATATATATATATATATATAGTAAAGGGAAAAAAGACCAGAATAGCCATTTTGACTTTCTTTTACCTTATAATAGCCCTCCATTAAGAGTCGTGACGACCCTTAAGCCTTCTCAGACGACCCAATTAAATGTGGACGTGTACATGTAAGCAACTTTTGGGAGGCGTGACAGACTGACGTGATCTAATTAATTTCTAACAGAATGTTTTTTTTTAATTGAAAATTAAATGAGGAGAGGGAAGACCAAAATTTATGTCATTTTTAAAAATGGTAGGAGTGGGTCTCGAACCTGAGACCTCATGCATGTGAATATAAGAAGGAACCAACTCAACTAGAAGGGATGTTGTGTTCTCATTCTTTATGTACTTAATATATATATATATATATATATATCTATTACTATATATAATACATATTGGTCTCGAGGGTATTTTCGTCATGAAAAATGCTTAATTTTTAAGACGGTTACAAGAAGTTTAGCACAATGTACAATTTTAAAGCCTTACATTTAAAGGCAACTCTACGGTTTATGACAATGTGGGTTAAGGGTATTTTCGTCTGGGCCGCATGCTTCTCGATATCCCCTTAGTCGCCTCTCGATAGCTGCATTTCCAGCCTTCTACTCTCGATAGCAGCATCTTTTATCATCTCTCTCCCCATCGGTTGGGCAGCCTCCTGCCTTATCATCTCGATTACCCCATTTGCTTTTCAATTCATGCATACAGTAATGACCACGCCTAGAGCTATTCGATTTAATTGGAACTTTTGGCATCTCCAAATCAATTCAAATTGGAAGCGCCCTCGATTACAAGCGCCTTGATTTTGTGTACTTATTTCGATCTGGTTTTTATTTGATTGGGTGTACTTGTAGATGCGAACACTAATTTCGTTTGTTGTTAGATCGTAGCTCTGTGATTTGTTTGTTTGATGATTTCAGGTCACTTCGATGAACACAAGGTTTCCCGTTTGTTGTTAGATCATAGCTCTGTGGTTATGAATGACGATAGTTCTGATGTTCTTGGTTCCTGATCGGCTATTTTTGTTTTAGATTGGAAAGGTATGTGAATAATTTTTACACATTCTATGGGAATGTGAAGGATTTTAAGTTTTTATTTGTGAAATCACAGTTCATGTATTGAGGTACTATAATCATAACTATATCTTTCAGTATGTTGTGACTTATTTAGTAAGCAACTATAATACAAAAAGAAAGCAATTTGATCCATTTAACTTCAATTTATATATTATGTACATGAGAAATGTAATTCAACGTAAATACATTTATTGATTCTAGGCATTATCATATCATGCTCAACTATTTCAAGAACATAATTAATCACTACAGCTTCAGAATGGTTGGCCCCAAAGAAGACCAGCTTCTGAAACATAATCACTACCCCTCGATTGGGCCGCGGTTGTAAAGAGGATTCAAAAAGGAAGGCGCCCAAATCAACTCAGAGGACTCTATAAATGTACAACACCCTCTCCATTTCGTTTTACCATTCCCATCTGCATAATCGATCTGAGGTAAATGTTCTAATTTCGTTCTTATTTGATCTCCAGTTTGAAGCTCTATCTTATTTATGTTAATATGATTTTGGTTTTGAAGCTCGATTTCGTTTTCCCATCTCCATATGCAATCGGATTTTGAGGTACATTCAATCTCAAAAGCTTTTATGTTATATGTTTTTCTCTGTTCTAATAGGTTTTATGTTGTAAGGTTTCTAATAGCAGATTTGTTGACCTTTTATATTGTGAGTTAAGTAATTGATTTGAGAGGGCTTATTATCTGATTTTGTAACTGCTCTAATATCTTTTATTTTGTAGAATCTGTTCTCATGATGTTTTATGTTGTAACAATCTGTTCTCATTATGTTTTCTAATACCTTTTATGTTCTAATCAGACCATATCAGACCATCCTCTAAGGTTTTTAATAGCACATTAAAACTTGACCTTTTTGTCAAATTTTGTATAACCAATAGAGTTAATGAGTTGCAGCAGATGAGTTGCTGCCTTTTTAGTTTATATATGAAGTAATATATTTCTGTTTTTTTTAGTTGGTTTTAGGTGGTCTTCCCATCTCTGTAAGTATATCCATTATCCATTTTGTTATGTGTTTTATTTTAGAAGCACAAATACATACCTAATGCCATGAAACACAATAATTTTTGCCGCTGTATTTAACGAGTTCCACGTACTTGCTGTTGTATTTGAATAATTTTTGTGCTTGAATATCTGAAACACAATAATTTTTTAAGCCACTTGCCAAGTTCTTTTACCCATTAGCACTGTTGACTCTTTTAGTCAACATGTTGGTTTTTAAAATAAAAACTAAAAATAGTTGGCATATCAATTCAACACCTCCATTTTGACCTTTTTAGTAAAAAAAATATATGACAATGTAAGCATTTGAAATTATTAAAACTGTAAGAATGACCATGGTTTGAGGTATCTCCTATAAAGCCTTATAATTAAGTTGAAGTCATTAAGTTTGGGGTATCTCCTATAAAGCCTTATATAGATAGAAGTTGGTCCTATAAGTAAGAGTAAAGATTTTATGCTACAGATTGTGAGAATTGATCAAATCATAGACTGGTATCACTAATAGGAGTGGTGACTCGAATAAGGCTTAAAAAACACATTTGAACAGTAATATTGAAACTGTCTTATATTTCTTTTTATGTATATATAGCAGCACTTCAAATTTATTTGTGTTTTTTTCATCAGTTTGGGCAAAATCTTAACTTTTTTAGGGTCAAATGGAAAAAGTTCCAAGAGTCATGCCTAATTTGAATTTCTTTTGGAGGAATATGAGAGTCATTCTGAGCATTGGAAATCTTGTACTACAACTACTCTTGGTACTCCAAAGATGTTGCTTAATTTATAAGGAGGGGAAAGGCTTTAGATTTCCTACTCTTGGAATTGTAAATGTTGACAAGTTTAAGCACAAGTAGGTTAGGAATTAAATAAAAATTTCATACGGTGGGAAAGAGGATCGAATACAGAACCTATTCTATTTTATGTAATAATGATGTATATTTCTATTTTATGTAATAATGATGTATATCCATTGCGCTACAATCATACTTGTTAACAAGATTAACTTCAATTTATATATTATATACATGAGAAAGGTAAATTAACGTAAATATCACATCTTAGACATGTTACTCATAATCAAACCTTAGTTATTTTTTGTAATGATGATACCATTTATGTTAAATTGCTATTTCAATTATATGTTGTTTTATGTTTTAAAGTTATGTATATGTTGTCATGTTTTCTATGATTTTGATACGAAAATGTTATAAATCTAGATCGAAATATACGTTAAAAAACTATATAAATCAACATAAATATATAAATATTATAGAAATTTATTTATTATGTCATCCGGTTCTTGAATTCTTTTGTATATTGTTATCGCCTATGTATCTAGAAGTAAGTACCAAATGTATTTCCAATTAGGTTATATCATTATGCTTGAAAAGAACGGTGTCTTTTTATTCTTGCGACTAACTTGTTTAAAACATTTAAGGTTTTGAAACAATATATATATATATATAAATTATTATGAGGCAATATAAAAACATACTTTAAAATGTTACACTTGTTTTCACACGCAAAGTAAAGTTTATAAAAAAAGAATAGTCTGTCAGTTTAGCCCCTTGACATTTGATTAATATTATCTTTTAAGTGCATTAGTTTACCTGACTTGTACTTTTAAGGTTCTTGCTATGATGCCACTGGCGGCGGAGGGGCGTTAACGCAACCACAGCTCGGACCTAAGGCATTTAAGTTGTCGTTGCGCTGCATCGGGCTAACAAAAGCGAATAACGCGATGTAAATTGTTGCACCAAAGTAACGCATGAACAAAAGATGAATAACACGCTATAAACTGTCGTCGCCGCAACGCGCGGGCACCATGCTAGTATATATATATATATATATATATATATATATATATATATATATATATATAGGAAGGATCAAATAAAAACAAGATGTTATTGCGAAAACAAGAAAACAAATATTAAAACCTCTATATCTTCCTCATACGATAATATTTTTTAAAAAAATTTGCACCAAAAGTCTTAAAATTATGTCACCTTTAATTCTGGGAAAAAAATTAAAAATATAAAATTTCGTGATTTTTTTTATTATTGCACATGTGCAATAATACGTATTAATTATATTACACATGTGCAATATTAATAAAAAAACGTTAATTTTTTTTTAATTTTTTCCAGAATTAAAGATAACAGAATTATAAGATCTATGGTACAATTTTTTATCAAAAATATTAACGTATGAAAAAGTTATAGAGGTTTTAATATTATTGCACATGTGCAATAATAAATTTTTATTGCACATGTGCAATAATAAAAAAATAAAAAAAAACGTTGAATTTTTTTTTAATTTTCTCCAGAATTAAAGATAACAGAATTATAAGATTTATGGTGCAATTTTTTATAAAAAATTTTAACATATGAAAAAAGTTATAAAGGTTTTAATATTATTGCATACGTGCAATAATAATAATAATAAAAATTATTGCACCTGTGCAATAATAATTTTTAAAAAAATTTGATTATTTTTTAAATTTTTTCCCATAACTAAAGATAACATAATTTTAAGGACTTTGGTGCAAAATTTTTATAAAAATATTAACGTATGAAAAAGTTATAGAGGTTTTAATATTTGTTTTCGTGTTTTCGCAATAAAAGTTGTTTTCACATGATCCTTACCCTATATATATATATATATATATATATAGAGAGAGAGAGAGAGGTGAGTTATTCTACATTCACTAAAAACTCTACATCCACCCTCTTTTTCACAAAAAACACCAAAAAACACTTTTTAACAAAAAAAAAATTCTTGAAAACACTACACCTCTAATCGCTATGTTAGCTTTCTAGGACACTTTTTTTTTTTTAATTTTTTTGGTGTTTTTTTTTTTGGTGTTTTTTTTGGTTTATTTTTTTTCAAAAAAAAAAACACCAAAAAAACATTTTTTTTAATTAATTATTTTTCTAAAAACACCATTCTTCTAGACGCATCAAAACACACATTTTTTTGAATTTTTTTTATTTTTTTATATTTTTTGGCGTTTTTTTTGAAAAAATAATAAAAACGCCATAAAAATTTAAAAAAAAAAGTGTTCCAGAAAGAATATATAGCGATTTGACATATGATGTTTTTAAATTTTTTTTAAAAGAAAGTGTTTTTTTGGTGTGTCTTTTGAAAAAAAAGGAGTGGATATAGAGGATGTAAGGAATTTGGTGGATGTATTCTACCCCAATTATATATATATATACATATATATATACTAGCCGTGTGCCCGCGCGTTGCGGCGGCGACAGTGTATAGCGTGTTATTCGTTTTCTGTTCGCGCGTTATGGCGGCATGACAAATTTATATATTTGATCGAGAAGGTTAGTATTTTTTATAATAATCTGTAAGTAAATTCCATTTCTTAGGCTGATGCCTGTTTTTTAAAATAATTAATATTTAAACAAGTGGTGTCAATTTCTAATGTTATGTATTAAAACATGTGCCTACATGTGTAATCATCAATCTTAAATGGACAACTTCATGGTAAAAGTGATCATGACCAAAATATTATAGGTTCAAATACTATAAAAAGTGTGGCTATGATAATCTTAACATATCAAAAAATATGTGTAAGACTCAAGGAGGAAATCTCTTTACAAATATATTAACAATTTATTAAATGCAAACTTTATTATTATTTTAACACAAGTGGAACTATTAGTGCGTTGCTGCTAGTAGCGCGGTTCTTCGTCATTCAAATATTTAGAAATACAAATTTAATACAGACTCTACATAACAAATCAGAAAAAAGATCTTAGGTGAACTGACATACCCCAGAACATACATGTAGTGAACACGGATATTTAATGATTTAGAAATATATATCTTATACATCATTCACATACCAAATCACATACAGATCCTAGATGACAAACTCTTAAAAAAGCACTTACATTTATACATTTATACACACATACCCAATGACAAAACTCGCAATTGTACAGTTGGCTCAAAGATGAAAGTGGAATACCCAATCAAGCAACATGAACTAATCATCATTCCTAAGGCGAGCAAGATAGAAAGCTTGTTGTCCAGTTAAGACTTCATGAAGCATGACATCATAACCAAAAACATCTGTTTTTGCAAGGGGTAGAATTAGACTATTAAATAACATTTGCTTTCCTATCTTTAAAGAGAAACTAATTATAATCATCATATCCTCCGGCTCTTCGATTTGCTTCGAATCTTTCGATCCTATTTGTGAAGTACCAACCAAAACATAGTTAAAACTAACCCAAAACGCCAAAACCAAGCAAAAAGCCACAACCAAGCAAAGCCAAAACACCTGCACAAATAAAATCAAAATACATTACAGTTACAACTCCGTACGAGTAAAATGTCTAAATCAAATCATGGGTGTAGTCAAATGTTGAAGAAATTAGAAGTAAAATGATAAAATTTGCTAGGCTAGCTGTGTAAACAAACAACAAAATATTAATAGAGTTAGACTATGAAATACATTAGCAGATTATGGCACCAGCAAAATATTAAGTAAAATATCAGAACCAAATCATGTGTACACCCATATTTACAATCCCAAATCAATGACATTTAAACTGAGAATTATTTAAGCATAATTCGCAGTTTCAAATAACGAAAAAAGATCAACAACTAACACACAGAAAACAAAAACCCACAATCTAAAAAAAACAAGAAAAACTCAACATCAGTCAATCACCCAAATCCAAACACCCATTTAATAACTTAAATAATTGTATTACGTAATAACCAAAAAGCCAATGCCCAAAAACCTAAAACAAAGACTTGAGTGGATAATTAAAATGCTTCTCGATACAAAACCCACACAAATGAAGCCAATTAACCACCAAACAGACTTGAAAAGTTAGACCGAATGAGAAAGACGCAAAAAACAAAGCCGATTCAAGTTGAAATGATCAAGTGATGTACCATGAAAATATGTAACAACTGTTGAATCTCATAATCTCCAGCAAATATGGCTACATTTGTGACAAATTGAATTGGCGTTGCTGACCCAACTGTTGTGAACCAGTAGCCAACACCTGCAGTTGACAATGATAACATAAAAGCATAATAAAATCAGCTACTGACCCAATCTCCCTACTGACCCAACCTCCCTACTGAAGCATAAAAAAACTATATATCATTTGTAAAAGTCTATAAACATGTTCACAAAAAGGAGCTCTGTCAAACAGCAAAATACATATAAAGACCTCAAATCACTTTTTTAAATGTCGATGTTTTAGTACAAATTTATATATTTCTCAATACATGTCAAAACGGGATGGGTATATGTGAATTAAGATGTTAGATAAGTTTAGATGTACATTGAAATGGGTCAAGAAATCCAATAAACTTTTCTAATGCACAATGAATTTAAATAGAATTTGGCTACATGATTAAAAAAGTGCCTGACATCGCAAGGAGAAGAGCAAATGGAACGTCATATGCAAGTTATTGAAGTATACGTGTAAAATTCATGCATTAGTACCTACAGAGACTACTACAAACCTCGTACCTAAAGTATAAACTGGGTTCAATAATCTCCATAAGCAAAGCCTATAAACACACAAGAAAATAAGTTACTCAACAAAAGATGGTACAAAAGCACTTCTAGTATAGTATAGACAACAAACAAAGGGATGTGCAGACAACAAACAAAAGATGGTACAAAAGCACTTCTAGTATAGTATAGACAACAAACAAAAAGATATAGTTTTCTAAACAGATAAAAACAATAAGCTTGATGTTCAACAAACAAACCAAGAACCATAAAAATACACTAAAAAGATAAATGGCAAACTATAAAAAGGCACCTTTTTTATTATGTTGCTAGTGGAATCAAGCATTATCTCTTAATCAGACCTTTATCAACTGTATAGGCCATTCTTATGAACTTCAAATGTGTTTTATTTTCATGAAAGCTGATCTAGTTAGAATGTTAGATGGTTAGGCAGATCCCAAATTTACCATTTCACTATGTGCTTACCTATAGTCATATATGCCTAAGAAATAAGAGATATTTTGAGATATAGTTTATAAAAATTAATTCAACCTTGGTACTTGGTAACCTTCACTCCTGCTGCAGCTAGGATCGGCCAATCAGTTTTCTCTCAGGTGAATGACAGTGCAAATTCAACTTCAAAAGTAAAAGAATGTAGAGAAGCTTATCTCAGTCGCTGCATCATATCTAAATATAACATTAGTGAATGAAAACTTCAAAGCTGATTCAGAAATCAGTTTCATGAAATGCTTTTAGTGCACCATGTCACCATGTATGGGACAATCTGATTAAATGCACTTATATGTTTTTTAACAAGAAGTTACAATCTGCACGCTACCGCGAATGTTATTCAATCATTTGTTTTGAGATGCTGGATATGTTTTCGTTGTAGCCGTAGGTGAGTCGATCTATGTGGCAATATATATTAGTTATAGTATGGAAAGAAGTCATCTTTGCAAAGTAACCAAATCTATCAAATATATGCATCTAGTAGGAAATCACATATGAATTGTAATCAATCTTTGTATGAGAATGACCTTATGATGATGAAGCACTGCAATTTCATGAGGGTGAGATGTTTGATACAAATACAGAGAACATAAGCAGGTGTGTATTATCATGTGTAGTTGTTGCCTTCTTTGGGGCTGGTTCTGGATTGCTTAAGGATGGTTTAAGCAGCCTTTTATTGCTGTTGTCTTTTAGATGTTCTCTGCCAAAGAAGAAGACAACTTCAGAAAAGTGAAAAAACTTTTGTAGAAAGAACCACCTGGCTAGAAACATTGTTTCATTTTCTGCAGTTTAGCAGTTAAAAAAATAAGCAAAATTCACATCTATATTCACATAGTCATCATTTACTTTCATTGATTCATATAGCACTAATAGTAATTTTACTTAATGTATTTGAATATAAAAGGTCAGCCTCGATATGTTTCTGAAGGTATATTAGGTGGTGTTTGAGTCCTAAAGTTCATGATAAAGTCAATCTTGAAAGAAGCCAAAAAATAAAAAATTCAAAAAAAGAAGATTTACTACTCACTTGAATTTGCAATGATATTCATCAGAAAATGGAGATGTTTTCATGGCCTTTTGCTTGATTATCTCATCCAAGAAGTCCAAATTTAACACAAATATAGGTGTACTTCCAAGTTAGTATCCTTACAACCTTACCCCTTGCTGTGAGAAAGTGGCCATAAAAAGTTTTAACATCAAATACACCAATCCAGGATAGATAGTCATCCTTTCATAAGCACAACTGGTCATATTAAGCATTCTTCATATTTGAAAAAGAAGTCCAATTTTTCTTTTAAAGAATCTACTATAGTAACATGGACAACTTATGATGTTATGCATAAAAAAGGTCAAATGGTTTTGCTGATTTAAGTGGTAATAATAAGGTCAAATGGTTGGATTCTTAACAAATTCTGGTTATTAAAGAAGAAAATAAATTAGCAAAAAGAAGATTCTTATTTTAATAAAGTGAGTAAACGAAATGGAAGTAAATGTCACTTGAAATCGTTTAAAAGAAAGGTTTGATAGGTAACTTAGTTCTTTCTCGCATATTTAATTTTATTTTAAATGATTTTCAAAACTCTAGTTATTTGACCAAGATAATTAGAAGCCAAATCTATTTACCCAAACATTAACTGATTACTATGACTTAAATCCAATAATCAGAGAAAATGGTCCCAAAACACAACACCAAACCGATAAGATGATAAGTATGTACAAATTTCTATTTATTTTGATAAATGATCAAGAGAATTGAAGTTGTTTAAAATAGCATTGAGAAGGCAAATACATACACACACATACCATTATCTAGACAAACACATTACATATATGATTTTTTTGTACCAACTTTTAAAGAAGATGAAAGTGGCTGAACATGGTACCATTCACCTGCTATAACCCCAATAACAACCAGTTGAAAACCTAACATATCTGTTGGTTCTAAGTTTAAACCGAAACCTAATTTAGTGCAATTTCATTTATAAAAGTTTCGTAGTATGAAATCAGACATGATTTCTTGCAACCTTCACCATAATCACCACTTTGTAAGCAGTGCACATATCCTAATGCTATGTTTTTGGTAATGATACTGGACACCACTGATGTTCACGTTGCTATATGTAGCTTTATCTTATCCCTAATGTAAAGGATACTTGTTAACAGAGTATAGAGTTTCCAACCAGATCACTTTATTAAGATTTCTAAGTGGGTAAAATGGGGTGTACCTGATTGTTGCGTTTTCCTTATTGTTTGCTTCGAAAGAGGTGCTATCAGAAAAGCTTCGACCATGAAAACTGATGGGAGAAGCAACATTTAAGCCAAATGTACAATGTTGACCGCAAACCAACATCAGAATGTCTGCGAACAATAATATCATCAATGAAGGAAACAAAAAAATAGAGAAATATCAGAAATTTACGGCACAAATCTAACCTTTGGAAATTTACGGAACAAATCTATTTGATTTAGAATGATGATAGAGGAGCAGAATTAGAACGATTTAGAATGATTAGAACGATAGAGCAGCAGAATTACCTGAAATTGCATAAACCCTTGTTGCTGAATTTGCAATTTGAAATGGAGAGATAGTTCTGGATTTATAGCCACTCAGAATCCGTAACGATCTTTCTCCTCAATCTTGGCCTTCCAATGAGTAATCATAGCTATTCAACGAAGATGATGGAGGTATCCAGCGATGGCCAATGGAATGGAGGAGAGAGGGTGGAGAAGCGTTGTTCACGAAGGCGGCGCCTGGTGGTTCGCGGCTGCAAGGAGTAAATGCAGTAAGCATGTGTGCAGATAAGCGTGGTTCAAGAAAGCGATTATCGGTAATTCCCAATTTAACCTAATGCTTTTCATGGAATTATGTATTGGATTATTTATGAGAAAATGGTGCTTTATTTAAGATGCATAAAACATTTGTACACATTGCATTAACCCTTGTACGCGTCTTAAGAATTAAGGAAATTTGATGACCAAAATGCCCCTGGGACCAATATGTATTATATATAGTAATAGATATATATATATATATATATATATAGGATTAGGATCATGTGAAAACCCATTTATTTTGTGAAAACGTGAAAACCACTTTAAAACCTTTATAACTTTTTCATACGTTAATGTTTTTTCATGAAATTTGCGCCAAAAGTCTTAGAATTACATTATCTTTAATTCTATAAAAACCAAAAACAACAAAAAAACGTTTTTTTATTTTTATTTATTTTTTTTTCCGTTTTTGGTACACATGTGTACCACAATAAAAAAACTCAAAATTTAATATGAGTTACTAATAGTTTTAAAAGAAAATTGCACCCTAATTATTATAGTTTTATTATCTTTATATCTAAAGAAAAAAATAACATTTTATGATTTTTTAAGTATTGCTACACATGTGTACTATGTTTAATTATCATTAGTAACATAAATGTTTTATTGTTTTTAGTATGTTTTTTATATATTTTTAACATAAGGAGTGTTTTTATACTTTATAATTCGTTTTTGTGTAGTAGTAGTGATGATGGTACACATGTGTACCAAAAACGGAAAAAAAAAAACAAACGTTTTTTTTTACGTTTTTTTTTATAAATATTGTTTTCCAGAGTTATAGATAACGTAATTCTAAGACATTTGGCGCAAATTTCATGAATAAACATTAACGTATAAAGAAGTTATGTAGGTTTTAAAGTGGTTTTCACGTTTTCACAAAATAAAGGGTTTTCATGATCCTCCGGTATACACATATATATACCCATATATATATAGGATCGTGTGAAAACCCATTTATTTTGTGAAAACGTGAAAACCACTTTAAAACCTTTATAACTTTTTCATACGTTAATGTTTTTTCATGAAATTTGCGCCAAAAGTCTTAGAATTACGTTATCTTTAATTCTATAAAAACCAAAAACAAAAAAAAAACGTTTTTTTTATTTTTTTTTATTTTTTTTTCCGTTTTTGGTACACATGTGTACCACAATAAAAAAACTCAAAATTTAATATGAGTTACTAATAGTTTTAAAAGAAAATTGCACCCTAATTATTATAGTTTTATTATCTTTATATCTAAAGAAAAAAATAACATTTTATGATTTTTTAAGTATTGCTACACATGTGTACTATGTTTAATTATCATTCGTAACATAAATGTTTTATTGTTTTTAGTATGTTTTTAATATATTTTTAACATAAGGAGTGTTTTTATACTTTATAATTCGTTTTTGTGTAGTAGTAGTGATGATGGTACACAGTGGCGGATCCAGGAATTTTGTTCAGTGGGGGCAAAAAAAAATGAAGTCGGTGTTTTTTAATGCTGCAAGACCACACCCTCAGTTTTCTTAATTTTCAAGACGGCTCCTTCAGTGGGGGACCTAAAAATTTGTTTGAATGGAGTCATTGTTTCTCTATGCTCCGAGTTTTTAAAAGTGGACATAAAAAATTTGAGGCGGATAGATTGGGTCTGATTGATGCTATAATAAAAATATGATACAATAATAGAAATATGCAATTCGATTTCGTCTTCACATGACTTATTGGTCTAAGTTTTTTTTTAACTAAAATATTCTTCGAAAAGTATATTTATGTATATCAAAATTATATAAAGCTTTGTGACATAATTAATATATTTTAAATTAAATAATACTTCATAAAATAATTATTATTATAAAAACTAATTTTAATTAGTTTACCGTTTAGAAAAAAGAAGTTTTCATACAAACAAATTAAAATAAAGTAATGTAAAACTGATAAAATTTGAATCTTTAAATAGTAAATAATATAAAAATTAATAAATGATAGTAGAGTACCTAGTAAATATAAGTTAACTTTTCTCTGACAGTTATCACTTTCTTTTCAGAAAGAGAAAGAAAAATATTATATTAAAATATTATGTATTTATTTTTAGCAAATACATCATCTTCTTCGATTCATTAGTTGCAGGTTTTACAAAAAGTTCCGATTAAACTCCAACGATGACATTTTCACGTTCTTCGTTTTTATATATCCATCTCTCATCTTGGGTGCATTAAAAAAAATATCTTGGGTGCCTATTCAATTAACCCAACTATATATTAAGTATTATGAAGCTTAACTTAGAGTTGAGTGGGTGCCTTGGACCCCACTCAGCCCTTAATGCATCCGCCACTGATGGTACACATGTGTACCAAAAACGGAAAAAAAAAAACGTTTTTTTTTACGTTTTTTTTTAAATATTGTTTTCCAGAGTTATAGATAACGTAATTCTAAGACATTTGGCGCAAATTTCATGAATAAACATTAACGTATAAAGAAGTTATGTAGGTTTTAAAGTGGTTTTCACGTTTTCACAAAATAAAGGGTTTTCATAGGATCCTTCCCCTATATATATATATATATATATATATATATATATATATATATATATATATATGTATATATATATAGGGTTAGGTTCAAATGAGAACTTTTTGTTTTGAGAACTTTTGAGAACCAAATCTCAACCACAAATTTTAGGGGGACCACTACAATTCATGGGAGGGGGATACATGTAAATAAACTTGTGGCTCAAATTAGTTCTTTTTACTTCTCAAATCAAATTAGTTCTCAAATGATCCTCTCTCTCTCTCTCTCTCTATATATATATATATATATATATATATATATATATATATATATATATATATATATATTAGTTCCGTTGTTCCTCCCGCAACCATTGTGGCTCGTTGTTCCTCAGTAAAGGTGTTTCCTCTTCCAGCATTATTGGGTTCAGGATCTGGTTGTGCACGCCTTCCAGAACCTGCTGGTCTGCCGACTCTTCTATCGCCTTGTCCTTCTCTTACCATGATCTACAGACAGTTCAGAACTCATATGAATTCGAGTTTCTAAATTTTGAGGGCATTATGATTAGATAAGTGCAGACGTCATACAATTAAATAGTCATGATGCTTTCAAAACCCAGTTATTTTCATCATACTCCTCCGTAGTGTCTATTCCTCTTCTTTCTAACTTTACCGGTGATTCTAATTCAAACTGATCTACTTCCGCCTTTTGGCCACATAACAATTAGCACCCTAGATACATATATATGGTTAATACCATATGGCAGTAGCTAATTGCAATCGGGTACCTACCAGATTTACATATCCTAGGTCCTACTTATTATGTTCCTAATGCAACCTCGTCTTTTTATGGGCACAAGCTATTCTGTTGGCATTCTATCTTGTCTTACTGTTTTCCCAGAGTCCTAGTTTAAGTCTAGATACTGATTTTAGTACATAAATCTCATAAACCAAGGCTCTGATACCAAATTGTGACACCCACTCCTAGACTTGGCTCCAGAAGGGGTCACATGTCGAATTTACTCATGAACACAAGGTACAACAGAGATAATAAAAACAACGAAAATCAAAACTTTTTATTTATTATATATTGCCAAGTACAAGTATGATAAGTTTACAACAACGTATATCTAAAACTATAAAAGATAATATTTATTTAGATATTTATCTACATTACTATGCTTGCATGCCTATAGCTTTGTTTGAACAGCTTGCCCACCTCACCCTGCTCAGACTTTAGCTTTTTCCTTTATGTTTGGATCCTTAACGTCACCTGATATACATACTTTAAAGGATCAGCTTACGCTGGTGAGTTCTACATTTTTCTAAAAGCGTTACCTTTTCTTGAAAGTTTATTGCAACACTTAGGCCCAACGGCTTCATTTATCAGGTATGAAACATAACAACATTATACCAAAACATTCATTCATTCACATTTATCAGATATAAGACATAGACAATATTTTGCTTAGATTTTAAAACTAACCCCAAGGGTTATTTTCTTTATCCGGAAAACCAAATTTCCCTTTTTAAACTTTACTTGAAGAAGTTTAACATCTTTATTACCCGTGTATTATAACCTTCCCGAAAAGAGTTCATAGCAGGTAATAACAACTTTAAAACAGTCATAAGCATTATCACATTTCACATATGGGTATTAACATAAAACAGGCAAACGTTATTTCAGATACTTTAAAAGTAATAACTTGCATGTATATCATCCCGAAAATAGTAAAACATTTAAAATATTTAAAAGTGGGCTCATAAAACTCACCTTATTCTTTTAAGCCAGTTAGTTCAGTTAGAACCTCCTTTACGTCTTCCAATTTAACCTAATTACGTATTGTATGATGTTAACGCAAGGTTTTATATAATAAACACCTCTTATGTTTATTTTAATACCTTATTTACTTAATAATATATATTATTAAGTTTATTTACTTTTAAGGGTCAAAATGACCAAAATGCCCCTGGAGGCATATTATCTTCTTTTATTAATAATTATGAAGATGCGAATTCCTATAAGTAGACACTCACTCCGGGATCGCCCAGGGAGGGATGCCATTTCCCAGTTGGGATTTATGCGACACCCTCGTTATGCCGAAAACCCTAGTGTACAGGCGCCTACCCATCCGGTCTGCACGAACTTCTAATATCCGATTAACTCGGTATTTTCGATACTTGATTATTTATCCAATTTAATTCCATATATACTTATATTATATGAAAACATGTTATCATGTCAAAAAATCAAGCCCCCATACCCTTTGGATTATTTTATATTAAATAATCATATTTAGAAACCCTAATTTCTTGAATATCTCGTTTTATCATCAAAACTCATTTTTAATTCAAACCAACTTAGGCTATTATCCATTATAACATTTATAATACCCTTTATAAGATCAAAGCTTAATTCAACATCGTTTAGTCAATTTTGGGGAGAGTAACGTTATGAAAACCCTAATTTTAACCCGTTAATAAAACGTTTACCAAAGCTTTTCCAATTGTGAAATAAATTAGGGCTTTATTAAGACACGTTATTTTAGGATTACCTACAAAAATTCAGACCATAATTCCCACCTGATCACCCGATCACCCGATTTTGACAAAACAAGCTCAAGAACCCTAATTTTAGCATAGTTTTAGAAAACATATTTAGAGATCGATTTAGCCAAAACTGAGAGAGATTATTTTAATTCATACCTAGAGAAGCTTGACTGCAAAATTTCAGATCCTAACTCCTCTCCGATTGCTCGTATTGCTCCAACGAAGTTCTGGTGCGTTTTTAGGGTTTTTGGGTTATGATTCGCGAAATTAGCGAGTTTGGAAGGTGATTCAGGGCTCCTATTTATACTACGAGCTGCGCCTCATGGTCCTTACACGTTCCCAAGTGACTCGGCTTCGAAATCGACATGTTAGTGTGGTCAATTTATCAAACATGTGGTTTGCAAGTTGAAAAAAACGAATCTGGTCGTTGTTATGGGTCGCGTACCGCGAGCCCTCCCTCGCGTACCGCCTGGGTAGTTTCACAGAATGACAGATTTGGTCCCTGGACTTCTATTTTACATTTTAAGCCCATGTACTTCTACGAACTGTTATTTTATGCTATAAAACACTCAAGGCTACATTTATAAAATTTTCTAAGGCTCGGGACATGCTTGATGATATACGTATACATACATTTCATATCTTTCAATTATTGACACTTTTAGTCCCTTAACTTTTGTTTTAGGCTTATTAGCCTTGTATCTTTTGATGTAGCTATCATTTATTGTTCCATAACCTTATTAAACATAATTCTAACATTCTCGAGGGTTCGAGTTATGTATATTAATATATATATATATATATATATACATATATATACATATATTTACATAGTTTACACTTTCTACCCCTCTAACTTTGCAATATTCATCATTTTATGTCACGAATCGTGTTAGGACATATTCTTACTATATTTCAAGCCTTAAAATACTTACGATAGTTATAGACACGTATAATATCCGTATGGCTTATAACTTTGCATAAATTATGCTTTTGGCCCTTTTTACTTTTCCGTTACTATTAACATGCTACGTGTTTTCCTATCAATGGTTTATGCTATTCACATAAGAATGTATTCATGATTTAAACACGTATACGAGACGTAATATTAATGTCTCATCATTTCTAAACCCGTTTATCATACAAACACGTGTTTTATTCATTTATTACCATTTCTAACATGTATTTACAATAAAGCACATAGGTAAACATATTAAGATACGTAATTACCTAGACGGAAATATCGGGGTGTTACAACTCTCTCCCCCTTAAAAGGGTTTCGTCTTCGAAATTTGCTCAACTCGAGAATAACTCGGGATGAGACTCTTTAATTTCATCTTCTCTTTCCCATGTTGACTCAGAACCTTTCCAGCACTGCACCCTGACTATAGGAACTACCTTGTTTCTGATTTTTCTTTCACTACGATCTAGGATTGCAACTGGTCGTTCGATATAGGATAGTTTTTCATCTACTTCTATCTCTTCTAGCGGCACAATTTCTTATTCGTCTGCCACACACTTTCTTAAGTGTGATACATGGAATGTTGGGTGGATCCTAGACAACTCCTCAGGCAGATCTAAACGGTAAGCGACTTCTCTAACACATTTGGAGATCTTGAAAGGTCCAACATAACTCGGACCTAGTTTACCCCTCTTGCGAAAATGGATAATGTTCTTCCATGGAGAAACTTTCAACAGAACATAGTCTCCAACATGGAATTCGATTGGCCTCCATCTTTTATTAGCATAGGACTTCTGTCGATCCTGTGCGTCCTTCAGTCGTGCTTTGATTATGTCGAGATCGTGAGCCATATTTTCGACTAATTCTTTGCTTCCTATCTCTCGCTGGCCAACTTCACCCTAACATACAAGAGTTCCGCATTTCCTACCGTACAACATCTCGTAAGGCGACATACCAATACTTGAATGATAACTGTTGTTGTAGGAGAACTCTGCTAACGGTAACTGATCATCCCAGCTTCTTCCGAAATCGATTATACAAGCACGTAGCATTTCCTCCAGAGTTTGAATCGTTCTTTCGCTCTGGCCGTCTGTCTAAGGATGATATACCGTGTAAATGTGTAATCTCGCACCCATATTCTCGTGGAATTTCTTCCAGAAACGCGAAGTAAATCGAGTGTCTCTATCTGAGACGATAGTCACCGGCACTCCGTGACATGCGATGATTTCTTTAATGAATATTTTGGCTAACATTTATGAAGAATGCTTCTCATGAATGGGTAAGAAGTGAGCACTCTTTGTTAATCTGTCCACTACCACCCAAATGGTGTCATAACCTTTAGCTGTTTTTGGTAGCTTGGTTATGAAATCCATGGTGATATGTTCTCATTTCCACTCTGGAAGTTCCAAAGGCTGTAACTTCTCGTAAGGTTTTTGAAGTTTGGCTTTAACCTTTGCGCAGGTTAGACATCTGTTGACGTACTGCATGACGTTGAACTTCATTCCTGGCCACCAGTAGTCTTTCTTTAAGTCTTGGTACATCTTTGTCCAACCTGGATGGATTGAGTAACGTGCTTTGTGTGCTTCGTCCATTATCTTGGTGCAAAATCCTCCAGTGAGAGGTATCCACATTCTACCGAATCGAATCTTTACATCGTACTCGTTTTCTTCAAGGCTTGCTGTCCGGCCGACCATTCTCTCTTTCTTGACATTCTCTTCCTTGAGGGCTTCATGCTGCTCGTTACGAAGCTGGACAAGGAAATCAGGAGTAACGATTAGTCTATATGATAGTGTTCGAAGAGGTGGATGTTCTTCCTTTCTGCTCAAAGAGTTTGCAACAACGTTTGCTTTTCCTAGATGATACATGATCTCACAGTCATAGTCTTTGATTAACTCCAACCACCTACGTTGCCTCATATTAAGATCCTTCTGCTCGAAGAAGTACTTTAGGCTTTTATGATCAGTGTAGATGGTGCATGTTACTCCATACAAATAATGCCTCCAAATTTTGAGAGCAAAAAAACGACCGCCAACTCCAAATCGTGAGTTGGATAGTTTGTCTCGTGAGGTTTTAGTTGTCGTGATGCGAAGGCAATTACCTTACCCCGTTGCATCAGCACACAACCTAAACCCAAATACGAAGCATCGGAGTAGACTACCAATTCATCAGGTCCATCCGGCAAGGTTGATACCGGTGCCTGAGTCAATTTGGTTCTTAATTCTTCAAAAGCATTCTGCTGTTTCGAACCCCAAACAAACTTGACGTCTTTCTTAGTCAATTTGGCTAGAGGTGTTGCAATCTTCGAGAAGTCTTGAATGAACTTATGGTAATAACCAGCTAGCCCCAAGAAGTTAGAATCTATGAGGGTGTTTTTGGCGGTTTCCAGCTCATTACCCTTTCTATCTTGGAAGGATCTACGAGTTCACCATCTGCGTTTATTACGTGACCAAGGAATTGCACTTCCCTTAGCCAAAACGCACATTTGGTAATTTTGGCATACAATTTCTCCCTCCTCAAGGCCTCTAGCACTTCCTTCAGATGCATAGCATGATCAGACTCGCTCCTGGAATAGATTAGGATGTCATCAATGAACACGATTACGAATCGGTCCAACATGGGTTGGAACACCCTATTCATGAGGTCCATGAATGCTGTGGGTGCATTAGTCAACCCAAACGGCATTACCAGAAATTCGTAATGACCATATCGCGTTCGAAAGGCCGTATTCAGAATGTCTTCATCTTTGACTTTCAACTGGTGATAACCTAACCGCAGATCAATCTTGGAGAACCAACTTGCTCCTTGTAGTTAATCGAATAAGTCGTCGATTCGGGGCAGAGGATATATGTTCATCCCCGTCAGTTTGTTCAGCTCCCTGTAATCGATACACATTCTCAGGCTTCCGTCTTTCTTCTTCACGAAAAGAACTGGAGCACCCCAAGGCGAGATACTCGGTCTGATAAAACCTTTGTCAAGAAACTCTTGCAGTTGTGACATTAGTTCTTTCATTTCGGATGGAGCTTATCGATATAGCATCTTGGCAACGGGTTTGGCTCTCGGCACCAAGTCAATTCCGAATTTGATTTCACGTTCAGGAAGAATGCCCTGCAGGTCTTCTAGGAATACGTCGAGAAATTGGTTTACTACCGGCACATCCTTCAAATATTTAGATTTTACATTCGAGTCAATGGCGTAGGCTAAGAATTACTCACACCCGTGATTCAAGAACTTCCATGCTTTGATCATGAAGATAATCTTCACTGTAGAACTGTTGCGATCTCCGTAAACGGATATGTCATCTCTAGTTGATGCTCGGGTCTGGACCTTCTTCTGATTACAGATGATTTGTGCGTCGTTTTCCGCGAGCCAATCCATTCCCAATACGATATCGAACCGGCTAGAGTCATAGGGAATAATTTAACAGGCAATTTATGTTCTTCTAGTTCTATCAGGTAATTATCTACCAAATCAGAAATCATAAAGCTTTTTCCTGAGGCAGTTTCTACTTCGAAAGGTTTCTCGGCCTTAATAGTTGGTCTATCAAGTAACACATAGAATTCATGCGATATGAAGCTTTTACTAGCACCCGAATCAAA
This sequence comes from Deinandra increscens subsp. villosa, assembly GCA_039602395.1. Lineage (NCBI taxonomy): Eukaryota > Viridiplantae > Streptophyta > Magnoliopsida > Asterales > Asteraceae > Deinandra > Deinandra increscens. The sequence continues at coordinate 73,669,864 of JBCNJP010000023.1, read as the reverse complement.
TAGCACAGTTGCAGGCACATTATTAATGAGGAACATACCTGAAACTACATCAGGTGTCAGTTGTGCCTCAGCAGTAGTTATCGTATATGCCCTACCCCTAGCCTTTGGGACTTTGATCGCCTTCATTGGTTCTGGTTTCTTCATTAACTTGGGATAGTTTGGCCTCATATGTCCCGGCTCTCCACATTCGTAACACTTCCTCGAATCCGGACAATTGTTAGCGAGATGACCTTCCTTCCCGCATTTGTAGCAGTTTCCCGATCCCATTCTGCAGTTTCCAAAGTGGTTTTTGTTACACTTGCGGCATTTTGGTTTGTTGCCCCGCGAATTGTTCCTGGGCTTCTTGCGATTACTTCCATCAAATTTCTTTGAACTCCCACTTGCCTCTGACTAGCTTCTTTTGGGTCCTCCGGGTTTTCCTTCTTCACCGTACTCTTCTTCATAGACCGTGGTACTCAGACCGATCGCCTCCTGGTAAGTTCTAGGAGCATGGGGTTTCACGATCTTTCGTATTTCTGCAGGAAGAGCCTGCACATAGCGTTTAACTTTTTCCTCCTCCGGTGCCACCAACCTAGGCACCAACCTCGCCATTTCATCGAACCTCGTGGTAAACTCTTGGTGAGTTTCATTCCCGGCATCCAACCTCATAAAGTTGGCTTCAATCTTCTCAAGCTCGTTTTTCGGACAAACCTTATTCATTACCCAAATCTTCAGATCGTTCCACCGCATTGTAGCAATGGCCCTTCACCTTGGGACTGTAAAACGGAGTCCCACCAAAACAGTGCTCCACCAACAAAGGAATGAGCTGCGTATTTCACAGCCTGATCAGCAAGGCACTCGCTAATGCCAATAGATTCTATTTCTCGGATCCAGCAAACGGTCAAACCTGCATCACTTTTTCCTTCGAACGAAGGAGGCTTACATCAACTAAAGGATTTGAACGAACAGCCTCGGCCTTCTTGGTGGATGTTTCCCGTGTTTGCACCAGCACCATTGTCTCCACCATTAGCTCCTCCAGCACCGGCTCCACCTGCTCCGGCGACTCCTTGAAGCTGAGCTATCAGGTTAGGCATTGCAGCGTGGAATGCGTTTGCTACTTCCACAGCCATTGCGGGTCGTTGTTCCTCAGTAAAGGCGTTTCCTCCTCCAGTATTATTGGGTTTAGGATCTGGTTGTGCACGCCTTCCAGATGATGCTGGTCTACCGACTGGTCTGCCGACTCTTCTATCGCATTGTCCTTCTCTTACCATGATCTACAGATAGTTCAGAATTCATATGAAGTCGAGTTTCTAAATTTTGAGGGCATGATGATTAGATAAGTGCAGACGTCATCATACTCCTCCTTAGTGTCTACTCCTCTTCTTTCTAACTTTACCTGTGATTCTAATTCAAACCGATCTACTTCCGCATTTGGCCACATAACAGTTAGCACCCTAGATACATATATATGGTTAATACCTAACTGTATTAGCTAATTGCAATCGGGTACCTACCAGATTTACATATCCTAGGTCTTACTTATTACGTTCCTAATGCAACCTCGTCCTTTTATGAGCACAAGTTATTCTGCTTGCATTCTATCTTGTCTTACTGTTTTCCCAGAGTCCTAGTTTAAGTCTAGATACTGCTTTTAGTACCTAAATTTCTTAAACCAAGGCTCTGATACCAATTTGTGACACCCACTCCTAGACTTGGCTCAAGAAGGGGTCATGTGTTGGATTTACTCATGAACACAAGGTACAACAGAGATAATAGAAGCAGCGGAAATTTAAAACTTTTTATTTATTATATATTGCCAAGTACAAGTATGATAACTTTACTACAGCGTATATCTAAAACAATAAAAGATAACGTTTATTTAGATATTTATCTACATTACTATGCCAGTATGCCTATAGCTTTGTTTCAACAGCTTGCCCACCTCGCCCTGCTCAGACTTTAGCTTTTCCCTTTATGTTTGGATCCTTAACGTCACCTGATATACCTACTTTAAAGGATCAGCTTACGCTGGTGAGTTCTACATTTTTCTAAAAGCGTTACCTTTTTACGAAAGTTTATTCCAATGCTTAGGCCTAACGGCTTCATTTATCAGGTATGAAACATAACAACGTTATACCAAAACATTCAATCATTCACATTTATCACAGAATTATATCAAATCATTCATTCATTCATTCAACTAAGCATTGTCTATTGGAACCATGTTAGCTCCTCGGATAACCGTCGTCACCCGAATATCAGTCATAGATTAACCGTCGCTACCCCGGGGGACCGACATTCCTCGTTTTTAGTTGTACAACCACAATCTTCCTTCTTACATAGACAATCTTTTGCTTAGATTTTAAAACTAACCCCAAGGGTTATTTTCTTTATCCTGAAAACCAAATTTCCCTTTTTAAACTTTACTTGAAGAAGTTTAACATCTTTATTACCCGTGCATTATAACCTTCCTTAAAAGAGTTCATAACAGGTAATAACAGCTTTAAAACAGTCATAAGCATTATCACATTTCACATATGGGTATTAACATAAAACAGGCAAACGTTATTTCAAATACTTTAAAAGTAATAACCTGCATGTATATCAGCCCGAAAATAGTAAAACATTTAAAATATTTAAAAGTGGGCTCATAGAACTCACCTTTTTCTTTTAAGCCAATTAATTCAGTCAGAACCTCCTTTACGTCTTCCAATTTAACCTAATTACGTATTGTATGATGTTAAGGCAGTGTTTTATATAATAAACACCTCTTATGTTTATTTTAATACCTTATTTACTTAATAATACATATTATTAAGTTTATTTACTTTTAAGGGTCAAAATGACCAAAATGCCCCTAGAGGCATATTATCTTCTTTTATTGATAATTATGAAGACGCGCATTCCTATAAGTAGACACTCACTCCAGGATTGCCCAGGGAGGGATGCCATTTCCCAGTTGGGATTTATGTGACACCCTCGCTATGCCAGAAACCCTAGTGTACATGCGCCTACCCTCCCGGTCCGCACGAACTTCTAATATCCGATTAACTTGGTATTTTTAATACTTGATTATTTATCCAATTTAATTCCGTATATACTTATATTATATAAAAACATGTTATCATGCCCAAAAATCAAGCCCCCATACCCTTTGGATTATTTTATATTAAATAATCATATTTAGAAACCCTAATTTATTGAGTTTCTCGTTTTATTATCAAAACTCATTTTTAATTCAAACCAACTTAAGGTATTATCCATTATAACATTTTATAATACCCTTTAAAAGATCAAAGCTTAATTCTACATCGTTTAGTCAATTTGGGCAGAGTAACGTTATGAAAACCCTAATTTCAACCTGTTAACAAAAACTTTACCAAAGCTTTTCCAATTGTGAAATAAACTTAGGGATTTCTTAAAACACGTAATTTTAGGATGACCTATAAAAATTCATACCCTAATTCCCACCCGATCACCCGATTTTGACAAAACAAGCTCAAGAACCCTAATTTTAGCATAGTTTTAAAGAATATATTTAGAGATCGATTTAGCCAAAACTGTGAGAGGTTATTTTAGATCATACCTAGAGAAGCTTGAATACAGAAATTCAGGTCCTAACTCCTCTCCGATTGATCGTATTGCACTTCGTCAAAAAGTGGCTTTGGCCACTGTTTTTTTGATAACGCATAGCCACTGTTTTGAAAAAAAACGTGGCCAAAGGTAAGAAACACTAGTTTTAGCCACAAATATTTTGTACCCGTGGCCAAATATATAGCCTTTGTACCCTTTTAGCCACGTATTTTTTTTTTGTTTATGTGACAACAACAATTAGGTACAGTGGCTTTAGCCACTGTTTTACATAAACATGTGACATTTATTTGTCACACTTAAAAAAGAGTGGCGAAATGCACCAAACGGCCACATAATTTTTATGATTTTCTATTCGTGTGACCAAAAAGGAATGTATGGCCACGCTTAAATAATGTTGTGTGACGGAATAGTAGATTTTATTACTTAGTAAATTAAAAGAAAACAAAACTATTAACTATATATTATGCGTGGCTAAATGTAAGCAATGGCCATGCTTTTTACTTAGTTATGTGGCTAAAAGCTAGTACATATGGCCACTGTTATTAGGTTGTGTGACTAAATAGTAGGTTGTGAGTGATAAAAATCTATTACCCATGGCCACATATATTAACCGTGACTAAATGGTAGGTTGTGAGTGACAAAAATTTATTTTATGGTCACGGTAAAATATTAAACGCGTTGCGAAAAAGAGAAGATTTGTTTCCCTCTAAAACAACGCGCTTTTTTCAATTGTACCAATTAATTCGAGCGGGTTAAAATCTGCTACCCTGTATATCATCATCATTGTTATTTTCCTTTTTACCGCCATCTCTTTCTTGATCTCAAATTCTCTACACCAATTCGTTTACACCAATTCTGGTATCAAATGGCCGATAATCAAATCTCCCTTAATTACTGGTATGTGAAGCATAACCGTATTTTTTTGGTTTACAGTAACAGAAGAAGAAGATCCTTCAATTCCCACAAATCTGTGATTAAACACAACGATGAGAATATCCTGAAGCAACTCCATGCGCAGAAGATTCCTGATTGTTTTGCCTACTCTGTTGAGGCAACGAAATTATTCCGTGTCCTTGATACAAAATTCAATGAATTGGAATCCGAAGAAGATGAAGAAGATCAAGAAGATCAAGAAGATCAAGAAGATCAAGAAGATGAAGAAGATGGTGATGATGATGATCATGATGATGACGATGCAAGTTCAGGATACATATCTGAAGATTGCAGTGATCCGGATTATTAATTAATTGATGTATATGTTTATGAACAATTTAAGAACAATATTTTATATGTTTATTTAGTTATGATATTAGTAGTTATAATTGAATATATGATGGTTATATATGTTTATCATGTTTGATTATCTTGTGATACTCATATTAAACATTGGTTGCGTGACAAATTATGACAAATGGTCACGGTATATTAATTTTAGGTGGCTAAAGAATACCAACAGTGTACGGTGCTTGTAATCATTACTAATTCATTTACTTTATCTTTCAAATCTCCATCTACCACCCCCCTCAAGTATCGATATATACTTAATTATCTCTGTATCAGTTTTCATCATCATCTCCACTATGCCCCTTTTCTCCCAGTCTTTCTCTCTCTGTTTTACGTCCATCATCGCCAACAAAAAATGTGGAATTGGTTTCATCCGTATATGGAAAACGGTAAGTTATCATCTTCACCACTGAAATTCGATTGAAATTTTCGTCTCAGATTTGGTATTTTATTCTTGTGCAGGGAAAGATTGCACTCTGTATCTCGTGCGAGCAGATTTTAAGTTATCGTGGAAACCATGGAGACGAGGAGTCTCTAATGGTTCATACAAATGCTTTACTGAGAGCAGATTTTAAGTTATTGTATAATTTTATAACAGTCGGTAGTAAGGGCACATGATGAGGTTTGCAACACTTGTATTCTTCGAATGCTTCTCTCCCTTTTGGCCCCACGAGCCTTATTTTTCTTCAGCCACTTCTTCACCATTTTCAGTTTATCAGAAGCAAGTGCATGTGAGAAAGCAAAGAGGGACTTGTTCTCTCTTTTCACTTGATCAGAAGCAAGTTCATGTGAGAAAGCAAAGAGGGATTTTTCTTCAGCTGCTTCTTCTCCCTTTTAAGTTAGTAGTTTTTCAGTTGTAATTTTATAGGTCAATGTATTAATGGAATCATACCCTTTGGATTATGTATGTAATTGTGTTTGTTAAAGCAGCAGTTGATTTTGTTTGTTTATTTTTGACTTTTATTGACTCTGGTTTGGTCAAAGAGAGGAGACCTGCAGGCACAATCAAAAAAAGGAAACACTTGACTCAAAATTAAGATCCATAATATATATTCCAGAATACATAAAGAAAAAAAACAAATATTGTTGATACTGTAGTTTGCTAAGATTCAAAAACATTACAATGATGATCAATTAACCGTTGTTTTTTCGTAATATCATTCCAGTACAGTCAGCTCTATGGTAAACATTGTGACGTGCATCTACGGATGGCAATACATTATCGTTGTGAGGAAAAACTACCGTACTAAATTCTTCATTGGCATCGTCTTCATAATAATCTCTGTAATTTCTGGGAGGTGTCATAAAGACAATATGCAGTTTTTTATCCAGCTGGTCTTTGACGTAAAACAACTGTTGTGCTTGTGACGCGAAAATGAACGGGTCCTCCTTGTGACCTAGTCTTTTAAGGTTGACCAAAGTGTAACCAAGACTATTTATGCGTGGCTAAATGTGAGCAATGGCCACGCTTTTTACTTAGTTATGTAGCTAAAAGCTAGTACATATGGCCACTGTTATTAGGTTGTGTGACTAAAATCTATTACCTATGGCCACATATATTAACCGTGACTAAATGGTAGGTTGTGAGTGACAAAAATCTATTTTATGGTCACGGTAATATTAAACGCGTGGCGAAAAAGAGAAGATTTGTTTCCCTCTAAAACAACGCGCTTTTTTCAATTGTACCAATTAATTCGAGCGGGTTAAAATCTGCTACCCTATATATCATCATCATTGTTATTTTTCCTTTTTACCGCCATCCCTTTCTTGATCTCAAATTCTCTACACCAATTCGTTTACACCAATTCTTGTATCAAATGGCTGATAATCAACGCTCCCTTAAATACTGGTATGTGAAGCATAACCGTATTTTTTTGGTTTACAGTAACAGGAGAAGAAGATCCTTCAAGTCCCACAAATCTGTGATTAAACACAATGATGAGAACATCCTGAAGCAACTCCATGCGCAAAAGATTCCTAATTGTTTTGCCTACCATGTTGAGACAGCGAAATTATTTCGTGTCCTTGATACAAAATTCAATGAACCCGAAGAAGAAGATGAAGAAGAAGATGAAGAAGAAGATGAAGAAGATGATGAAGAAGATCATGAAGAAGCAGATGAAGCAGATGAAACAGATGAAGAAGATGAAGAAGATGAAGAAGATGATGATGATGATGATCATGATGATGACGATGCAAGTTCAGGATACATATCCGAAGATTGCAGTGATCCGGATGATTAATCAGGGTTTAGTTTAATTATGAACAAATTAAGAACAATGTTTTATATGTTTATTTTTAGTTATGATATTAGTAGTTATAATTGAATATATGATGGTTATATATGTTTATCATGTTTGATTATCTTGTGATATGGCCACTCATATTAAACATTGGTTGCGTGACAAATTATGACAAATGGTCACGGTATATTAATTTTAGGTGGCTAAAAGAAGAATACCAACAGTGTACGGCGCTTGTAATCATTACTATTTCATTTACTTTATCTTTCAAATCTCCATCTACCACGCCCCTCGAGTATCGATATTAGCTATCTCTGTATCAGTTTTCATCATCATCTCCACCATGACCCTTTTCTCCCAGTCTTTCTCTCTCTGTTTTTCGTCCATCATCGACGGTAAAAAAATGTGGAATTGGCGTCATCCGTATGTGGAAAACGGTAAGTTATCATCTTCACCACTGAAATTCGATTGAAATTTTCGTCTCAGATTTGGTAATTTTTTCTTGTGCAGGGAAAGATTGCACTCTGTATCTCCTGCGAGCAGATTTTAAGTTATTGTGGAAACCATGGAGACGAGGAATCTCTAATGGTTCATACAAATGCTTTACTGAGAGCAGATTTTAAGTTATTGTGTAATTTTATAACAGTCAGCAGTAAGGGCACATGTTAAGGTTTGCAGGACTTGTATTCTTCAGGTGCTTCTCTCCCTTTTGGTCCCACGTGCCTGATTTTTCTTCGGCCACTTCTTCTCCCTTTTGGCCCCATGAACCCGATTTATCTTCAGCCACTTCTTCACCATTTTCAGTTGATCATAAGCAATTGCATGTGAGAAAGCAAAGAGGGACTTGTTCTCTCTTTTCACTTGATCAGAAGCAAGTGCATGTGAGCAGCAAAGAGGGATTTTTCTTCAGTCGCTTCTTCTCCCTTTTAAGTTAGTAGTTTTTCAGTTGTAATTTTATAGATCAATGTATTAATGGAATCATACCCTTTGGATTATGTATGTAATTGTGTTTGTTAAAGCAGCAGTTGATTTTGTTTGTTTATTTTTGACTTTTATTGACTCTGGTTTGGTCAAAGAGAGGAGACCTGCAGGCACAATAAAAAAAAGGAAACACTTGACTCAAAATTAAGATCCATAATATTCCAGAATACATAAATAAAAAAAAACAAATATTGTTGACACTGTAATTTTCTAAGATTCAAAAGCATTACAATGATCAATTAATCGGCTTTACGTAATACCATTCCAGTACAGTCAGCTCTATGGTAAACATTGTCACATGTATCTACGGGTGGCAATACATTATCGTTATGAGGAAAAACTACCGTACTAAATTCTTCATTGGTATCGTCTTCATAATAATCTCTGTAATTTCTAGGAGGTGTCATAAAGACAATATGCAGTTTTTTATCCAGCTGGTCTTTGACGTAAAACAACTGTCGTGCTTGTGACGCGAAAATGAACGGGTCCTCCTTGTGACCTAGTCTTTTAAGGTTGACCAAAGTGTAACCAAGATTATCTTTTTTGACCCCCTGTGTATTCTCAACCCAGTTGCACATAAATAGAGGGATGCTTTTAATATGGTATTCTAGTAGCCATATCTCTTTTAAAACCCCATAGTAAGGTTTTTATCCATAGGTTAATACCTCGTTAGAGATGTGCATGTCATTTACCTCTACACCAACCCCGTTGTTCTGGTAAACCCTACCGTCTCGAGATTTTGTACGAAATGAATAGCCATTGATGTCATATACTTCATATTTCCTCACGCTTCTGTTCGGACTATGTGAAATCCACCTAACGGTCTCTGATATAGTTTCTGGGGACTCCACCATCTCCTTTTCAACCTGAAATTCATGGTAGGTTCATCAGGAGAGTTCATTAGGAATAGGAAGGTTATATTTCTTTCAAAAATATAATAAAATAAAGTTGTTCCGGACAACTCAGGTCAGTTGTTCCGGAAAGTTACAGTTCATCCGGAATTAAAACTATAAGAAAATAGTTTCAGTTCACCAGGAAGGTTATAGTCCATCCTGATAGAAAATAGAGTTGTTCCGGACAACTCAGGTCAGTTGTTCCGGAAAGTTACAGTTCATCCGGAATTAAAACTATAAGAAAATAGTTTCAGTTCACCAGGAAGGTTATAGTTCATCCGGATAGAAAATAGAGTTGTTCCGGACAACTTAGATTAGTTGTTCAGGAAAGTTACAGTTCATCCGGAATTAAAACAATAAGCAAATTTAGCTGACCTTGTTGCGTAACCATTTTCCAAATGTTGTGCTCTGCTTCTTAGTCAGCTCATTTAGTCTATTACCAGGATGTTCCTTTTCCAAAAATTTCATGTGTTCTCTGCAATTACATGAATTCAAGTTATCTATAAAAGTTTATAATTAATTAAACAGATCAAAAAAGGTTAATAATCTAAATTACTTACTCGATATAATGCTCAATTTCAGGCGTATTTAGCAACACAAATAAATGCGCTTTCGATAGGAGCTCTGGAGAGACTTCAACTGATCTACCAGCTAACCCAGGACTTCCATCCGCACTGCTATGCTTTTTAGTTGGAACACCAATAGTTGTCATGTTTTTTTGGTATTCGCTGAGAAACTCAATTGTTTCTTCTACAATGTTCTCCTCAGCAATGCACCCTTCTAGTTAAGTTTTGTCTCTCACGTGACCCTTAATTACCTTCATACACCTTTCAAATGATCCATCGAAAGTATATTGGGCCACATAATTTTACCTCCCTAGTAAGGTGCACCGTCAAATGAAGCATAACATCAAAAAATGATGGTAGGAAATATTTCTCAAGCAGGCATAGTGTGACACAAAGATCTGCTTGTAATTTATCTAGTTCTTCGACGTTGATCTCTTTGCTGCATATTGATTTGGAAAAAAAATAAAGCCTGATAATAGCATATCTTGTCGGTTCAGGCATGACTGACCGAATTGCAATTGGCATAAACTGTTGCATCAGCATATGATAGTCATGTGACTTGAGCCCCACAAGTTTCTTGTCCTTTAGACTAACCAAACTAGAAAAGTTAGAACAATAGCCTTGTGGAACCTTTAAGTTATACAACATGTCACAAAACTTTTCCTTTTCATCTTTTTGTAACGTGTAACACGCTGTAGGAAGTACTATGTTGTTCTTGTTCTGTTTAGGCTGCAACTCTGGTCTTAACCCCAAAAAGTTCAGGTCCTTTCTAGCATTCAGTCCATCCTTTGTCTTTCCGGGAAGGTTGAGCAGAGTTCCAACAAGACTCTCAGCCACATTCTTTTCAATATGCATGAAATCAATGCAATGTTGGACACTATTATACCTCCAATATCTAAGTCTTCGAAACCATATATTGAATTTCTTCCAATATGGTGGCTTCTCTTTGTTCTTTCTTTTTCTCTTGTCAATCCTTCCCCCTCTTCCGGTTGAGATCTCTAGGATTTCTGAATCAGTACACCTTAATCCATTTCCCCATTTGTTCCTGATATGTTGAACTTCGTTGTATATATGTTCCCCAGTCATAGGAACTGTAACATCTTTCAACTCTTGTTTACCATCGAAGGCCTCTGTTTGCTTTCGGAAGGCATGCGTATATGGTAGATATCTTCTGTGACCAGCATAACACTGCTTGGCTGAGAAAGGAAGCCTAATGCATTTAGTTTGTTCCCGACATACCACAAAACCATGGAATCCACTATACGGGAAACCATAAAGTGTACCAAATGCAGGTAAATCATTAATCGTCCATAAAACAACTGCACGCATAGTAAACTGTTCTTGCGCATACGCATGATATGTTTCCACAACTGCCTCAAATAACAACTCTAAGTCATCAATTAATGGTTCCAAAAACACATCAATATCGTTTCCAGGCGCTTCCGATAAGTTGTGCCTAGGACCAATAAGTCCCAATAAGGTATGTTTAGGGGAAACGAGGGTCAGTTGGGACTAATGAGTCCCAATAAGGTGTGTATGTAACCAATAAGTTATGTTTAGGACCAATGATGGCCCAATAAGGTGTGTATGTAACCAATAAGTGGTGTTTAGGATCAATGAGTCCCAATAAGGTGTGTTTAGAGGAAACGAGGGTCAGTTGGGACCAATGAGTCCCAATAAGGTGTGATTAATTTTCTTTTTTCTCATTATTCAGAAAATTTCACATGTGAACACATATGAAAAATAGCTATTTCACATGCGAAAGTGTCTACAATGAATCTCACCCTATATATATATATAACCGATAATGTATATATTACAACACATTGAAATATATATATATATATATGTGTGTGTGTGTGTATGTGTTTGTGTGGTGTGTCTTTAGTACTTGACCTCTTTTTTTTCACGTTAGGTATACAAATTCATTAGGATACAATTATCATTAAATTTATTGCTTAATATTCCATTTTACATTTAAAGATCATTTTAAAGTTATGTTTAAAATACTATTATATCTATGTCTGGAATTAATTGCGTTTATATTAAATCTGATAATTAAATGCTGTCACGCCCTTATTTGGTGAGATGCTTTCACCTGGATCGATCATATTATTCCCAAATTACTTCCCACCATTTTTCAAATTTCCCCAAAATTCATTGATCAGTTCCTATTCCCTCTCACCAAACTTTTATCACCAAAATGATTCATCACACTCTTCTTCCCTACCACTAAAAATTCCTCTATGGATTCATCACACTATCATCTTCAGGAGATCACTACCTAATTCCCGTCAATATTAATTTCACTGTCATCTTCAGGAGATCATTTGTTTCATCTCAATTATTTCATCTAATTAATTATTCCATCGCATTTATTTCATTCTCTATTTATTTCATTTCAGGATTCATCTAACTCATTTAACAATGGATCATGAAGCAGGTGAAGCATTGAAGGATCTTAATTATAACAGTGAATTCGAATACAATGATGATTCTTCACAAGCGGGTGAAGAAGATGAAATGGAAAAAATTGATGATCATTATTCACTACAGAGTGAAGAAGATGAAATGGATAACAATGATGCCCACGTCGACAATGATGCCCAACTCGACAATGATGCCCAAGTTACTGAGAATGAGGAAGCTACAACCTCTGCTCCCCAAGCAAACAAGAGGGGGTTGACGCGGTTGGCAAAGTGGCGTGCCAAATTTGAGAAAAATGGTCGGGAAAAATGGCCACTAACATTTGATGCGCTAGGAAGGATTGGCGGGGAGCATAGACCAAAATTTTCTAGTTTTATGGGAGACATTGCAAGGTCAGAGGTTGGATTGAGGTATCTAAAATGGAGGAAGGTGCCAAAAGAGGACAAGAATAAGATGTGGGCAGGGATTATGGTTATGACACAGATTAAACATTTTCTCATATTAAGTTTGTTAAGTTATTGAATTCCATATATGTGACTAAAAAATCCTGTTGTCATATGTTATTTTTTCAGCAATTATTCAAAATTGATGACTGTCGAAAGGGTGCTAAAATGGTACGGCTTGGTGGGTTGCTAAGGAGTTTTAGAAGAAAGATGCTCGAGAAACACATTCGTCCCAACCTAGGAAAACCCACCGTGCTTGAGAAAGTTCCAAAGATGTATCGCGCTATTGTGAAAAAAGAAGACTGGGACAGATTTGTAGCATTTACAAAATCTGACGAATTCAAGGTTTTTATTCAATTCAAACAACAGATTTCATTAATTAGGCTAAGTGTTAATTAATGAGATTATAATTATATATCCTACAGTTCTGTTGGAAAGGTTGTGTCAAAGAGTACAAAAGAGGTTCGAGCACAGTATGTTTATGATCATACAATGGGACGGGGAGGATACGTTTATCTGAGAGAAAAACTGGTAATAAGCTAAGTGTGTTACACCCAGTCATGGTTAAGAACGTGCAATGTATGTTTCGCGTCTGATATATATTATTATTATAATACAAGGTACAAAACAAAGAAATTGCAGCTGATGATTGCGCCTCTCGAGCGTTTATGTGGAGGAAAGGAAGGGTAAATAAAGAGGGGGAATACAAAAGGCATGTGGTGAAGGGCGTAGCAGATGATATAGTAAGTTTAATTGCTATATATATACCTAATTATTCACATGTTAAAAATTAACAGCACCTCACTACATTAACTAAATTAATTACTGCAGGCCGAGAATGAAACAAAAATAAATGCGGGATCCGTGACCGTAGAACCGAGAACGGATTCCCTGACATTGGTCCTTGGCAAGGAAAGGGGCGGATACCTAAAAGGTATTGGGTATGGAGTGACTTCCCGTGGATATTGGCAGGGTGCTCCAAAAGGGCGATCGAAAGAACGGATCGAAAAACTTGAGGCGGAACTAAAAAATGAAAAACAGCTGCGTGAGAAAAAGGATCAAGAGGTTGAGCACCTCACTGATATGGTTAAAGCACAGCATGATAAAATTGATAAGCTTACGGCGTTTATGAACCTCATGATTCAAGATAAACAAGTTGATAAAGCGGTAAATTCTGAAAGGGACAAATTATATATATAAATATACCTATAATTAATTATATTATATACTTTACTTTTTATCAATTAATTATTATAACTCATTAAATCATTTCGTAGGTAAAGTCCGCAGATGTGCCTCTTACTATAACTGTAAGATCTAAAAACATTTGTAATCAACATTCCAATGTAAATACAACGGTAATTAAATATTATTGCTGATATATATGATCAATCTCCCTTGAGCGCATATTTATTAATTAATTAACTAATTGAATTAATTGTACGTAGGACATGATCAATTTCACACACAATACATCACGGAAACAATCTACTCCGTCAAACTCATCTCTAAGGTCAGCTGATAAGGTACGGATTTGAAACAGTTCTGAATTTGAGTTGATTTGGAAGATTCTAGTTTATCTGGATGAACATGCGTCTCTAGTTATAGTTCATCCGGATAGTTAGAGTTCATCCGGATAGTTAAAGTTCCTCAGGATAGGTAAGGTTCATCAGGATAGTAAAAAGTTCATCAGGATAGTTAGAGTTCATCGGGATAGTTAGAGTTGATCCGGAAGTTCCTAGTTCATCAGGATAGTTAGAGTTCATCGGGATAGTTGCTATATGATCATTTAATTATTTTAATTTACACAATTGTGCACTTCCCTTATAACTAATTGCTATATGATCATTTAATTAGATGCTATCTTTAGGAGAAAAAGAGAAAAATAACAGAAGTACAGCTACTGCAGCCAGTACTGCTGGGGCATCAGAGCAGGAAGTGGTATATATATATATAATTAAGGATTTGACAAATCACCTTGACGTTATTGTTAGTTAATATATATATGTTACTAATCAGTTAATTGCATGGTGTCAATTTAGGAAAATAATAAGAGACATGCAAAACTAGTAAAACCTGCAGCTCGTAAAGTACCTCCTAAGAAGAGTGATCGGTTGGAAAAACCAAATAATTATGATGCCATTGCAACTCCTATCGATCAGCCAGTAATCCAAGAGGTATATACCACAATTTTTTTTTCTATTTTTGACTTTAATTAATTAATTGTTAATATATATATGCTATAATTAATAGTATTATTATTATTATGTCACTTCTGACCACACTACGTCAAAAAGTGGCTTTGGCCACGGTTTTTTTGATAACGCATAGCCACTGTTTTGAAAAAAGTGTGGCCAAAGGTAAGAAATTCTCGTTTTAGCCACACATATTTTGTACCCGTGGCCAAATATATAGCCTTTGGACCCTTTTAGCCACGTATTTTTTTGTTTATGTGACAACAACAATCAGGTGCAGTGGCTTTAGCCACTGTTTTACAAAAACATGTGGCACTTATTTGTCACACTTAAAAAAGAGTGGCGAAATGCACCAAACGGCCACGGAATTTTTATGATTTTTTATTCGTGTGACCAAAAAGGAATGTATGGCCACGCTTAAATAATGTTGTGTGACGGAAGAGTAGATTTTATTACTTAGTAAATTAAAAGAAAACAAAACTATTTATGCGTGGCTAAATGTGAGCAATGGCCACGCTTTTTACTTAGTTATGTAGCTAAAAGCTAGTACATATGGCCACTGTTATTAGGTTGTGTGACTAAAATCTATTACCTATGGCCACATATATTAACCGTGACTAAATGGTAGGTTGTGAGTGACAAAAATCTATTTTATGGTCACGGTAATATTAAACGCGTGGCGAAAAAGAGAAGATTTGTTTCCCTCTAAAACAACGCGCTTTTTTCAATTGTACCAATTAATTCGAGCGGGTTAAAATCTGCTACCCTATATATCATCATCATTGTTATTTTTCCTTTTTACCGCCATCCCTTTCTTGATCTCAAATTCTCTACACCAATTCGTTTACACCAATTCTTGTATCAAATGGCTGATAATCAACGCTCCCTTAAATACTGGTATGTGAAGCATAACCGTATTTTTTTGGTTTACAGTAACAGGAGAAGAAGATCCTTCAAGTCCCACAAATCTGTGATTAAACACAATGATGAGAACATCCTGAAGCAACTCCATGCGCAAAAGATTCCTAATTGTTTTGCCTACCATGTTGAGACAGCGAAATTATTTCGTGTCCTTGATACAAAATTCAATGAACCCGAAGAAGAAGATGAAGAAGAAGATGAAGAAGAAGATGAAGAAGATGATGAAGAAGATCATGAAGAAGCAGATGAAGCAGATGAAACAGATGAAGAAGATGAAGAAGATGAAGAAGATGATGATGATGATGATCATGATGATGACGATGCAAGTTCAGGATACATATCCGAAGATTGCAGTGATCCGGATGATTAATCAGGGTTTAGTTTAATTATGAACAAATTAAGAACAATGTTTTATATGTTTATTTTTAGTTATGATATTAGTAGTTATAATTGAATATATGATGGTTATATATGTTTATCATGTTTGATTATCTTGTGATATGGCCACTCATATTAAACATTGGTTGCGTGACAAATTATGACAAATGGTCACGGTATATTAATTTTAGGTGGCTAAAAGAAGAATACCAACAGTGTACGGCGCTTGTAATCATTACTATTTCATTTACTTTATCTTTCAAATCTCCATCTACCACGCCCCTCGAGTATCGATATTAGCTATCTCTGTATCAGTTTTCATCATCATCTCCACCATGACCCTTTTCTCCCAGTCTTTCTCTCTCTGTTTTTCGTCCATCATCGACGGTAAAAAAATGTGGAATTGGCGTCATCCGTATGTGGAAAACGGTAAGTTATCATCTTCACCACTGAAATTCGATTGAAATTTTCGTCTCAGATTTGGTAATTTTTTCTTGTGCAGGGAAAGATTGCACTCTGTATCTCCTGCGAGCAGATTTTAAGTTATTGTGGAAACCATGGAGACGAGGAATCTCTAATGGTTCATACAAATGCTTTACTGAGAGCAGATTTTAAGTTATTGTGTAATTTTATAACAGTCAGCAGTAAGGGCACATGTTAAGGTTTGCAGGACTTGTATTCTTCAGGTGCTTCTCTCCCTTTTGGTCCCACGTGCCTGATTTTTCTTCGGCCACTTCTTCTCCCTTTTGGCCCCATGAACCCGATTTATCTTCAGCCACTTCTTCACCATTTTCAGTTGATCATAAGCAATTGCATGTGAGAAAGCAAAGAGGGACTTGTTCTCTCTTTTCACTTGATCAGAAGCAAGTGCATGTGAGCAGCAAAGAGGGATTTTTCTTCAGTCGCTTCTTCTCCCTTTTAAGTTAGTAGTTTTTCAGTTGTAATTTTATAGATCAATGTATTAATGGAATCATACCCTTTGGATTATGTATGTAATTGTGTTTGTTAAAGCAGCAGTTGATTTTGTTTGTTTATTTTTGACTTTTATTGACTCTGGTTTGGTCAAAGAGAGGAGACCTGCAGGCACAATCAAAAAAAGGAAACACTTGACTCAAAATTAAGATCCATAATATATATTCCAGAATACATAAAGAAAAAAAACAAATATTGTTGATACTGTAGTTTGCTAAGATTCAAAAACATTACAATGATGATCAATTAACCGTTGTTTTTTCGTAATATCATTCCAGTACAGTCAGCTCTATGGTAAACATTGTGACGTTCATCTACGGATGGCAATACATTATCGTTGTGAGGAAAAACTACCGTACTAAATTCTTCATTGGCATCGTCTTCATAATAATCTCTGTAATTTCTGGGAGGTGTCATAAAGACAATATGCAGTTTTTTATCCAGCTGGTCTTTGACGTAAAACAACTGTTGTGCTTGTGACGCGAAAATGAACGGGTCCTCCTTGTGACCTAGTCTTTTAAGGTTGACCAAAGTGTAACCAAGACTATCTTTTTTGACCCCCTGTGTATTCTCAACCCAGTCGCACATAAATAGAGGGATGGTTTTAATATGGTAATCTAGTAGCCATATCTCTTTTAAAACCCCATAGTAAGGTTTTTTTCCATAGGTTAAGACCTCGTTAGAGATGTGCATGTCATTTACCTCTACACCAACCCCGCTGTTCTGGTAAACCCTACCGTCTCGAGATTTTGTACGAAATGAATACCCATTGATGTCATATACTTCATATTTCCTCACGCTTCTGTGCGGACCATGTGAAATCCACCTAACGGTCTCTGATATAGTTTCTGGGGACTCCGCCATCTCCTTTTCAACCTGAAATTCATAGTAGGTTTGTTGGTCCTCACTGATCTTTATCAGTGCAAATGAAGGTGTTTTTGAGAAGAAAACCAAATAAACAACACAATATAAGATTTCCAATGACTAAAATGGTTTTCTAGCCTTGAACAATCTCAATATGAACCAATAGATTGATAAGTGATGATTAACAAGCTACAATATACTGAAATAAGCTCCTAGCCGTCACCAAAACTCACCAAATGAAGATTTCTTGTATTAGGGTTCAATATGCTTGAGAAAGTTACAAATGGCTGCACAAGGCTGCGCATTTATACTGTCCAGTGAACAGTTTCGCTGGCAGTTTCGCTGGCCAAGCGAAACTGTCACTGAGACAGTCTAACCTAGGTACCGAGCGAAACTACAGTTTCGCTCGGTAGCTTACAGTTTCGCTAGCCTACCAAAACATAGCATTTACAAGAAACTAAACTATTACAATCAAACTAAACAAAAGATGAATTCCTCCCTACTTTATC
>JBCNJP010000023.1:73598273-73651115 GCA_039602395.1 Deinandra increscens subsp. villosa | reverse complement strand
CACACTCCAGCGTTTTCAAATCACACTTAGAAAAGGAAAATAATTCAATTGTGAAGATACCTGAAGTACTAGCCCCGCTAGTATTTTTTCTCTTCTTCATCAACTCAGTTAGATAGGTAGGACAGTTCCTCTTCCAGTGTCCAACTTCACCACAATGGTGACAGATCTGATCTTTAGCCGGATGCTCTTTTGCGGCCGGAGGGGTTTGCTTGGTTTTAGGAACAAGCGCAACTGCCTTGCCTTTTCCCTTACCATCATTCTTGCCCTTCGCCTTTTGCGGTCGTTTAGCCTTTTGGATCTTTCCCCCTTTGATCATAAGAACTTGGGGTGTTTCAGTGGTGTGACATCCGAGAATTCCAAGGTTAACTTCCGTTAGACAATCTCCGTTAGTTACGTTATAAGTGTTAAATTAGTAACTAATGCTTAACTAGGCCGAATACGTCCACGACCTTTGGTTGATCACCGAACCCGTCCATATGTGTTATGTGTTTATTTATTTATTGTTATTATGTGTGCAACGTGTTTAATTAATTAATTTTGTAAATTGGCCCTTTTTGGTTGCCAGCGAAACTACCGAGCGAAACTGTAGATTCGCTCGGTAGCCAAACTTTCGATTTACACGAATTCAGAGTCAGTTTCGCTTGGCCAGCGAAACTGCCAGCGAAACTAGCTCCTGATCTATATATTTTATAAAACCCTAAAACCTCATTACTTACACCATTTCTCCAAAACACACACACATTCTCCATCTTCTCTCTCGTGAATCCTGACCAGCCAAGAACCACCACGAGCCGTCGTCATCCCAGTTGGTGAACTCATCCATTCGGATCCTAGATCGAACCGTGAGTCTCCAAAACCATTTTCATGCATATTCTATGTGTTTCCTTAAAAAGCATGACCAAACCTCCATGAAATCGTTTGATCTTCTGATATGATGCTTAGGAATGCTAGATTTATCATAAAGTCTGCAACTTTACGTGAAAATCATGCCATAATGAAGATTTATGCTAGTTAGGTCATTTTATGCTTAAAATGTGTTCTTGGTGATTTGATGATGAAAATCCATGTTTAAGGTGTTAAAACTTACTGTTTAATGTTGGTAAGTGTTTATGCATGCTAGATAATGAATTACATGAAGTATGGAAGCTGTTAGATTGATTTTTGGTCTTTAAAAACGAGTTTTCTGCGCTTAGCGAAACTGTGTGTTCGCTGGGCGAAACTATACAGCGTAACTGTATAGATATCCTTCCAGCGACACTATACAGCGAAACTATAGTGTCGCCTGCGAAACTAAGTATGCCTGCTCGAACAAAACTACCGAGCGAAACAACCATAGACCCCTGAACGAAAGTTCAAACCAGTTTCGAGCGAATCTACGCTAGCGAAACTGTGTCATCAGTTTCGGGCGAAAACTAGCTAGCGAAACTGTGTCATCGGGTATTCCCTAGCGAAAGTGCTGCCCGTGCACATAGCGAAACTGTGTAGCGAAACTGAGCCCAGACCAAAACCCAAACTTGTGCAACTTATTTGAATGTTATGCCATGACTTACATGATTATGCAATAATGAAACATGCATTGATTTCTGAGTTATGTGAACCCTCGTTTTATGATCAACCATTGGTGTCGTGTGTCGGTATGTCGAGTCGTAGTTCCAACGTGCTATGTTATGGGCCATAGGGACGTAAGTTAAAGAGTAGACACAAAACTAATACTTAAGACCTAAACGTGTTCTTAGGTCTTCGTTAAGCAAACAATACTTGGATTATTTAGCAAGTGTAGCAGTGCAACCAAAGGTGAGTGTCACTAACCCGTTTACTGTGAGCCCGTTTGGGACACACTGAATAACTTAACGGAAAACAATGCTGACAACCTTACGAGTGCTATGCACCTCTTTGATGAACTTGAAACCTTATGAGTGCCACGCACCTCTTTGATAAACTTGAAGTGTTTTATGGGAAACACTTGTGGAACTTAAATAAACTATTCCTAAAACGAAACTGAAACCATTTTGAGATTCATGAGAATCCGGTAAACCGTTTTAATATGGCTAGTGTAGGTTAAAGTCTAAACCACATGATATCACATGATTTCTAAGGATTGCCTTTTAACTGAAAAAGTCCTCAACTTAATTGTGCCATTAATTGTAAAGCGAGGGGATGTTGGGTAGATCTACTGGAGTTTGACAAACTCCGCCTCGTGACACTGGAGGTGCACGGAGGTACAATATCAGCCTATCTGACCGTGATCCCGAGAGGACACGGGGGAGGCAAAGCCGCGATGACATATGTCCGCAAAACAAAATAGATGATGGCAATGCCACTACGATACTCATTAGTCAGCTTTGGTACAAACTTCCTTAGTGCATGGAACAACGGATTAGCTACCCGCGATATCGGTTGAGCACTTTAAATTTTACAAAACTAGTACATACCCGATAACGCATGTTACGGACATTACTTTTACTAAATCACGCTACTATGATTTTGGACTGGTGTATTATCACTGAGCATTGCTTTTCACAAACGAATATTACATAAGTATATGTTGACACAATTATGATTATGAGACCGGGCCTCTGCGTGACAAGCCCACTGTGAACTCACCAACCGTTAGGTTGACACTTGCGTGGTTTTAACTTTTGCAGATCGCTGAGGAGTATCCGGAGCGGGTTGGCATGGCGCACGAAGACATTTTACTTTTGTTTAAATTAAATTGGGAATTTAAAACAATGATTTTGTAAAGCACGTGGTTAGTGCTAAGACAATATTTTCCGCTGCATATTTTGAGACTTTAATTTATGACATATATTTGGACTAACTCTGATTCGTTTAGTATTTGTAACTAATGGTTGTGGTCCTGGTTTGCTCGCACCCCTTAACGGTATAAACTCCGTTAGTGGTTATTTGGGGGTGTGACAAGTGGCCTTCTTAGGAATCGTTTTTTCATACTCGACAAGCATAGCATGAAGCTCAGGTATAGTTTTAGTCATACTATGCATGTTGTAGTTGCGCACAAAACCCTCAAAATCCTTCGTAAGAGATTTGAGGATCATGCCAACTGCCACAGCCTGATTATACCCATAATTGAGCGATTCCAGTTTGTCAAAGTAGCTCTTCATCTTGAGCACATGACTACTGACCGATTTACCAGTTTCAAGCTTCAAGTCGTGGAGTTCCACAACTAGGTCGAACAATTCAACACCAGCTTGTTTTTCATACATCTTCTTTAGCTCTTTGATCATATCACAAGGTGTATGAAATTCGTATTGCTTCTGAAGATCGGGAGTCATACTCGAGATCATCATGCAAGCAACCTCATCGTATCTGCTATACTCAGCATTGTAGAACGCTTTCTCTTGCTCAGTAGCATTAGCAGCTGGCTCGGTCGGCCAATGATTTTCAAGGACATCGGTCCTCCGTTCAACTCTAAGGACAATCCTCAGTTGACGGTACCAGTCATTGAAGTTAGATCCATTCAGCTTTTCTCTTTCAAACATTTGACGAAAAGCATGACCAACATTGTTTTGAGGAGGGTTTGTTGCCATCTACAAAACAGATTAAGTTCAAAAATCAGTATTTTCGATAATGTTTTCCTTAATAAATTTAATTACCCAATGTTTAAACACTTTTAAACAATTAAGCTTATTAAGGCTAGGATCCAATTGATATGCCATCATTTCATCAGTTGATCTGCTAGAAATGATGCACTCAAAAGGTAAGTGACGATCAATAATTTTACTCCAAGTACAATTCCTAGATTTTATGGGACCTACAAATAACACTTGTGAATCTTGCACCAAGTAATTTGTAGTCATGTTTCATCCCATCTTTTGCCACGGACCAAGGGTCTCACCGCCTAGCTCGCTTTAAGTCGTCCAACTAAGAACGCACAAATTGTCCACCATTGTGTACCAATGAGTGGGAATTTTCCATGTAAATGCCATTTTACCATTGTGTACCAATAAGTAAGATGACATCCACAAGTGTCCTTTTCAAGGTGGATGGCAAAGACTTAAGTTTGGTTTGGGTCAAGACAAGTTTGATGTGTGATCAAAAATGTTATGTGTGAATATTCATGCACATCTTCACCACATAATGTGTTTATAAAATTCTTAGTTTCTCTTCCAAATCAAAAGAGCTCGGTAGCTCCATTTGCAACACACAAAGAAGCGTAGAGGTGAGGTTTGCAACTTTTGCAATTAAAAACCTACCCACTTTAGGGAAGCAAGGCGACCCGACTTATACCTCTCTTAGAGTGTGTTCAAATGGGTGAGCCGGTGTTTCTTTTGAGTTTTAGGACACAAATTTTATTTTATAAACAAAATCATATTTTAATAGATATTTAAGCAAATTTCAATTTTCATAAAACAAATTTGCAATAAAACCTTTTATTATGTTACAATTATCACAAATAATCACATAATCTTAGGGTTTCTAATTATCTAACATAATTTTAATTTTAATCCTCTTTGATCTAAGTAATAACCACGAACGATTTGCATGAAACATCATGGTTTTTACTTCCTTTTAACATTTAAAATAAAGGTACAACATGTTGATTATCAAATAACAAAAACTTGGGTTCTTAATTTTAGATCACAAAATCAAATTTTTAGACCTAAAATTAGGGTTTCCGATTCGGCTAGAGGTTTTCGATCCATTATATAGTTTTCGATCGGAATCAGGTTTTCCGATCGAGAACATCACTTTTCGATTAGGGTTTACGATCGAAACATGTGTTTCCGATCGAAACTAGGGTTTCCGATCGAAAAACAAGGGTTTCCGATCGGGAGAAGGGTTTCCGATCGGAAAACAAGGGTTTCCGATCGGGAGTAGCCTGCGGGTCGAAAAGTGGTTTTCGATCGGGTCGAAAAGCAGTTTTCTATCGAATTTTTGAGTTTTTTCGTTTTTACCAATTTGCGAAACCTTTTCCAATTGTAGAACACGATTTTTAATTGGATCGAAAAGCTAGAATCTGATTTGTTTACCCCCTTCCAAGTTTTTATCCCCGGTAATTAATTAAAATCATAGGTGGCTTGTGATACCACTGTTGGGTTATATAACTATTTATCAAATAAACACGAGTACGCAGCGGATATTGTCCTATGAATTAATCTAACTAACCGGATAGATGTTGTGTACCTTTTTAGCTCGGCAAGAGAAGATCTTCTAGGATTTGAAGTAAATCCCTCTACGATCGCACACACGACACACCGATGTACGTATGCTAGTACTTGATCACGAACTCTTCTCCTTGATAAAGCTTGGTCGAACCACAAGGAAAATCGAACCCCTAGGGTTCTTTTCCTTTGCCGTAAATTAGAGAGGAGAAAGAGAGAGATTAGGGTTTACACCTTTATCAGATAAATGCAGCACTTAAACCTTAAACCCATAAGGTTTATTTATAGTGCTTAGGAACTTGATAAACAAGTTAGGGTTTGGGATGGGGAGCCTAACCGAAATTCGGCCCTAAGGCCTATCCCAAAGCCTTTTCCTAATTGTAATCAAATTACAACTCTCTCTAATTACAACTAACACCCCTGTTAACAATTAACTGTCAGTTTTTAACGAAACCTCGTTAAATGTTCGTGATAAATATTAATTAATTAATACAAATACATTAGTGTCGAGACGTGTAACCCCGTAGGCTTAAATACTTTCCGGACATATGTTTATTAATACGTGATCATATCCCTACAGCTCCCACTTGAGCTCGTAGTAATAAAGGTAATAACATTGGTTAGCGTCTAGCAACACGCCAATGCTCCCAGAAATTTTTAAGTACAGTTTCTCAAAGTGTATTTAAATGGTACAGTCATTTACTATCCCTTTGTTACCGATACCGTTGTTACATATGAATATGGATCATGTCATTTCATACTTTAACGATTCTGTTTCTCATTCCATAACTAATTAAAGATTACCAAATTCAAATCGAGACACATCTGGATTCCATTTGGGCATGGCCATGCAAACATCTTTATTAGTCCTAATTACAACTAACACCCCTGTTAACAATTAACTGTCAGTTTTTAACGAAACCTCGTTAAATGTTCGTGATAAATATTCATTAACTAATTAATTAATACAAATACATTAGTGTCGAGACGTGTAACCCCGTAGGCTTAAATACTTTCCAGACATACGTTTATTAATACGTGATCATATCCCTATAATTTTGTTATCAACGAAGCAAGCCACGAACCGAAGCTTCATGTGCAACGAACCAACGGTTTGTTGCTGTTTGGTTCGTTGGGCAGTCAACTACTATAAATAGTTGACCTGATTAGTTGGCATCAGAGATCTGGGAGAACTGGCGTCATTTCTGTGTGTGTTTTTTAGAGAGAGAGAGAGAGAGAGAGAAAGAGAACCAGATATTTTATCTTGTAATCTTCAAGTAATTCAATAAGATCAACTCTTATTTACCTTCTTGTTCACCGGTAGTAAGATCCCCAAGAGTACTTACACCTACTAGTCTATGGTTCCCGAGATTGTTTCGAATGTGGTTAGGCTTAATTGAAGTGGGAAGTACTCAAAAGGTGAACCCATGTTCGAGCGTTAGAATAGTCAGATAGGAAGAACCTGGAGGTGAACTAACCGCCATCAGAGTTGTCATAGCCGAGTAAATTGGTTAGTGTTGATTATGATTCTAGGTCTAGGTAGTGTCTTTCTCAAATTTGATTTCATCTTAAGTTTCTCAGTTTTTGGTTGTTAGTTGATAAGTTATTAAATTAGTTTAATTAGTTAATTAATTACTTAAAACCAAAATCATTCAAATTTCCATTTAATTTTTAGTCCTAAGTCGAATCTTGTTACATGGTGTTCTTAGGGATCGATCCTGGTCTTCTGTAGCTATACTGTCTCGGATAGATACACTTACCTAGTGAGTGCGGTTTAGTTTAGTTGGTCTTCTGTAGCTAGGTCTAGGTTTAGGTCTAGGATCTAAATTATCATTTTTAGTAACTGTTTCGTGTACATTAATGAGCGTATGTAATGTTGTGTCAAACGTCACTTTGCTTGTCAATTTATTCGTTGATAGTGGAAGCGTCGGTTCACTTTTACTGTGGTGTCAGGGACACGCGTCGCCCTACGACGCTTGCTATTTCTCATGTACAACTTTTTACAACTGTAATACACGTTTCATGATCACACGACTTAGTCGGTTAAAATTCAACGGTGCTTATTATGCTATACTCTGATAGTTTGGGTACAAATATACCTCTCTCCCCCTTTTTTTTCTTTACCATGATCATTTTTTCAAAACCCTAAAAGCTTTTTGTTGCTTATTGACGATCCCTAGAGTTCATCTTCTTCTTTTCTAATGGCGAGTTCATCCAAAGGCCCATTTGTTGCGGATTATCCACTACAATGGAGCAGCAGAGGAAATGATACCCGAACTCGTTATGATAATGGTAAGGGAAGTAAAGCTGGTTGAACCAGTGCTGGGAAGAGAAGACTCTATAGAGAGAGTCTATGAGGGATCCATAAGTGGATCAGATTCATTTCTAGCATTGAAACTAAGATCAGGAGGGCATGGTGACAGAGAAGAATCAGACATGATTTATGAAAAGTAAAAAGGTTCTAGCAAAGTTTGTTAGCAATCGAATGGCGCAAATAAAGATGACAAGGATGATCGTACTATATGTGACAATCCGACTTTTCAGGTCATTTTCTGACATTAACTGAACGTAAACCGTATTAAATGTTGTGTAAACATTTTTGTGTTGAATTGTTGATTTAGCAAATTAGGGTTTTGTGTGATCAATCACTACGAGCATGCACGAAAGATTAAACGTTTGAAATTCCATGACTGACGTTTTATGATTTTATGTGATATTCGTATATATTTACATAAATAATTTTATGATTTTATGAGTATTTAAGATGAGTAAAAATGAGTTATTATATATAGATAAGTTATGGTTTTATGTGACTTTAGAAAAATAATTGTGGAATTATAATTCTATGATTTCATGTGGATAAAACGAGGTTATACATTTTATTAACGTTACACGATTTGTATATTTTGACGTATCTCGTATATTCATTGTTAAGAACACCTTCAGTTAACCTCGTTAGCATTCCGTTAACCTCTTATAACTTAGAAGGGCTTATTGTGCCATTTATCTAAGATGTTTTAATTAACTAAAACCTAGAGGGACTAATTGTGTCATTAACCAATTGTCAAAATTAAACCGTAGGTTACAATTCGATTTAAGGATCGGTTTCGAGAGAACCGATCATCATCACCTCCTCATCAGTTTCAATCGGTAATAACTCTCGATATAATGAGAGATTTATATCATTCAATCATTCACAGCCTCAATCCCTTGTTCACTGCTCTCTCTCTCTCTCTCGATTTCTCTGTTTTTGGGTTTTAGAAAGTTTTCCGGTGAACTCGTATTGCCGGCCAGTCACTGCACGATCGTCCTCCATCCGACCACCATCGAATTCGCCTCTCAAAACGGAGCAAGCAGGAGCTTTCAATTTTCGAATCGGAGCAAACCGCGGGGTGATTGTCGGAACTTTCGGGTTTCGTTTCGGGACTTAAAACTCGTTTCATTCGATCTCCGACTCAAGGTAACTCATTCCCTACGCTAATCGCACATCTTTCTATGGTTAATTTGGTTTCCACGATTTTTCGGCGACCGGAGTTAGGGTTCCGGTCACCGGAATCCTTGTATGAAGAAGATGACGAGGGACGGGATCGGGTTAAATATTTACGGATCGGATCTAATACCAGACGCCAATCTTACATAACTGGTTTGAGCGCTGGCCTTGTACGCAAGGGACGCGGGTTCGAGTCCCGGTCCCAACCTTTTCTTTTTAAACATATTATTTCCCCTAAACCCGATCCTGGTCGCCGATAACACCCAAAAGAATTCTGAACGGATCCCTATCACCAACGGCGATCTGGCCGATTGGTACGTACGCTGCATTGCAACATAGAGGTCATGGGTTCGAACCCGGTGACCTCCATGTTTTCTGTTATTATGTTTTTGTGTTTTCTTTTAGCATTGGATTGCTAGAACCCATCCCTAAATCGTTCCTTCTCGTATTTGAACCCATAAAAATGTATTTGGAACCGTTTAAACCTCGTGGAATCATATTTTGGATTGCAAACATGTTTAACTTGTCATTTAAATATATATATATATATCTATACTACTATATAATACATATTGGTATAAGGGGTAATTTGGTCATTAAATTCCTTAATTTTAAGACGCGTACAAAAATACCAGCATCATGTACAATCATTTAAAACATAACCTTTAAACCCTTTCCACCATGAACAAGCATATTAGATGAGGGTATATCAGTGTCATGGTTCTTAAACCCACGCCTCCACCTTTTGTCGCCCCTTTCCTCCCTCGATAACCTCATCTCGGCCGCCAATCTTCTCTATCCAGCCACATACCAGCGGTCTCTCTCCCCTCCATTGGACAATCTCAACTGTGTACAGCGTTCAGCCGCCCACCGATTGCTTCACCTTCTCTCCCCCATTGATTGCTTCTGTTGTCTCTCTCCCCATCGATTGGTAATCTCATGCGGTCTCTCGATTACCACATTTGAGAACGGCCAGACAATTTGAAATTCAAAATCACATCTTCTTTCAATCTTCACATCACTCTCACTCTCTCTGTCTAACCCTAAATGTGACAACTGAAACCTCCCAAGTTAACTCCGTTAAGTTTTTCCGTTAATTCCATTAGTTCCATTAGGCAGTCTCCGTTAGTCACATTACAACTAATAACTAATACTTAACTAGACCGGATACGTCCACGACCTTTGGTTGATCACCGAACCCGCCCAATATGTGTTATATGATTTGTTACTTATTACCACTGTATGAAGTAATGCAACATGCTTATTTAATTAATTGTGCAATTAAGTGATTTATCGAGAAATCGTGTTTATCTTACTTAGAATGTAAATTGACCCTCTTTTTGGTGGCCAGCGAAACTATCGAGCGAAATTACAGTTTCGCCCGGTAGCTAATGCATGACCAGTTTCGCGTGGCTAGCGAAACTGCCAGCGAAACAGCCAGCGACACTGCCAGCGAAACTAGCACCAGATATATAGAAACCCCAAGCCAAACTTCTCATTTTTACTTGCACCTCTCAACACACACACACTTCTGCACTCTCTCCCTCTCGAGATTTCTGACCAGCAAGGAATCAGCACGAACCAAGGAGACCAGCCCCAAATCACCATCCATTTGAGCTTGGAAATCAACCGTGAGTCCCCAAGACCACTTCTTCTATGTTTCCCTTTGTGCATTACTTGATTAGATGACCAAACCTACATGCAAATGGTGTATACTTCTGTTATAATGCTTAAGGATGCTAGACATAACATAAATTCTGTAACTTGCCATGTCAATATGAAGATCTATGCTAGTTAGGTTCCTTTATGTGAAAATGCATTCTTGGCAAATTGATGACTAGAAACCATGTTTTAGGTGTTAAAATTGCTCACATGATGTTGGTAAACGTTTAGGTATGCTAGATATCGAATTGCATGTGATACAGAAGCTGTTAGAAAGGTTTTTAGTCAAATTTACGGGTTTTTTTAGCGACTAGCGAAACTGTGCCTTCATCAGGCGAAATTAGGTAGCGAAACTATGTATATCTTCATCCAGCGACACTATGTAGCGAAACTGTAGTGTCGCCGGGTAAACCAACCAGACCAGCTCGAGCGAATCTACCGAGCGAAATTCCCTGAACGAAAGTTCAAACCAGTTTCGGGCGAAACTAGGCTAGCGAAACTGTGCCAACAGTATCGAGCGAAACTAGCCTGGCGAAACTGTGTCATCGGGTACATGCCTAGCGAAAGTGCTGCCCGTGCACCCAGCGAAACTGCCTAGCGAAACTGCTAGCGAAATTGCGACCAGAATCCAAACTTGTACAATTTACTTGAATGATATGCCATGACTTGTATGCTTTATACTATGATAATACTTGCTTGGACTTCTGATGTATATGAACCATTGTGTATGATCAACCATCGGTGTCGTGTGTCGTTATGTCGTGTCGTATTTTCCAACGTGCTAGTAGTTTTAAACACAACCTTACACCTAAGACCTTAATGTGATTATTAGGTCCTCGTTAACAATCATAACCGGGTTTATTGAAGAAGTAAGCCGAGCAACCTAAGGTGAGTTCATTTATATTATTGTTATGTCCGTTCAGGGACGATAACGCGCAAGTGGTTACATCCGGTAAGGATGGTGACCCAAACGGTAAGGTATTTCTTACTGGGTAAATTTCCGACATAATATCATATGTTTCACTGAATTGAACTTTATTTATAAAAAGTCCTTACTTTCGAGCCGTTAATATACAATAGCGAGGTAATATTGAGTAGTACTACTGGGGATTGACACCCCCGCTCAGCGGTGCACGTGATGCACCCTCCCGACTGGCGGTCGGACTGAGACCAATGTTAGCCTACCCTCCGTGATCCGTAAAGACACGGGAAGGCAAGGTTCATAGGTAATCCCTATCAAAAACATTGTCAGCTTCGGTTACGAACAATTCAGGTGTACATAACTATAGGCTAGCTACCTACGATATGGAATTTTACTGGTCGTATGATATTGATTGTGTTTTACCTGTCTTTATTCATAAACATTAGGTCTACTTGTGACGGGTAGACTGCTTTAGTGAACTCACCAGCCTTGGCTGACACTTGATTGTTGAATGCTTTTCAGGTCGCTAGATGGATCATGGGCAGCAGGGTCGGCGGCAGTACCATAACCTATTTTCACTTGGAAATTATGTTTTCGGATCTAAATTTCTTCATTTTAAAAATCGAATTGTAAACCTTAATTATGCTTCCGCTGAACTATTGAACTTACTGCTTTGGATTGTAACTTAACCTTTATGTTAACTTATAATTTCCTTGGACTGTAATTTAAACTTTGTGACTTATTTATAAACCCTGTTATGGTTTGGTTGTAACTAAAGTCTGGGATCCTGGTCTGGATCACACCCCACACGGTTATACTCCGTTAGTGGAAATTGGGGGTGTGACAGATTGGTATCAGAGCCCTTGGTTACAGCGAACCAGAACATTTTAAAAGAAAATTTTTCTGAACTGTAACTGTTTTGAAAACTTTGGTTGCAACCCGTTCCGCAAAGTACTGCCCCGCGTGCTGAAGATGATCCTCATTTAGAATTCTTGTCTTGTGACGGTATTAAAAACCTGAAAATTTTGGGTGGAAATTTTTCTTTTCACTGTTCATGTAAATGAATGCCTTATGTGAATTATACTAGTATGTAACACTTAACGGAACTTAGCAACCTTCTAGTATTTGGAATACTAACCTTTGGAAGCTTTGCATTGATTTGCTAGAAATCATGCCTCCGCGGAGAGAACCCGAAACCAACCCAGGAACCTTTACAGCTGCACAGGTTCAGAATATGATTAATCAAGGGGTTGCAGCAGCCCTAGCAGCCGCTCAGCAGCATTTCCAAGGTCAACCGCCTCAATGCACATTCAAAGCCTTTATGGATTGCAAGCCAATGGTATTCAAGGGTGACGAAGGTGCTGTGGGTCTACTTAGATGGATTGAAAAGTCAGAGAAGGTGTTTCTAATGTGCAACTGCCCAGATGGGGATAAGGTGAAATATGCTACTGGCACACTTGAGGATTCCGCACTAACCTGGTGGAATGCTCAGATTCAGATATTGGGACTGAATGAGGCAAACGCCATGACATGGCAAGAATTCAGGGAAGCAATCATGGAGGAGTATTGTCCTCGTGATCAAGTCAGAAGACTGGAAGTCGAGTTTGGAAGCTCCAAAATGGAAGGCTCAGAAATAGAGGAGTACACCACCCGTTATCAAGCTTACTCCCGACTCTGTCCGACAATGGTGGATGCTGAATATAAACGAATTGAGTTGTATGTGGAAGGACTGGTACCACAAATCAAGGGTATGGTTACCTCATCTAATCCCACTTATGTGCGACAGGCAATCCGGCTGGCGCACAAGCTGACTGATCAGGCGGTGGCTCAAGGAACTTTGCCACCAAGGAAAACCCCAAAAGCTGCCCTTGATGGGAAAAGGCAGAGAGATGAGGAACCAAGTAACCTCACAAATACTGGCAACAACACTGGGAGGTCTTCAAACTCCCAGAATCAGAACAAGAAGTTTGATGACTCCAAGGGAGGTTATGGCAACAACGGTGGCGGTGGAAACCAAAACCGACAGGGTAACAGTGGGCAGGGTTCCAGCAGGTACAGGGGAAAGTCACCCTACTGTAACAAGTGCAACACACATCACAATGGTGACTGTAAACGACCAGTTTGCGAGCGATGTGGTAAGACCGGGCATGTTGCCAAAAATTGCTGGGGTGACATGCTGAATAAACCCAAGCAGAATAATGAAGGCCCCCGAGGGTGTTTCGAGTGCGGAAAACCAGGGCACTTGAAGAAAGACTGCCCCCAGTTGAAGAAAGGTGGGAACGACAACAACAACAATGGTGGTGGAAATGGCAACGGGGGAAATGGTGGTCGCGGACGAGCATTTGTCATGGGTTCAGGTGAAGCGAAGGAAGATGCTAACGTGATTACCGGTAAGTTTCTCCTCAACAACTACTTTGCGAATGTGTTATTTGATTCTGGTGCCGAGAAAAGTTTCATTTCCACTAAGTTTTGCAAATTAATAAAGGCTAAGACGGAACCCCTAGGAGCCAAATACACTGTTGAATTAGCTAACGGTAAGCTTGTCGATGCAACACATATAGTCAAGGATTGTACCTTAGAACTCTCAGGCCGTAAGTTCGACATAGATTTGATGCCTTTTACAATCGGTAGCTTCGACGTAATAATTGGTATGGACTGGTTGTCCAAGCACCACGCAGAACTCGTCTGTCGAGAAAAAGTCATACGTATTCCCTCCGCAAACGGAGAAGTACTCTCGATTCAGGGTGAAAAGGGAGGTACTGTCTCCGGAATCATATCTTACCTCAAGGCACAGAAGTACCTTCGGAAAGGACACGTGGCCGTTCTGGCAACGGTCACGGATCAAAGCCTCGTAGCGAAGAAAATTGAAGATTTTCCGATAGTTCGTGATTTTCCCGATGTATTCCCGGAAGAATTACCTGGTCTACCTCCACATAGACAAGTCGAGTTCGGAATCGACCTCGTTCCCGGTGCAGCTCCAATTGCCCGAGCTCCGTACCGTTTGGCAGTGAACGAGTTACACGAGTTATCCACTCAACTGCAAGAGCTGTTAGATAAAGGTTTTATCAGGCCTAGCTCATCGCCATGGGGCGCGCCAGTTTTATTCGT
The DNA here is from genome assembly GCA_039602395.1 of Deinandra increscens subsp. villosa. Lineage (NCBI taxonomy): Eukaryota > Viridiplantae > Streptophyta > Magnoliopsida > Asterales > Asteraceae > Deinandra > Deinandra increscens. Next base: position 73,636,813 of record JBCNJP010000023.1, on the reverse strand, counting down.
CAAGAAGAAAGATGGGACGTTCAGGATGTGCATAGATTACCGCGAGCTCAACAAAGTCACTATCAAGAACCGATATCCTCTCCCTCGGATCGACGACCTCTTCGACCAACTGCAAGGATCCAGCTACTTCTCAAAAATTGACTTAAGGTCCGGGTATCATCAACTCAGAGTCCGCGAGGAGGACATTTCAAAGACGGCTTTCAGAACGCGTTACGGTCATTACGAATTCCTGGTCATGCCTTTCGGCTTAACGAACGCACCGGCGGTGTTCATGGACCTCATGAACCGCGTGTGCAAACCTTACCTAGATCAGTTCGTAATTGTTTTCATTGACGACATACTCGTTTACTCAAGGACGAAAGAAGAACACGAGGAACACCTGCGGTTAATACTAGAATTGTTAAGGAAGGAGCAACTCTACGCCAAATTCTCCAAATGTGACTTCTGGATCCGAGAAGTCCAATTTTTGGGCCACATCGTCAACGAGCAGGGTATTCATGTTGACCCAGCCAAAGTAGAGGCGATCAAGAATTGGTCTACACCACGAGCACCAACGGAAATTCGGCAGTTTTTAGGGTTAGCGGGTTACTACCGTCGTTTTATTAAAGGATTCTCTCAGATAGCCCAACCGCTAACCGCTCTCACGCATAAAGGTGTTCAGTACCGATGGGGTGAAAAAGAAGAAGCAGCTTTTCAGACTTTGAAAGAAAAACTTTGTACTGCGCCTGTATTATCCCTACCAGATGGTGTTGACGACTTCGAGGTCTATTGTGACGCTTCTCTCCAAGGACTTGGATGTGTTTTAATGCAAAGGGGTAAAGTCATCGCTTACGGGTCAAGACAGTTAAAGTCTCACGAAAAGAATTACACAACGCATGATCTGGAGTTAGGAGCTGTTGTATTCGCCTTAAAGTTTTGGAGACACTACCTGTATGGTACCAAGTGCACAATATTCACCGACCATAAAAGCCTCCAGCATATAATGGGACAGAAAGATCTCAACATGAGACAGCGTAGGTGGATCGAGGTGCTTAACGACTACGATTTGGCAATAAAGTATCACCCGGGTAAGGCCAACGTTGTGGCCGATGCATTAAGCAGAAAAGAACATGCAAAACCTAGAAGGGTTCGAGCTCTACAACTCACGATTCATGCTGGGTTACCGGATAGAATTCGGGATGCCCAGAAGGAAGCTTTGAAAGGGGAAAACTACGAGTCTGAATCCTTAAATGGCATAGATGGAACTTCGGAGGTTAAGTCGGATGGACTCCGCTACTACAAGGATCGTATTTGGGTGCCTCTTCATGGAAATCTTCGAGAGCTGGTGATGGACGAAGCTCACAAGTCTCGATATTCGGTCCATCCCGGTTCGGATAAAATGTACCAAGACCTGAAAGGATTATACTGGTGGCCAAAGATGAAAGCCGACATTGCTACATACGTCAGTAAGTGCTTAACATGCTCGAAGGTCAAAGCAGAACATCGAAAGCCTCCAGGATTACTGCAGCAACCGACGATTCCCGAATGGAAATGGGAGGAAATATCCATGGATTTCATCACGGGACTGCCCCGTACACCTCGTGGAAATGACATGATTTGGGTCATTGTGGATAGATTAACAAAATCCGCTCATTTCATAGCCCTCAAGGAAAATGACAAGACTGACAAGCTAGCACAAATCTACATTGACGAGATCGTCAAGCTCCACGGAGTACCCTTGTCTATTATCTCCGATCGAGACCCCAGATTTGCTTCACACTTTTGGAGATCGCTACAATCAGCGTTAGGAACTCGCTTGGATATGAGCACCGCATACCATCCGCAGACAGATGGCCAAACTGAACGCACAATCCAAACTCTTGAGGATATGCTCCGAGCATGTGTTATGGATTTCGGAAAGAATTGGGAAACTCACTTGGCATTGGTCGAATTCTCCTACAACAATAGCTACCATTCCAGTATTGGAGCCGCTCCCTTTGAGGCTCTCTATGGACGAAAGTGTAGATCACCGGTCTGTTGGGCTGAAGTCGGTGATAGCCAACTCACTGGACCAGAGATGGTGTACGAAACGACAGAAAGAATTGTGCAAATCAGAAACCGTATGAAAGCCGCAAGAGACCGACAAAAGAGTTATGCAGACAAACGCAGAAGGCCATTAGAATTCGAGGTGGGCGACCGTGTTCTGTTGAAAGTCTCGCCCTGGAAAGGTGTTGTGCGTTTTGGGAAGCGCGGGAAGTTAAACCCCCGCTACATAGGACCTTTCCCGATAACAGAAAGGATTGGAACGGTGGCGTATCGTTTGGACTTGCCACCTGAGCTGGATGGAGTACACAACGTATTTCACGTCTCTAACTTGAAGAAGTGTCTGGCTGATGACACTCTAGTGGTTCCACATCGAGGAGCTCCACATCGACGAGCAACTCCGATTTATAGAACAACCCGTTGAGATAATGGGACGCGAAGAAAAAGCATTGAAACGAAGCAAGATCCCAATTGTCAAGGTCAGATGGCATTCAAAACGTGGACCGGAGTTCACGTGGGAACGGGAAGACCAGATGAGGAAGAAGTATCCTCACCTGTTCGATCAAACCTCCGCATCAACCCAAGGTACTAGCTAATTTTCGGGACGAAAATTCCTTAACATGGGGAGGCTGTGACAACTGTAACCTCCCAAGTTAACTCCGTTAAGTTTTTCCGTTAATTCCATTAGTTCCGTTAGGCAATCTCCGTTAGTCACATTACAAGTAGTAACTAATACTTAACTAGACCGGATACGTCCACGACCTTTGGTTGATCACCGAACCCGCCCAATATGTGTTATATGATTTGTTACTTATTACCACTGTATGAAGTAATGCAACATGCTTATTTAATTAATTGTGCAATTAAGTGATTTATCGAGAAATCGTGTTTAGCTTACTTAGAATGTAAATTGACCCCTTTCTTGGTGGCCAGCGAAACTACCGAGCGAAATTACAGTTTCGCCCGGTAGCTAATGCATGACCAGTTTCGCGTGGCTAGCGAAACTGCCAGCGAAACAGCCAGCGACACTGCCAGCGAAACTAGCACCAGATATATAGAAACCCCAAGCCAAACTTCTCATTTTTACTTGCACCTCTCAACACACACACACTTCTGCACTCTCTCCCTCTCGAGATTTCTGACCAGCAAGGAATCAGCACGAACCAAGGAGACCAGCCCCAAATCACCATCCATTTGAGCTTGGAAATCAACCGTGAGTCCCCAAGACCACTTCTTCTATGTTTCCCTTTGTGCATTACTTGATTAGATGACCAAACCTACATGCAAATGTGTATACTCCTGTTATAATGCTTAAGGATGCTAGACATAACATAAATTCTGTAACTTGCCATGTCAATATGAAGATCTATGCTAGTTAGGTTCCTTTATGTGAAAATGCATTCTTGGCAAATTGATGACTAGAAACCATGTTTTAGGTGTTAAAATTGCTCACATGATGTTGGTAAACGTTTAGGTATGCTAGATATCGAATTGCATGTGATACAGAAGCTGTTAGAAAGGTTTTTAGTCAAATTTACGGGTTTTTTTAGCGACTAGCGAAACTGTGCCTTCATCAGGCGAAATTAGGTAGCGAAACTATGTATATCTTCATCCAGCGACACTATGTAGCGAAACTGTAGTGTCGCCGGGTAAACCAACCAGACCAGCTCGAGCGAATCTACCGAGCGAAATTCCCTGAACGAAAGTTCAAACCAGTTTCGGGCGAAACTAGGCTAGCGAAACTGTGCCAACAGTATCGAGCGAAACTAGCCTGGCGAAACTGTGTCATCGGGTACATGCCTAGCGAAAGTGCTGCCCGTGCACCCAGCGAAACTGCCTAGCGAAACTGCTAGCGAAATTGCGACCAGAATCCAAACTTGTACAATTTACTTGAATGATATGCCATGACTTGTATGCTTTATACCATGATAATACTTGCTTGGACTTCTGATGTATATGAACCATTGTGTATGATCAACCATCGGTGTCGTGTGTCGTTATGTCGTGTCGTATTTTCCAACGTGCTAGTAGTTTTAAACACAACCTTACACCTAAGACCTTAATGTGATTATTAGGTCCTCGTTAACAATCATAACCTGGTTTATTGAAGAAGTAAGCCGAGCAACCTAAGGTGAGTTCATTTATATTATTGTTATGTCCGTTCAGGGACGATAACGCGCAAGTGGTTACATCCGGTAAGGATGGTGACCCAAACGGTAAGGTATTTCTTACTGGGTAAATTTCCGACATAATATCATATGTTTCACTGAATTGAACTTTATTTATAAAAAGTCCTTACTTTCGGGCCGTTAATATACAATAGCGAGGTAATATTGAGTAGTACTACTGGGGATTGACACCCCCGCTCAGCGGTGCACGTGATGCACCCTCCCGACTGGCGGTCGGACTGAGACCAATGTTAGCCTACCCTCCGTGATCCGTAAAGACACGGGAAGGCAAGGTTCATAGGTAATCCCTATCAAAAACATTGTCAGCTTCGGTTACGAACAATTCAGGTGTACATAACTATAGGCTAGCTACCTACGATATGGAATTTTACTGGTCGTATGATATTGATTGTGTTTTACCTGTCTTTATTCATAAACATTAGGTCTACTTGTGACGGGTAGACTGCTTTAGTGAACTCACCAGCCTTGGCTGACACTTGATTGTTGAATGCTTTTCAGGTCGCTAGATGGATCATGGGCAGCAGGGTCGGCGGCAGTACCATAACCTATTTTCACTTGGAAATTATGTTTTCGGATCTAAATTTCTTCATTTTGAAAAATCGAATTGTAAACCTTAATTATGCTTCCGCTGAACTATTGAACTTACTGCTTTGGATTGTAACTTAACCTTTATGTTAACTTATAATTTCCTTGGACTGTAATTTAAACTTTGTGACTTATTTATAAACCCTGTTATGGTTTGGTTGTAACTAAAGTCTGGGATCCTGGTCTGGATCACACCCCACACGGTTATACTCCGTTAGTGGAAATTGGGGGTGTGACACTAAACCCACTCCTCTTGGTCTCTATTCGCTCAGTTTCAACCGCTGACCACCAACTCGACGAACTCACGTTCGATCCTTACCAGAACTCATCTGAAGACCGGATTGATGTGCTAGATGATACCGTACAGGACGATCCAGATTCCAGGGTTCAAGATCTCTTCTCTTCCTCTGTGTTTCAGCTTTTGGTTTCCCCTAATTTGGTAGATATGAAATTAATCGACACGTATTGAGTTTTATTGCTGTTAATCTTTTTCTTTCAACTTCTTTTTTGTTCTCTACGTATTTTCAGTTTTATGTGTTCTCCAATCTGTTGTGATAACCAGGTTTAGGGATTTTCTTCAAGCTAGGGATGAAGTTGTTTGTTATGAAGTGCTTATTGTCTTTTTTGCTCTTCCTTGTTTTGTATTTGCAATTTGAGATGTTAACTTTCATTTATGCTTAAACCCCAAGATGTAGCAGATTAACATGTTTTGTTTGCTGACTTAAGTTTTTTGTTTTGTAGGATTTGTGATTGTTCCCTGATTTTGTTTTGTAGGATTTGTGATTAGCTGCCCTAATGAGTGCAACAAAAGGAAGCATTAAGTTGAACCAAACATCACAAATGAACGTTATGTGCAGGTATGTTTTCATGTTCTTACAGCCGTAATGAAATGTTTTTTCAGATAACCACCGGCGACTCAAAAATCTTTTGGTTCTGCATTGGCTGCTGGTCTCTCTGATATGCATCAGGTTCACATACTCTGCTATCATACGGATTGTACAAAACATAATATTTACTATATTACTCCTAAATTGTCTGCAGGATGTCCATGATATATCATTATTTTACTATAGGATGTCCATGTAAGTAACTGTGTTTTCTGTTGAAGACAAACCCAAATAGTTTTATTAATGTGTGTTGTGGCACAATCTAATTTTTACAAGGATGCTTATTTTGATCCATTTTTAGTTCCCATCCATTTCAAGCTATAACTTTGATAATTTCTTAGTTATAGTTGGCTGTAAGTACATCATGTCTCTACTTATATGTTGATTGATTAATGGTTGATATAAACTTAATTTGTTGATTTTTGCAGGTTTTTGAGTTTTGTGTTCAATTGGTATTGACAGTTAAGGGGATACAATAGAAATAGGCAGGTATACCTCTGTTTTCTAAACTATGAGCTGTAGTTATTACTATTTTTTTTAATTCACTTTTATTAATAAGTCAGCAAATTCACTGGCGTTAGCAGTCAAGTATTGATGCCAATGACTGGTCAAGTTTAAAGTCAGCATTTTTATATGGAGATGAAGGATATGTAGGGTTAAGAATATAGAGAGACAGAAAATTTGGGTTGAACTATGGTCTGTTTTAAGGTCTTAAAAGAGTTTGGTTGTTGGATGCAACTCATCATTTATGAGGGTCTTTTTGGTCATCACACAGTTTATCTGTGACCGTACAGAAGGTGTTATATAGTCATATAAGGTTTATGTTCTAATTCCAAGTCATTTAATTTGGTTGCCTCTTGTGATCCAAATCAAGTTGTATTAAAAGTATTTCTACCATCTGATGAGTTTAATTGTTGAAATCAACATTCTCAATTTTTAGGTGCTCTTCTCTGCGCGGTTAATTTTTTAAGTGCGCCGGCGAAACAAGGTTCAAAAAGGTGAATGTAATCATAAGCATAGTGAGATTGAAAGGTTCGGGTCACTTTCTGGTTAGAGATACTTCTATTTCGTAATTCATATTATAGTGAACTCTTAGTAGGTGTTTTTACACTCTTAGAATTAGAAAGGTATTATATTACTATTGAAAGTATAAATTTATATTTATAACAGGTAATGTACTTTTTCCTCTGTTCAGTAATGTTTTTTGCTGATTTATGTTGCTATTTATGTGCTTCACATATATACAGCTGGAAAGGAGGGGCCGGTTGTATTTTCACTCCAGCCGCGAATAGCACCACTCGGACCCTCGTGTCAATTGACCATCACATTTTAGGGGTCTTTTGATGATGGTACCTGATTGCAAGTTGCTACTAATTTTTGAAATTAAACCCTCATCGTAATCTGTTACAATTGTTTTAAAAATTTTGTTCTTTCTTTTGTGTTTCTAGGTGTGGAGAACTCGAGTTTTACAAGAATATCTCATAGCAAATCAACTGATTTTGAGTACTGGTTGGAGTTGATGTCACATGCCTACATCTACATACTGTGCGTTGATTTTATTTTTTGTTCAATTGATAACTTCTGAACTTTTAATACAATGTTCTAATGTTTCCAAATCACTATCTTTTTTTCAGATATATCCTCATGGATCAACAAACACACTCCCATATGCTATAATGGATTCTAATTCTCTTGCAGCAATGACATAGAAACATATTGTAAGTCTTTTAACCAACGTTGATAATATATCAGGGTAAGAAGGAATATGTGAGGAATAACTTTTCTCTAAATCCCTGTACTTACATCAGTTCAAAAGGCTATACTTTTTCCAAAAAGACGAGTTTGTAATTTCTAATTCTGTCCAATAATCCAAGCATTGGATTGACATTTTATCATAAACCTCCACTATTTATATTTCTCTTTAACTATTAATTTAAAAGAAACTAAAAAAAACGTTGGCCTCCATATATGTGCATAATTGATTCTGATAAGCTGATGTATGTTTGTAGAGCTGGTTAATGTGGTTAATGCGGTTCAAGTGGGAGGAGATGCCATGGAAGAATAAGGTGGTCACTTTTAAGGTTTACTTCAGCAAATTATGCTCTTCTATTTTAGAATCAGTTGCTTGAGCTTTCAAACATGTTTGAACTTGCTTGCTAATGACAGATAATTCTTGTTTGCCATCAATTCATGTTAAGATTGTTAAATTTCCACAATTTTAAGATTGGTTTACATATATGTGTGAAATATAACCTTTATATAGTTCTAGACTATTAGGATCCCGGCTCCTTTATTTGAGCCTTATATGTAAATAAATAAGTGAATGTAACCGGTTCTTTTTAGTTCTTTAACAAAATACACAAGAGTAAAAATGTAGAAATTAAACCTTCATCTCCATCTGCTGCAATTGTTTAAAAAAAATTTGTTTTATATTTTGTGTTTTTAGACGTGCAGAACTCGAGTTCTACAAAATATCTCATAGCGAATAAACTGATCTTAAGTAACTAGGTTTTGTTTCAAATAAGTAGAAATTAATCTATTTGGCGTTTGATTTTGATGATTTCTTTTGATCTCGATCTCAAATATATGATTCTATATGTTCCTGTTATTTTTCGTATGTGAAGTGTTCCTTTTTTGTTTATACTATAGTGGCTTCAGATATTGCTGAAATAGTTAACAGTTTGTTGAAAGTTCGTCTTAAGTATCCCGAGACATAAAATGTTAAACAAGAAGGCTTCATTACTTGATTTCTTTTTTTTTGTATAGAAACTTGTATAGACCTATAAATGCTTGTTTGAGATAGTCTGGTCATATGGGTTCTATTGTTTTATGTAATAGGGAGTCTTGGAGCATTGGCCTGACCCTAAAACACAAAGCATAGTGATGTAGGATATCTTGAAATCTATATGCTGGCAGTATGAAAATTATGGCATTCAGGTATGTTGTGATTATATGCACATTTAATAAATTTTGGTATATTTATCTACATTATTCGTTTCTTGAAGTAGGATAAAGTCTTTAAACTCATGATTTCATAATATCTTATTGTTTCTTTCAATAATAACACCGCCCGAACGTAGAAAATTGCCATATAAATAGTAGCGGAACCAGAACGTCTTAGTTGGAGGATCCTCATAAGATTCTCTTCTTTACCGACTACAAATAAGGGGTGAAAATTGTTGTTTTCTTAAACGAAAACAAAATTTTATATATGAAAACTTGAGAAATTTTGGTGATGGGGAGTCAATAGACTGACCCGTTCGACCGTCACTGGTTCCACCTCTGCAGGCCTGCATATAGATTAAGCATTACTCATAAAAAGAAAAGAACCCATATTTTAGGAAGGTTTTAGTTTTAACAAACAGTGAAAACCAATTGTGGGTTGAGATTTTTTTTTAATTGGAAAAATATACTTTGTTTTGTCACTTTGTTATCTAGATTCAAGCCTTCTTTTACTTATCATTACCATTTTATGTTGAGCTTTACAGGTTGATACATTCTGCTACTTTGTTATCTAGATTCATATCCAATTTCATTTTTTTTGGTTCCTTCAAACTAAATTTTAATGTGAGCTCCTATCCTTTTATTCAATATGGTAACATTGTAATTTTTTTTAGGTTAAATATTCACGGACTTTAACTCACTTAGAATCATGGCATGATAGGTTTGGATGTTGCAATTCTTTAGCAGATGATTCATGTAACTGCTAGGAGAACCTTTGTCACAATCGGTTTGACACATGGGGATCAAATGGTTGCATTTAACATGCAGGTTTGTTTCCTTCTCACTGCATTTTAGTTTGAGGCAGAACTTTGTAATACAACTCATAACTTATGCAAGCACATCTTATTTCTTGGACCAGAATTGACGTGCACACTTTGGTATAGTCAAGCACTCGAGTGGGATTGATTGGCCCAAATACATGGAAATTTCTTGTGTTCTTTTTACAAAATCCGAGCGTTATTGCCTATTAGGGTTATATCAAGTGAATGTTTCAATGTATATTGACTTGCATTTTTGTTTAAAAATTGCTACAGAAAAGATTATATCTTTAATGTTTGTGTGAAGAATGGTGTTTGTTTGCTATTTTAAAATCATAAAATGGTTTCAATTAGCGATAGCTATGATAATCCTTCAGTTTACGTTGTGGCTTCCTTAATTTATCACCAATCCATCATTTTTCAAGATGGCCTGATAATAACTTTTGTTAAAAAGCCTTTGGAATAGAAATTAAGAGTGAAAACTAAACAAGTAAATAGATATACATAGTTTGATTGTGCATGTATAACCACATATATGAAACCATTTTTTTTATTTGATATATTGTATACCGATTATGAGTTGGGGTCCATTTATCTTTTTCTTTAAAGATTTCCACATTTTCTTTGAAGGTTGGACTGTTGTAGACTACTGATTATAAGTTTCATCGTCTTTAGGCTATGATGATCTTGAAAAAATGTTGGCAGTCGTAGGAGATTTCCTTCCTTTTTGGCGTGGCAATGAACATTTGCAGCCAAACGACAAGTTGATTTCTTCGTTGTTGTATGAACAAATAAGCCATACACGAATATTGTTTGTTTGCACCACCTAATTTGATAATATATAATTTATAGGTTTATTTTGCATTCTGACATTTTTAAATTCTTATTGACTAAAACATGAAACTTATCCCGTATAAAAGTATCCTTTTAAAATGCTTTCGTTTGTTTCCATTAGTTTCACCCAACAAAACTCTTATTCCTCAAAACTCTTACCATTATTTTGTTTCTAAAACACTTATGTTTGTTTCCATTTGTTTGTCATTGGGCCGCATCGTGCTAACATAAACGGATATTGCGTTGTAAATTATCGTCGTCGTCGAACGCGCAAACACAAGACAAATAACACGCTATAAACTGTCGCCGCCGCAACGCGCGGGCACACGGCTAGTATATATATATATATCAATATATATATATATATTGATATAAAACTTTGGTTTTATCTAAAAAGGAGAAATATATATATAAATTTATTGTGTAAACTATTATATATATATATATATATATATATATATACAAGACGTTGGCTTAAAACAAAGTAATATTTTGTGTAAACATTAAAATGTTTTAGGAAACTATTAAAAAGCGTTGTTTTGACTAGAAACACGAAATACTCGGTTTTGGATTATGATTCACCATAAATTGTTGTTTCTTTTCAAAATAAATATTTAAATCATTTGATTTAACATATTTATATATATATATATATAACTTGTTGAAACTTTATTATTAACGTCACTTGAACATTTATTTAAATATATATATAATATATATGTATTTATTTTTGATATCCTCAAACTTAGAAAATATATATTAAAGTTATATATATATTGGTTTTTCTCGCGTTATTTCGATAATCGCTCGGATTTGGCACACGTGCCATCCTCGACTTATTCCGGACTTCACGATTCTTCGTTTTTATCGTTTACGTTAGACTTGATAGTTTATAGAACACACACTTATACTTGAATGCTCGTTAGGTGATTGATTGCTTGCACAAGACTCGTTCTTGCTACTTGAATTAACTGTTTATCTTGAAACTTTGCTGAGCAACCTAAGGTGAGTTTCACGGCCCCATTTTACTGTTTTAAATCCTGTTGGGGGAGATTAACATGCATGATTTACACAACTGAGATAATTAGACTTTATATATCACTTGAAGTACTTGAAGCACACTTATACAACAAAGTCCTTCCTATGGTACCGTTATTATTAATGACGATAGCGGGAGATATATTGTAGTACTACTGGGTCTGACAAACCCCACCCGGGTCAGTCGCGCTGACTCGATTGGATATCGAACGGGTGTTATATTCGTCCTAAACACAACAAGGCAAACTGCGCAAACTGTAAACAACTGTTAGCTTCGGTGACCATCAACGTGCGAAGTTTCATGTATATAGCCTAGCTAGCTATCTGATATATATTAGTGATTATGCTCTTACAACTTGACTGTTATTGAACAGTCAATCTTAAACTTAACTTGACTATTGTTGAATAGTCAATCATAAACTCAACTTGATTGTTGTTGAACAATCGATCTTAAACTGAACTTGAACTGTCGAGGAACAGTTGATTTACATTGAACTGGGACTGTTGTTGAGCAGTCGATTTACATTAACTTGAACTGTTTTTGAACTGATAAACCTGTGAACTCACCAACCTTTGTGTTGACACGTTTTAGCATGTTATTCTCAAGTTGCAGATGTTCGAGTATCACGAGTACGCATGCATGAGACTTCGAAACCCTTTTATTGTCTTTAAACAAGCCACGTCACCTTGGGTGGCGGTGTTTTTACAATAAATACTTTCAGCATATTACGCTTCCGAATTTGTAAAACTCTGTATATATATTTCAATAAAATATACAACCTTTTATTAATTATTGGTCGTTTGGTGTAACTAATGCACAACGATCCTGGTTTGTCACGCTCCCTGCGGCGCGTTATCGCGCGTGGAATTTTTGGGGGTGTGACACTATATGATCAAATTGGAACTCTGAGAACTCTTTAACAAACCGTAGCCGGAATGCTTCTAAGGTCACCGAAAACTGGATTGGGATGATGAAGATGAGAACCTGCACACTGAAACAACGCGTTAAGGCAGTACATGGGTTGAATGGCCCTTGTATCGGCCCTTCGGCCTGAGAATCAATAACTCGTGAGAAGAATGTGTGTGATTGTAGGGTAATTGTGTGTGGTGAGAGCACCAGTTAAAAGACGAGTAACTTTGAGCTAATATTTATAGACTTAGCATTAGGGTTTCATGCACCTGAATGACGTTACGTGCGTTGTGCACACGACGCGTGTGAGAAAGTGTGAGATGATTATTCCTTTTGCATGGAGCATTCCAATTGGCTGAGAGCCACATGCAGAATGTTGGTTTGTTACAGGTGGGACCATCTTCTAGAATGGGATTGAAGGCAGAATGTGGTGAGGAGCACACTCGTTCATGTGCGCTGCACACATGATAGTTTTTAATCCATGCAGAGTTTTGGCTGGTCGGTATGTAATGTGGGCCGACCCTTGAGGAGCCCAAAGTGTTTCTAGTGGGTCGTGATTTGGCCCGTAGAAGGCCCAGAGGATAGATTTTATCTCTATCATCTTCAAGTCTTCCCTAGTCCAGTGTTGAATTGGAGCCAAGTGTAAGCACCGAACTGAAAAGTGTAGAATGGTTGAGGTAGATTTGTGTGTGTCACTTAATGCAGACGGGTTTGGAGTCATTACTAACGTTTCGTGCGGGAAATCCTTTGCACAGATAGTTATGCACGACATTCTGGATTATGGCGGGTGGTACTAGTTGTTGGGGGAAGTCTTTGGTGGGAAAAGATGTTAGGAATCTATGACTCGTTTAGATTAAAATTAAATTTGTGGAATTAATATAGAATCGTATTTTATATTTATTTTATCTGAAAAATGATTATGTCAGATAATCAATTGCGGAAGCATTAAAGTTCAAAACCTTTACAAACGAGATTCAGGTATTCCACACCATTGATCCAATTACAGATAATTCAGATAAATATATATAAAACACAAACACAAGGTGTTTAGAGATTGACCTTGACGATACCGAGATGAGACACCTTGGATACGACAAGCGGAACTGCTAGAAATCTCTAATCACCCGTTCAACACCTTGAACGACTAAAACTGGTTCCCGATACGATAATTGAAAATCATCGGATATGCAAATCGAGACAACCGAACTGGTTGACCACCCGAGAGAAGAACCCAGTCGTCGAGTGGAGACCGCGGCATCAACGGGCGACGCTCCACCGTCACGGCGGTGCAACGGCTAGGGGCGGCGACGACGACGTGCAACAGTGCGGGGGCAGCGGCGACCGAGGACAAATCAAACTCTCTTTATATTGTGTTTAAACAAGTCAAATGATTATATATAAAAATACTTCTTCATATTTTAAATAACAAATTTATGTATAGTTTTTTAAGCGTGATTACTTTTACACAATTTTTTTTTATATTTTATAAAAGGAAGTATATATTTAAATTTATTAGTAAACGTGGTTTTATTATATTTATTGTTTTTTTCTGTATTTTTAAACTACAATATTAGTTTTTATTATCGAAAATAGTTTTTAACTTCTTTTGTTTTATATTTGTTGTTATTTTTATCCATTTTTTTTTCTAAACTACAATCATCGCATTTTTATCAAAAAATGTTTTTAATATTTTTCCCAAAAAGAAGTTTTAAATTTCTTGTCAAAGAAAAGTATTTTTTTAATATTTTTCAACGAAGTGTTTATAATAATTTTTTAGAAAAAAAAATCATTTTTAATGTACATATATTTATGAGGGATGAATATGACAAGTTTTAAATTTTCAGAGAGAGGGTACAACAAGTAAGAGAGGGGGTACGAATAGCCTAACCCTACAATAAAATGGTGAAAATATTTGATGAATAAATAAAAATAAACAGTAATTTATATAATCATTTAAATAAATCTTATTTCGTATGATTTGACTAAATCATGTGTCGTACACACCAAGATGCACGTGACACGTTTTTAGATCGTCGACATAGCTGGCTGGCTTATGTTGTACTCGGTGGCCCCATAAATTTCACGTCAGTCCACTTAGTCATGGTTATTAACAAAAACTAAAATACCATAATTTATTTTATTGGGGGCAAGACTTGACCATGAATAATTGAATATGTTCATTTTAAAGATTTGACCAACATATCTTATTTATTTTTCCTAACTAAAAGTAACACTATTTTTAAAGCTCTAGATATATTCATCCATCAAATTGATATATTCACCTATTTTTTATATCCGTTTCATATGAAACGACCTCAAAACGACCGTTTCAAACAAAACGACCTCAATACGATTTGTGGAAAAGAGGGCCCTCTGAATTTTAAGGTTGTCGTCGTCGCAACACGTCACCTCGTTTGACCTGAAACGACCGTTTTAGGCAAAACGACCGTAAAAATTAGGTTCTCTAGTAAACTCACTGGATTCTCTATAACCACTCATTTTTAATCCATCATTGATAGGGTTCGCCAACTTCACATTAACAATCAATTACATGATGACTAGCTCATACATTATGACTGGGAATATACGAACACATAAAAGTGACCTAAAGATAATAAAAATATATTAAACGTATGAGCTCAATATTAAAATCAAAAGCGAACATTTGGAATTCTTAAACCAACGACCTTAGTAAAAACAAAAACAAAAAAGACAACTAAAAAGAAAAAAAAATCCGCTAAATGAAAAAAAAAATAACTAAATAAAAAAATACAATAGTGAGAACACTTTTCCACATACCATTCACAAAAGTTTATAAAAGTATATAAGTAAATTTTGATCACTTTACCAATAAAATCTAACCCCGCTGAGCATACCCTATTTCTATCTTTTTTTTCTTTCTTTTTGATCAAGCAAACTCAACAAAATAAACATATGGACGCATCCAAATAAACCCGCGTCGTTGTCCAATGTAATCTTTGATGGGGTTCAAACTCCTAACCTACAAGAATAACATCACATTACCTACTATATCATTTTCAAACCCCATAGGAATAGTAATCCAGTAACCATTAACGAGAGGCTACGTGGTAATCTCGGCTAACGCTATATGGTAGTCTCGGCTGACGCCATGTGACACGACTAAAAATTTAATTAATTTTTTCTTTTTTCTTTTCTTATCCTTTGTTTTTACTTAAACGTAAAAAATTTAACACATGGTTTGATGGTTCAATAGGTATGATTATTTCCATTTAGTAGTTGTTGTTCAATTGGTCGTTTGATAAACAAAGTCGTGTAGTACAAATTTTCTTTATTTTTTAATTTCATATCTCTACAAATTTAGTAAGATGTTAGTGATATAATATACATAGTAATTTATCATAGTTTTTAAATCGTATATGATATTTAAAACATTTGAATCGTTACGTGTTTTCTCCCCCTTTTAGTATATCATGATAGATCATAGAAACACAAGATTTTTGTATGCCCTCGCCTATAAGTCTATTATTCAAATCGACGCTTTAAAGTTTTTGTTTTCTTATTTTCTGTATATTCAAGAACATCCGATGCATAAAAAATATAGAAATAAAAGAAACAAAACAAAAGCCTGAGGTTGTGTTTGGCGCACTAGCTGAAAAGCTAGCTGCTAGCTGATAAGCTAGCTGCTAGCTGATAAGCTAGCTGTTAGCTGATAAGCTAGCTGACAAGCTAGCTGACAAGCTAGCTGCTAGCTGATAAGCTAGCTGCTAGCTGATAAATTATAAGTTAGCTGATAAAAAATAACGTTTGGTAAAAACTAGCTGATAAACTAGCTTAAAAATATAAAATGACATAAAAGTACATGTCATAAATGTAAATAAATATATTTATTTATAAGTTAGGGAAGGGTAAAATTGGAAATATTATAAAAGCTAGTTTGAAAAGCTACTCCAACTAGCTTTTCAAAAGCTAGCTTATAAGCTAGCTTTTTGACGTTACCAAATGGGGCTTTTAAAAAAGCTAGCTTATTAAAAAAAGCTCCGTTTGGTAACGTCAAAAAGCTAGCTTATAAGCTAGCTGATAAGCTAGCTTATAAGCTAGCTGATAAGCTAGCTTATGGCGCGCCAAACACCAATATGAAAACAATATATTCCTATGTAAATAAGAAAGCCATGTAGGAGATAATTATGGACTAAAATATATGGGAGTGATTTTAATCCCCAATATCTATAGCCTTTGGGGGTCGGTTAACTAACTTGGAAACATGAGCGAGAGAGAGAGAGAAGGCGGAGGTGAGAGAAATGGGAATGGTGGCTTCTCGGGCAAGGGTTCCCAAGGTAGAAGAAGACCGAAACGGGATGAATCCTCGTGGACCGTCTTCTACATCTCAAACTTCCCCGGGGATACATCCATCGAAGAACTTAAGGAGATTTTCAATGCTTATGGAGTGGTTATGGATGTTTTTATCTCGAGAAAACTCAACAAAGGTGAAGAGAGATTCGGGTTTGTCAAGTTTGGTAGGGTGGAGAATCGTGAGGCTTTGGATTCTAATCTCAATGACATTAAGATTGGTCATCTAAAACTCACAGCCAACTTACAAAGATTTGGCAGAGATAGGTTGCCGGTTAATCGGTTGAAGAAAGGTCCGATGGGGGAGCAGACTCAGGTCGTCGCCGCTTCCAGTGGTGCTAGGGGTTCTGGCTGGGTGAATGGGATATCCTTTAGGGACGTGGTGCATCAAGGAGGCAGTAATGTGGTGGTCAAGAAGGTTTGTCTGGGTTCGGAGGAATCAAAGGCGTGCTCCCTTTGGAAATACTCCTCTCTTCTTGGACGTGTTATCAATCTTGAGATCTTAAACGATCTCCCGGGGAGACTGAATGGGTTGGGATGGGGTTGTACGGTCAGGCATGTTGGCGGCCTCTACACCCTCATCTCATGCAAATCGAAGGAAAGGGCGGAAGAAGTGGTCAGCAACCCTAGCCTATGGGGTCACTTGTTTACCAGTTTGGAAGCCTGGACCGGACAAGACTACCCAGTGGAGAGATTGGCATGCATTGACATCTCAGGCATTCCTATTTCTCTATGGGACAAGTCTACTTTTGATGCCATTGGAGGTCTGTTTGGCGAGGTCGTTCGCGGCTCGGTCGCTGACGAGTGTGATCTTAATCTTTGTGGTATTGGGGTAGTGGTGGTATCTCGTTCCTGCGCTCCGATTGCGGAGGAGGTTGAGATCGACTGGAATGGTAAATCAATCAAATGTTGGGTTAAGGAAGTCCAGGTTCTAAATCCAGATTTCATTATCGACCCTACGTTTCCCATGGAGTATGAAGAAGAGCCGGTGAATTGGTTTGGCCGGGAATCGCAACAGTCACCGGTGCATGGGGAACTTGAAAGGGTGCATGGGGAGTTGGAGGAGGGAGAAATTAACCCTAGCTCTGACAAATTCGATCCTACCAATGGCGGCTGCACGCCTGATGCTACCAACGAGACTGTTTTGGAGAATGGCCCAAGTAAGGTGGATTTGGGCCTGGGAGACAAGGGTAATATTGATGGGCCTGATGGTTCCTCAATGGCTGCTGATGGTGAGATATCCATCGAGATGGGCTCAACTTCTATTGGGCCTGTTGATGTTGGGTGTGGGCTCAATAATGGGGATGTTCCTTTAGTCAACGAGTTGGGTAGAGGGGTCAAACGGCCTATGCTTAAATCTCCATCCTACAGCCCACTTTCCGATGGCTCATTGGTGATTAAAAACAAAGGTAAAAAAGGGAAAAATAAGAAAAGGTCACCTCTTAACAAGGAATCGTCTTCTGGGGCTGAGGGCAGGGACATCGCTCATGACCTGGGAAAGGATGGTGAAGTCAAAAAGGTTATTGAAGTGGCGGACAAACTTGGGATCGATCTTACCGACTTTCACGAGGAGGTGAGTGTGGTTATCAATGGTGATGGGGTCAAATCTAGTTCTTAATGGATTTTATGACCATTAATTCTTGGGGATTGGGTATTGATAAGGTTCGTTGGATAAACGATCTTATCAAGAAGACGAAGTGTAATTTCATTTGTATTCAAGAAACTCTCCGAACGTCGAGTGATAGGATCCCTATCACAAAGCTTTGGGGGAAAGGTAAAGTGTGCTTTGAATCGGTGGACTCGTATGGTAAGTCCGGTGGCTTACTCTCTATGTGGGATCCGAATCTCTTCACCTTGGATTCGGTCCATAAAGAGAGGAATTATCTCATGGTGTGTAGTACGTTGAAAGGGTGTGGCACTAAATTGTGTGTCATTAATGTCTATGCTCCGCAAGGATGCATGGAAAAGAGGGCTCTTTGGGCGGAGTTGAAGAATCGTGTGGATGGGTTTGTGGGTGCAAAGATCCTCTTGGGAGATTTGAATGAAGTTCGTAAGAAGGAGGATCGTATGGGTTCGGGTTTCGACCCGGCTAATGCGAGAGCTTTCAACGAGTTCATTTATGAAGCCAACCTCATGGAATACAAGATGGGGGGTTTGAAATACACATACTCCGGGAACAATGGGACGAAATTCAGTAAGCTTGACCGTATGTTGGTGTCGGTGGAGTTTTGGAACTTGTGGCCGGCGGCGGAATTGTTTGCTCATCCTAGAAAAGAGTCGGATCATAGTCCGGTGACCCTTAAAACATCGGGTTTGGATTTTGGGCCGATACCTTTTCGGGTCTTCAAGTCTTGGCATAAGTTGGATGGGTTTGAGGAAGTGGTTAAGAAAGCTTATAACTCGGTTTTGGATGATGGGTCGATTGGAGCTGATCTATTATTGGCTAAGAGATTGAAGGCTATCAAGATGGCTTTAAAAGCTTGGAACAGGGGTCACAAAAGGAAGGAAAATGAGTGTATGGACCAGTTGATAGCTGCGTGTGACTACTGGGAGGTAAGGGCCGAGAATGGGGTAATCACTGATGACGAAAGAGATTGTTGGGCTGCTGATAGGGCTTGTTTGGCCGGGTTGGAGAAGTTAAAAGTTGAAGATATCCGTAAAAAATCGCGTGTCAAATGGGTTATCGATGGAGATGAAAACTCGTCCTACTTTCACGGGCTTCATCGGGCTTGTATAATGGGTAACCGTATAAGTGGGCTGGATGTTAATGGTGTTTGGGAGAAAAGGCCAGCGCATGTCAAAAAAGCCGTCTGGGCTTTTTATCGTGATAAGTTCAGCAGGCCGAAGATGGTCAGGCCTCCGTGCACTATCGAGGGGCTAAAAAAACTGTCTGTCGTCGACAGTGATTTTCTGGTCAGGGAGTTTACCATGGAAGAAATCAAGGCTGCAGTGTGGGATTGCGGGGGGGGGGGGGGGGGGGATAAAGCCCCGGGTCCGGATGGGTTCAATTTCACTTTTATCAAACATTTTTGGGATTTGCTTGGTATTGATTTCTTTAATATTCTAACCCAATTTCATTCTAGTGGTGTGATTAACAAGGGGTGCGGTTCATCTTTCATCCGTCTTATCCCGAAGGTGAATGACCCGTTATGTCTTAAGGATTATCGTCCTATTAGCCTCATCGGTTGCATCTCTAAGGTGATTTCCAAGGTTCTTGCTAATCGCCTCAAGGGTTTGATCGGGTCGGTGATTTCGGACACTCAACTTGCTTATGTCGAGGGGAGGAGTATTCTTGATGGTCCGTTAATCTTGAATGAAATCACATCTTATGTCAAGAAAAAAAAGACTCCTTCCATGATGTTCAATATTGATTTTGAGAAGGCATTTGATACGGTGGAATGGGGTTTCATTGTTGATGTCATGGAAAAAATGGGCTTCCCGTTGGTTTGGAGAAAGTGGGTAATGGGTTGTCTTAATTCGGTGACGGCCTCGGTTCTTGTCAATGGCTCCCCGACTTGGGAATTTCAAGCCAAGAGGGGGGTGAGACAAGGTGATCCTTTATCTCCTTTTATCTTTATTATCGTGATGGAAGCTTTGCATTGTCTCATGGTCAAAGCTAATGCCACGGGGGTGTTTGAAGGGTTCGAATGTCCTTTTAATGGTCCAACGGTCTCTCACTTATTGTTTACGGATGATGCCATCATAGTGGGGAAGTGGGGTGAAGACAATGCTAGGAATCTTTTGAGAATTCTTGGCATTTTTCACTTGATTTCGGGGCTTAAGGTTAATGTGGAGAAGTGCTACTTGTATGGGTTAAACGTTGCGGATGAGGACCTTGAGGTTTTCTCTCGGGTTCTTAAATGCAAAAGGGGTAAGCTTCCTTTTGTTCACTTGGGTATCATGGTGGGAGCGAGCATGAATAAAATTAAAAATTGGCAACCCGTCATTGATGTGTTTGAAAGGCGTCTCTCTATTTGGAAAGCTTCTAATCTTTCCATGGGAGGGAGACTTGTGTTGGTCAAGGCGGTGCTTGAGGCGCTTCCCATATATTACATGTCTCTTTTCCGTATTCCTCAAGATACTGTGGGGAAGTTAGACCGGCTTCGGATTGATTTTATTTGGGGTTACAAGGATAGTAAGAAGAAGACGCATTGGGTTATTAAAGTGGATGTGCTCAAGCCTAAAGATTGTGGTGGTTTGGGTTTATGTTCTTTCGATTTGCTTAACAAATGTCTTCTTGTTAAGTGGATTTGGAGATACAAATCCAAGCCGTTTAGCCTTTGGAGGAGGGTGATCTATGCGTTTCACGAAAGCAATAGGAGGTTAAGTTACGTTCCTTGTAACAAATTGATTAGCGGGGTTTGGAAGGAGATAGTTAAAGGCTATGGTGAGGTGGCGTTGGCTGGCATCAACTTGAGAGACATCATCAGACTTGAAAGAGGCGACTGGAAGTGGATGTTAAATGAGTCTGGATGTTTCTCTACTGGGTCGCTGAGAAAGGTTTTAGGGCCGAATGCTGGGAATGATTTGGTGGGCTTTACGTGGCCCAAAGGGGTTCCTAATTCGGTCTGTTTGTTTGCGTGGAAGTTGGGGCGTGGGAGATTAGCTACATACGACCAGCTTTTTGCCAGGAAAGTTGTTAGCTACGTCCTGCCTTGCAAGTTGTGTGGCGAAGCCGAAGAGGATGCTTTGCACTTATTCATCGGTTGTGAGATTGCGGCGAAAGTTTGGAACCTTGTTTCTATTTGGTGCAAGATCCCTCAAATCTTTGCTTTTGATATCATTGATTTGTTTGGGATCGGGAAGAATATTGGTGATCGCTCCAAGGCCTCTATGATCGAGGTCATCAAGCTCAACACATGTTGGCATATTTGGAAGGCCCGCAATGATGCGGTGTTCAATGGGAAGAAGGCTTCGGTGGACTTCATCCTTAAAGAGATAAAGGCTACTAGTTTTCTTTGGGTTAAATATAGGCTCAAATTGTATAGTATAGATTGGGAGAGTTGGGCCAATTTCTTGGTGTAGTTGTTTGTATAGTTTTGGTGTTTGGTGTTGTGGTGTTGGTGTTGTTTTTTGGCCCGCTTGGCGCGTTGCTCGGCGTGGTCTTTTTTAATGATAGTTGCCTTTCAAAAAAAAAAAGGGTTATTAGCTTGTATCAATCCCAACTATCACGAATTGGCCGATAACACTCCCAACTTTACTCCTTCCATCTGCCACCACGAACTATCATCATATTTTCCTCTATCACTCCCCCGTGAATTACTTAACCCCATTTGAATTCCATGTTTTGTAAGTTTACCCGGCTTTTAGTTCCAATTTCGTTAAGTAAATTTAACCGGGGGAGTGATGGAGGAAAATATGGTGATAGTTCGTGGTGGCAGGTGAAAAGAATAAAGTTAAAAGTATTATCGACTAATACGTGATAGTTGAGATTAATAAAAGTCAATAACCAAAAAAAAAAATCTATAGCCTTTGGGAATAAACCCAACTCACCAAGGATGTTCCACCAAAGCATATTATTTTTTATTTTATTTTTCTGTCGATCAACGAGACTCAGCGGGAAAAACGCGTGGGCGTATCCAAGTAAACGCGTGGCTGCACGACGTATCCACTACACGTCTATCTATTTTTCTCTCTCTCTCTATATATATATATATCTCCAGCGATCGTGTTTATACTTATCTCATATCTCTCTCTCGCCAGGCTTGCGTTTGCCCAATTTCTGCTTCAAAACCTGCAAATTTCAAACCAAATCATCAGGTAACTACTTTCACACATATATTCATCCAATTTTATAATGATGATCATCGCAAATCGTTGTCTAATTTATCTTTAGCATCTGTGTAAATTGATGATCGAATGCCTTAATATTTGTATTGCGATTCTGTGATCACTCGATTTTGCAGCACTTTCTTTCTCTTGATTATTGCATAACGATTATCTGGAGTCCAGATCATGGATAGCGTGTGAGTATATCTGTTTGTTATGCTGTGATGCGTACTCAATTTCGAGAGTTGGAAAATACCTTAGATCCCCAATTTTGCGTCTGAAATGCCCAATTTTCAAACAATCTTTTAATCAGAAACTAGAAATTGTCTATGGAATCAATTATATCTTTCTTTCTGTGTTCATGAATCCTTGTGGGCTTTTGACAACAGAGGTTATAGGATGCTCTATTTTTCTTTTCCAGTTTTACCAATAATTTTGGTCATAAGATTATATACTGCCATCTCAAATGGGAAAAGGGGAAGTGGTCTCTCAGACTTGCAACTTTTAACATTTTTAGTCGTTTTAGGCCCTTCTACATTGAATCGTTATCTTCTTCATTGTGCCCACTATTCATGTGTCTAATGACTCAAATCGTTAATCCATAACATAGAAGGTTGCCGAATCTTGTATAACCACCCTGCCTTTTAAAGCAGGGCTAACTTCAGGTTTTTTGTTTTTGTTTTCATGAAGTTAAGTTTAATCTAGTCTGTAATATTTGAATTTGAGATGGTAGACTGTAGTTTTTTTGAAGATGTCTGATACTCTGATCACAATAGAATAGTCGAATAAACAGTTATAATAGTAATTCATAATCATTTTATTCTGGCATATACTATTTATCTCAGAACATTCATTCAAAATATGTGATCTAATTCCAATACATGTTTTCAAATTTGGGAACTAACTTTCCTCTTCAAAATTGTGGTTGAAGGTAATACTAATTAGCAAAAGATCATGGGTGGAGGAGAAAATCATGACAATCAGGACAAAGGGCTTCTCTCTAATTTAGGACATGCTGCTGCTGGATATGCACAGAACCAGCACCATGGTGGAGCATACCCTCCACAACAAGGGTATCCTCCACAACAAGGATATCCCCCGCAACAAGGGTATCCTCCGCAAGGCTACCCACCACAACAAGGGTACCCCCCACAAGGATACCCTCCACAACAAGGGTATCCACCAGCTGGCTATCCTGGTCACACCGCTCCACATAGTTCAGGAGGTTAGTTGTTCTCATCATCATCATACTTGACATTTTTTTCAAGTTTCGCATTACATTGCAATGCCAATTCACTTGCTAACTATATCATGAAATCTCAATTGCAAATTGGATGGTTTTCTGTTCTTAGAAGAAATAAATATCTTGTAGCTTAACAAGTATTTAGAGTCACAATTATTGGAGTATAACAAAGATTGTCCACAGAAAACAAACCTTCTGTTCTTGATTCTCTGAGTTTCAAATTCCATATAATATATCCTGCTGTTAATTTAGAAGAAATATGTGAGACCATTCTTTAATACAAATATTCCTTTGATAAAAAGACAAATCAACGAGATAGCCTTATCCTGATCGTTCAAAAGCAACGAATATTAGAATTCGTATCAACTTTGACCTTTCTGAAAAAAGAATATGTAAAGCAAACCTTTTTATGGGAAAGCCTTGGTCTAGAATTAAACTCTTTATGCTTCTTTTAAGTCTTTATGCTTCTTTTAAAGGTGAAAGTTGCATCATATATTGTCTTTTATTATGATGCTTTCAACTTGGTGATCATCATGATCATAGTCGTAATCTAACGTCCATATGTTTATCAGGACATATGCCTGGTGTCGGAACTATGCTAGCCGGAGGTGCAGCAGCAGCTGCAGCCGCATATGGTGCACATCAGCTAACATCTTCTCATGGGCATGGCGGCCATAATGTTACACATGGAGCCCATAACATGATTCCGGGCATGGGACACTCGATCCCGGGTGTGGGACACTACAGTGGCGGTAAGCACGGTAAGCACAGTGGTGGCAAGTTTAAGGCTGGTAAGCATGGCAAAGGTGGGAAGCATGGGAAGTTTGGAAAGCATAAGGGCAAATTCTCTGGGTTCAAGAAATGGAAGTAAAAGTTGATGTATATATTACTCTTATGATTATGATATGTTTAACTTCCTAAAAACCAAGTTTCTTGGCGGTAGTTTGGATTGTAATTTCCGGGTTGTGGTTTCTTGACGGGTTTTATCGCTCGGGTTTAAGATATTATGATAATAAATAATACATTTAAGAGGGGATTGTTTTTCATATAAATTTTTAAGTGTTTAACAAGGTAAAATTGCTTTTGATAATTATTGGATTAAATATGAAAGAAAATAACTAAATAAATAACCAATAACGAATTTTTTTCTTTTAGAAATCTAATTATAAAAATAAATAATTCAGTCTAACTAGATCCTTAAAATTATATCTATTTAAATATTATTTTATATTTATGTATTTTATAAACTTTTGTTAACTTTTAGGTGGTGTTTGGTTCACGGAATGCAATGTAATTGGAATTGTAAAGTTTTCCTTTTAAAGTTGTGCTTAAGTTGGGTAAGGAAGGGTTTGAAATACAATGAATTCTTTTAATCAATGGAATTTAAGGTCATGTAACTTTCCTTCGTTAAAGTGAAGGATTTCTAAATTCCATTGATTAAAGGAATTCATTGTATTTCAAACCCCTTTCTTACCCAACTTGAGCACAACTTTAAAAGGAAAACTTTACAATTCCAATTACATTTCATGAACCAAACGCCACCTTAGTGTTTTGCTAGTATTTGGCGTGTTATGTTTCTTGTTATATTGTGCGATGCCCCTCGAGTGGTAATTTATGTATAATAAATATGTGATTTCCATGTGTTTGATGTTGGATTGGGTTAGAGGCCCAATAAATGTCGGAGAAATTTCGGAATTGTTGAGTACACCTGATAGAATTTGAAGTTGTGATACACTTTTTAGATAAAATAAAGAGTTAATTACGGTTTGCGTCCCTGTGGTTTGACAACCTTTGCCATCTAAGTTCAAAGGTTAAGAAATTTCCGTCTCGACACTTCTCTGTGGTTGTGCATTTCGTTGTGAACTGAGTCCTTATAGCTAACAGAGTTAAATTTTTTTTGTTAACTTAAAGGGTAATTTAGTCATTTTACATGATAGGGATTATTTATGTAAATTTTTAGGCTTTTAAAAGTTGAAGGACTATTTCTGTAATTACCTAATATCTTAATTCTAATAAAGCAATAAAATTTATACCACATGTCTCATTTATAAAGAGTCCACATCACCATGCCACATGTCAAGCTCATATTGAATTACCAATTTAGTAAATAATCAATTAAGATAATTACCAATTTTATCAAAACTAAAATTTTATTTTAAAATTTTGATAAAACTAATGTAGATTTGATTAATTACTCAATAATTTTAGTGTTTTTTTTTTGAATAATCAACATAATAAATTTTCTAAATGTATTAAATTATTATTTAATATATTATGAGAATTTTATACTAATCATAATTTTTAAATTTCTTGATCATTATTTTTTCTTTGTATTTATCTAATATTATAAATTTATATTCAGCTCGTGTAGTACACGGGTTAGTAACCTAGTATATATATATAAGAAAAAGAAAAAAATAACCCAGATACCACAATCCCTACCATCACCTCCAGTTACCACATGTTACCACCGTCCGTACCACCATCGCAATTAGTGACCACCATCCTTACCAATAGTTACCATCGCCAGTTACCACCATCACCGCCACTCCCATGTCTCTACACTGTAAATACAGAGAAGAAAACAAGACCATCGCCATCACCAACACCTCCCCCTCCCCCCCCGCCTCCGTCGCCGTTAGATCCCACCCAACCAAAACCCAAATCCAGACTCGGCTCCTCCAATTCCAAACCTAAAATCGCAATTCCATACCCAATTACAAATTTCCTAACCCATTTTTCTTCCCTGTGCAAGGAGTTTGACAAATCAGAAGCATCACCGGTCGTCGGTCGCCGCCAGTCTTCCTCCTCAGACCTCCGCACACATCACTTCATCCTCTTTCTAATTCACTTCATCCTCCTTCTAATGCCCCTTCGTTGACCCCTCCTGCCGGCGAACTTTACGCCTTCGATCGCGCTACGGCGGTGGAGTTTCTCACCGTCGGTGAGAGACGGAAACACGGTGGTGGTGATGTTGACGGAACGATGACCGGAAACACGGTGGTGGCGATGCGTTCATACCGTGCTCAACATCAAATTTTTTGAACCATCACAAAACATGTCAATCCACATCTCTATAGACTCGGTTTGAGATTTCGCACATAACGGTAGTTTCAATTTTGAATTTGGATCTAGATTTAAGAAGACATGGTTGATTAAACTTTCTGGTTCTTAGTTTTATACGTACGAACAGTTTATCCTTCATACCTGCAAAAGTTTCTCTTTCATACCTGCGATTCTTTTAAGTTTTAACCCTAATTTTCTTTTAAAGAGTTTTAAAGAGGGTATAATGGTAAATTCACGGCTACTTAACAGATTTTTCTAACGGCCGTTAGTCATAAGGACTCAATTCACAACGAAATGCAAACCACAGAGTGTCAGACGGAAATTTCTCAACCTTTGGACTCAGATGGCAAAGGTTGTCAAACCACAGGGACGCAAACCGTAATTAACTCTAAAATAAATAAAGTGGTTATCAAGTATTCGATCGGATTTTGATTTTCTAGATTATGAATGGATTTTTGAGTGTTGTATCAAAGAATGATTGATCTTGAATCTCAAATGTAAACACGTAAAAGATAAGGAAGGGGTGTATTTGCAGTTATTTGATAATTATGTCGAATCTGAACAAATTACATATTTAGTCCCTTAAGTTTTGATTAATGCATTTTTGGTCCGGTTGAAGAGTTGAGGTATGAGTTGGATTGATTTTTTTGTGAAATGATGGTGGTTGTTTAAGGATTGGTGAGTAACGAAGGTGTTGGATTAGGGTTTTGAAAAGGACACACTACATCCGTTAATGGCGATTTCCATTGTGTCATCTCACAAGGTATGTTTACTTTTTAGATCCATGCTCTCGGTGGCTCTGTGTTGTCTTCTTCGTTATCTTGGCGGCGTGGTCACACACATACCAGTGAACATACAAGCCCTAATTCGCTTTGATTTTGGTTTTGGTTTCCCTTGGCCTTTTATGTTGGCGATAGAGATCGGAGAGTCTGTGTGTTGGTTGGGTACTATAGGTAAATCCCTTGCATTATCGATTCTGTTGGGAAATTGATGGAAACCATGTCTTTTTGTTTTTGGTTTAGGGTTGGTTCTTACTGTCGTGAGATAAAGTCCGCTGCTTAGGGGTATAAATTTCTTGGTTTTGAGGATTCCTACTTGCTATCGTTATTTCTAGATCAAGTATGTTCTTAAATAAAAATGTGTGTGCTTATTATCTCCTTTCATGGAAGCGATTTTATATAGCAATTTTCTACAAGGTGAGTAAACCTTCATCTCAATTTATGTATAACTGATGTAGTTTATCTATTAATAGTTCGGAATCAAGTTTTATTTGTGTGAAATTTGCAAGTGTAAATGTCAATTAAACTGGAGCATTTGATGTGCCAATTTATATCAAGTTCACTTTATAAAAGTTTATCACTTGAATGAAGTTTATCTGTTAATAGTTCTTAAAATAACTATTTTGTACCCTTGGTCAATATTTTTAGGTAAATCATTTGAGTAATTCTAATTTTTAAATGTCATTAAAACCCAACAAAATTGTGACAGATTACTTCCACTGGTATGGGGACGCCACTATCATTCATCAACATAATTAGCAAACTCATATATTATAGTATATACTCAAATATTGATTATTCCAAGTATAACTATATCCAATAACACACTTCTGTTTACCAAGTGATTTATGCTTAATGTTTTAGAGAGTTTAATGGATGTCTTATTCTCTTCGTGTATTGTAATTGTATGTAACACCTACACCAATAAATACCCATATATTTTTCACAGTGAATTTTTCGCGCCATTCTATTGATAATTTTGTCATCCACAATAGGGATATAAGAACTATAAACAATAATAAATACAAATATATATTTGAATTTCATACATACAAACACTTTCATACACACAATCACTCATCTAGTAATCTCAACCACCTATACATCTTTAACCTCTCAAACCCAATAACTCAACCTTAAGCCCATTAGGATACTCCTAAAAGCCCATTAAGCATATAATAAGTCTAATCAAACACTTGTGGGCCACCAAGGCCAATATTTGATCTATGGACTACATAGCCCATTGATTTGGTTTACTTACTATAATTAGGCCGTAAAAGCACAATAAGCTCAATTAGAGACTACAGGTCACCAAGGACCAATAAAACTCCAAACTTGGGCCAAACACTTACATTTACGTGTATGGGCCTCTTCCAAACCCACATTGGGCTGTAACTGTTCAACCAACCATGAGGGCCCAAACCCTTTGGGCCGATTGGGAATTAATAAGCTCAATAAGTAGTTAATGGACCAACAAGCCCACATGTTGATCCACTTAACATATGTGGGTCATCCAAGCCCATGTAGTGACATAGGCTAAGTATGACAAGCCCACATTAGTAGCCCAACCTACACTTTAAGTCCAATACACAAGCCCTCATCTTTTTGTCTTATTCACTTTTGTCTCTTCCTCCTTTTGTCTTATATGACTTGATCTAGTGGCCCACATTGATTTGATCTAATGATCTAGATCACATGCAAGATAAATGGCCAAGATCAATCCTTCTCTCTCCTAATCCGATGATCCATATCCACCCACCAATCACAACCCATGCATATTTTCACACTCCTATTGGTCACACACTTCCACACACTCCCATTGGTCAACCAATCACCACTCATGCAATATTCTCTCATCCTATTGGCCACCCACAAACCCGGTGTGTAAATATGGGATACTTGAGGGGCTAAATTGAAACATTGCCACCCAAATTGACCAATTAGATTGAATGAATGGGAGAGATCCAATCAAGGGAGCTTTCTTGCACACTCATCCCAAGCAACCAACTTGACCAACTAAGGCCCGTGCAAATGCATGAAGCATCATTGATCATTTGTCAAATCAAACCCATCCATTGGCCAATAAGGGCGGTGGGGTAACGGCTCTAAGGCCACTGTCCGACTATAAATCACTCTTTCCACACACATACACACCCGAACACACTCCCACTCTCCCTCTCTTCCTTTTCGGCTCCAACCGAACCACCAAACAATCACCCCAACACCACATTCCATCACCAACCAAACTCTCCATCTCTCCCTCACGGCTACGGGTCACCACTCATTCATCCATGCATGCACTCCACATGCAACATACAGTCCTTGATCATCATCACCACATCCACGGATCACACATGCAATGGATCATCCACCTCCATCTCTCACTTCATGTCAAGGAAACTCATGAACTCGGCACGATTACCACAAATCTATACAACCAACACTCTAGGTATAAACGTGTTCTATTTTATTTACATTTCATCCTAAATTAACCCCTTGTTGCTACACCATTCTAATTCGGTTGAGATCTTGACAATTCAAACACACACTTTAATATGCTAGCTCAATAACACATGCATGTACTATGATCATCTACACTAACATTGATATACGTATATGTGTTCTAGGATTACATGCAAGTAGGATTAGCTAGTCACGAGTCCATAAAACTTACATGCATGTCACAATCTCATTTAAACTAGGATAATTCCACAATTAAGAGTAAATTTCCACTATACAATAATCTTGACATGAACGGGCTTGGCACATAGCTTCAAACCCATAAATACACATATATGAGTACATACACATATGCATGCACACATCTCATGTAACATGATATAAACACACATGAATCGGATTGAGTACATGATCTCTATCACAAATCTATGAACACACATATTAATTACATGCATTTTTGTGTATGAAATCATATATATGAAAACCATTAGTTGTCACCCTAGACCAAACCGCTTGAAACATAAGGGAAGCGGTTTAACATGAACAAACAAATCCACATGCCCAATAGGACCATCTGGACCGGTCTAGAAACTTGGCAAAGCTTTGTGTCGGGCCAGAACAACCAGGTCAGTGAACACTTCGGTCGGGTTTGAGCATAACACTGGTTGGGTCGGGTCCATAAACCAACCCAACCGAGTCATGCTCCATGGATCAACTAACGTGTAAACTCATCGGGCCTAGAAATGAGTTCGGGTGATGCAACAGTGGGCCTAAGCCTAATGTTTCCACCAACACGTCTATCGGACCAGCCCATCGAGCCCAAACCAATTAACAGTGGGCTAACACCCACTGTTGGGCCAATAAACGTCCGGATCAGAAGCCCAAGTAGCAATATGATACGGTTACGGGTCTGATGACAGGCCCAATGCCTAATCAGTTAGGCTTCCAGTCTCGGTTATGGACATGGTAAGTCAAATGGGTTACCCGAAGATGATCCGGATTGATATACAAATCAAGTTAGTTATCGGCTTATATTTGAGCCCACTAAACATATACAACATATATACATTTTTAAAAAATAATTTCATTTATACAAAACAATATGGTTTTCCTAATCACTTAACATGTATAATTATTTGGGTAATAATCATCATATGATTTATATAACTAACCTAATACTTATTGGTAATATACCTTAACCCAAGTACTTAGGTTACACATATTCTACTAAATGCATGGTAACACATATTCCTATCAAATGATCATAGCTTAATTATTCTAAACCCATTTTCATAGACTTAGAGCATTCACAGTAGGTTCTCCATCCCCATCCCTATAATTTATACTTTTATTATTATTTTTTCTCTCTCTTTCACTCACAAGCATAATTAAATAATACTTTTTATATATTTATCATTACATTTTCTCTCTTTTCCAATCCACAAATTTTAGCAAATCACCATTTTTTTGTCAAATATGCAGATTTGCTAAAGTTTTTATCTCTGCTCTACTCATAACCACTCACAACCAAACCTCATATTTTACAGATTTACACTCATTTATTTTTTGAAGAACCTACCGTGAATGCTCTTAATGTACAAAACCTATCATAAACCCTTTTGAGCCTAAAGCCTAATTCCAACCCTTATGTAAATTGGGTCAAAGCCCATAACCAAAGTGAATCCCAAATACATTGTGTTAGAGCATATTCCTATGCTACAATGTGTCTCGTGTATTGTATCTAGATTAGAGCGAGTCTGTGAGTTGTAGTGGCAATATTAATGGTGTCATACCAACTGGTACGCCGTACCAATTGGTACGCCCGTACCAATTGCTCCACCAGTTGGTATACAGGCCAGATTGTCACTAACTATAAATAGCGTGTGTTAGAATGATAGCTTAAAACTTCTGTCATTTCTACACCTTTCTGTGTATGTTCTAGAGTGAGAAACCAGAGCTTACTTCTTGTAATCTTCAAGTGATTAATAAGAACAAAGCTTATTTACTTCTCGTGTTCACTAGATTGATCAAAACATGCAGTAGTAAGATCGTATCTCGGTTTTACAAGTGGTATCAGAGCATTTGGTTGCTCTACTGCTGTGTTTTTGATCAAATTCGGATTTCTAGTGAGAGAAAGTGGGCGTTTCTTCATTTTTCATCGAATTCGTTCAATTCTGAGTGTTTCTAGTGCTAAACTTGATTTCTGAACCTTCCTAGTGTGTTTTCGCACTTTACTGTAGCAAATTCTAGCTCAAAACTGTCAAATTCTGAAAAATCTGTCGAAAATGTCGTGGTACGCCGGATGAACATTCTGGTACGCCGTTTGGTACGCAAGGAAATCTTCATCTGAAAAGTGGTACGCTAGTTGGTACGCTCCCTGGTACGCAAGGCAATCTTCAAAGTTGGTACGCGACAGTTACTTGGTGGTACGCTGACAGTTACACCGTACCAAAGTGGTACGCTGGTGAATCTGGTCCGTTTTCTGGTACGCTGAGTCTGTGATACGCGGGTGGTCCATTGAAGATTTGTGATACGTTGATTAACAGAGTGGTACGCTGAGAAGGGATTTGGTCCGCTGAGAGTGATTTGGTACGCTGGCAGAAAAGTTGCGTTCACTAAAACTGATCGTAACTTGAGAACCGTTATGAGTTACGGAACCCAATACTAGCCAAAACGACCGTCTCGACGAGATCTAGACTTTTACTGGCCTAACGGACAGTACCCTCCGTTTTGGTACCCAAAATCCGCTTGGAAGACCTTCGTGTTTTGAGTTTGAAGTTTTTGAAGTATCATTTTCGGTGAAAAATGTCTGATTTTCAAGCGTTCGCTGCTATGCAAAGTGCAATGCAAACCTTGCTCAACTTCGATAACGAAATTGGAACAAGCCAGAAAGTTCCCAAATTGTTGAAGTTGGAGGATTATCACAATTGGAAGCAAAGATTTTCTGCTTACATCAGCACAAATAATGTCGATTTATGGATTCCAATTCGCAAGCTTTACATGCATCCAAAGGAAGATGGGGATTTTAAACAAATTCACAATTTCGATGCCACTGAAAGAAAACTCTATGAGCTTGAAGAAAAAGCTTTTGGTTATCTAACAATGGTGTTGCCCACTGAATTGTTGCATCAGTTTAGTACCTGCAAAAAGTCAAAACAGTTGTGGGATGCACTATCTGCTAGATGTGAAGGCAATGATCAATACAAGAAGAGTAGAAGAGAAGTGCTGAACAAAGAATTTGAAAATTTTCAACACTATGATAAAGAAAATATTCCTGCACTTGTATCCAGATTTTCACATCAAATCAGTGAAATGAAAGTGGTGAACATTAAAAAGACCGATGAGGAACTGAAAGAGAAACTGATGGAAGCTTTACCAGCAAAGTGGGAGAATTATGTTCTACTACTTACTCATGATAAGGAATACTCAACATTGTCATTTCATGATTTAACCGGGAAGTTGCATGCTAGAGAAATGGAAATGATGACATCCAACAAATCAACTGCTCAATTACAAAATCCGGAATTATATCATGGTCAAAATTCTACAAGCATCAATGCAAACTCTAAATCATCTAGTTTTGATTCATCAAATCCACCTCAAACAGCATTTGTTGCTGGTCATGGTTCAGGAAATTCTGCAAATTCATCAAGGGGGTGTAATTTCACTATTCCAAATCATTCAAGTCAGAGTTCATTTTCTGCAAAAACACCGGATGAACATTTGGCATTAATTTCTGCTTTATTATCTTCATATTATGGATTGTTGAATGGTGGTTTGACAACATCTAATTTGGTTGAAGAAGATTTTGATCAGATCGATCCAGATAACCTTGAACAAATGGATATTAATTGGCAACTTGCAATGTTAGCTCAAAGAGTTAAAAGATTCAAGAAGAAGACTGGATTCCAAAGTTTAAATCCAGATGGCAAGGTTGGCATAGATAAATCAAAGGCAAAATGCTTCAAATGTTCTAATTTTGGACATTTTGCTCGTGAATGTTCAAAATCAAATGCTTCTTCATCAAAGTCTCCAACAGCTTTGGTGTCTCAAGTCGATAAACAATATAACTGGGGACGAACTTCTGAGCCAATTGCTTTAACAACTATTACTTCTGAGTCAAAATCACTAACATCGAATGAAGGTTATGATTGGGCTGCCGACTTTCCTGATGAGTCTGCACTTTTTGCTCCATCTGCGATGATTGCTCAAATTGTTCATAGTGATGATGAAGTAGAAGTAACTGATTCAGAATCTGAAATAAGTAGTTCTGGAAATAGTGGCTATGAATCGGTTTGTGAGTTTTGTTCTCAGAAAGACAAGAAGATTCAAGGATTGATAAAAGAATATGAGTTGTTGGTTGCTGAAAATAAAAGAAAGATAGAAGAGTTGACAAATGAACAGAAAAAGTTGGGAGATCTAATTAAAGAATTGTCCTCTCAAAAAGCAAAGTTTTCAGATTTTCAGGCAGAGATTGTTGAGAAAGAATTGAAATTTCAAAGTCTTGAAAAAGAGTTTGAACAGAAAATTACAAAATTATCTGAAGAAAATGTTGACTTAGTCAAGGAAGTTGAGAAATGGAAGGCAGAAGCTGAGGATGCTGCAAATGATTTTAATAATTTGTTTGAAAAGTCCAAGATTAAACTTGATTTACTTACCAAGGCTTCTGATGACTCGATTGCTAAAATTGAAGCATATCAAATTGATATGGAAAAGTTGTTAGATGAGAAGCGGGAATTGGCAAGAGTGAACAAGTTGCAAAATTCAAATTTGGATATTCAGAAAAGAAATGAAGATAAGCTGACGAAGGAATTGTGGGCTGGACTTAGATGAGTTGAGGTTGCAAAAGTATGAAACTCATAAAGTGGCAAAGAAGTTAATTGCAACGGAAAAAGAATTGGCTGAAGCTCAACAAACGATTTCTGAGCTAAAGATTGAAGTTATTGATTCAAAACGTCTTTTGAACAATGTTACTAATTCACAATCTTTTACAAGTTTCTTGGCCAAAGATGACAACTTTGAGAAAATGTTTAACATAACTGTTTCACCACCGGGTAGTCTCAAAGAAGGTGTTAATGACTTGCAGGAAAAGGTAGAACCTGGTGATTATTCTGAGTTTGTTGACAAGAGATCTGATGAGGGAAAGGTTGTGAAGTCACAGAAAGAACAGAAAGCTGAAACAGGTGTGTCTGCTTCTTCGGCTACTGAAGAAGAGAAATCAGCGAGTTCAACTGAGAAGACTACCTATTGATGAATCAATTTTCTATGAACAAAAGAATGTTCAAGCAGTGAAAGCTGATTTTTCTCGACTTGCGAAGAATGGACATAAATCTTCTGGTTCTGAAGAAAAGGTTTCGGGAAAACATGTTGGGTTGGGTTTCAAGACCAAGAATGTTAAAGTTGATGGGTCTCACGGTTCAAAACAACAAAATTTGAAGCAAGTCAAGTTGAAGAAAGTAAAGAAAGATGTTTTTAAGGCTGATAAGGTTCAATCTGAGAGGTTTTACAAACTCAAGGGTTCGGAACAAATATTTTCTGATAAAGAATTCCCACTCCATTGTGTGGATGCTCAGAAAATTGCCGAAGTTTTTGTCAAGAATGTTGATTTGAAGAGCAAGAAGCCACAAGTTGCTACATATTCTTCTGGAGGATCAAATTCTGCTCCAAAAAGCCCGACATCAAAATGGGTAAATGATCATCGTTTTCAGGTATTCGATAATTTTTATGATCATTTTGGAGATGCTAAATGTTGTGAAGCTGTGCAGAGACCAAAGAGGAAAAATGTAAACAATCGTTTGTGTTACAATTGCCGACAAAAAGGGCATATGGCACAAGATTGTCATGTCACTGCTGCTTCTAGTTCAAGGAAAAGACAGGTTCCTTATGTTGGTAAATCTGCCAAATATAGATTTATTGATGAATATGGCAGAGTTTTTGATGAATTTCAACCGACATGTTTTAAACATCAAAGAAGGTTTTTACCTAAATTTCAAAATGATTCATCTGTCGGTTGTTCGTCACACTCTACTGTGACGGGTTCATCAGATACTGATTTACCAAAACAACAAACCTGGAAACCTAAAGTGGTTTCAAAAGGAAACCAAGACACTGGTCGACCAGAAGCGATTCGATTTGGGTCATTTATAAACTGAAGTGTTTGACCAGTGTGCAGGTACTTCTAGAAGATCTATCAGTGATTGAACAGTTGCTGATGGAGGAGTATTCTGCTGATTTAAGTTAAATTACATGTGACATCAAATTTCAAAAATTGAAATTTTCTGAAATCTAAATCGAAAAGGTATCCATGTCGAAAGGTCAATTTTCTTTCTTTAATGCTTTGTGTTTGTAGTTTAGGGGGAGAAATTTGAAAATACCAAACATAGTGTCTTTGTGTTTTTGTTAAAATGAAAATCCAAAAATAGAGTTTTCATATTAAGGGGGAGAAAAAGAGAAAAATACAAAAACATTGAAAAACCGAAAAATACAAAAACATTGAAAAATGAGAAATTGTATTCAACATGATTGGGAAATGATGGTACATTGGCTTACATGTCTGACTCATGGATAAACTAGATGAAAAAGCCATAAGATCATTGTTCGATGTGCTTGGTAGGCTCGACATTAAATAAGAAAGTATTCAGATGTGATATACATTAAATATTAATGCTTGACCAAGTGGACAACATTTTGATGCGTATTTCAAGATATTAAGAAAAAGATATGTGGAAAAGAAAATGAAAAGTCAATGTGTATACATGCGATCATTTTGCAAAGATTTAAACTTGTTTGATTTTCTTTATTTTGTCAAACGATCGGACTTCCTCTGCGTATCGAAAGATCGACCTGATCGTTGTTCGTTTGACGTTCTGCTTTATTTTCTTTGGTGTTTCGTATAACTCATCAGACTTTCTCTGCATATACGGGAGCATCGACCTGATTGTTGTTATGTTATACAATTTCAACTTATTTTATTTTCATATTTTTTTAAATCCGAGGCCATATCTGCGTATCGAAAGATCGACCTTAATGTACACTCATATATTTTTTGAAGAACCTACCGTGAATGCTCTTAATGTACAAAACCTATCATAAACCCTGTAATTTTATCCGTATTGTAACCCGATCCGTTGATTGATAATCGAATTTATGGGTGTTGATCGATTTTGATGATTATTAACCTAATTTCATGTTATTGGATCCATTATCATGTTTGTTGATCGATTTAATGTTCGATTTGCCTTTAATTCGGATTTTACATGAACACGTCGCTGGATTACGTTCAACCGGGAATTTGATCAATCTAAACGTGTATGACCCTTGTGTGTAATACTAGTTACACACACAAGTGAATACAAGTGAAGTTGGTGTGATTTTAAGGTCCAGAACGAAAACGGTGAAAGTTCGGTAAATCCCGCGCGATTTTAATTTTAACCGGGAGATCACATTTTTGAGTTCGTATATCAATTTTATCACGTTTATGAGTCATATGATCACTTACCATGTCATGAGTCATCACACACTTGATCAGATCGTAAAACGTTGATGAATTGCTTAAAAACGAGAAAAACGACAAAACCGACCAAAAATACACTTTTTATGATATCTTATCAACCGTTAATCATTATGGGACATATTTTATATTCATTTTGAGTGGATTTAATGTTTTAAGCATGTTGGGAAGGTTAAATGGGAAATTTGAAAAAAAAACGAGGCCCGAAAACGCTTAAAAACGAAGAAATTATCGCGAAAACGGCGGACCGTCAAGAGGGAGCACGGTCAGGAGGGTACGAGGACCGCGCGCCTGACCATGCTCACCTCTTGCGGTCCTCATGTGGTCCAGACGGGCCAAAACCCTAAAATTCGATTATTTAAGCTCTTTTTCTCCATTTAGCCACCATGCTCTCATCCCTAATCACTCTAAAAACCCTAGAACGGCTGTAACAATCCCATATCAAGTTTCTTGAAGTTTTTGGAGCCAAGATTGGTGATTTCGAGCATTAAATCGAGTCGGTTTCTCGTATAAAAGGTTAGAATCATCAAACCAAACCTCCATCTTCTTGAATCTTTCATCCCCCATCATCAAGATCCAACCTTTATGCATTCTTAAGCCTAGATCTTACATTACACAACTAGATCTAGTGATTTTATACAAAAAGAATGGATTTTTATTGATTTTTATATATTTTTATGACTTTTTTTAAAAAAACTCATAAGATCTTTATAGATCTTGATAGATCTAGTTTGTGGCTGGAAAATACATCATTATTATGCATGTTTTGTCATGAGGATTCATCATAACTAATAGATCTAGGGTTCTTATGATATAAAAACTTGAGTTTTATGTTAAAAATGGTATTTTTCTTATTTTTCTCTCATGGATCTTCATAGATCCAAAACTCAACATAATCTTATTGGATGGATCTTGATGTGGAAACTATCTAAATGGTAGATCTATGGTTCGGGATGAGGAAACCATCACCATGATTATAGATCTAGGGCTTCATGAAGTAAAAAGACGATTTTTATGTGTTTCTCTTTATTTCTTATGCTAGATCTTGTTTAAGCCATGGAAATTGTTACATTAGTGTATTGATTCTTAAATAGGATATAATTTTGGACCTAGATCTACGGTTAGGCCATGTCTAGAATAAATCTTGGATGTTTAGTT
>JBCNJP010000023.1:73529556-73597773 GCA_039602395.1 Deinandra increscens subsp. villosa | reverse complement strand
TTGATATCGTGTGTTCGGGTATTTTTCGGACCTACATGCTTGGAATATTGAATATTGATTGATTGCTTCTTCTTTTTATTGTTCGGCCCGACCCGAACTTGATATTTATAATTTTCATTGTTTGATCCGACTCGAACCGGACCACTGATCAGAACATAAACCTCGAAATATAGCGATATAATATTTTTTGAAAATTGGACATATATAATCCTACCTATTCACGATTGGCGGATAATAATCCCAAGTAATTTTTTGGCCAAAACCGATCCTTCATTTACACCCTGTTATTTCTAATAATCTTTCTGGTTAAAAAACTAACACCGTTAATGTGGAGGACTAAAATGTCATTATCTAAACATGTTTTATAAAAATAAACTTGCAGGGTAAATAATGTCATTTATATAAACTTGATTTAATAAGACAAAACCCAAATCCCCATCCCCTTCGTCTTCTTCCCCTCGTCACAGCTAAGGGTCGCCGGAATTTGGCGGCGACATCCTGTCCTTCGACTTTCACGACGGCTCTCCCCCATGTCTTCTCCGACCTCGCACCACGATACACCGGCGACCTCTTCCGGCGCTGTGTTGATTCACCTGGCGACCTGCGACGTCCGGTGATCTTCCCCAGACAACCCTCCGAACCTCCCTTGCCGCATCACTTCGCCGGTGGCCACCTCCTGACCTCGCACCTCCTTCTCCGATTTAAAACACCAAACCCAACCCCTTCGTTCACTTCCGACGTCCAGCTCAAACCCCCACAGCAGCGGCTGCGGTCCAGAGCCGTAATTCAAGCCAGCCAGAGCAGCTCACAGCGGCTGCTCTAAGCCCATCACCGACCCCTGTCGTGAACCTCTACTCGACTCCAGTAAGGAACCCGATTCAGGTTTTGATCTAGTTTGTATTTCTGGGTTTTAATCCCCTTTTAATTCTTAGTGAGGAGAGGGATGGCGGTGACGGTGGTGAACCGCCGTACAGTGGTCAGTAGCGGCTGTTTGATCTGGGAAGAAAAGAAGTGTTAGGGTTTTCTTTTTGGTCAACTTTGAAAAATGACAATATTGGCCCTTCAATTTTAATTAAATAGAAACAAATTTGAATAATGACAGGATTGGTCCTCCACCTCAGCAGACACTATCGGTGTTAGTTTTTTTAACGGAAAAGATTATTAAAAATAACAGGGTGTAAAGGTAGGACTGTTTTTGGCCAAAAAATTACTTGGGATTATTATCCGCCAATCGTGAATAGGTAGGATTATATATGTCCAATTTTCCTTTTTTTTTTAGTTCACATGACTTTCGGTCACCTCGATAAAAAATCTCAAGCTCCGTCACTGCTTAATGGTATTCGTGTATTGTTAAGATGTCTTTTCTCTAAAGGTTATAGGTTCAAGTCCCATAGTGAAGAAGTTGTGTAAAATAAAATCGTTAAAAAAGTTTGCTCTTATTATTTATTTTTAGACGATGTTTAGAAAAGTTA
Source organism: Deinandra increscens subsp. villosa (assembly GCA_039602395.1). NCBI lineage: Eukaryota > Viridiplantae > Streptophyta > Magnoliopsida > Asterales > Asteraceae > Deinandra > Deinandra increscens. The sequence continues at coordinate 73,596,301 of JBCNJP010000023.1, read as the reverse complement.
AAAGTAGAGATAGATAAACTCATAAAAGAAGTTGAGACTCAAATGATGTAATTCCTGGTGCTTAAAAGTTAAAAGTGTAAAGATGAGTAATGTTAAGGGGTATACGTGCAACTTTTTAAAAAATAAATAAAATAAAATAATCCTAAAAGTTATAACCAACTGCCGTTGTGTAACCACATAAACTCAAAAGGGGGAAGATATGGCATTGGCTCCGTCTTTCAAACCCCTGCAACTGCCATCACCACCACCGCTACGCCGCTTCTCCTGCTCTTGCTCCGCCGTCGCTCAGCCGGATTCTTCTTCTACTTCGCTATCATCTTCTCTGGTCACCTATCGTCCTGCCGTCATCCTTCCTGTATGTTCTCTATCCCAATCACTCTAAGCAATCTGTATCATGTGTGTTTGAGGTCGAAGGTGCCTCCGTACTTGTGATTCCATTCTATATGTGTGATTTGGAATAGAAATTGATTCTTTGGTGTACATTCCGGTGAGATTTAACACCGCCATTATGGTAGTTGGTATCCGAAGTTGCAAAGTGTGATTCAGTTGCAACTTTCAACATCCACAAAATAGGGGAAAATGAGATCAAAATTTGATCGACTTCTTAATGTGTGAAAATTTGTAATATTAGTTTGAGAAGTTGTTGTCCTTGCACTTAGTATGAGATTTTCCAACACTAAAATAGGTGAGCTAACAGGTTTTAAGCTAAGATCATCTGTTATAATTATTAGCAAGTAGTGATGGTATTCCATCAAGTTTGTTATTACTGAATGCTACCCTTGACATCTGCATATTGCCAAACGAGCATAGCTTTTGATCCTTCCAGAGTTATTAAGCTCGTAAAATATGGACGAAAAGGTATGTTATGACAAACTTTCTTACACGGTTTGCCAGACTTTCAGACCCAAATTCCTTCATTTGGAATTGGAGCCTTGATTTTGATTTTGATGGTGTTTCCCAAATTCCGTTGTATTGATTGATTCTGTTTTAGTTGTAAGAACGAGTGAACAGTAGATTTTATTAATTTAAATGTTTATTTAGTGATTTATTTTCAAGTCTAGGATGTCAATTCATTTTTCAAGATTTGACAATACCTGCGAACCGGGGTTTGCTCTGCACCAGTGGTTGAATATTGTATGCTTCTGAGATGAAAAAGGATATCAAAAGTTTCTTAATTGCTCTACTTTGTTTCACTTGAGTAACTCTGAACCTATGAATTTGATGTTGTTAGACAATGGATTTGATCGAGTTTTTGTGTGCATAGTGAGGAACAAAATTGACAAAAATTCCGGCAAAGTAAATGGAGGGAAAACTAACTGATTTTTGACCCATTACAAGTAAAAAATGGGGCTCGTAAAATATGGACGAAAAGGTATGTTATGACAAACTTTCTTACACGGTTTGCCGGACTTTCAAACCCAAATTCCTTCATTTGGAATTGGAGCCTTGATTTTGATTTGATGGTGTTTCTCAAATTCCGTTGTATTGATTGATTCTGTTTTAGTTGTAAGAACAGTGAACAGTAGATTTTATTAGTTTAGATGTTTATTTAGTGATTTATTTTCAAGTCTAGGATGTCAATTCATTTTTCAAGATTTGACAATACCTGCGTACCGGGGTTTGCTCTGAGCCAGTGGTTGAATATTGTATGCTTCTGAGATGAAAAAGGATATCAAAAGTTTCTTAATTGCTCTACTTTGTTTCACTTTAGTACTCTGAACCTGTGAATTTGATGTTGTTAGACAATGGATTTGATCGAGTTTTTGTGTGCGTATGTGAGGAACAAAACTGACAGAATTTCAGCAAAGTAAATGGAGGGAAAACTAACTGATTTTTGACCCATTACAAAGGTTTATTTATATACATACTTGGCACCAAACTAGCCGACATAGCGGTTAAGCTTAAGCATCAAATGACCCTTCAAATAACTCCTAACTGACGCAACCTTAGACTTCTACACAATATGTCACATAATACAAGTTTTAATCTAAGTACAAGATTATTTATTCCTAATAGATGTTACTAGAGTAGCATAATGGTTTATGGTAGTATCAGTTTAAAAAAAAAGGCATGTTAATGAATAGAATTGTGGCTTGATGAATATAAACTTGATTTTTTATAGGGATTAGGGAATAATACAGATGATTATCAGAAATTAGCTTTGACTTTACAAGGATATGGTGTTTCAACTGTGGTGGCCAAAGTTTCAAGAATCGACTGGCTAAGGAATGCTGCTGGTTTGGTCGACCCTAACTACTGGCGAGGAACCCTCCAACCTCGCCCTGTTCTTGATTGGTAGTTTGGTTTTACATAGTTTTTGAGCATTATGCTTCAAGTTTCTGAATGAGTTGACTTCAATTGATGCTAAATGTAATGTGGGCAGGTATTTAAACCGGGTTGATGAGGCTGTCAATGAAGCTTTGAAACAATGTCCAGGTTAAAAGTTTGTCTTTTAACATTCTGATGTGTGAATCTGAATTCTTAATCTAACAAGATTGTTCATAAGATATGATCGGTTTGGAAAAAAGCAAGGCACTTTGAGCCCTTTAGGTCCCAAAAGTCGAGGAGCATGTGCACGCATCACATACTCGAGGTGTTGCTCAATTTACAACAAAATAAGCTTTATTTACAACAAGTCTCCCATTTATTTTACATATAACCTTTGTATCAAGTGAAACTTTATTAATTTCTTCACACCTTTGTTGTTTTTAGTTTTTACATATAAGCCTCCTATAAACCCTAAACCAATTTTGACCCAGAAGTACTTGAGGCCACGTCAAGTCCCCGATGCCTCTTTTCCGAGCGCCTCGCACGCCTTTGAAATCTAGAATATATGAAATGATAATATTTATCTTGCATTTTTCTGAGGCTTTAAGGCGGTGGCGATGCCTTATTCTGAGCTCCTCACGAACCTTTTAAAACCAAAAATCTATGTTACGCTTTATCTTGACTATAAGCGGACTCTTGTAGGTGGTTCGTTGTCTATAATTGGACACTCTGCAGGAGGATGGTTGGCTCGGGTATACTTGGAAGAGTTCACCAAGGCAAATAATAATATTCCCTTGCTTCTCACTCTGGGATCACCTCTTCAGTATGTATTTACCAAATGCTTTAAACTTTGCATCAGTTCAAGACTACAGATGTTTTCAAACCCTGTCTTCTTTCACTTTGGATGCCATTTTTTAGGCCACCGCCAAAAGGGTTGCCTGGAGTTATTGATCAAACAAGGGGTCTCTTGGATTATGTTGAGAAAAACTGCAGGAAAGCTGTTTATACTCCTGAATTAAGATACGTATGTATCGCAGGCAGGTACAATGACACACATACATGTGTGTATTTTACTTGCTACTAGTATAATCTGTTTGTTCCATAAACATGTTAACAGATTTCATTCTGTCAAAATGATTTTTATGGATGGTATTTTAGATAGTTCGGTAGTTTTATTCCTGTTTTGGGCGGGCAACTGGCAGGTACATTCAGGGCAGTCGTTTCTTTGGTAACTCAGATCCTGCAACTACTCCAGCTGCCATTGAGCAATCTGTTCCTGATTCTGCTATTACAAGTGAGTCGGGCACTTTAATATCAACTGGTGCTACATTTCGTACCCGCTTCGTTGGTCAGGGATACAAACAGGTAAGCTTTTTTTCCAACTTCTATTCCACATTGGTAATGATAGCTTTATGGTAAAACTAGATATGCCAAATGGGCTGTCCCACGGGTCGGGTTGACCCATAACATCATTCCTCTTTATGTTTCCTTTTTGATGTTTATAGTAACTAAATGTGTTAATTGTTATAGTATGATTCAAAAACTATAATAACATAAATACATACTACCTTCAATAGTTTAATTTGAACCAATTTTTTTGATTAAATCTTCACGCATACGACTGGTTTCAGATAAAATATAAAGTGAACTACGGTTTTTGTTCATGTGATTTGACTAAATTCTGAGTTTCATTCCATTTTTTTTGCCTAGGACACTGTATGCTTTCATCTGCTACCATATCAATTTTGTTTTTGCAATTAAAAGTACATGTATTTTAGTATTTTTTATCTTAGGTAGAGTGTACTAATGCAACAGGTATAAGCCACCCCACCTTAACGAAAAAGAAATTGTAAATAAAATAAAAACTTTTAAAAGAAAGGAAAAATGGATTTTAATAAGTTTTACCTTATTGGCGGATAATAGTACGAGTTTTGAAATTTCCTCACAATAATACAAGTTTTGTGGGTATTTGATTCTAATGATACACCGTTAGTTTTTTACTAACGGTGTTAGTCTGTTGCCTACGTGACACCTGACGTGGACTGTTTTCCTCCTACGTGGCACCTGATGTGGCACCTGCCACGTAAGAAACGGACTAACACCGTTAGTAAAAAAAAGAACGGTGTATCATTATAATCCAATACCCACAAAACTCGTATTATTGTAAGGAAATTTCAAAACTCGTATTATTATCCGCCAATAAGGTAAAACTTGTATTATTAAAATCCATTTTTCCTAAAAGAAAAAAAAAGAAAACAAATAAAAAAAAACCGAACCCCCACCTTTCTTCTTCTTGATATTTGTGATTTAGATTTAGCACAAAAGTAATTTAGGCGAAAAAAGAAACTCGCATGAATGTTATGACTTATTCAAGATGGTCACTCTAACTGTTAAATACTGATTCAAAATGGTTAACAAGCAATTTTATGTTTTCCATTCAGTATTCTACGTCTAAAAAACATAACATAGTTACCTATCTAGGCTTAAAGGAATTGATCGACTCGACCTATTACTATACTAACTATGACTAAAGAAAACTAACAAACTACATAACTTTTTTTTAATGGCAATCCATTACATAACTCAAAATTGTACGTAATGGAGATTTATGATGTTATTTATTATAAAAGATCTATGAATCGCTATTAAAAAAAATAAACAAACTCAAATCACCGATAAAAGAAAACAAACTGATTGTTGCAACACAACCCCACGTCTCATACATCTAAAATAAAATCTAAATCAATAAAATCTACAACCACCAATGTTAATCTAGTCATGAGTACTACTGCCCTCCTTTTAACTCCGATCGACTTGCTTCTCCTATATAGTAGTTCATCTACATCCGGGCGGGGTTTCAACTAGCTGTAGAGTTGCAGGTCAATTTGGGTAATTAATCACCATCAAGAACGCGACAAGATGGGAAATGGATTGGGTAGAGATCAATTTAGCCAAAAACCTAGAACATCAAATCAAGTTTCAAAATCATAGATCTTGGAGGTTAAAAGCAGAGACCATGGAAGTGGTTCAACAGGTCAACTGGATTGCAGTAACATTTTCTAACCATATCCATCAGTAGAAGAACTGTTGGTGTCGGAAAGTCGAGAAAGACGTAAAGACAAGCCAGCGATTGGTAGGTAGAAACTAGGTTTTTTTTTTCGAACGGCCAATATATTTAAGACTAAAAACAACCTAACAAGACACTAGGAGTTACAAGGGAAAAACAAAACAAACCAAACCCAAACAACATAACCAGAAAAGTTAAAGGGCGAAGCAAGAGAAGGAGAACGGAAAAACAAATTTACAATCGAGTATAGAAGTTAGGAAAATCCCATCACCCAGGTCTCAGGACTCCATCCCTCTGGTCCCCCAACCCCTATTTTGTGATCCTTCCAAAGTGACATTTGCAGCAAGTAGGTAGCTGTGGGGTTGTAGCCTAGTGTATTGTGTTAACCCTCTAAAAGTGTGAAAGGTTCAAATCCTTACAAAATGCAACGTTAGTGTTATTAGTGAAAAAATTGTTAGTTAGCTTCTATAATCTCTTTTTTAGTTTTATATTATTTAAAATTTTACTTATTATTTTTCTTCCAAAGCGTTTACCTTCTGCAATAAAAGTTTATACACAAGATAAAAAGACTGAAATACTCGATTCATTAATTGAAAACTGAGTCAAAATTGCCAGCTGATAATAGGCAAGATTCCCATTGACATAAAAGTTAGAAGCCACATTTCTTTACCTCAGTTTTAACAAGTATTACGTGGTTCCACAGGTGTGTGGGCAGGCAGATGTATGGGGTGATGGAGTTGTCCCGGAAGTATCGGCTCATCTTGAGGGTGCTTTAAATATTAGCTTCGACGGGGTGTATCATTCACCTGTTGGTTCAGATGATGAAGCAAGACCCTGGTATGGCTCCCCTGCCATAGTTGAGCAATGGGTACACCACCTTCTTAACTAGCTGTTTGTGTATAAAGTGTGCATAATTCTTTCCTTTCATAGAAAATTTGAAACTACTATGAGAAACATGTAAATGACATTCATCAAGACAGGTTTTCTCCAAACATCCAAACTGCAGAAACGAGTATCAAATTGCATAGAATACTAATGTTGCTAGGGTTGTTTCCATTTCTTACAACTTTTTAATAATCAGCATCAGCTCAAAGAGTGCAAATTCCTAGATTAAAACAAAAATATCAACATATAGCCTAACTGACAGAAGGGGACATCAAAAACTGACATCTTACACGAACAGCAGTCAAGTAGTCTTCACAAAATGAGGAGCAAGCAACTTTGCAATCTCTAGAAAACCAACTTTGTCTTTCCCATCGAATATAGTCTTAAGCTTGTCATCACAGATGATCTCTTTCTTATTCGTTGGATTCTGCAAGCAAAAAAGCAAGAATACGATTGTAATGAAAACAAGTATGTGAAAGTGAAACTTAACTTGCAACCCAACTCAAATCGTAAGCTTATAGTTCTAAAAATGAAACAAATCAGCTAAAATGTAAACAAATTGATAGCATGATCAAGGATCTTAGTTACTCGTCTTAATGACTTGCCTATGTTTTGATATTGATAGAGAAAGATTTGGGAAATGCCATTTTTGTGTGGATGAAATTTATAAGTCGTTTGTTTATATCCTTTTGGCATCAAGAACAGAAAACTGCTTGATCCTATCAATAATGCAAGATATTAACCAATGCGGCCATGTAACATAACTCGTGTTAGGCAGGTGACCTTCAACTCTTCAAGGGGTTTAGATTTTAAAACCCTAATTGCTCTAGTCCCCAAGTCTAGTGGTTTAGACTTCGGAAACCCTAATTGCTCTAGTCCCCCAGACGAGTTAACCCTTGAAAGCCTGGAGTCAAATAGGAGACATAACATTTTCCCCTAATGAAGGCTAGTGGTTTAGATTTTAGAAACCCTATCAACCAATCTTTATCTCTTTTATAAACTTCAATAGAACACATAGAAGAAATGTATGGTGTTTCTCCATGAAAATGCATCAGCCTAGAAATAATTATTCTAGATTGTAATCTACTTGTCTAAGATGAAAACGTTGGGGATTGATTAGCAATGATATGTAAATGTATCTTCATCACCAGAACAACAATGCAATAATAATAAAAATAACAGAAGAAAACCAATAGAGAAATATATATATATATAGGAAGAAGAGAATGACGGATTGAAAATGTTAACTCGCCTGAAGGTCATTGGACTTGATGTGCTCCCAAATCTTCTTAACGGCGTCGGTGCGAGCGGACTCGGATACACCGAGGAAGTGAGCTAGGGCTGGTGAAATCGGGCCTGGTTTCTGGATGCCCAGAGGTTTCACCTCAGAACCCTCGCGCTTCGGATTCTTCGTTGTTGGTTTCTTAACGGTACTCTTCTTCGCGGCGGCGGTGGTGGTAGAGGCGGTGGCTGGGGGTTTGGGAGTGGCGGACTTTGCCGCAGCGAATAAAGTTCTGCAGCCATTGAAAACCCTAGAACTCGACGCCATTGTTGCAGTGGGGTTTTATGCAGGCAGGGGAGGAGGAGGAAATGGTAGGGGTTGCTAGTGAAACGGGGGTCACGTAGGGTTACTATGTTGTAGGAGGGTTTGACAAGCACGCACGATAGGATTTAAGGGCGAATTTACATTGGAAAACAGACACCCCTCTCCAAATTTCACACCCCAAATCGGGGCTGATTGGCCGAACAGACCCAGTTCGAAAAAGACAAAAAAGTCATTTCACGTCAGAACCCAGAATACGAGGTTTAAACCGGGGCTTTACGGGCAAACCGCCCCGGTTTGTTCTTCCTTTTTTTTCTTCTTTTCTTTTCTGAATTGGTATTTTTTTAATAGCCCTTATAAAAAGATACAAAGTTTAAATACAAAAAAGGGTCATTTTTTTAAATATTAACGTTTTGCAACATTTATTTACTCATTTTTATAGTATAACAATTTCTTTGTCAAATAATTCTATAACTTAAACGGAACTCGGTAAAATATCACGTTAATTAAACAACTCAACCAAACCCAATTTTTTTTATAAACTAATTATAATTATAATATAAACACAAAGGGTGAAAGACTGTAACTTTTTTATATTTTAACATAATCGTACACACTTAATTTTAATTTCATTTCATTTTGTGATTAAAAAAAAAAAAAAGGTTAAACCGGGGCGGTTTGGGTTTGTCTTTATTCAAACGGGGGCGGTTTGGGGTGTAAAAATAGAATTTTGGGGTGTCTAAATAGAATCACCGATTACATTTTGGCTAAGTTAGTATGTTTAGAGTACTTTTTTTTTTATCTAATTACATGATCTCACATGAGAAAAAAATACCATTTGATGAATTCTTAGAGGATATGGTCACTAAAACTACTCTAAGGCTTCAAATAAAAAAATATATTATTTAATTTTTTTAATAGCAATTTATTTTCTAAAATTGAGTTCTTAACATAAAATTTAAACTAAAATTTAAATATAAAATTCTTAACATAAAATTAAACATTCATTAAAATTTAAAAAAATATTACAAATTCTTTAAAAAATAAGACAAGCTTAAAAAATAAATAAAACAAACACCACATGATTTTTCAAATCAAACAATCTAGAAATCACAAAGCCAACCATATCTCTTTGCGACTTGACGTTTTCTTCAAGGAGAAGCGGGAACAAGTTAGGAGCGACGTTATCGTGCGATTTCATGAACATTTCGAGATCACGTGCTCGTTCACGTTTCAAAGTCTCTTTCTGGAATTCCAAGGCGTTCTACTCCCTGATTCACAAATTTTCTTGCTTTCTTCCCCTTCTTAACTTGACTTGCATCAACATCAAGTTCTTAAACATCTTCTTCCACGTCCTCCTCTTGTTGATCTTCATCCATCTCCTCCTCTACTTCTTCCTCTTGTTCATCTTCATCGGATTCGTCTGCAACACGTCGTGGCTCTCGACATGGATTGTTGTTGGTTGCTTGATGAAGTGGACTTGTGAAGAATATAAGGGGAATGAATCGGGTTGAGCTCCGTATCGACGCGATAGTAAATCAACATAGGAATGTTGTTGATAAAAACCCGGTTGTGGAGGCAGTTGTGTGTAGAAAACGGGTTGGTCGGATACAAAAGTATGTGGAGGCAGTTGTGTAGGAGGTACAGAAGGTTGACCGGTTGTTCAAACTTTCGGTCAAAATTTGCAGGTGGAGGCGGGTGATATTTTCTTCTTTGGATTTATAGCAAAAATTGAGAAGAATAGATGGAGTAGAAAGGTATTAATGGGGTATAAATTATGGTTGAATGGGGGGTTTATTTATAGTGTAAAAGGGGTTAAAAATACAATGAAAAATAAAAAGAATTAAATACTAGTAGCCGTTGAACGGTCAAGTCGCATTAATTAAGGTATAAACACCCAAAATTCTTCCGGTTCTCAATAGTTTGCAAATTGGTAATTCGCGAATTTTTAAAACGGGTTGGATTTTTCAATCGGGTAATTTGCAAATGTTAGATTAATTAAGTTAAACTATAAGAAAAAAAGATAAGAAATAGGTTAGGAAGGGGGGGGGGTATACTCTCGGGTAGGCCGGTTTCAACGGCTAGTTTGGCTACCACCCCCTTAGCTCGGTTAGTTTTTTTCGGGTAGTGCCAAACTACCCTTTCGGGTAGTACCAACCATATCTCTCTACGACTTGGCTACCACCCCCTTAATTAATGGATCTGAATGATTCATAATCGATTTTTGAAACCGGATACTTAATTACACTCAATTGGAATCAAATTGGGTATCGCAAATTAAAAATAAAGTAATTCATGATTTCTACACGATTTCGGTACGCGATTCGTCGTTTACCGAGAATCTCATATTTGGTCACCATATATTAAATTCAACATTTTATGCGTCTAATAATCAATTATCATGTGATGAGTCATCACACACTTAATCGAGTCGCGAATCGTTGGTGAATTGCCCAAAATTGATACATACGCCAAAACCGACCAAAATTGCCTAATTTGACCTAATTTGTGCATACGTTTGAGTTACGTGTCGTATTTTCTATCATTTTGAGTGGATTTAATGTTATGAACATGATAGGACCCTTAAATTCGTGATTTGGGAGAAAACAGGACCCGAAAACATCAATAAATGAAGAACCAAGCACGTGAAACGAGAAAACAACAAAGTAGTGTTCGAGTGAGCTCTAGGGGTATCGCCTAGAGCTATAGGAAGCCCTAGGCGATACGCTAGAATAGGATATTTCAGCAAACTCTAAAAATTCAGCTATTTAAGCAATCTTAGCCTCCTTTCTCCTCATTTCCAGCCCCCTAAACCTCTAGAACGGTCGTTTTACCCAGAAAAATCATCCTCCTTCATCTCATATAATCTTTTTAGAGTTAAAATATTGAAGATCAAGCCTTGGATCATCCATATTCATCTAGTTTCTTCACTTTTCGGTTTACCGTTAAGTGCCATCTTCACCTCTCTTCATCAAGATCAGACCTTTATGGGTTTTATGACTAGATTTATGTTCTAAATCATCTCTCCAATTATATTTATTGATTTCTTGCACCAAGATTGAAACTGTATGGTTGATTTTTGCATAAATCTATGTTCTTGGTTGATGATATGGGTAGATCTAGGGTTTGTTCATCCAATATTCCATTTTTATGTTATAAAATGCTTTGATCTTCTGCATGCATGCTATTAGAGACCAGATCCATATGATTTGATCATCAAGTTTGCATTTGTATGACACTAAATGTCTAGATCTATGAAAAGCATGACATACAAGGTTAGATATAGGAATTTGATTATCAAGTTTACATTTTTATGCTTCAAAATGACTTTATCTACCTCATGCATGGTATTTTAGACTATATCTACATGTTATGATCATTAAGTTGGTATTTTTATGACTTAAAAGGATTCGATCTACATTTTGCATGTCATCTAGGGTCAAATCTATATGTTTGGGCATTATGGTTGGACTTGTATGCTCTAAATGATTAGATTTATGTCATGCTGCATATTTAATGTTAGATCTATGTTTATTATGATCAAATCAGCCTCCTCTTGTCATGAAATGTTTAGATACATGTCTCATATGATTAGATATGTTTAGGGTTATGACATTATGACTAAAAATAACTAGACTCATGTCATGTATTTGTTTGATGATGTTAAATGATTAGGTCCATGTTAGAGTTAGCTATGTCTTTATGCTTCATGATTAATATTGCTTTGAATTAGGATGTACATGTTAAGCCTAACTTCACCATGTTATAATTGCTATGATTATGTGCATATTGACTTACTTTGACTTAGTTTGATTTTCATATAAATAGTTAAATTAGGATCTTTGATACGTGCTAGATTTTACATATTATTTATGTCAAAAATCCTCAGTTTCGTACACTTATGTTTACAAATCCATTTGAATTTATACTTAATTATGATAAACTTGGAATTGTAGGTTTAAACGAAGAATTGGTTCAAATAACCAAGATTTATATCAAAGTCAAACGCATTTCTGGATTCAAAATCAAAAAACCGAAACAAAAGCAACCCGATATTGAAGCAACCCGGTCCATTAAAGAAATAAGTGATCAAAGGCAAAATACGTACAAATCAAAATATGAAGACAAAGAATGAACGGGTCATTGAAATTATGAAAGATTGAATCATCAACTTTTTGTGAAGACAGGATCCATAAATTAAGTCTTCAATAGTGATTGCCAAAAAAAAAACAACTCACATGGGTTATGTGATTGCAACTCTCCAACAAAGATGGACCATACAAGATCTCATGACTTTCACTATAAATAGCTACATTGTAATGCAGCAAAAACACACATTTCCTCATCTTCCTTTCCTACTATTCTTCACAAAAATTGTTCTAAATAAGCTTAGAGAGTCTTAGGAGGATTAGAGAGGTTTAAATACCTTTTTAGAACTCCGAAATACTCTCCGAACGTTCGAAGTATTCATCCATTTCTAATTTGTAAGTTATTCTAATTATGTTTATAGCCATAATGCTTGGCGAAGTACCTTTATTATTTTCAACATTTGGGTTCCGTTCTATATAATTAATTCAATGCTTTTTCTGAAATAGTTACGCGAGTTTATTATTAATTAGTTTGGTTTGTATAATTTCTTATTATTCAAATCCAGGGTGATCTCGGATTCAAATTGGATTATTAGTAAAATTGATCACTTTATTAATAAACTAATACTGTTCATCAAGTTTTTAATATTTTATTCTTGATACTAAAGGTCCAAATAACGGTTTTGTGTTTGTCTATGAATTCATTATCGTTATGGAAATTATCCAATATTATTAAGTATTTCGAACGTCGTGAATACTTAATAATAATCGATACTTCACTACTATGTAACTCGCACATTAAGATCCGAACGGCGTGAGCTTAAGGTAGCGAGTTGGCTTTAATCAACGAACTTCGCTTGGTTAGACATTAGTGAGGGTAACGTCCAAACGGCGTGACGTTTAGTATCGGTACAACCTTTTTAATGACAAATTCATTGCACTCGTAATTATCAATGATTAAAAGCAGAATTAATTTAAAGAACGCCCCATGTGTTGAAACTATACTTTAAACCTTAAATACTTGCATTATCACCTACGCTTATTAATCAATTACTATTTTCATTACCACTTAGTCATTTGCTACTCAATAACTTGTTCTCTGAAACTTATTTTCTCTTAACACCCTCTTATCTTCTACTTGTTCAAGAACTCTTCTTGTAAATAAAAATTTGTTAATCCGTTTTCCCTGTGGACACGAACCTTACTTCCGCTCATACTATTTTATAGTGTGCACCGTAGTGAGTTTCACATATATAAATTTATTTGCTGGATTCGACAACCATCAAATTGGCGCCGTTGCCGGGGAAGACGGTAAAATTAACATTTTTTATGCTAAGATCCTTAAGAACAAGTAAACCACTCAATATCGATCCTGAAATCGAGAAAACTGCGAAAAAGTTAAGAAAACAATCAAAGCTTCAAAAGAAGTTATCAAAATCTTCAACCTCTACGCAGCCATCAAAGATTTGGACAAACATACCTTTGTCTAGCGAATCTGAAACCGAATCATCAACAACCCCCCAAACACCCACTTCTCAAAACTCTATTTCATCTTATTCACCTACCCGCAAAAATCCCAAACCAATGGCCGTTGAAAACCAAGATGAGCAAACTCTTCGAGAGTGGGCAACCCATGATGTTACCCAGCATCCACTCTGCATCACTTATCCTGATATGGAAAATTTCGAGCTTAAATCAGGCCTTATTCATTTGTTACCCACCTTTCGAGGGGTAGAAAATGAAGACCCCCATAAATTTTTCAAAGAATTCCATGTTGTATGTTCGGGAATGAAACCACACTCGATCACGGAAGATCAAATCAAACTTAGGGCATTCCCCTTTGCCTTGAAAGATTCAACCAAAGAATGGTTGTACTACCTACCCTCAGGGATGGTAGGAAATTGGAATGATCTTGCTAAATTGTTTCTCGAAAAATACTTCCCTGGAGTAAAAGCATCCATCCTCCGTAGAGAAATCATAGGGATAAAACAAGCAAAAAGAGAACCTCTACACACTTACTGGGAAAGATTCAACAAATTATGCAACAGATGCCCCCAACATGGTATCTCAGAGCATCAATTACTCCAGTACTTTTGTGAAGGGTTAGCACCAATGGAGAGACGCTTGTTAAACGCATCTAGTGGAGGAGCCTTACTCGACAAAACTCCGACTCAAATCAGATCTTTGATCACATTGATAGCTGAAGACACCAAACATTCAACGCACGATGAAGAATGGTATACCGATATACCACGAGCAGTGAAGGAAGTGAGCACCCCTCATATTGAAACTCAACTCGTTGAATTGACGAAGGCGGTCATGATGCTTACGAAAGACAAAGGAGTTGAAGCACCATTTCGAGCTTGTGGTATCTGCCTATAAACAGGACACCCCACTAATATGTGTCTGCTACTACAGGAAGACATGGAACAAGCTAAAGCGATTGGCGGATACCCCGGACAGAATTCTAAACAATACGATCAACCAAGAGGAAATCAAAATTGGGGACATCCTCCCAATATGGGATATCAACAAAGGCCACCTCAATATCAACCCAGACCACCATTTACAAATCAACAAAATTTCCAACCACGTCAACAACCACCACCACAAGGTAACCCTGGAATGTCTTTAGAAGATATTATCAAAAATTTGGCTACCAGCACTCAAACATTCCAGCAAGAGACAAAAGCCAGTATCAAGAATCTGGAACAACAAATGGCTTAACTCGCTAACTTGGTGAGCAAGATTGAATCTCAAGGAAACTTACCCGCGCAAACAGAGACTAACCCCAAGCATAACGCTTGTGCCATCACCTTGAGGAGCGGAAAGAACTATGATGGACCAGAGATGCCAGAAGAAGAATAGGAGGCTACTGTTGAAAAGAAGACTGAAGAAAGGAAAGATGCTTCCAAACCCAATGAAGTCAAACCAAAGTTTACCACTCCTCCTCCATTTCCCTCAAGATTTCTTAGCACAAAGAAAGAAAGGGAAGAGCATGAAATCATGGAAACATTCAGGAAGGTAGAGGTAAATATTCCCTTTTTGGATGCTATTAAATAAGTTCCCCGTTATGCTAAGTTTTTAAAAGAACTTTGTACTTCTAAGAAAAAGTTAAAGGGGAACGAAACAGTCAAAGTGAATGAAAACGTGTCTGCTATTTTGCAAAAGAGACTTCCACCAAAATGCAAGGATCCAGGTGTTTTCCCAGTTCCTTGTAAATTGGGAAATCTCAACGTATCACAAGCCATGCTTGACCTTGGAGCCTCTATTAACATCCTACCATACTCGATTTTTAAACTCTTAACATAGGACCATTAAAAAGAACAGGGGTAATCATTCAATTGGCTGATAAATCTGTGGTACATCTAAAAGGTGTATTAGAAGACGTACTAGTTCAGGTAAATGAATTAGTGTTTCCAGCTGACTTCTATGTGTTGGACATGGAAGATGGTGATGTGTCAGCCTCAAATGCCATTTTGCTGGGAAGGCCATTTTTAAAAACCGCTAAAACCAAGATTGATGTTGACAGTGGTACCCTCTCAATGGAATTTGACAAGTGAAATCATCAATTTTAACATTTATGATGCTATGTGATATCCAAGCGATATTTCATCTTTAAACTGTTTAGATGTAATTGATCCTTTAACTAACGATTATTTTGAGTTATCTAACCATAATGTTTTAGCATCAGTTTTAAACAGAAGCTTGAACGAAACAACAACGAAGGAAATCACTGAAAAGTTTCAACTCGGAAAGGAGTTAATGGAGATGGTATCTCTCATGAATGCGCCAGCAAGGTATGAAATGCCAAAGTTACAACTTCCAATTACTGAACAGAAACTCCTTCCATCTATTATACAGGCACCAGAGATAGAGTTAAAAACTCTTCCTGAACATCATAAGTATGCATTCCTTGGGGAGAAAGAAAAGTTGCCAATAATCATTTCCAACAAATTGACAAAAGATCAAGAAGGTGATTTAGTCAAAATGCTCAGACACTATAAGGAAGCAATTGGATGGACTATAGCTAGCATCAAAGGCTTGAGCCCATCTCTTTGTATGCATATAATCCTCATGGAGGACGACTATAAGCCAAGCCGAGAAGCACAAAGGAGACTAAACCCTCCTATGATGGAAGTTGTGAAGAAGGAGATTCTGAAGCTGCTAAACGCGGGAATGATTTACCCAATCTCTGACAGCAAATGGGTAAGTCCAGTCCAAGTCGTACCAAAGAAGACAAGTATCACTATTACAAAGAATGAACAAGGCGAATTGGTTCCCACTCGTGTGCAAAATGGGTGGAGGGTATGTATTGACTATAGAAAGCTTAACGTCTCTACTCGTAAAGACCACTTTCCCTTGTCTTTCATTGATCAAATGCTGGAAAGGCTAGCAGGTAAAACTCATTATTGTTGTTTAGACGGATATTCTGGCTTTCACCAGATACCTGTTGCAACTGAAGACCAGGAAAAGACAACGTTTACATGCCCTTTTGGCACGTTTGCGTATCGGCGTATGCCATTTGGTCTTTGTAATGCTCCAGCAACTTTCCAAAGGTGTATGGTGAGCATTTTTTCTAACTATGTCGAAGAAATAATCGAAGTTTTCATGGATGATTTTACTGTTTATGGAAACTCATTTAACGAATGCTTAAATAACCTAAAAAAAAGTTTTGGAACGGTGTATTGAAACAAATCTTGTACTAAATTTTGAAAAATGTCATCTCATGGTAGACCAAGGTCTCATTCTTGGACACATTGTTTCAGCAAAAGGATTCGAGGTAGATAAAACAAAAATTGATATAATTAAATCTCTACCTTATCCTAAAAGTGTGCACGAAGTACGCTCTTTTCTTGGACATGCAGGTTTTTATAGACGGTTTATCAAAGACTTTTCCAAGATAAGCAAACCACTATGTGAGCTTCTCCAAAAAGACGTATAATTCTTTTGTTCTGATGAATGTAAAGAAGCCTTCAACACACTAAAAGAAATGTTGATGACATCACCCGTAATCCAACCACCTGATTGGAGCTTACCATTTGAAATTATGTGCGACGCGAGCAACTATGCAGTCGGAGCAGTGTTGGGTCAGAGAAAAGATAAAGTACCAACCATGATCTACTATGCTTCAAAGATCCTAGATCCAGCTCAACGCAATTACTCAACCACTGAAAAAGAACTTCTAGCAATAGTTTTTGCTTTAGATAAGTTTAGATCTATATTTACTTGGAACTAAGGTAATTGTGTTTTCTGATCATGCAGCATTAAAGTACCTTATGACGAAGAAAGATGCAAAGCCAAGATTAATCCGATGGGTACTGCTTCTCTAAGAATTCGATTTGGAAATCTGAGACAAAATTGGAAAGCATAACTTAGTGGCTGATCACTTGAGCAGGATCATCAACAATGACATTGTAAACTACTTGATCACAAACACCTTCCCTTCTGATCTGACTCATGCACAAAGAGAGAAAATCAGAAAAGAGTCAATATATTATGTATGGGACGAACCATACCTATGGAAATATGGAGGTGACCAGATAATAAGAAGATGCGTTGACATGAGCGAGGTACCTTCCATTTTAGATTTTTGTCATACACAAGCTTGTGGAGGAAATTTTGGTTCAAAACGTACAACATCAAAGGTACTTGAGTCCGGTTTTTATTGGCCTAGTATATTTCTAGATTCATACATGTTTTGCAAATCTTGTGAAAGATGTCAAAAGACGGGAAATTTAGGATCGAGAGACCAAATGCCTCTCACACCCATCTTGGTGTGTGAGATTTTTGATGTATGGGGCATAGATTTCATGGGTCCGTTCCCATCTTCATTTGCAAACATGTACATAGTTTTGGCGGTGGACTACGTTTCCAAATGGGTGGAAGCCAAGGCCACAAAAACTAATGATGCTAAAATTGTTGCAGATTTTGTGAAAACTAACATTTTTAACAGGTTTGGAATGCCTCGTGTGTTTATAAGTGATAGGGGAAAACATTTCTGTAACCGGACAATTGAAGCACTTTTGAAGAAGTATGGAGTTACTCATCGTGTTTCCACAGCTTATCACCTACAAACCAATGGGCAAGCTGAGGTGTCAAATCGAGAAATCAAGTCAATACTTGAGAAAACGGTAAACCCGAACCGTAAAGATTGGAGCCTAAGATTGGACGATGCCTTGTGGGCATATCGAACCGCTTACAAAACACCAATAGGTATGTCACCCTTTCGTCTTGTGTATGGAAAAGCTTGTCATCTTCCATTTGAATTGGAGCACAAAGCATATTGGGCGGGCTATCAAGAAATTCAATTGGAAGATTGATGACGCTGGAATCCATCGTAAGTTACAATTCCAAGAATTGGAAGAAATACGAAACGATGCTTACGAGAATTCCAGAATATACAAGGAGAAATCAAAAGCATTTCACGACAGGGTCACTACACACAAATCTTTCATAATTGGGCAAAAAGTGTTATTGTTTTCATCAAAACTCAAATTATTTCCTAGAAGATTACGATCAAGATGGATCGGACCGTTTGTGGTTACCGACGTTTCTCCTCATGGCGCTGTACAAATCACAAGTGAAAAAACAGGTAAAACATTCAAGGTAAATGGACATCGATTAAAATTGCTTTATTAAGGGTTTCAAAAAGTAAACAATGACGAGACATAATTGGAAAATCCTATATATTCAAACTAAAACAATGCGTCCATGTCTAGCCAAAGACGTTAAAGAAAGGCGCTGCACGGGAGGCAACCCATGATTTTACATGATTTTTGTGTGTTTTTGTGATTTTTTCATGACTTTTTGTGTGTTTGTTAAATTAACTTTGACTAAAAAAAAAAAACTACTTCAATAATGGTCAAAAGTTTTGATAAAACTCAGTTTTAAACAATAGTGGACGATTCTTCCAATGGCACTGATGTCGCTATTGATAACTAATTCTGGTTTGCGTTGGTCTTATTTTGCAAGGGTTAGGGGGTATTGCTCTTATATGAATTTATACCTTATAACTCTTTTAACCATGAGACAAAGAGAATCACAAGAGACGGCATGTGAGTATGGAAAGTGACAAACGGTATTTCAAACATTATATTGCTAATAATAAGTCATTTCAAGGGAAATGAAATACAACGGTAAAACAACAAAAACAAACACAAATAGGAAACTCCAGAATTCACCGAGAGGGAGCTGGTAAATCAATACCGGACACATCAGGACCATCACGGTAAGAACAGCCACGAACAAGTTCACCATCTTCATAACTTTGTTTTGGATGTTTGTGTGTGTGTGTGTGTGTGTGCGTGTGTGTGTGTGTTTGCTATAAAAGGAAATGAGGCTGGTGAGTAGTTATTTATAGTGGTTGTGCAACGGCTATATTAACCTTTTTTTGGATATTTTTCCAACGGCTATAATTGTATACGAGTCGTACACCGGAAGTTTTCATGAGACACAACCCGTATCTTTTGCTAATCCAGACTTCTAGAAAATAATTCATACAGGTCGTAGAAAAGAAGAACAACGTGGACTTATGGCCCGTACGTGTGCACATTGAAGACATCGACCTCTTTGAATTAGACTGTGACAAACTACTTGGAATTTTCATAAAACATGAATCCTGGAAAGCACAATCAGGGAAGTTTTTCAGTTCTTCTTATCCTTATATTTTCTTTACTTTCACACACTGAGGACATTGTGTAATTTAAGTGTGGGGATGTGGGAATAAAGAACAGAAAAACAAGATAAGAAATGACCATCTGATTTTCAGGCTTAAAAAATATAATAAAATAATAATAATAATAATAATAATAATAATAATAATAATAATAATAATAATAATAATAATAGTTAATAAATAAATAAAAACTTTTTTTTGAAAAAGAACACCAAATATTCAAAAATTTGCATCTAAAACATCCTACCCTAAATCTCTGTGAGTTCTTGAGCCAATTTCGAGCATTTCATCATTATATGCTCAAGATTCCATTTGATTAAGAGTGTGCCACATAATAGTACACATTTTAGAGCTTGTCCGGGATATACTAGTCTGAAATCAAAATTGCAAAATCGAATAAAAATGATCGAGGCAATAGGAATCACCCATTTTTTTCCCTTTAATTTCCAGCCCCAAAATACAATCCCTTAGTTAACCCCAGTCGAGCCTATTCCTATTTTGTTTGCTTTAAACCACATTATCCAACCTTTTTAGCCTTGTGTTAAACCACGTACAAAATTCGGTTTAGTTAATTCTTTTCTTTTAGGAAGATTAGTATTGGTCCTTTACCGGCAGACCCTAAAGAACTGGAAATGCATCCTTCCGATTTCAATTTGCTTTGTTGTATACAATTCGCGAAGCCTAGGTTGCCTACAGAACTTAGGGAGAGAGTTTTTCTCTTAAGCTATGAGGTGAGGAAGAAGTGGCGCCAAGAAGAGCAAATGCCACCGTTTTGCGGAACATCCAAAAGTGCTATGAAAAGAAGGGCAAAACGATACGAAAAAGGTATGGGCTGCGGAAACTGGTCTCATACAGGAAGATGTAGAAAAAGTCAGACTAAATCCCAATATGAGTACACACTTCTAATGAGGATGGGGGCTATTAGGCTAAAAGCCGAACGGTCCATTAGAGTTGGAAGCAATGTCTAATATAAGGTGGAGGAAGACTTGATCCACATCTTCGATAAAACTGGTCTTGACAATCTGACCCTAAAAGAGTTGCTTGGTTTGTAAGAAAAGAAAAAAAAAAGAAGGAAAAAAAAAGAAGAAAAAAAAAGAAAAAGAAAAAGAGAGATTTCTAAGTTGTTTGTCTGCCTTTAGTAGGAGAGTATTTGATTAGCTAAACCGGATTACAACACCTCAACCAATAAAACCCTATATTCCCACCTTAAACCCAAGCCTGGCTACAACCTGTTTCAAGCCCTCTTGATTTATGCGATCTAGCATGTTACAGACAAAATTCCCTTACAAGCTTATGAAAATGTTACTTTATGGCTCGGCTTTGAGTGATTACAAAGAAATATTGGTATATCCTTTACCAAATTACAAAATAAAGCCGAGTGTGAGTGAATCATTGTGAGGGATGCAAATAACTAAATAATTGGAGAGCTGAAAGCATAAACTTATCAAAACTCCATATTTTCATAAAGAAACGACTTGGATACATCTTCTCAACTTTAACATTATTAAGTATTTTTAAAGCAAATTTGTACATAAGTCTCTGTATTTGTTAACTGTTTGCCTACTGTTTATGACCACCAGGGATTCAAACGAAAGTCTTGCTTGAGGACAAGCAAATTGATAAGTGTGTGGATATTTGATACGTGCTAGATTTTACATATTATTTATGTCAAAAATCCTCAGTTTCGTACACTTATGTTAACAAATCCGTTCGAATTGATACTTAATTATGATAAACTTGGAATTGTAGGTTTAAACGAAGAATTGGTTCAAATAACCAAGATTTATATCAATGTTAAACGCAGTTCCGGATTCAAAATCAAAACACCGAAACAAAAGCAACCCGAGAATGAAGCAACCCGGTCCGTTTAAGAAATAAGTGATCAAAGGAAAAATACGTACAAATCAAAATATGAAGACAAAGAATGAATGGGTCATTGAAATTATGAAAGATTGAAGATATGAAAGATTGAATCATCAACTTTTTGTGAAGACAAGATCCATAAATTAAGTCTTCAATAGTGATTGCCAAAAAAAAAAAGCAACTCACATGGTTTATGTGATTGCAACTCTCCAACAATGATGGACCATACAAGATCTCCTGACTTTCACTATAAATAGCTACATTGTAATGCAGCAAAAACACATCTTTCCTCATATTCCTTTCCTACTATTCTTCACAATAACTCTTCCAAATAAGCTTAGAGAGTCTTAGGAGGATTAGAGAGGTTTAAATACCTTTTTAGAACTCTGAAATACTCTCCGAACGTTCGAAGTATTCATCCATTTCTAATTTGTAAGTTATTCTAATTATGTTTATAGCCATAATGCTTGGCTAAGTACCTTTATTATTTTCAACATTTGGGTTCCGTTCTATATAATTAATTCAATGCTTTTTATGAAATAGTTACGCGAGTTTATTATTAATTAGTTTGGTTTGTATAATTTCTTATTCTTCAAATCCGGGGTGATCTCGGATTCAAATTGGATTATCAGTAAAATTGATCACTTTATTAATAAACTAATACTGTTCATCAAGTTTTTAATATTTTAATCTTGATACTAAAGGTCCAAATAACGGTTTTGTGTTTGTCTATGAATTCATTATCGTTATGGAAATTATCCATTGTTATTAAGTATTTCGAACGGCGTGAATACTTAATAATAATCGATACTTCACTACTATGCAACTCGCACATTAAGATCCGAACGGCGTGAGC
Organism: Deinandra increscens subsp. villosa; assembly: GCA_039602395.1. NCBI lineage: Eukaryota > Viridiplantae > Streptophyta > Magnoliopsida > Asterales > Asteraceae > Deinandra > Deinandra increscens. The sequence goes on along the minus strand of JBCNJP010000023.1, from coordinate 73,574,053 downwards.
TTAAGGTAGCGAGTTGGCTTTAATCAACGAACTGCGCTTGGTTAGACATTAGTGAGAGTAACGTCCGAACGGCGTGACGTTTAGTATCGGTACAACCTTTTTAATGACAAATTCATTGCACTCATAATTATTAGTGATTAAAAGCAGAATTAATTTAAAGAACGCCCCATGTGTTGAAACTATACTTTAAACCATAAATACTTGCATTATCACCTACGCTTATTAATCAATTACTATTTTCATTACCACTTAGTCATTTGCTACTCAATAACTTGTTCTCTGAAACTTATTTTCTCTTAACACCCTCTTATCTTCTACTTGTTCAAGAACTCTTCTTGTAAATAAAAATTTGTTAATCCGTTTTCCCTGTGGACACGAACCTTACTTCCGCTCATACTAATTTATAGTGTGCACCGTAGTGAGTTTCACTTATATAAATTTATTTGCTGGATTCGACAACCATCAATCTTTGATCTCACCCTTAGTTTAGGATTGGACCCATATCGTACGTATCACCTCACCAAATCACCATCAAGTCGTCGAGTCGGTCGTGTCGTGAATTTAAGTTTTTAATTACTTATTTATTCTCCCTCTATCTCACTAGTCGTCAAGATTATCATTGGGTTTACCTTTCCTCATTTCGTGGTGTCGTTCTTTCAATTTGAGTCTCTGCATCAAGTGAGTATTCATAGCCCATATTTATTTTAAAGGATTTGGGGTGCAACATGTATCAGTATTTAAAACCATAAATTTTATTATGCAAAATTTTATGCGATTCTTTGTGCTCTATGTGTGATATTCTATTGTGTGATACTTGTTGGATTCTGTGTGGATATTTGCTCATCGCTAATCGCATGTGTACCATTAACCATCGAGCCGTGCTAACAATGTTGGAACTATTGGCTGATGACCCACCTGGCCTGCCTTGGCTTGGGCGTCGGGTGATTAGTCCCTTACTGTCTAGGCTTGGTGCACATCACTTATATGACTTGTTTATCATATTTGGATATTATCTCTTGACTCATTGAATCATAACGCTTTAAACTATATATTATGCTAACCTATTTTTACTCATCAACTATTTGTAGTTGACCTTTATTTTATATATGTTGCAGATTGTGTTGTTAGATGATGTTTTGTCATGACTGTTGACACCATAGGATCGCATGCGGACTTGTGACCTAATTAATTAAGTTAATTTGTTTCGTTGTTGTTGAATTATATCATGTATTGTATTGATTACTTATGTTATATGAAATGGGTTGATTAAGAATATCACTACATTAATTAGTGTTGTGTGCATCTGGACAATCATATTGCGTCCCAACATATTCCGTCATCGGTTGGGGTGTGACAGTTAAATAGGGTGGTTATAATTAAACACAAGTGTATGATATTTAAACACACTTAATACGATCGTTTTGTCCAAACAACCCAATGGAATTTTGGTCGACATCGAAAGCTGCAACCCACTCATATCACTGACTTTTTCCAACAATCGTTTGTAACAAATCGATGTGCGGGGGGATCCTTTTGGGCAAAACGGCCCAATGGAATTTCCGTCGATATCAAAGGCTGAAACGCGGTCAAATCAATGTTTTTTGATAGGTCGTTGGGTGCCAAACAATCGTGTGGTTTGGTCGTTTTGGGCAAAAGGACCGTTTGGTGAGTTTTGAGAAAAAATTGAATCGATTACGTTTAATTATTTGATGTAATATTCTATCCAACGTGTATATATATATATATGTGTGTGTGTGTGTGTATATATATATATAACGGTTAATTTCATATTCAATATCGGTTATGGCATATCGTCGTTGTTATTAGCTTGTTAGTCAATTTATAAAATCGCAAGAGATGTCGTGGTATGATGATTTTTTCAGCGAACCATCTGGTACTAGCGGAGGGGATAACTCCAACCCCAACGGCTATTACGGAGGTAATTACGGTGACAATTATAATTACGGAGGTAATTATGGGGGTAATTACAGAGGATACGGGGTAGTTATGTTGGTGATTCTGACGGTAGACCTCCTTACAACAACGATAATGATGACAACAACATCAAAAATGATGATGACAACAACAACAAGAACGGGGATGGTGACAACAACAATAACGACGATAGTCGTGGGGTGTACAAAACCAATCAAGTACAACTTATATATGTTTACGTCATTTAATTATATAACTTTTAGTTAGAAAGTTATTGAAAAACATATTTATAGATTTAAAGGAATTTAGAAACTGAAAGCGTTAAACTTATTATCGTTGGAAAACTTTGTATGTTATTTTCTCAAAATAAGTTAAAGGAAAATTTATTTGCAAAACTTTTGAAATTTTTGATGTATTTAAATAACTTGTTTTAACGAGTCGTGCCAGGCCAAACAATCGTATGATATATATATATCTATATATTTTTTCATATTTCACATAAACTTTTCAATATTTACATATTTTTCACAATTATCTAAAAAAAAAATTAAAATTATAAGAGCATGTGGTATACTTTGGTGTTGTTAGTGGTGTTATCATGTCATGTGACACCTGACTGGATAACACCATATTTCAACACCAAGTGTGGTATACATGGTGTGATGTTGTGGTGTTGAGGAATATATTTTATTAATTTTTTATTGACTTTTTAATTGAAATACTAATTAAATGTTTTATTTATAATAAAAATAAAACATTACAAATACTAAAAATTAGAAATGCTTAAAAAATAAACTAGCCAACAGATAATTTTCTTCTTATCTTCTCCTTCTCTGTCTCGAAAAATTGTCGATCCATCTCGTTCATGTTCGAGGTATCCAAGCTTAGCATACGCATTTGTTCTAGGCATATTTTTTCCTTCTTCAAATCCATTCTTTTCCTTTTGGAGTCGTATTTTATCCTCCCTCAATTTGGTTCATTTCATTTGCTCTTGGTTAAACAAAAGGACTTGTTCCATGAATGTGTCGTCTTCATTTTTTTCTTTTTGTTGTCGCATGGCTTTCTTCTTCCCCACCGGCCTCGGCAACACATCGAATTCCTCCTCATTCTCCAAGTTGACTATGTCATTAAGGTCAACATTACATCGTCCCGTTGAAGCCGATCCCATAGGACTATCCATATCGGTCGATGACCGTTTGTTGCTACTTTGTACTCGAACCAACCATAATCTCGTGAAATTTGGGAGACCTTTCAAAATGTCATAATGCTTGATGAGAAGGTCGTGTTATGATCGTCATGATAGCGGGTGATGGCTAAGTTTAAAACGTCGATATTGCTTGCTCCACTTACACGGTTTCTTTCGAGCCCCGCCAGCTTGTCGTTGTTACAAAAAAGTATATCTTGCCCTTCCCCCTTTGCTTTCGATTCAATGATCTCGTGGAATTTCTCACTGACACGAGACCAAAACGCCCATTTCGTTTGAGCGTTCCATGTGAGTAAAAAAATATAATATCAGATGAATAAAATATAATGTGACAACTGTAACTTCCCAAGTTAACCCCGTTAAGTTTTTCCGTTAGTTCCGTTAGTTCTGTTAACGGACCCGAGACCCGCTATTTGTATGATTACATGTTTATTCATGTTTATTTGCAAATTAAATTTGGTAACTTGTTTCGTGAACTTATTTTGTGATCGTATGTGTTGATTGTGAAAATTTGCATTTTTATGCGAAACCGGGCTTCGTGTGTAAATTGGGATTTCTATGTATAAATGATAAATTTACGTGACCCGACTAAATCTTACATGTTAAATAAGTTAAAAACACTTGGAAACATTTTTAGAATTTTTACTTTACAACTTTTAGCAAAAACCCACTTAAAATGAGTTTTATGTCTTATATGTTTAAAAACAAAGTTGAGGGGCCTAAGGTGTAAATTACACTTAAAGAAATCTGCCCAAATATGTCTCCCCTCCCCCTCATTCTTCACGCATCATCATCATCTTCATCCCATCTCTCTCTCTTTCTCACGGTTACACACACACACACTTGCATTTCACGAAATCAAGCATCTAGGAGCTAAATTCGGAGTTTGAAGTTAACCCCGTTAAGTTTTTCCGTTAGTTCCGTTAGTTCCGTTAACGGACCCGAGACCCGCTATTTGTATGATTACATGTTTATTCATGTTTATTTGCAAATTAAATTTGGTAACTTGTTTCGTGAACTTATTTTGTGATCGTATGTGTTAATTGTGAAAATTTGCATTTTTATGCGAAACCGGGCTTCGTGTGTAAATTGGGATTTCTATGTATAAATGATAAATTTACGTAACCCGACTAAATCTTACATGTTAAATAAGTTAAAAACACTTGGAAACATTTTTAGAATTTTTACTTTACAACTTTTAGCAAAAACCCACTTAAAATGAGTTTTATGTCTTATATGTTTAAAAACAAAGTTGAGGGGCCTAAGGTGTAAATTACACTTAAAGAAATCTGCCCAAATATGTCTCCCCTCCCCCTCATTCTTCACGCATCATCATCATCTTCATCCCATCTCTCTCTCTTTCAAAATCACGGTTACACACACACACACTTGCAATTTCGCGAAGATCAAGCATCTAGGAGCTAAAATTCGGAGTTTGGAAGCTCAATCAAGCTCCAAGAACGTCAAGCAAGCTTCTCCTTCTTCCCCTCTCTTCTCCTACCTGCGATTTCAGCCCCAACTTGTAAGCCCTAACTTGTGAAATCCGAAATTTGTTAGTTGCATGTGTGCTATTTTGCGTTTTTGTGCTAAATGGAGTGTTTGTATGCTCACATTTCATGTTTTAGGTTGAGATATGATATATGTTAATTTGGGACAGATTTGAACTCGAGTTTAGGGCTGGAAATTGAGCTTAAAATCTGCAATGTGTGCTCTTTCATGTATGTTGGGTGTTTAGACATGAAATGTGGGTGTTATGCTCTTGTATGCTAGTCACATGATGAGATTTTGCTATGTAAATGGTATGATCTTGTTAGGAACAGAAATGGCATGATATTATGGTTATAAACCTGTTGGTAGGTGTTAATTTGATCAAATGATAGCATAGAATTGAAATGCTAGTCATGGGCAAAATTGGAATTTTCTAACAGCTTTGACCAGAATTTTTGGTCAACTTGCAGCTGTCATAACTTACTCAATTTTCATCGAAATCAGTTGATTCTTTTTCCCTAGCAAAGTATTATGTCTTAGCTTTACAACGGCTACTCGCACACTTTCTAAAACCTCCGTTTGGTCACTCAAAACACAGCTGCAAGTTGGGTACTCAAAGCTGTCATTTTCTGTGAAAAGTGGACTTTGCAAATTGGTTGGGCATGTAAATCTTGTTTTAATGGTGTGATTGCTATTTGGACTTGATGTTTATATAATAAAAGTAAGATCTGGAGTTGTTGGTTCATAAATTCCAAATTTTGAATGAGTTATGCAAGTTTTCATTCTACTTTGACTAGTTTGCTAAATGCTAAAATGTGCCAACTTCCGATGTGCATAACTTCTTCGTTTCTCAACATTTTTAGTTGATTCTTTTTGCTACAATTCCTAAATGACATGTAGTATATGCCTGTAAAATTTAAGGAGCTAATTCCAAGTATTGTGGATTTTAGCTATGCCACTAGTAAAGTGCTTGAAGTTTGACTTTCTGGGTCAACTTTGACTTAAATTGCAATTTCTTGATTTTCTCCCAATTAGGGACTTGTATGTGCATTGAGTGACTTGTATGATTGCATGAAACATGTTTAGGTGCTTATGTGCTAGTTTCGTCCTCGCGACACCTTCTAATTTCATTAGACCATATTTATCCGAATAGGTTGACTTTGACCAACCTGTTGAACCAAGTGCTAGGTACCAGTGCACCCTAAGGTGAGTTTCACTTACTATTATTGTTATATCCGGTTTAGGATGATAACACACAGATAGTTGCATCCGGTAAAGGATGGCAACCCAACGGTAAAGGTATTTCTTTACTTGAGTAATTTTCCGACAAAATATCATATGTTGCACTGAATTGATTTCCTTAAAAAGTCCTTACATTCGGGCCGTTAATATACATAGCGAGGTAATATTGAGTAGTACTACTGGGGATTGACACCCCCGCTCAGCGGTGCACGGGATGCACCCACCGACTGGCGGTCGGACTGAGATCAATGTTAGCCTACCCACCGTGATCTGGATGGACACGGGAAGGCAAGGTTCATAGGTATCCCCTATCAAAAACATTGTCAGCTTCGGTTACGAACAATTCAGGTGTACATAACTATAGGCTAGCTACCTACGATATGGAACTTTACTGGCCTTATGATTATTGATTGTGTTTTACCTTTCTTTATTCATACTTCAGGTCTACATGTGGCGTGTAGACCGCTCTAGTGAACTCACCAGCCTTGGCTGACACTTGATTGTTGTTCTCTTTTCAGGTCGTTAGGTGGATCATGGACGGCACCAGAGGCGGCAGTACTTCCTATGGATACCTTTTGAAAAACCTGGAATTTCAAATATTAAAAATCCATCGTTTTGTAAACCATAACTGTAAACTTTATTTATGCTTCCGCTGAACTGTTAAACTTACTGTTTTGGTCTGTAACTTAAACTTTATGATTTACTTATAAACTCTGTTATGGTTTGGTTGTAACTAAAGTCTGGGATCCTGGTCTGGATCACACCCCACACGGTTATACTCCGTTTGTGGAAATTGGGGGTGTGACAGATTGGTATCAGAGCCCTTGGTTACAGCGAACCAGAACATTTTTAAAAGTAAAATTTCTGAACTGTAACTGTTTTTGAAAACTTTGGTTACAACCCGTTCCGCAAAGTACTGCCCCGCGTGCTGAAGATGATCCTCATTAGAATTCTTGTCTTGTGACGGTATTGGAACCTGAAAATTTTGGGTGGAAAATTTTCTTTTCCGAGACTTAGAAATTTCTGAGTTAGAAAATTTTTCTAAGTATAACCTTAGCGTACTTGTAAGTCCCTTCTTAGCGAACTTGTTGCACTCTTCTTAGCGGACTTCATTTCGCTCTTAGCGAACTTGATTTGATTCTTACCCTTAGAGGACTTGTTTGGATTTTTGCACTTAGCGAACTTGAACCCTTCCTAGCGAACTTCTGTTAGCGGACTTGAACCTTTGTTCTTAGCGAACTTGTTTGGCCTTAGCGGACTTGTTGAGGCCCTTAGCGAACTTGTTGGTCTTAGCGGACTTGTTGAGACCTAGCGAACTTCATCCATGCTTAGCGAACTTGTTTCATGCTTAGCGAACTTGATGACATACTTAGCGAACTTGATGCATGCTTAGCGAACTTGTTAAGTGTCTAGCGAACTTCATGCTGTTCTTAGCGAACTTGTATGACTGATATAATATTGCTTCTAGTCTGTGATGCAAACGTAACCTGTACTACGTGTTTACATGTTCTTAACACTATTACTACCACGTTACAACTTAGAATGCACTGTTCATGTAAATGAATGCTTTATGTGAATTGTACTTGTATGCAACACCTAACGGAACTTAACAACTTTCTAGTATTGGGTATACTAACCTTTAGAAGTTTTGCATTGATTTGCTAGAAATCATGCCTCCACGGAGAGAACCCGAAACCAACCCAGGAACCTTCACTGCTGCACAGGTTCAAAATATGATCAATCAAGGGGTTGCAGCAGCCCTAGCAGCCGCTCAGCAACATTTCCAAGGTCAACCGCCTCAATGTTCATTCAAATCCTACATGGGTTGCAAGCCAATGGTATTTAAGGGTGACGAAGGTGCTGTAGGCCTACTTAGATGGCTCGAGAAGTCAGAAAAAGTGTTTTTGATGTGTAACTGCCCGGAAGGGGACAAAGTGAAATATGCTACAGGCACACTTGAGGATTCCGCGCTGACATGGTGGAATGCCCAAATTCAGATATTAGGACTCAACGAAGCTAACGCCATGACGTGGCAAGAATTCAGGGATGCGATCATGGAGGAGTATTGTCCTCGTGATCAAGTCAGGAGACTGGAAGTCGAGTTTGGAAACTCCAAAATGGAAGGCTCAGAGATAGAAGAGTACACCAACCGTTATCAAGCTTACTCCCGACTCTGTCCGACAATGGTGGATGCTGAGTATAAACGAATTGAGCTGTATGTGGAAGGACTGGTTCCACAAATCAAGGGCATGGTGACCTCGTCAAATCCCACTTATGTGCGACAGGCAATCCGGCTGGCGCACAAACTAACTGATCAGGCGGTGGCTCAAGGAACTTTGCCACCAAGAAAAACCCCAAAAGCTGCCCTAGATGGGAAGAGGCAGAGAGATGAGGAACCAAGTAACCTCACAAATTCTGGCAACAACGCAGGGAGGTCTTCAAACTCCCAGAATCAGAACAAGAAGTTTGATAACCCCAAAGGCGGCTATGGTAACAACGGTGGCGGTGGTAACCAAAACCGACAAGGAAACAATGGGCAGGGCTCCAGCAGGTACAGGGGAAAGTCACCCTACTGTAACAAGTGTAACACTCATCATAATGGTGACTGTAGCCGGCCAACATGCGAGCGGTGTGGTAAGATGGGACATGTTGCCAAGAATTGTCGGGGTGATCTGCTGAACCGACCCCAGCAGAATAATGAAGGCCCCCGTGGGTGTTTTGAGTGTGGGAAACCTGGGCACTTGAAGAAAGATTGCCCTCAGTTGAAGAAAGGCGGAAACAACAACAATAACAACAACAACAACCGCAACAACAACAACAATAATGGTGGTGGTAATGGAAACGGGGGAAATGGTGGACGCGGACGTGCTTTTGTCATGGGTTCCGGTGAAGCGAAGGAAGATGCTAACGTGATTACTGGTAAGTTTCTCCTCAACAACTACTTTGCGAATGTGTTATTTGATTCTGGTGCCGAGAAAAGTTTCATTTCAACTAAGTTTTGCAAATTAATAAAGGCCAAGACAGAACCCCTAGGAGCTAAATACACTGTTGAATTAGCTAACGGTAAGCTTGTCGATGCAACACATATAGTCAAGGATTGTACCTTAGAACTCTCAGGTCATAAGTTCGACATAGAATTGATGCCTTTTACAATCGGTAGCTTCGACGTAATAATTGGTATGGACTGGTTGTCCATGCACCGCGCAGAACTCGTCTGTCGAGAAAAAGTCATACGTATACCCTTCGCAAACGGAGAAGTACTCTCGATTCAGGGTGAGAAGGGAGGTACTGTCTCCGGAATCATATCTTACCTCAAGGCACAGAAGTACCTTCGGAAAGGACACGTGGCCGTTCTGGCAACGGTTACAGATCAAAGCCTCGTAGAGAAGAAAATTGAAGATTTTCCGATAGTTCGTGATTTCCCCGATGTATTCCCGGAAGAATTACCTGGTCTACCTCCACACCGACAAGTCGAATTCGGAATCGACCTTGTTCCCGGTGCTGCTCCGGTTGCCCGAGCTCCGTACCGTTTGGCAGTGAACGAGTTACACGAGTTGTCCACTCAACTACAAGAGCTATTAGATAAAGGTTTTATCAGGCCTAGCTCATCGCCATGGGGCGCGCCAGTTTTATTCGTCAAGAAGAAAGATGGGACATTCAGGATGTGCATTGATTACCGTGAGCTCAACAAAGTTACTATTAAGAACCGATATCCTCTCCCTCGGATCGACGACCTCTTCGACCAACTACAAGGAGCCAGTTACTTCTCAAAAATCGACTTAAGGTCTGGGTATCATCAACTTAGGGTCCGCGAGGAGGACATTTCAAAGACGGCTTTCAGAACGCGTTACGGTCATTACGAGTTTCTAGTCATGCCTTTCGGCTTAACGAACGCACCGGCGGTGTTCATGGACCTCATGAACCGCGTTTGCAAACCTTACCTAGATCAGTTCGTAATTGTTTTCATCGACGATATCCTCGTTTACTCAAGGACGAAAGAAGAGCACAAGGAACACCTGCGATTAGTACTAGAGTTGTTAAGGAAGGAGCAACTCTACGCCAAATTCTCCAAATGTGACTTCTGGATCCGAGAAGTTCAATTTCTGGGCCACATCGTCAACGAGCAAGGTATTCACGTTGACCCAGCCAAAGTAGAGGCGATCAAGAATTGGCCTACCCCACGAGCACCAACGGAAATTCGGCAATTTCTAGGGTTAGCGGGCTACTACCGTCGTTTCATCCAGGGATTCTCTCAGATAGCCCAACCGCTAACCGCTCTTACGCATAAAGGTGTTCAGTACCGATGGGGTGAAAAAGAGGAAACAGCTTTTCAAACTTTGAAAGAAAAACTTTGTACCGCGCCTGTATTATCTCTACCAGATGGTGTCGACGACTTCGAGGTCTACTGTGACGCTTCTCTCCAAGGACTTGGATGTGTTTTAATGCAAAGGGGTAAGGTAATCGCTTACGGGTCAAGACAGTTAAAATCTCACGAACAGAATTACACAACGCATGATTTGGAGTTAGGAGCTGTTGTATTTGCCTTAAAGTTTTGGAGGCACTACCTTTACGGTACCAAGTGCACGATATTCACCGATCATAAAAGCCTCCAGCATATAATGGGACAGAAAGATCTCAACATGAGACAGCGTAGGTGGATCGAGGTGCTTAACGACTACGACTTGGCGATAAAGTATCACCCGGGTAAGGCCAACGTTGTGGCCGACGCCTTAAGCAGAAAAGAACATGCAAAACCTAGAAGGGTTCGAGCTTTACAACTCACGATCCATGCTGGGTTACCGGATAGAATTCGGGATGCCCAGAAAGAAGCTTTGAAAGAAGAAAATTTTGAGGCAGAATCCTTAAATGGCATAGATGGAACTTCAGAAGTTAAGTCTGACGGAATACGTTACTACAAGGATCGCATCTGGGTGCCCCTTCACGGAAATCTTCGAGAGCTGGTGATGGACGAAGCTCACAAGTCTCGATATTCGGTCCATCCCGGTTCGGATAAAATGTACCAAGATCTGAAAGGATTATACTGGTGGCCCAAGATGAAAGCCGACATTGCTACATATGTCAGTAAGTGTTTAACATGCTCAAAGGTCAAAGCAGAACATCGAAAGCCTCCAGGATTGTTACAGCAACCGACGATCCCTGAATGGAAATGGGAGGAAATATCCATGGATTTCATCACGGGACTGCCCCGTACACCTCGTGGAAACGACATGATTTGGGTCATTGTGGATAGATTAACGAAATCCGCCCATTTCATAGCCCTCAAGGAAAATGACAAGACTGACAAGTTGGCACAAATCTACATTGATGAAATCGTCAAGCTCCACGGAGTGCCTTTGTCTATTATCTCCGATCGAGACCCCAGATTTGCTTCACACTTTTGGAGATCACTACAATCAGCGTTAGGCACTCGCTTAGATATGAGCACCGCATACCATCCGCAGACAGATGGCCAAACTGAACGCACAATCCAGACTCTTGAGGATATGCTCCGAGCGTGTGTAATGGATTTTGGGAAGAATTGGGAAACTCACTTGGCATTGGTCGAATTCTCCTACAACAACAGCTACCATTCCAGTATTGGAGCCGCTCCCTTTGAGGCTCTCTATGGACGGAAGTGTAGATCACCGGTCTGTTGGGCCGAAGTCGGTGATAGCCAACTCACTGGACCTGAGATGGTGTACGAAACAACAGAAAGAATTGTACAAATCAGAAACCGTATGAAAGCCGCAAGAGACCGACAAAAGAGTTATGCAGACAAACGTAGAAGGCCTCTAGAATTCGAAGTGGGCGACCGTGTACTGTTGAAAGTCTCGCCCTGGAAAGGTGTTGTGCGTTTTGGGAAGCGCGGGAAGTTAAACCCCCGCTACATAGGACCCTTCCCGATAACAGAAAAGATTGGAACGGTGGCGTATCGTTTGGACTTGCCACCTGAACTGGATGGGGTACATAATGTGTTTCACGTTTCCAACTTGAAGAAGTGTCTGGCTGATGACACTCTAGTGGTTCCACTCGAGGAGCTCCACATTGACGAACAACTCCGATTCATAGAACAACCTGTTGAGATAATGGGACGAGAGGAAAAAGCATTGAAGCGAAGCAAGATTCCAATTGTCAAAGTCAGATGGCATTCAAAACGTGGACCGGAGTTCACGTGGGAACGGGAAGACCAGATGAGAAAGAAGTATCCTCACCTGTTCGATCAAGCCTCCGCATCAACCCAAGGTACTAGCTAATTTTCGGGACGAAAATTCCTTAACATGGGGAGGCTGTGACAACTGTAACTTCCCAAGTTAACCCCGTTAAGTTTTTCCGTTAGTTCCGTTAGTTCCGTTAACGGACCCGAGACCCGCTATTTGTATGATTACATGTTTATTCATGTTTATTTGCAAATTAAATTTGGTAACTTGTTTCGTGAACTTATTTTGTGATCGTATGTGTTAATTGTGAAAATTTGCATTTTTATGCGAAACCGGGCTTCGTGTGTAAATTGGGATTTCTATGTATAAATGATAAATTTACGTGACCCGACTAAATCTTACATGTTAAATAAGTTAAAAACACTTGGAAACATTTTTAGAATTTTTACTTTACAACTTTTAGCAAAAACCCACTTAAAATGAGTTTTATGTCTTATATGTTTAAAAACAAAGTTGAGGGGCCTAAGGTGTAAATTACACTTAAAGAAATCTGCCCAAATATGTCTCCCCTCCCCCTCATTCTTCACGCATCATCATCATCTTCATCCCATCTCTCTCTCTTTCTCACGGTTACACACACACACACTTGCATTTCACGAAATCAAGCATCTAGGAGCTAAAAAATCAAGCATCTTGGAGCTAAAATTCGGAGTTTGGAAGCTCAATCAAGCTCCAAGAACGTCAAGCAAGCTTCTCCTTCTTCCCCTCTCTTCTCCTACCTGCGATTTCAGCCCCAACTTGTAAGCCCTAACTTGTGAAATCCGAAATTTGTTAGTTGCATGTGTGCTATTTTGCGTTTTTGTGCTAAATGGAGTGTTTGTATGCTCACATTTCATGTTTTAGGTTGAGATATGATATATGTTAATTTGGGACAGATTTGAACTCGAGTTTAGGGCTGGAAATTGAGCTTAAAATCTGCAATGTGTGCTCTTTCATGTATGTTGGGTGTTTAGACATGAAATGTGGGTGTTATGCTCTTGTATGCTAGTCACATGATGAGATTTTGCTATGTAAATGGTATGATCTTGTTAGGAACAGAAATGGCATGATATTATGGTTATAAACCTGTTGGTAGGTGTTAATTTGATCAAATGATAGCATAGAATTGAAATGCTAGTCATGGGCAAAATTGGAATTTTCTAACAGCTTTGACCAGAATTTTTGGTCAACTTGCAGCTGTCATAACTTACTCAATTTTCATCGAAATCAGTTGATTCTTTTTCCCTAGCAAAGTATTATGTCTTAGCTTTACAACGGCTACTCGCACACTTTCTAAAACCTCCGTTTGGTCACTCAAAACACAGCTGCAAGTTGGGTACTCAAAGCTGTCATTTTCTGTGAAAAGTGGACTTTGCAAATTGGTTGGGCATGTAAATCTTGTTTTAATGGTGTGATTGCTATTTGGACTTGATGTTTATATAATAAAAGTAAGATCTGGAGTTGTTGGTTCATAAATTCCAAATTTTGAATGAGTTATGCAAGTTTTCATTCTACTTTGACTAGTTTGCTAAATGCTAAAATGTGCCAACTTCCGATGTGCATAACTTCTTCGTTTCTCAACATTTTTAGTTGATTCTTTTTGCTACAATTCCTAAATGACATGTAGTATATGCCTGTAAAATTTAAGGAGCTAATTCCAAGTATTGTGGATTTTAGCTATGCCACTAGTAAAGTGCTTGAAGTTTGACTTTCTGGGTCAACTTTGACTTAAATTGCAATTTCTTGATTTTCTCCCAATTAGGGACTTGTATGTGCATTGAGTGACTTGTATGATTGCATGAAACATGTTTAGGTGCTTATGTGCTAGTTTCGTCCTCGCGACACCTTCTAATTTCATTAGACCATATTTATCCGAATAGGTTGACTTTGACCAACCTGTTGAACCAAGTGCTAGGTACCAGTGCACCCTAAGGTGAGTTTCACTTACTATTATTGTTATATCCGGTTTAGGATGATAACACACAGATAGTTGCATCCGGTAAAGGATGGCAACCCAACGGTAAAGGTATTTCTTTACTTGAGTAATTTTCCGACAAAATATCATATGTTGCACTGAATTGATTTCCTTAAAAAGTCCTTACATTCGGGCCGTTAATATACATAGCGAGGTAATATTGAGTAGTACTACTGGGGATTGACACCCCCGCTCAGCGGTGCACGGGATGCACCCACCGACTGGCGGTCGGACTGAGATCAATGTTAGCCTACCCACCGTGATCTGGATGGACACGGGAAGGCAAGGTTCATAGGTATCCCCTATCAAAAACATTGTCAGCTTCGGTTACGAACAATTCAGGTGTACATAACTATAGGCTAGCTACCTACGATATGGAACTTTACTGGCCTTATGATTATTGATTGTGTTTTACCTGTCTTTATTCATACTTTAGGTCTACATGTGGCGTGTAGACCGCTCTAGTGAACTCACCAGCCTTGGCTGACACTTGATTGTTGTTTTCTTTTCAGGTCGTTAGGAGGATCACGGACAGCACCGGAGGCGGCAGTACTTCCTATGGATACCTTTTGAAAAACCTGGAATTTCAAATATTAAAAATCCATCGTTTTGTAAACCATAACTGTAAACTTTATTTATGCTTCCGCTGAACTGTTAAACTTACTGTTTTGGTCTGTAACTTAAACTTTATGATTTACTTATGAACTCTGTTATGGTTTGGTTGTAACTAAAGTCTGGGATCCTGGTCTGGATCACACCCCACACGGTTATACTCCGTTTGTGGAAATTGGGGGTGTGACATATAAGATAATAGAAACTTAAAAATTATAAAACTTATAATTTATACCGTATTTTGGGTCTTTGGACGTATCCACGTACGCACGAACTAAATTTAGTTCTTCTTCCGTGTCCCATTTCTTCTTCCCTTGCGGCTCTTCTGTGCCAACAACCTTCTCTTTGCCCCTACGTCAAGGTTTTTTTTTTTGACGATTCCGGAATTTGTGTTTCCGAAATGATTTCCAAGACGTCATCTTCATGAATAGGTGTTTCGGGTTGAGATTGTGGGAACATTTGTGGGGGAAATTGGGATGGGACTTGAGATGGCGGGATTTGACCCCATTGAGAATAGTTTTGGTAGGAGGGGTTCGGGTTGTAGACATGTTGTGGAACTTGACCGGGAGCCCCAAACAACGGGTTTGGTTGTCCCGCGAAAGTGGACATATTCCACGAGTTATGATTGTTTGGGTTTGATTTGCTTGAGCCTTTGTTGAGGCTAGATTATGAGGCTTGTAATATTAAATTAGTTGGGCTAGGCTTAGAGGGTTTATTTAGTTTAGTAGACTAGTTTACTTGGGTTTACTATTGGGCTTGGGGTTTAAGATTGGGTTTACCATTAGGGTTTAAGGGCCCAATTGTAAACTCATGGGGTGGCTATATAAACCCCATGAGTTCTCCATTGTAGACGGGCCAGTTTACGATTTGTAGAGGAGCCAAGTGATTACGATCGTAAACCCGAGAGGAGTGAGTTTACGATTACAAGATTTGTACCCGACAAGTTCATCTTGTGTGCAATATCAGGTTTTTATTGTTTATATTCATCGTATTCTTAGTTTTCTTCTCATCTCCTTCTTGAATCACTAATCTAACCGGATTCTGCACGCTTAGATTAGTTAGATATCGTGAACGGTTGTTGATCCCGGACCAACAATTGGTATCAGAGCCAAGAATCACAGATTCGAGGTTCTCACGGTATTGGATTCGAGGTTTTTCCAGGAAAAAGGTTCGAGTTTTTGAAGATTTGAAGGTGTTCTTCGGGTTTACGATCGGTTTGCAGCTGGGTTTGTGTGTTTATGATTGATTTCTGGGTATTTCGCGTGTTTACGACTGCTGGTTCTTGAAGATATTCATCGGAAACGTGATTACGAGTTCAAGCTTTGATTTTTACGAGTTTACGACCCGAAAGTTGGAGTTTACGATTGTACTTGATCGAAATCAGGTGTTTACGACTTTTCTCTACCGGAAACGCGTATCGTAATCGGTGTTTACGACTGGCCTCAATCGGATTCGGTGTTTACGATCTGCCTCTTATTGGGAACGGTGTTTACGACTCAAGTGTTTACGATCCAGTGTTACCTCTTATCGTAATTAGGAGTTTACGATTCAGTTCAATCGTAATCAAGGGTTTACGATCGGAATCTCTCTTTTTGGATATTTGGACTTTAGATTTAAGTTTTCCTAATCTTACGTTATGGATTTCGAACCGAGTATGTATCAGAAGTTGGATTTTGAGATTGGATCCATCACTCGTCCACCAAGACTCACATCGGCGGATAACTTTCTGGAGTGGAAATATAGGTTTGAAAACCACTTGAAGAATGTTGATCTAAGACTATGGAGAGCAGTAATTCATGGGCCATACACGCCTACACACTCAGAAGGAGTTAATGCCGGGAAAGCTAAAAAGGAAGACGAATATGATGATGATGATTGGGAAAGATGTAACAAAGCTGAGAGGGCGTTTGCTATTATGACTATGGCACTGACACGAGATAATGCACAAGGATTTAAGCACTGCAAGACTGCAAAGCAACTCTGGAATGCTTTGGTAGTAGCATATGAAGGAAATCCAGACATAAAGGCAAGCCGTAAGCAAATGCTGAAGCAGAAATTCAATCTCTTCAACCACATTCAAGGAGAATCTTTTGAAGCACAGGTGCAAAGGTTCGTGTCTCTGATGGCCGAAATGTCAAGCTACAATGTTGAACCAGATCAGGAAGATAAGAATCTGAAACTACTAAATAGCTTGCCCAAATCCTGGAATACCAACATCTCCATCATTAAGGACAACAACAAGCTGAGTGAGCTATCTCTTGATGAGATGATCAACAAACTGAAGTCAAAACTTATTGATGACAAGCAGAGAGAATTGAACCATATAAGCTCTCTTAGTTTGGCGGGAAAATTGAACCAAGCACTGTTGTCAGAAGAAGTGGATTCTAAGCAAGATGGAAAGTCAACTGGGAGTGGACCTAGCTCTGTCACAAAGTCAACTGATTTTGTGGCACAACCTCAATCAAGTGCAAGTGGAGGTGTCAACCCTGATGCTACAAATGATCCCAACTTTGCCCTCGGAATGGGATTTATGAACAGCTATCATGCTCTTATGGCAGGAACTTTAGTGCCTACTGAGATACTGTCGGGGGAGCTAAACCAGATAAATCCTGAAGATGTAGAGATGTTACATGTTTCTTGGCAGATGGCAATGGCTGTTTTCAGAGCAAAAAAGTTCATGGCAAAGACTGGGAGAAATGTGTGGAAGGATCAAGATAAGATTAGGATGGGGTTCGACAAGAGCAAGCTGAGGTGCTACAACTGTGACGAGTACAGGCATTTCG
The DNA here is from genome assembly GCA_039602395.1 of Deinandra increscens subsp. villosa. Lineage (NCBI taxonomy): Eukaryota > Viridiplantae > Streptophyta > Magnoliopsida > Asterales > Asteraceae > Deinandra > Deinandra increscens. Next base: position 73,556,617 of record JBCNJP010000023.1, on the reverse strand, counting down.
CAAGAGAGTGCACCAAGCCGAGTAGAGAAAGAACAGAAGAAAGGAAAGCAGGTGATAGCAAAGGAAAGGCAGAGTCAAGTGCTTTGGTTGTGCAGGAAGGAGGTGGATATGACTGGACTCCTCAGATAAAAGAGTTTAGCCTGTCGCATGCAATGATTGCTACTACGTAAAGGGATGATGAGGAAGAGCATGAATTTGTTGTAACTGATGAGAAACCTGAAGAGATTCTGGTGGAAGACAAGGAAGCCTTTGCTGCTGAGGTTGACAACATCAAGGTATGTCCCAATCCTACTTGTTCACTTTTAATTCCTGGACTTAGGCAAATTTGTAAAAATTATGAGATAGAACTGTTTGAAATAAAATGCGAAAGGAGTTCATTCAGGGGTAGATGGTAAAAGAGTGAAGTGAAAGTAAAAGCTCAAAAACTAGACATTGAGAAATATCAAAAGCTAGCAACGGAGAAGACTATTTTACATGATCGGGCTAGGATTGAGATATCTGAGCTGACACAGAAATTAACTGAACTGCAGCAAAAATATGATGAGCTACAGGTCAAGTATGATTGCAATCAGGAAAGAAATCAGCGAATGCTCGATGCTGGAAAGGAATTGTCACATGCTGTTGTAACTGGTCAAGTTAGGAAAGTGTAGAGACCCTATTTGTTTAAGGCTTTTGCATTAGAAACCTTTTGAGTTAGTGTTATTTGTTATTGGGCTAGCTAGTATGTGGGTTGGTTATTGGGCTTATAATTCGGTTGTCTATAGGCCATGTGGGCCGAATTTTGTTACTTGTTCAACAAGTTGATAGTTTCCTATATAAAGGGAGCTAGTTTAGGGATTTAGGGTTGGTTGATTCCACAAGGTGTTAAGGGGCGTTACGGGTCAAGGTGTGTTCACGAATTCACTGTGTGAATTCGTGATTCTTGTTCGTGGTAATCTACTTGTGATTAAGCTTTTCCACTCGGTTTGTCTTTCATTTAATTGTGTTATTCTAGTTGCTATATTGTTTCTTTGATTATTACTTGAATCACTTGTCAATCTTGGATTCCGCACGAGATTGATAAGCTTAGATATCGCGTGAGGGTTAATCGATCCTTTACAATTGGTATCAGAGCCAAGAAACGCAAGTTTCGAGGCTCTAGCGATATCGGATTCGAGTTTTTGATAGCTAACTGTTTGAGTGTTTCTGTGATTTTCAGCGTTTTGCACAAGTCCGAAGTATTTTGCAGGTTTATATTCGAAATCAGAAGTTCTCGTGCCCTGGTGACTGAGTTTTGAAGACTTTTCGACCCATTGAATACTTTTCGATCAGTCATTCTGATCGAAAAGTCCCTTTCGACTGCTCCTTTTTGATCGAGAAAGACCCTTGTGTCTTTTCGATCGGCTATTCTTCTATCGAAAAGTGCCAAAGTGCCACTTTTCGATCGGCTGTTCCTCATCGAGAAGTCCTATCTGTGACTTCTCGATCAATTGTCTTCATCGAAAAGTCCTGTGTGACTTTTCGATCGTCTGATATCCCCAATCGGAAAGTCCCAGTCGAGACTTCCCGATCAAAGACTCTTTTCGATTCATTCCATTACTGATCGGAAACCCTTTTCGATTGAATCCTGTTGATCGAAAACCCCCTTTTCGATCCGAACCCTTGTTTCACCAAAAAGTGCTTTTCGACTGAAACAAATTCTTTCCAATGGCTTTCGACATGACCAATCTCTCATCCGCTACTCTGGAAATGGATGCCCAAATCGGTACATCAACAAGACCTCCCAGACTAACCTCTGGAAAAGATTTCATGAGCTGGAAGTACAGGTTCGTCAACTATGCCAACTACAACGACCCCAAGATTATGAGATCTATTGAAGCAGGAGATTATGTCCCGAAGATAATCACAGCTGGACAACCTGATGTCCCAAAAGAGAAACATGAATGGTCAGACAATGATTGGGACAAAGTGGAAAAGGACAGGAAGGCTCTTGCTGCATTAACTATGGCCCTGTCACCTGAAGTTGCTGAAGCTTTCAAAGAATACAAGTCTGCTAAAGCATTGTGGGATGCTCTAGTAGATGCATATGAAGGAAATACTGACATGCGAGAGTCCAGGAAAGAGAACCTTAGAGAGCAATTCAATGACTTCAACTATGTGCATGGGGAGAATATAGAGACTCAGTTGCAAAGGTTCATCAAAATCATCACAGCAATGAAAGAAGCTGAGGTGACATACTCTCAAAAGGAAATCAATAAGAAGTTGATCCAGTCATTGCCACCCAATTGGGACAGCACAATTGATGTAATGGAAGGAATTCTGGATCTGAACACGGCTACTCTCAGCTCTCTCATGTCCACAATCCGGGCTTATGAAGAAAAGAAACTGAAGAGAGCAAGAAAGCAGGGTGTTGGAGCTGCTACCTCACAAGTGAATCAAGCCTTTATATCGCAGCTCAGTGTCCCAGTCACTCAAACTGTTGATCTAACTTCAAATCCTCTAGCTTTCATCTCACAGGCCTCCAGTGGAGCTACTTCCTCAAATGGCTCCAACCTTGTCACAGTAGATGTCAACACAATCACTAAAGATCCTAGTTTTGCTTTGGGAATAGGAATAATGAGTTGTTATCAAGCTTTGGTTGCAGGTACTCTTCTTCCAAATGATCTTACTCATGAGGATGTGAATCAGATTCACCCAGACGACCTGGAAAAGATGGACATATCATATCAAATGGGAATGGCTGCACTGAGAGCCAAGCAATATATGGCAAGAACTGGAAACAAGGATTGGAATGATGGTAAAGGCGTAAAGTTGTCCTTCAACAAAGCCAATCTGAGATGCTACAACTGCAATGATTATGGTCACTATGCTCGAGAGTGTCCAAAGCCGAAAGTTGAAAGAGATGTTAAAAGTGATGAGAAGCAAAATGTGAAGAAGAGAGAGGTTGGTGCAGATGACAAGGCATTGGTTGTTCAAAACACCCCCGGCGGATATGACTGGTCTACTCAGATTGATGATCTTAGTCTGAGTCATGCACATATTGCGTTGCTAGCCGAAGAAGAAGCTGAAAGAAAGGCACTGGAAATGAACCAACACGCATTCATGGTGAATACTGCTCCAGGGACTGAAGCCAAATCCTCCAATCTACAGGTATGTAATTGTTCTTGTTCTCATTGTGTGGAGGTATTTAATGCTTACAAAGAATTTGAGTCAAAATTTCATTATGAATCCTTAAATTGCGCCCGTGCCAATAGAGAATCAAATAATTTTCAAGACATGGCTAGAGTAAATAGGGAAAAGTATGAGGCTGCTAAGTTAGATGTCACAAATTTAGACAATCAACTAAGTGACACTAAAGTGTGGTTAAGAGTGGCAAATACTAAAGTGGAAGAACTAACTAAAGAGGTAGAAGGATTAAGAGATCAACTTGCTAAAGCTCAAAGTAAATTAGAATCAAATAATGTAATTCAATCTAAAATGATGGAAGCAAGATCTCTTTTCTATAACTCCGATGATAGGATAAAACACGTCCTTCAGAACTCAGGCCTAGGGTTTGGAAATGAACAAAAAGATGAGACTTCGACACACACTGTGCCTATGCCTCACATGCATGAAATGATTTCTGATCCTGTTCCTTCTAAGGGAACAATCGATTCTTTAGCTGATATTGATAAAAGACTTTCTGAATGTCCTATAAAAATTTCCTCTCCTTCTTCAAAATCCACTAACACTTCTACTTCTTGTGCAGATGTAGTTAGCAGTAATGGAAGTGAAAAGGCAGAAACATCAAGTTTGTCTAGTCAAGAGTCTTTTGAAAAATTTGACTATAAATCTGATTTTCCTGGTTTTCCTATTGATAGGACAAAACTTAAACTTGTTAAGTCTGATGTTTTGGATAAAACCTCTTTGAGTCGTGACTTTAATTTTGGTGCGTGTGATGATAAAGTGTCTAAACCCTTAAGGCGTGTTAGAATATTGAGAAAGGGTAAGGGACCACAGATTGCTGGTCCCAAACCTACTGATGTTAGTGTGCATGTTTCTGATGATGATGTGAATGTGAATGCTTCTGTGAGTAATAATGTGAATGGATGTGATGCTCAGAATGAGCAGATGGACAGGACACCCGATATTGTTCAGTATCCTGAGGTAAACTCGGTGTTCAACCAGGCTGTGCCAGTAGAGCGGGAGTATGTGTTAACAACTAGGCCCATTGGAAAAGTTTATTTGATTAATAAAAATGATACACCGGCCTGGAAATCCACAGGAAAAAGATATTCGCAAACTCCCGCATACCCAAAGAAGCAGTCTTGCCATGTGTGTGGTCACCCTGGACATGTGGCAAGAAACTGCTTACATAGGCCATATGAACCCTATTATCCAAAAACTTGTTTGAAAAATAATTATAGGGAATCATATGGTGGCACAGAAAACAAACGTGTCCCTACCCACACGGTACCAACTGGTTCAAAGGTACCCAAAGCAACTAAAGAGTCTGCACCTTATAAACAAAAGGTGCAGAACTGTGTGCCTCCTAGACAACAGGCACAGCACCATAAGAAAATGTCTGCACCTTCAACCCAAAGGATGCAAACAAATGTCCCTTCTCACTCACAGGGACGGAAAACCAATCCAAACCACAAAACCAGCTGTCACAAACATAATAAATTTGTGAAAAAAACTGCTCTTGGGCATGAATCTGTTTTCAATAATAAAAAGGGGTCTCATGACAACTGGAATGTTAAGAAGAAGGTAAACCAAGGATATGTTCCCAGAGGAGTGTATAAAAAACACTCTAAACAGTTTGATGAAGCTAAACCTATTAAAACTAATGTTTATCAAATTCCTTCAAAAAGAAAACAGGGCCCAAACAAAGAGATAGTCAGGCATTCACACTGCTCCACAACTAAACCATCATCCTTCTCTAAAACTGCTTCACCCAGTCTTCAAAAAATCTGGGTACCCAAAACTAACTAACTTCTCCTTTGCATGCAGGAACAGCCAAGGAGGACTGTTAATAACCTTTGGTATGTTGACAGTGGTTGTTCCAGGCATATGACAGGCGACATATCTGTTCTGCAAGATCTAGAAAAATACGATGGCGGATATGTGTCGTTTGCAGGGGGAGTTGGAGGACACATCAGTCAAAGAGGCACCGTTAAAAATGGGTGCCTGAGCTTCCATGACGTCAATTTTGTTCCTGAACTTAAACACAGTCTTCTAAGTGTGTCACAAATCTGTGACAAGGAATATCCAGTGCTTTTCAACAACAAAGAATGTCTAATCCTTAAGCCTGGATACTCCATCCCTGATGATTGGGTGTTAATGCGTACACCCAGATATGGCAACTCGTATGTTCTGAACATGACCAAGCCACCTACAACTGAAGTGGCATGCCTTCTCTCCAAAACAGCAGAAAATCAAGCACATCTGTGGCATCGACGCTTGGGTCATACGAACTTAAAGAACTTAAATCGTCTTGCAAGAGGAGAACTCGTGAAAGATCTCCCGATCAGAGAATTTGTCGTAAAAGACAAGTGTATGGCATGTGCTCAGGGGAAGCAACACAAGCGGCCACATAAGCCCAAGTTCTTCTCCAAAATCTCCTCAGTCCTGGGATTGCTTCACATGGACCTATTCGGTCCAGTTAATATGTTAAGTTTGAATCGGTGTGCTTTTTGCTTAGTTGTAACTGATGACTTTTCACGTTTCACTTGGGTGTTTTTCTTGTCCAGGAAAAGCGAAGTACCAGAGATTCTAAAAGCTTTCATCAATGTGATTGAAAACAAACTGAACCTGAGAGTCAAGTCTATCAGAAGTGACAACGGCACAGAATTTAAAAACCAGATCATGGACTCTTTCTGCAAAATGAAGGGAATAGAGCACCAGTACAGTGCACCCTACACTCCTCAACAAAATGGAGTTGCTGAAAGACGCAATCGAACGTTAATTGAAGCTGCACGCACGATGTTGTGTGACTCAAAACTACCTACCATGTTCTGGGCAGAAGCAATCAACACAGCCTGTTATGTGCAAAACAGAGTTCTCATCAACAAACGTCATCAGAAAACCCCTTATGAACTAGTCTTTCATGACAAGCCCAAAATTGGGCATCTTCGGGCGTTTGGGTGTCTTTGCACAGTGTTAATTCACTCTGACCTACCTAAATTTGCAGCTAAATCTGATGAGTGCTATTTTGTAGGTTATTCTGCCAGCTCAGCTTACAGGGTTTACAACAAGCGAACAGCTATGGTTATTGAATCAACAGATGTGGATTGGCTTGAAGAGAATCCATCAGATGGAGGCACAGGTCCAGCTCAGGCATTTGACTACAATCAGTTTTTTCTACCATTCAGGTTGGACCCAGTGATTGGCTGAAGAGTTTTTCGAAGATGCCATTGCAAGTCCCTCCGTGACATTTTCCCCAGTTCAACAGGCTGCGGAAAATCATCCATCAATGGTTCCTGACCCTGCAACGCCAGAATCTGAGGCAACTGAAACAGGAGTGGCTGCGTCTACTGCAGCAACAATCAATACTGAACCAGATTCTTCGGATTCTTTGGCCGATTCGGCTGATCAAGACCCTGATCACACAAGTCTACCCACTGAGATCCCGGTTCCAGCAACTGCAGAAACAAGGATTCACAAGTATCACCCGCTAGAAAATATCATTGGACCTCTTGCATCCGGAGTTATCACTCGGAGTACTTCTGGCAACATCAATTATTGTATGTACTCCTGCTTTATCTCTCAAATTGAACCATCAAACATCTCCATGGCTCTGCAAGACCCAAGCTGGGTAGACGCCATGCATGAGGAATTAAATCAGTTCTCAAAACTGCAAGTTTGGAGACTAGTAGAAAAACCAGTTGATAAGAAGGTCATCACAACCAGATGGCTTTATAAAAATAAGAAGGATGACAACGGGGTGATTGTCAGAAACAAAGCTCGGTTGGTAGTTCAAGGGCACAAGCAGATAGAAGGCATTGACTACGACGAGGTATATGCACCTGTTGCCAGATTGGAGGCAATTAGGGTGTTTCTTGCTTATGCATCATACATGAATTTCACAGTATATCAGCTTGACGTGAAAACAGCATTCCTTTATGCTGACATGGATGAAGAAGTTTATGTATCTCAACCTCCGGGGTTCATTGATGAGGAATACCCCCAGCGTGTGTATAAGCTAGATAGAGCTTTGTATGGGCTGCATCAGGCACCTCGATCATGGTACAAAACTCTCACTGATCACCTTCTAGCACATGGCTATGTCAGAGGAATTGTGGATCAGACTCTTTTCAGAAAGGAGGTTGGCAATGATATCTTGATGGTTCAGGTGTATGTCGATGATATCATCTTTGGTTCCACAAATGAAGAATTATGCAAAGAATTTGAACAAGTCATGAGAACGAAGTTTGAAATGAGCCAAATGGGAGAAATGGAGTTCTTCCTAGCCCTGCAGGTCAAACAAAGTGAAAGTGGGATCCTTGTACATCAAGCAAAGTATGTCACTGAAATTCTCGAGAAGTACAAGATGGGAGATTCAAAAGCGGCAGACACACCAATGGCAGCTCGTCCTCTGCTCACCAAAGATCCAGAAGGGCAGTCAGTTAATGAACACAACTATCGCTCAATGATTGGTTCTTTAATGTACCTGACTGCAAGTCGTCCAGACATAATGTTTGCTGTGTGTCAATGTGCTCGATATCAGGCTAACCCTAAACTTTCTCATCTTACTGCTGTCAAAAGAATCTTTAGGTACCTAAAGGGCAGGCCTCGGCTTGGACTTTGGTATCCTAAAGATTCTGGATTTAATCTATATGCTTTTTCTGACAGTGATTATGGAGGGTGTGAGCTTGACAGGAAATCAACATCAGCTGGAGCACAGTTTTTGGGAGAAAGGTTGGTGTCTTGGCAGAGCAAGAAGCAGCACACAGTGTCAAAAAGCACTGCTGAAGCAGAATACATCGCAGCATCTGCCTGCTGTTCACAGGTGGTATGGCTACAGCATCAGCTGCATGATTACGGTTTGAATTTCTTTGACACTACCATCTACTGTGATAATTCTGCGGCACTTCAAATTGTCAAAAATCCTGTTCAATTTTCAAAAACAAAACATATTGACATTAAAGTGCACTTCATTCGTGACTGCTACGATCGCAGACTCATTCACTTGGAACAGGTATCCTCGGATGAAAATGTGGCAGATTTGTTCACCAAACCCCTCCCTCGAGCAAATTTTGAAATGTGTCTTAAAGGCCTCCGAATGATAGCCTTTGATGAGTAATCTGGCAACTGTCGTTTCTCTTCTTTATTTCTTGTCTGTTGGTAGTCATATTTTATTAAAAAAAAAAAAAAAAAAAAAAACATAAAATTTAAAAGCAAGGGGAAGATATTTAATAAACATCGTTTAGATGTGTGCTTTTAAATTTTGGTCTTTTTTTCTGGTTTTGGGTGACCAGGTGGGACGTGATATAAATTTCCAGGTGTTTGCGGACTGACACGTGTAAGGTGGAAGTGAAAAGCAGTGATTCATGGTCGATATGCTTGGTAGGCTCTGCTGACAATCAATCAAAAGGTATGTTTTATCACAACACTTGAAGATAAAGTATGATGCTTGAAAGGGAACACACACTTAGGTTAGTACAATTTCTATTTGACTGTGCATCCGGTATCCTGAGACACACGCCCGGTTCTGAGTGTTAATGTCATGCTCAAAAATCCCCATTCCCTCTGCTTTGCGTAAGCAATGACCTGGGAATGTTGTACGTGAGTCAGGACTCCTCTGTTCTGTGAAAGCGGAGACCTGGAACCACCCTGATCCACGTACGTTTTAAGATCACATTGTATATATATGATAAACCAAAAGATGCCAAGTGCACAAGCAAAAGAGACCCTCAAGCGTCCAAAACCCTCAGCCCTTCTCACTGATGAGAACATTGTTAAAAATGTTTCAAAAATTCAGTTGACTATGTATATTATCCAACAAAACCTCCGTGATCTTTCTTTTCTCTTCTCAACCCCTCTGGAGCATGATGTTGGGCTTAAGGAAAGGTGTCGTGAAAAATGTTGTATGGAAACCAGGTGTGCTTGATAGAATGTACCACTTATACCTAGGACTTATGTGTGTGACCCTGATAGATTGTCATAATTAATAAACCTGAAAAATATAATTTAATGTGATGAAACTGCTTGAGTAAGCGAAAAGCGGCATGAGTTTAAAAAATGGACCAAAATACCGGCAATCGCCTGAACACGCGAAGTAACTGAAGCTGAAAAAGGTTCCTCAGTCACAGACTATCTGGTATGATCCCTTATAACGCCTTCTCAATCAAAACTCAGTCAGTTAAAATTATTTTGTCGATTTTTTATTTTATTTTATTTTTTTATTTTTTTTATATACGTCTGTTTTTTTTTTGTGTTTGACTTATGATTTTTATTTAAAGTTGTCAGATATCTCTCGGGCTGGAGTTCAGGGGAAGCTTTGTATTATTAACGGGGTTAACGGTTATCTTGTTGGTGATAAAATTAACAAAATGTGGGCATCCTAAAGTTTGTGTGTGGAAATAAGTTGCATTTGAAAGTAAAGGGGGGTAAAATGAAAGTTTGTTTTTTTTAAAAATTTTTTGAAAGATAAAGGGGAGAGACGGCTCATCACCTGCCACTCTCCCCCCTCGTCTCTCTCACCTCCGAACCCTAATCCCTCCGCCCTCCTCTCCGATCACCGTCACCACAATCTGCCACCACCACCATTCGCCTCCACCGACCTCGCCACACCCCCGCGACCTCACCTTCATCATCCCCATCGAAAACCACCGACCTCACCTCTCCAATCACCACAGTACCGCCGCCGCTCCTCCTCCCCCAATCGCCACCGTTTCCACCATCCGAGATCATCAAGCGGGTCGGAATCCCCTTCCGATCACTGTACCGCTTGCAATTTTGAGCAATGGCTCCCCGGCTGAAGCGCTCAGCTAGACCCGCACCCGATCGACTTGAGTATGTGTATTTATGTTATTTTTTTTAGGTTATGGGTTGGGATGGTTGAATAATCATAATTGCAGGTGATTAGGACGGTTATTGATTGTTAAAACAAACAAATATTGCATGATTGATGATGTTGCAGGTCTGGAATGGAAAAGATGATACTTTTCGATCAAGCTAGGGGCTTCTCGATCAGGCTGAGAAGCTTTTCGATTAGCCCCCAGAGCTTTTCGATCGTGGGTTACCGATAAACTAAGCTTTCCGATCGAGAGTCATGCTTTTCGATCGGAGGACAAGGCTTTTCGATCGAGCACACTACTTCTCGATTGAAAGGTATACTTTTCGATCGGGAGTTATACTTTTCGATCGGGATGTATACTTTTCGATCGGGGCTTATACTTTTCGACTCATGCTCTCGGTAACCTACAGTTTCTTGATCAGATGGATGCTATTCGATCAGGAACCTAGTTCTTGATCGGAAAGGTACCAGATGATGCTTCAAATGGTTTTCAGTAACTGTTAAGCTGTTATGCTGTCTGGTTTTCGAGAAATCTAATGATGTCTTGTTTGTTTTGGATGTTTATCTGTGTTTGTGAGTGCAGGGACTTAGAATTTATCAAAGATCACAACACAGTGGCTTACTTGCTGGATCCACCAGCAGAGTTTCGTGAGAAGTACCAGTCGATGATTACAGGACTGAAGAAATGTTGTTTACACTATGCTCTTACAGCAAACCCTGTCATCTGCAAGCGCATGCAACAGGAATTTTGGAAGACAGCATACATATCTGAAGATGGAAAGAAGATAATGGCAAAGATACAAGCAACTAAGGTGGTTTTAACCGAAGAAAATCTCAGACAAGCTCTCAGGCTTCAAGACGCTGCTGCAGATCCAATCACTTTGGATAAAGAATTGGTTTCTCAATGTTTGAAGGAAATGGGTTATTTCACAGTTTCTCCACCTACTATGAAGGCTGTCCTTCCACCATACTGGAGAATGTTGGCCCATTATCTGCAAAAGTGTGTGATTGCCAAGAAAAGTTCAACAGATCAATTAAACCAAGTGCATACTCATGCAATGGTGTCATTAGTAAGAGGAATTCGATTCAACTGGTCCAAGATGATTTTTGAAGACATCAAGGCTGTTGTGGTCAGAAATAAGAAGTTTGCAGCAGTACCAAGGTTCATTCAAATGGCTTTGGACTCCAGGTATCCCACTCTGAGAAAGACCAATGATACGCATGATACTAAGCCAATGGGTGTAGAGGTCTTTCTGATGATTAACCCAAAGAAGAAAGCAACTGACAAACTTCCATTTGGTAAAAAATTTGGCCAGTTTGCTGAAATTGAGAGTGTGGAGGTCCCTGTTGAGAGAAATGCAGTGGTAGAACAAGAACACAACCTGCCTCCCACTCAAAAGAAGGCTGTTGATCTTCCAGATGACCCTGTATGGGAAGATTTTGATTTGGAAGATGTGCGGATAGGAGCGCTACAGTTTGATGAAAATGAGAACATTGATTATGGTTCTTATCTGGATGATGTGGATGAAGAAGAAGTTGAAACAGAGACTGTTGAGGAACAATTGACTAGAAAACGGAAAGCCACTGAGGATCCTCCCCTTGGTGCTTCTGTTATTGAAGAAGTGACTGATGAAGAAGAGATTACCATTCAACACACCGAGGAAACCCCAAGAGACCCAAGAAGAAGACAACTTGATCCGCGTGTACCACCAGTCACCAGTTCTGATGCTGGTCCATCATTGTCACAACCCTCAGCCCTAGACAAAGGAAAGGCAGTAGAGACTCCAGAGTTCCGGTTGGAAAAGGAGCTTAGAGCTGAAATAGCTAAATTGAAGGCTCAAAACTCTACTCAAAGTGAGCTGATTGGAGATCTTGTGGACATACAGAAAGTTCATACTACTGAACTTGAGAATCAGAAGAAGGTCAACAGACAGTTTTCTAATCAGATCAAAGAGTTACATACAATGATAAAACAGCTTACTTCAGCTGGTGCAAGTAACTCAAAGAAAGATGACAAAGGAGATCCAGGAAACAAGGAAGGTAATTCAGGTGCCAGTGGTTCATCTCAAACACCAGTGTTCGACTTTGAGTCAGATATTCCAGAAACTTCTGAGCCAGTGTTACCTGAAGCTGCTGATAAAGACACAAGGGACAGAGAATACATGACTGTGCCAGCCTCAGAATTTGATGGTGGTTGGGAGGCTCAGACTTTTGCTTACCCCCCGGAAAGGTATTTAATTCAGTTGGGAGAGCATTATCATGACAAACGAGGAATCACTAAAGAAATCAAGTCCTGGATGTTTGATGGAGAAAAGAACATGTTTGTGGTCAGGAGAAAGGGTCAGTATCCACTGGAATATTACAAGAGCTGGACCCAGTTCTATTCTTGGACAAATGTTGATTTGACAATGCTGTTTAAGGCCCCATTTACAAATCCGTCACAGAATGATCAGGCAAAGTACTTCTACAGAAAATTAGAGAATGCTGTGCTTAGCAAATTCAAAAGGTTTGAGGATTTTCCCCATAAGAAGTCATATGTTAAAAAATACAGGGGTGTGTTCAAGTGGGATGGAAAGAAAGGTAGTGAGTCCAAGAAGCAGTTCTCCAATGTGTTGTACCCTCCAACGGAGAAGACAAAGACGATACCTCTGCCACTGCATCATCCTGAGGGTTGTCTTCATGACTTTCAGACGTGGGCATATAGTGACTATTCGGGTGAAGCAAAGATTCTCTGTGAATCAAAGACTATGAATGTTATGGAGGTTCATGATCTGATGAGATTTCATAAGAAGGATATTCTCATCCTGGCCAAGCATCAGATTGAGGGCAACACAGAAACTGAAGAATATGCAAAGTGTTACACACGAGCAGTTGCAGAGATAGTGAGCAAAGAATTATGGTTTGATCCAGCTACGGTGCAGTTATCAAAGAAGTTCAGAATGTGAAGACTGCTGTCTAATGCTAAAGCCTAGGGGAAGATTGTAGAGACCCTATTTGTTTAAGGCTTTTGCATTAGAAACCTTTTGAGTTAGTGTTATTTGTTATTGGGCTAGCTAGTATGTGGGTTGGTTATTGGGCTTATAATTCGGTTGTCTATAGGCCATGTGGGCCGAATTTTGTTACTTGTTCAACAAGTTGATAGTTTCCTATATAAAGGGAGCTAGTTTAGGGATTTAGGGTTGGTTGATTCCACAAGGTGTTAAGGGGCTTTACGGGTCAAGGTGTGTTCACGAATTCACTGTGTGAATTCGTGATTCTTGTTCGTGGTAATCTACTTGTGATTAAGCTTTTACACTCGGTTTGTCTTTCATTTAATTGTGTTATTCTAGTTGCTATATTGTTTCTTTGATTATTACTTGAATCACTTGTCAATCTTGGATTCCGCACGAGATTGATAAGCTTGGATATCGCGTGAGGGTTAATCGATCCTTTACAGAAAGATAAAACTGGGTTTGGGTCAGAAAAGTCTGATAAGTCTCTATCTGCAAACAACATTATTCCTCCACCAGTTCCCAGAGACATTATAGGAATACTTCTTAGTGAGGAACAAGTTGAACGAACCAAGTCTGATTATAAAGAAGCTGATCCTCCTATTGATAGTGTCTTGGTTGGAACTACACCATTGACTCAAGAAGAAATTGATAATGAAGCAAACATGACTTATGGTGAAGGGAGAGTAAAGGATATATCAAACAATGATGCTGAGTGCCAGAAATATGACAGGTGTCACAACTCTAAGTCTGATGAAGCTGGGATAGAGTTGAAACCATACCCTAAAATTGAAACCCCATGCTTCAAAGTAATTGACGAAGTCAAAAGGGAAAATGTGATATTGACGACACGGCCTGAGGGGAAGATCTTTATGACGTCTGGATCAATGTTTGACCAAGAACCAGATATTGGATATGACTTACCATCCTTCTTGTCACACCCTGGTCAACGGTTTCGGGTGTGAACGAGAATGGAATCATAGTCGAGGATACATAGAACAACATCTAATATATTAAGAACTTCATAAAACATTACGTCATTATATTGCAGCGAAAAGTGATAGTGGACAATGATAATGTCTTACATTTGAAAATAAGTCTTAAATTAATAATAAAAACATTAACGGTTTATTAGGATAGTCGGGACTATGACTCCAAAAGCAGGTCCGATAGCATTGATAAGCCCCATTTGCATGTCTTCACGAAGTTGCATCAATTACCTAAGAAATCATGAATTTAAAACGGGTCAACATAAAGTTGGTGAGGTTCACAGGTTTATGATTTATCATTTAAACAGTTGTAAAACAGTTTCCAGTATACTTAAATATTACAAGGGTTATCGTTGTGGATGTATGAGCTCACCTGAACCTTGATTTCAAATACTAACGGTTTACCCACCCAGCATCTCTTGCCCAGAGATGTTAAACAGAGCAGAATAACTGACGTGTACCCCCAGACAATCCGGAGTCAGAACTGGAGCTACCAATTAGGGTAGGGTTGTCAACCTAAATAGATTTATTCACTAGCTATCGTTTCGTACAGAACTAATTGAAATCAATTAATGGTGGGATTACGGTTGTACAAACGTTTGTAACGATAATGTACCAAGTTGGGCAATCAGTAAGAGAACAAGTAGTCATACGGCTAACAGAGAAACCATAATATTAAATAAAAGCATTTAACAGTTTTCATGATTTCTCCCCCAAAGTATAAAACAGTTAAAGGAAAAGGGGGCCGTGAAACTCACTGAATCAGCAGGTATGTAGAAATTTAGCAGGATAAGAACGGTAGCACGTAACGTCCTAAATCATGAAATAAGCGTATGCATAAGGTCAATGATCAATTGAGTAACGTAAGTCACCCAAATGATACCGGTCAAGTCTTGACGTTTTAGTCCCATTTGTATACGTTTTGAAAACCCGTTAGCTTGTATTTATTAAATAAATACATTCATGATTATTTATATTTATGTTAAATAAATATAAACAAGGAAATCAAAATCATCAATTAATAACTAGATCAAGTATTGAACATCGAGTTTAAAATAATAATGTTTATTATTATTTTCATACGTTCGTTATAATTATTGAAAAAATTTTGACGTTTCCACAAATAATCTCTCGTTTGATTATTTATAAGTTGAGAACATATTACACAAGTTTTATAAATAATGATGTTTATTATTTTACTTGTGAAAATAAAACATTTAGTTAAAATTTATAGTTATTAAATTTATAACTATTTTAACTAGTTAAGAAAAGTCTTGGAAACTCTTAAATAATTATTTGTCTAAATAATTATTTAGTTGTTTATGAAATAATTGATGTCTTTAAAAATATTTATTTAAAAACGTCATGAAAGCAAATAATTGTGTTATTACTTGGACTTATATGTTTTTCTCTTAAGACGTTTATGCAAGTCGTGTCTTTAGATAAACTCATTTATCCGACGTTATCGCGTATATCGCCGTGTTGGTCCCGGTTTTATTACTACGCAACGTCTTTATGTTTAGATCGTTTTGAGTTAACAAAATGATTTTGAAAAATTTATCAAGTCTTCCAACATGTAAGACTTGCATTTATTTTTATAAAAATGATTTATTTTTATAAAAAACTTCATTTATTCATAAAAGACAAAGGCTAGATTTTGTTGCCTTTTATAGGAATTTAAAAATCCTTAATTTCTTTTATAGTAAGTCCAATATTAAATGATTTGATATGAATGTGGTCCTTGCCATCTTTGGATAAAAATATATAAATTCTTTTAACAAAAAAAATGGAATGTTTTTAATAAAATAAGTCATGGATTTAACCAAGTATTTAATATTTCCAAGTTGTAGGTGGTTTTTTATAAAAATAAATTATGTCAAAGTCTTCTAACTTTTATTTATTTTTATTAACCCAAGTAGTTTTAAATAATCATATGACTTGATTATTTTTAGTTGTCATTTATTATTATTATGTTTAAACATGGTAAGTCCACTTAATTAAATGTTTATGTCCAAATCCACTAACACATTTTATGTGTTAGGACCAAATTTAAACAAGTAAATATATAACATAAACATATCTACTAACACTTTTAGGTGTTAGGACCAAAAGTAATTAAACATAACAACAATCCACTAACATATTTTCATATGTTAGGACATCGAAATTTAAATGACAATCTACTAACATATTTTCATATGTTAGGACTTTTAAATATAATAAATCTACTAACGTAAATGTATGTTAGGACCAAATGCAACAATGCTAAACATGTAATATTATTAGTCTTAGATTCCCATTTTATTAAACATGAAGAGGCTTAAGATTTGCAAGCAACTAACTATGAAATCCTTGGATTTCATAAGCAAGATCAAGGTGCACATGTGCTACTATCCATGAGGGTTCACAATGTGTTTCACCTAGAGAATGGATCTTGAAAGAATGGAGATTAAGAGAAAGAGTTGTGTTAGTTGTTCTGGCAAACCAAGCATTCCAAAAGAAAAGATCTAGATTATGGTGGTTAGTTGTCAAGACTTGGTGGTTCATTTAGGTAGTGAAACATAGGAAAAAGGGGGTTTAGAAGACTCACAAAGAGGTTGTGAGCAAAACCGAGAAGGAAGGGAGGGTGGCGACGGTTTCCGGCGGGGCTGTGGTGGTCGGCGGAGGTGGTGCGGCGGCGGGGACAGGGCCGGTCGGCGACGGCAGTGGTGGAGGTGGTGGTGGCCGGTCGGTTAGAGGGAGAGAGTTGGGTGTTGGTGCAAGGGGGACAAGTGAGCTTAGTCCCTTCTTTTATAAGCTAGATTAGGCTAATTACCCATTAGGTAATTATGTGTTGTCACCTCCTCATAATCTCTAGCTTTTGGTTAATTAGTTATAAGTTTTATAAAAGTTTTGAAGCTTTTATAAAATATGAAGGGGCTAAGAGTTTATAAAAATAATAACTTTATAAAATATAATCCAAGTATAATTAATCAAATTGAATGGTGGTTTTTATTTTCATAAAGGTTGTTGGCCCAAATTCTATAAAAACATTAGTGGGTTTTATTTTATAAAATAAGTGGGTTTAAAACCAATTAATCAATTTGTTAACAATTGGGCCGAAGCCCAATGGGAATGGAAAAGGGGTTATGGGCCGAAGCCCATTTGAAGTTGATAGGAGAATGGGCCGTAGCCCATTACACGTTTTAATGGTGGAACGGGCCGAGGCCCGTTGATGTTTGAGAATGGGCCGTAGCCCAAATCGGGTAGAAGAATGGGCCGAGGCCTAGTCGGATTTTATAAATGGAACAGGCCGAAGCCCGTTAAAGTTTTGGAGGATGGGCCGGGTTTCAGAGTCAGGCCGCGAGGGGAGGGGAAACCGGGTTGGGCCGGTTTGTCGAGTGGGCCGAGAGAGAAAGAGAACCAGCTTTGGGCCGGGTTCGGCCCACTGCGTTTCGGACCTCGGGTCGGGTTTCTGATTTGGTCCGAACACTCAGTGGGTCGAGGTGAACTTCCAGGTAAATTTTCGAGTTGATCCGGACATGTTTGGGCTTATTGGGCTTACCGAGCCCAATAGGTTTATCGGTTTTATTTGTTTGGCTAAGTCTTGACAACGTAACGTTTCGTATTACAATTTAAGTTCATGAAATGTTTTAACAGTTTGAATCAGTTTGATAAAATATAAAATATCAAATTTTATATTTAATTTCTTATTATTAAAATTCCATTAATAATAATATGAAACGTTCATATTTCACAGTTATTTTGCGCGATATTTAAATCAGTTAATCATTTAATTAACACAGTTAATCATGCGGTTTAAAACAGTAAATCACATAATTATAACGTAATAAAAGTCAACAAAAGTCAACGGAGAGAGGGTTTGACCTGATTTTTGGACCGGATGTCACACTTCTCCTCAAAGTTCAAGGGAATAACCAATGGAGTGATAAGTGAACCTAAAGTTGAGAGGCCAAAGATCACCATCAAGCATCCAAGTATGAAACCAACAGCTGGAGTGAAGAATGAAAACTCAAGGGAGTAGTTGTGTCTCCCATTTCTTCAGTTGGATCATGCAGTTGCCATTGTAATTGCAAGAATGGTGCTTCAACGTCAAAGAATCAAGGAAGCACAAAGACAGTAAAGACAGGTTGGACACAGGCTTCGACAAACCAGCAGAAAGTCAAATTTGAAGCTGTAGTCAAACCAAAGAAGCAGACAAAAGGCAAACCAGCTCCATATCAGCCACCAAAGACAAATGGGTACACGTCTGACTTCTATCTAAAGAAGCAGACTTGCTTCAATTGTGGCATCGCTGGTCATATTGCTAGAAACTGTCTTTATCGCCCCTATGAACCCTATTATCCGAAAACTCAAAGGGTTTCATCTCAGGAGTCTGTGAAGTCTAAGCCCATGAAGGTGGAAAAACCTAAGGCAAGGAAGACTGATACTCCTAAGGTTAAACCCTCTGATCAACATTGGGGTGCTGCCAAAGCTGAAAGAAAATCTTTAAATCAAACAACAGCTTTCAAAGTTACCAAAATTTTCAGCAAAAGGTGATGAAACCATTTTCAAAGCAATCGAAACTTGAAAAACCCAAAGTTACCCCTCCCAAGGTAACTAAAACTGTTTTGAAAAATGAATCTAAAGCGAAGAAGGTTGAAATACCTAAAGTCACAATTCAAAAGGTGACTAAAACAAAAACTGTTTTAAAAAATGAATCTAAAACGAAGAAGGTTGAAATACCTAAAGTCACAACTCCAAAGGTGACTAAAACAAATGTTAAATCACCTGGAACTTGGAAACCAAAAATCAAGGCATTTCCATCCCAACTTCCTGATTTTTCAAAGGGGATGTTCTTACAAGAAGTATCTTTTATTGATTCCCCAGGTGTACCCAGAAAAACAATGGCCTGGGTACCATTAGCTAACTAATCTCTCACTCTGTGCAGGAACGATCAAGGAGGATTATCACTAACGTTTTTATTACTAATTTGTTTGTTGATAAGTGATTGTTCCAGGCACAGTTTAGGAGACGTATCTTCATGTCATGTCAAGTAATCTATACAATGGAAGGTATGTCTCTTTGAGAGGTAAAATGTCAAAATCATCATGAAAGGTACTGTTCTTAACTTGGTTGTTTGAATGATGAGGCAGCAAAGGGTCTTTTGAGTCAAACCTATTTCATTAAAGTGTCAATTAAGCTGTTGATTGATTATGTGTTTGACTTCAAATGTAATGAAGTGTGCATGTCATGAAACCCAATTTTCTAAAATTTTCAAATCAATACTTTGAAAGTTAGTTTGGCCAGATATCTTCAAAAGTTTGTGTTTTTAAGTGTGTTTGTGTGTTTTATTTTTTTATTTGTTTTTATTGTTTAAAAAAAATGATGTTCACAAGATTGTGACATTAAAAATCAAAAAGCAAGGGGAAGAAATGTAAAGATGAAGAAAAAGTTGACCCCTCAAAAATAGTGTGATTTTCAATTTTTAATTGTTTGTGTCTTGTTTCTGAGAAGTTTAGGGGAAGTAAAATGAATGTCTGGGTTGGAGATGGCTGACACGCGTAAGGCGGAAGTGAAAGGCAAGCTCCACGGTGATATGCTCGGTAGGCTCGACCTAATCGTATGACCACCAATGTAAGTGCAATGAACTTAAAAGATATATATGTTTAGTTTCCCATCCCAGGTTGCATGGTTTAAAAGACCGAGTCCCGGCAAAAATGGGTTGAGAGTGGTAATTACCTAGTATTCACTCTCTCACACGCCATGTCTCTGCTATCATGACTACACCACATAATAAAAAGAAAAGAAAAAGAAAAGAAAAAGAAAAAGAAACGAAAAAGAAATGAAAAAAAATATGAAAAAGAAAAGAAAATGAAAAATAATCACTCAGTTGATCTTCTTTGCGTGCTTAGCGGCCGACCTGATCATCAACTGATGGTTAATGAAAACAAGTGGTAGTCATAGCCGTGGTGCATGGTTCCTCAAGTTGGAGGTTTATGAATCCTCAATAAACTCTGAGGTTGGGTAGGTTTTGCTGTGTACGCTTGGGTGTGGGGACAATTAAACATGACGGTAATATTGTACTATATTAAGCATGACACATTCAGTTGGGATTAAACGGGTTTGAGTTTAAAGCGGACAAACATACCGACAATCACTTGGACTAGTTGAGTAACTGAAGCTGAAAAGGGTTCCTCGGTCAGATTCATACGGTTTGATCCCTTGTAAACTTTCTCATGTTTGATATTGGTAAGTATTTGTTTGTTTTTATCTTTCGTGTGTGAGTCGTTAAGTTCTTTTTGGTGTGTTTTCGTCTTGGCCAGGTTGATTTGAGAAGTCAAAATGTGTTTTTCATGGGTTTTAATGCATGACAATATGCCTCCGACAGATCTTGCAAAATTTTTAGGGGAAAGAGTATGGGATAATAAGTATTATCCGAAAAGACTTCCATAATACATAGTATCCGAAGGGAACTCGAGGATAATATGTATTATCTCAGGGGAAGTCCTTGGCTTAAGGGAAGTTTTCAGCTAAGGGGAAGTCTTTAGAGGTCTTGGGTTCAGGGGAAGTTTTATAGAAAACCCATAATCTATATTAGGGTTTTTG
Source organism: Deinandra increscens subsp. villosa (assembly GCA_039602395.1). Classification (NCBI taxonomy): domain Eukaryota; kingdom Viridiplantae; phylum Streptophyta; class Magnoliopsida; order Asterales; family Asteraceae; genus Deinandra; species Deinandra increscens. Next base: position 73,536,071 of record JBCNJP010000023.1, on the reverse strand, counting down.
GTTAAAATAATGTTAATTTGAATCAACCGAACAGATGATAATTACCATCTAACCCAAAGACCAGTAATCAAATGTCTGGTGGAGTATATTTTTGTCACACCCCCAATTAACCACTAACGGAGTTTATACCGTTAAGGGGTGCGAGCAAAGCAGGACCACAACCATTAGTTACAAATACTAAACGAATCAGAGTAAAGTCCAAACATTCATCATAAAACAGTTTAAAAGTTTGCAGCGGAAAAGAAACATGAGTATCTTAGCACTAACCACGTGCTTAAATTACAAAACATAATTTATTGTTCAATTCCCAAATTTAAGTTCAAAATGAAATAAGTAACTTCGGGTGCCATGCCAACCTCCGGTGGATACTCCTCAGCGATCTGCAAAAGTGAAAACCACACAAGTGTCAACCTAACGGTTGGTGAGTTCACAGTGGGCATGTCATGCAGCGGCCCGGTCTCATAAGCGTATGTGTCAACATATAAATAAGTAATAGTTTTGCAAAATAATTGCCAAGTGTTGAATTAACGAATATGCACTAGTTAAGTAAAGATTAAAGCGGTCAACCTATATCGCGGGTAGCTAATCCGGTTTCCATGCACTAAGGAAGTTCGTACCAAAGCTGACGTAACAGAGTTCGGCATTTGCCGATGGTTTGTGCCTCCAGTTGTGTTCCTCATGGGACCCACAACTAAAATAGGCTGATATTGAACTCCGTTCGCCTCCAACCGGTTGGCTACACATTTGTGTACCGCGGAGCAGGGTTTGTCAAACCCTCAGTAGATCTACCCAACATCCCCTCGCTTCGCAAATTAATGGTACTAAATTGTTGAGGACTTTCAAGTTTTAAGGAATCCTTAGAAATCATGTGATATCATTTGGTTTAGACTTTAACCTACACTAGTCATATTAAAACCGTTTATTCTGGATTTCATTTGAAATCCTAAAAAGAGTTTAAGTGTCAAAATGGTTGTTCCGGATTTCATTTGAAATCCCAAATGAGTTTAAGTATTAAGTAGTTGGTTGCGGATTTCATTTGAAACCCCAAGGATGGACAGTTGCAAGTGTTTCCCATAAAACACTCCAACTTCCATAACAGATATCCCATTTGGCAATACCTCAAAATGTCAGCGTTGTTTTCCGTTAAGTAAATTCGTTGTGACCCAAACGGGCTCACAATTAAAGGGTTAGTGAAACTCACCTTAGGTTGCACAGCTTACACCTCAAATAATCCAATTATGATTGCTAACGAAGACCTAATAATCACATTAAGGTCTTAGGTGTTAGGTTGTGTCTATACTTTAACTACGTCACTATGGCCCATAACATAGCACGTTGGAACTACGACTCGACATACCGACACACGACACCGATGGTTGATCATAAACGAGGGTTCACATTACTTAGAAATTAAAGCATGTTTCATTATTGCATAATCATGTAAGTCATGGCATAACATTCAAATAAGTTGCACAAGTTTGGGTTTTGGTCTGGCCACAGTTTCGCTACACAGTTTCGCTATGTGCACGGGCAGCACTTTCGCTAGGGTATACCCGATGACACAGTTTCGCTGGCTAGATTCGCCCGAAACTGGTTTGAACTTTCGTTCATATAAGGCACAGTTTCGCTAGATAGTTTCGCTCGAAACTGATGGCACAGTTTCGCTAGATAGTTTCGCTCGAAACTGATGGCACAGTTTCGCTATCTAGTTTCGCTCGAAACTGATTTGAACTTTCGTTCAGGAGTCTATGGTTGTTTCGCTCGGTAGTTTCGTTCGAGCAATACACTTAGTTTCACAGGCGACACTATAGTTTCGCTGTATAGTGTCGCTGGATGAAGATTCAAACAGTTTGCGAAACTACAGTTTCGCCTAACGAATCTGTTAGTTTCGCTGGTCACAGAAAACTCGTAAATTTGACAAAAAATCATTCTAACAGCTTCCATACTTCATATAATTCAGTATCTAGCATGAATAAACATTTACCAACATTAAACAAGCAAATTTAACACCTTAAATATGGATTTTCACCATCAAATCTCCAAGAACACTTTTAAGCATAAAATGATCTAACTAGCATGAATATTCATTATGGCATGATTTTACACGTAAAGTTTCAGTCTTTATGCTAGATCTAACATTCCTAAGCATCATATAAGAAGATCAAACGATTCCATGAAGGTTTACACATTCTTTTTAAGAAAACACAAAGAAAATGCAAGAAAAATGGTTTTGGGGACTCACGGTTTGATCTAGGATCCGAATGGGTGAGTTCACCAGCTGAGATGACGGTGGCTCGTGGTGATTCTCGGCTGGTTGAGCTTCAGCGAGAGGGAGAGAGAGTGTAGGAGTGTGTGTGTTTTGTGTGATGTATGTAAATGGGAATAATTAGGTTTTATTTTACTTAAATACTAAGGCCTTGGTGGGCTTTCATTGGGATTTGGGCCCCAATGATTAGTCCATCATTAGCCCATGATTAACATGTATGCATACACTTAATTACTAAGCTAGACAATTCGATAATTTATCACATAATCAAGAATTTACAATTAGTCATGCCATTAATAATACTAAATCATGCGTTTAAATCACATTGCACATAATGACAATAAATAAATAAACACATAACACATATGGACGGGTTCGGTGATCAACAAAAGGTCGTGGACGTATTCGGCCTAGTTAAGCATTAGTTACCTAGTTAATACTTATAACGTAACTAACGGAGATTGTCTAACGGAAGTTAACCTTGGAATTCTCGGATGTCACATCATCCCCTTGTAAATGGAATTTTCGTCCCGAAAATTATTCTTGCGTTGTAGCGTTCGCAGCCCCGGCTGTCTTTGTTGCTGTCGTTGCTGGGGAAAGAAAGCAAAAGTTTTAGGGTCGCCACATCCTCCTTCTGTTAAAGGAATTTTGGTCCCCAAAATTAAATCATACCTTGAGTTTCCGTGGACGTTTGCCCGAACAAGTGAGGATACTTTTTCCTCATTTGATCCTCCCGTTCCCAAGTATATTCAGGTCCACGCCTTGAGGTCCATCGAACCTTGACGATCGGAATCTTGCTACGTTTGAGGGCTTTCTCCTCGCGTCCCATGATTTCTACTGGTTGCTCAATAAATCTCAGATGTTCGTCAATTTCCAATTCCTCCAAGGGAATTATTTCAGTGTCTTCAGCCAGACATTTCTTCAAATTCGAGACGTGAAACACGTTGTGAACTCCATCGAGTTTTGCAGGGAGTTGTAATCGGTAGGCCACCGGGCCTACTTCCCCAATGATTTCAAATGGACCGATATAGCGAGGATTCAGCTTTCCACGCTTTCCAAAGCGTATCACTCCTTTCCAGGGAGATACCTTCAATAGTACCTTGTCGCCTACCTCGAACTTCAAAGGTTTACGGCGTTTGTCGGCATAGCTCTTTTGCCTGTCACGTGCTGCGGCTATCCGTTTTCTGATTTGAATAATTCGTTCCGTTGTATCATGAATGATTTCCGGTCCGGTGAGTCCTTTCTCACCCGTTTCGGCCCAACATACGGGCGATCTACATTTTCTGCCATAAAGAGCTTCAAAAGGTGTTGCACCGATGCTCGTATGATAACTGTTGTTGTAGGAGAACTCCACCAACGGAAGGTGAGCATCCCAGTCTTTACCGAAGTCGAGAACGCAAGCTCGGAGCATGTCTTCCAAAGTCTGAATAGTTCGTTCCGTCTGACCATCGGTCTGCGGGTGATAAGCTGTACTCATATCTAGTCTGGTTCTCAGTGCGTCTTGCATAGATTGCCACAGTCGGGAAGTAAATCGAGGATCTCGGTCGGAGATAATGGTCTTAGGCACTCCATGAAGTGCCACAATTCGGTCAAGATACAGCTTCGTTAACTTATCCATATTGTCACCTTCCCTCATTGGAATAAAGTGTGCAGATTTGGTTAGTCGATCAATGATAACCCAAATCGCATCCGGTCGATTCGATCGATGAGGTAGTCCCGTTACGAAATCCATGGAGATATCCTCCCATTTCCATTCCGGGATCTTTGGTTGCTGCAATAATCCAGAAGGCTTTTGGTACTCGATCTTAACTCTTGAGCATGTTAAACACTTAGCCACATATCACGCAATGTCGGCTTTCATATTCGGCCACCAATACAAGTTCTTCAAATCTTGGTACATTTTTTCTGATCCAGGGTGCACCGAATACCTTGATTTTTGAGCCTCGTCCATCACGAGCTCACGGAGATTCCCAAGTAAAGGAATCCAAATTCTGTCATTGTCACACCCCCAATTTCCACTAATAGAGTATAACCGTGTGGGGTGTGATCCAGACCAGGATCCCAGACTTTAGTTACAACCAAACCATAACAGAATTTATAAATTAACATAAAGTTTTAGTTACAGACCAAATCAGTAAGTTTAACAGTTCAGCGGAAGCATAAATAAAGTTTGCAGTTATGGTGTTACAAAACGATGGATTTAAATATTTGAAATTCCGGGTTTTTCAAAAGGTATCCATAGGTAGTACTGCCGCCACTGGTGCCGTCCATGATCCACCTAACGACCTGAAAAGAAATCAACAATCAAGTGTCAGCCAAGGCTGGTGAGTTCACTAAAGCGGTCTACACGTCACATGTAGACCTAATGTATATGAATAAAGAAAGGTAAAACACAATCGATAATCATAAGACCAGTAAAATTCCATATCGAAGGTAGCTAGCCTATAGTTATGCACACCTGAATTGTTCGTAACCGAAGCTGACAATGTTTTGATAGGAAATACCTATGAACCTTGCCTTCCCGTGTCTTTACGGATCACGGTGGGTAGGCTAACATTGATCTCAGTCCGACCGCCAGTCGGGAGGGTGCATCACGTGCACCGCTGAGCGGGGGTGTCAATCCCCAGTAGTACTACTCAATATTACCTCGCTATTGTATATTAACGGCCCAAAAGTAAGGACTTTTTATAAATAAAGTTCAATTAAGTGAAACATATGATATTATGTCGGAAATTTACCCAGTAAGAAATACCTTACCGTTTGGGTCACCATCCTTACCGGATGCAACCACCTGCGCGTTATCGTCCCTGAACGGACATAACAATAATATAAATGAACTCACCTTAGGGTGCACTGGTACCTAGCACTTGATTCAACAGGTTGGTCAAAGTCAATCTATTCGGATAAATATGGTCTAATGAAATTAGAAGGTGTCGTGAGGACGAAACTAGCACATAAGCACCTAAACATGTTTCATGCAATCATACAAGTCACTCAATGCACATACAAGTCCCAGATTGGGAGAAAATCAAGAAATTGTGATTTATGTCAAAGTTGACCCAGAAAGTCAAACTTCAAGCACTTAACTAGTGGCATAGCTAAAATCCACAATACTTGGAATTAGATTCTTAAATTTTACAGGCATATACTACACATCAATTAGGACTTGTAGCAAAAAGAATCAACTAAAAAGGTTGAGAACGAAGAAGTTATGCACATCGGAAGTTGGCACATTTTAGCATTTAGCAAACTAGTCAAAGGAAAATGAAAACTTGCATAACTCATTCAAAATTTGGAATTTATGAACCAACATCTCCAGATCTTACTTTTAATATATAAACATCATTTACAATTAATCAACTTGCCAATAAAACAAGATTAGCATGCTTAACCAAATTGGAAAGTCTACTTTTCACTAAACTAGACAGCTTTGAGTACCCAACTTGCAGCAGTGTTTTGAGTGACCAAACGGAGGTTTTAGAAAGTGTGCAAATAGCCGTTGTAAAGCTAAGACATAATACTTTACTAGGGAAAAAGAATCAACTGATTTCGATGAAAATTGAGCAAGTTATGACAGCTGCAAGTTGACCAAAAATCCAGCTCAAAGCTGTCAAATTTCTTAAGTTTGCAAGTGTTTAGAATTTCAATTCTATGCTAACATTTGATCAATTTAACACCTACCAACAAGTTTATAATTAAGATAACATGTAATTTCTGTCATGACCAAGATCATACCATAACCATATCAAAATCTCATCATGTAGCTAGCAATTAAGCATATTTCAACCAAATTCCATTGCCAAACACCCAACAATCATACAAGAGCATTCATAGCAGAAATTTAAGCTCAATTTCCAGATTTAAAACTCATTACAAATCTGCCCTAAATCATAAACTAACATATCTTGAGCTAAATCAAGCTTCATTAGCATACAAACACTCCATTTAGCACATAAATGCATAAAAACACACATGCAACTAAGAAATTTCGAAATCCAAACTTAGGGCTTACAAGATTGGGGAAGAAATCGCAGGTTAGAGATGGAGAGGAGAAGAAGAAGCTTCCTTGATGCTTGTGGTAGCTAAACACTCTTGAATCCTTCCTTCCTTGAGCTTGATTTCACGACTTTTGCAAGTGGGTGTGTGTGTGTGCGCGAACCGTGAAGAGAGGGAGATGATGAAGATGAATGATACGTGAATGAGGGTGGGGGAAGTGTTTTGTGCAGATTTCTCTCATGAGAAATTACAG
>JBCNJP010000023.1:73438604-73529056 GCA_039602395.1 Deinandra increscens subsp. villosa | reverse complement strand
GGGATTGGCTGCACAACTCCTGGGACACTCGAGATCATTTGCTTGAGCTTTTGGATTTCTCGTTCCACAGACGGGCTTATTCCTGAATCCTGCACAGAATTGTTAGTATTAGCATAATGGGTGAAAGGTTGAGGAATGTTACCAACATCCTGGGGTATGTTTGTCCCAGGATTAGTGATCGGTTCTCTGATGGTAGTCATTCTGGATAAATCAGCATGGGCCATTTGAGCAGGGAAGGATGTTGATCTCCAGTTCAGTGGTGCGACAGCTTCATGTACCCTGGAATTGGTTCCAGGGGTATCGAAATTCAGAATTCTGGGATCGAGTGGTGACGGCTGAGCCGTCGTGGCTCTGGGTAACTCTGATCTCAAGCTGGTAAATTGAGCCATGAATTCCTTGTTCACCTTCTGTTGGAGTTCCATGTGGCGCTCCAACCTACCGAATGTGGCTAGGATATCAGTGTCAGATATTAAGACAGGGTCTTCTTGGATGTTTTCGGTTTCGATCACTTCATGGTTGACCACAGGTCCGTCACTGCGCGTAGCTGAGGTTGAGGCATTAAACCCTGGAGCCGATGAAGTGACTCCACTTGTCGAAATACTGGTCCTTGGACCCGGTTGGTTAACTCCAGTTGTTGAAGCAGTCACAGCAGAAACCGAGACATTCGAGGTGTTCATTTGTGTTGACATTTTTTGATAGATTTTGGCAAAAATCAGGTTTAGGACAAATCTGAAAAGAGTTTGACAAAAAATTAACACCAATTGCCCCACGGTGGGCGCCAAATTGTTTTGGCTAAAAAGTACTTAAGTTAAATTAGCAAAGTTTGAACCAAATTCGAATGTGAGGTTAGGTGTCTCAAATTCAGATGTGAAAACAATTTGAAATAATCCTGGTACAACAGCAGAATTCCAGGGTCAAATAACTAGAATCCTGGGTAAAAACTTAGGTTTATTTATGAAATCAGTTGGGAAACTTTATCAACACAAATGTAACCAGAAATGTAAGTAGGAACACCGAGATTTTGACTAGGGAAAAGCCCTTAGCCCTTAGATGTCTCTAAGGCGCCGCCGGCATAAAAACCCTGGGTAGCGATAACACACGCTACCAATTTATTGATCACTGAAAAATGTCGAGTACAATGTGTTTGCAGAGAGAATAATACGAGAATACAATCAGTAAAGCTCGAATGAGCTGAAAATGAACGACTAAAGGTCCTATTTATACTCCGAGAGCTTCAATGACTCGTCCGATATTCCAGGGGTCTTCAACTGTTCTTCCGATATTCCAGGGATCTCCCCTCCAACGTCTCTTTCCGTTAGTTGACCGAGTTTCCAGCCAACTGACTTTGACCACGTGCTAAATGAGTCTTCAGCTTTCCTTATTCGACCGTTTGAGCGATTTTGTCAACCTGTCGTCACTTAGATAAAAGCACGAAACACGTTAGTAACGAAATCCTAGCATGCAGGGTCGTTTCCACATGCTGGGTCATTGTAAAATAAGGGCAATCCTTGGATTAGATCATATAAGTGTAAAATAAAATAAAGGTAAACCTTCCCGTTTGATGTTAATCATCCTGGGTCATCGAACATTACCTGTCAACATTCAGGGTCATACAATTCCTAGGTAATACCTACCCCCTGGATTATTAGCTGAGAATTCAGGGTATAACACCACATATATCAAATTCACCAGAAACATCTGTAGCAAAAAAATTCATTAAAAGTAGGATATTCTTCATCATCCTCGTCTTCACCCCGATCGACCCTGTTAACCCTAGGATTATCAGGTTTGGAATAGGGTTTAGGCCTCTGAGACGTAGGATGCATTGATTCTGATTTTCTGTTGGAGGAGCCGTATCATGGGATTGCAACCACTTTTTCTTGCACTATCTTATTTTCTTCAAGTCTGATGAATCTCAGGGCCCTATGCCTTACTTCATCAAGCCTATGACAAGGGTTTCATCACAAGATCTTGGTAGAAGGGTGAATCCTTCTTAAGGCCCATTTTGAATGCTTGGACGGTGGTAGCCATATTCATGTTGGGAATATCCAAGACTTCCCTGCTAAACCTGTTCACATAATCCATGAGAGACTCGTTAGCATTCTGAGTAACCCTGTAAAGATCACTCGTTAGTTTTTTGAAACTGCGACTACATGAAAACTGGTTGTTGAATAAATTAACTAAATGAGAAACAGATGCGATAGAAAAGGGCGGAACACTTAGGAGCCACTTCAAAGTTGAGCATGTGAGTGTCGACCCAAAACCTTTGCATAGGCATGCCTCCTTGATTTCAGGGGGGCATGTAAATTACTTCCATCCTCTCCATGTACTGCGCCACGTGTTCCTCCAGGTCAGTTGGGCCATCATACAGCTTCATGTTGGGGGTTTGGAACCTCTTGGGTATTTCCACGTCACATATTGGGGGAGCGAACCTTGAAAGTCAATGACTTGCCGGTGCTACTTCAGGAATGGGTTGGACCACTACAGGGACACTCAAGATCATTTCTTTTAGTTTTTTTGAGCTCCCTGGCCACTACTGGGCTAAGACCTGCATCCTGCACGGATTCGTTACTACGAGCATCAAGATTAGAGGTTCCGAGAATGTTACCAGCATCCTGGGTAGCGGTGCCCCCATATTCACGGCAGATTCCCTGAATATAGACATCCTAGGTCTGTCAGCCAAGGTAGTATAAGCAGTAGCAAATGCAGGCCTTGGGTCTATGACTTGAATGTCATCTACTAGACTAGATCCATTCCCGGGACTGTTGTATTGTACCCTTCTAGCCTGTATAGGAGACACGGGTGTATGATCCACCCTACCCATATCTGATCTCAGCCTAGCCATTTCCCCAAGCACAATATGGTTCACCTTATGTTGTTGCTCCATCTACTGCTGCATCTTCGCGAACATGGTGAGGAATTCATCATTAGAGACCAGGATTTCTCCACCACATCCTGGTCCCATAACACCCTGGTTGGTAGTTCTGTTGGTGTTATGGTTCATAGTATTCGTTGTTGACATGGTAACTCGTGGCGGTGAGGAGGAAGGACAGTGCTAGCTGTAGTAGAGGTGTTCGCAAAGGTAGATGCATTCGAGGTTTTCGGTTATGTTGCCATTTTTTGATGGATTTTTGTAAAGATCAAGTTTAGAACAAATCTGAAAAGAGTTTGAAAGAAAATTGACACCAGTTGCCCCACGGTGGGCGCCAAATTGTTTTGGCTAAAAATTATTTAACTCAATTTAGGAACCAAATTAGTTTGTGAGGTATGGTGCCATGGATGTTAAGTTTATGAAATCAAATTTGCAAGTTAAAATCCAAGGTTTGAATAGAATAAATGGAAACACAAGTAACAACTTCCCTAAATGCAACTAAGAACAACGAGATTTTTGAGGGGAAAAAGCCCTTAACCCTTGAATGTCTCCAAGAGCCGTCGGGATAAAAAACCCCTTGGCAACGATAACACACGTTGCCCGTTTATTCCACTGAAAATAAATCGATTACAAGTATTTGTGGCAATAGCTAAGTGTGTAAGTGCAAAAGATGCATAACACAGAGCTACAAAATCAGGAGAAAGTTAACAGAGAATTCTCATTTTAGATTAGAGAATTCAACAAGCTGATGAGACAGCTTAGCTCTACAGGAAACGGTAGTTTTGGCAAATCAAAGCCCAGGAAAGATGAAGGAGCAGATCCAGGTGATCAAGGAGGAAGTTCTAGAATAGGTGGTTTTTCACAAGACCCAGTGTTTGATTTTGAGACTGACATTCCAGATGTACCTGAGTCAGGCCCAATATTTCCTGATAATGCTGAAGATGAGAATGATCCTAGAGATAGGGATTATATGACAGTTCCTGCTGCTGAGCATGATGGAGGATGGAAAGCAAAGAGTTTTGCTTATCCACCCGAAAGATACTTGATTCAACTTGGTGAACATCTCCATGATGAGAGAAGAATTAAGTGGGAACCCAAATCCTAGATGTTTGATGGTGAAAAGTAAATGTACGTGGTTCGAAGAAGAAGCCCATGTCCATTGGAATACTACAAGTTTTGGACACAATTTACACATGGACTAAGGTTAGTCTTACCAAGCTGTATCATGCTCCGTTCTTTAATTCATCCAAGAATGATTATGCGAACCATTTTCACTGAAAGTTGAAGAAAGCTGTGCTGAGTAATTTTAAGAAATTTGAAGACTTTTCCTCGTAAGGAATCCTACACTAAGAAGTACAGAGGACTGTATGAGAGGAATTCAAAGAAGAAGTATGCAAATGTGCTTTATCCATCGACTAATAAGATAAAGACCATACCACTTCCTCTCAGGCATCCTGAGGGTTGTTTGTCAGACTTTGTCTCATGGGCTTACAGTGAGTATATTGGTGAAGCCAAGATTATCTGCAAGTCGATGACAATAAGTGTGATAGAGGTGCATGACTTGCTGCGGTTTTATGAGAAAGACATTATGGTGCTAAGTAAGAATCAGATTGAATGCACTCCAGAGAATGAACAGTATGCCGAAGTTTATACAAGAGGAGTTGCCAGAATTGTTCAAGAAAAGCTGTGGTATGGACCAACATCAGTGCAGGTTTCCAGGAGATTCAGAATGTAGAAGACCTGCTAATGCTAAAGCCTAGGGGAAGATTGTAGAGACTCAGATTTTAAAGGCTTTTGCATTAGATTAGTTTGCTTTGTCTTTGGGTTGGTTCTAATACTTTTGGGCTACTTTATAGTTGTAAATGGGCTAGTTATAGTGAGATTATGGGTTAAAGGGGGCCCGGCCAGTTTTGTATAGTGATGGGGGCCAGTTTCAATTTTGCTTAGGGTTAGGAGATTAGCTTGTTTTCCAAGCATGTCCTCTCCAATATAATTAACACTCATAATACTAGAATAGGTTGTTGACTGTGGGTGTTCAATACGTAACCTAGGATTTACGGTTTGGTGTTTTTGCAACCGGTTGGTAGTGATCATTCAAGTGTTCTCCCTCTTCATCAGTTTGTGTTTGCATTCATATTTGTTATTCTTAATCTTTGTTTATTTATTTGTTATCGTTCTTGAATCACTTAATACTGGATTCCGCACGGTATTATTCGGTTTTGATATCGCATGAGGGTTGATACGATCCTGACAAAATTGTTAGAAGTATACCCTAATATGATTCGGAACATAAAATGATAAGTATACAAAAGTAGAGGGGTTAAGATGTAAATCGGTGGAAAATGTAAATAAATATATAAATATATATACATGTGTATGTATATTATCGGATGTATCTTGAACCTTGTAAATATGTCCCATAATATTTTGGTGCATAAAATAATAAAAGAATAGAAGTTCGGGGGTGAAAGTGTAATTAAATAGAGATCAGGGTCTAAAAGTGTAAAAAACTCAACATTGGCTGGAAGTGGGTGGCTTGCATATCGCGTAGCCATGAACCCACTTCGGCGAGATACGCGATACCACAACAGCACAGAGCAATTTCTTTGGTCGCGAATTTGGCCACGTCTTGAACTTGGAGCTCATGATCCAACCCCCCAATGCGTCGATTTTCTTTCTTAGTCACCATAGACACTTTCCTAAGCCTCCTGCGACCTTGATGAATATAAATAGCAGACCAATTCGTCCATTTTTACTCACCATTTCATGAATTCTCCTCCTAAAAACCCTATCCTGGCCGAGATTTTCTTTTGAACAATACGCACAAAAGGTGAAGAGTTTGAAGCTGAAATTATGCAGTTAAGCTACCATAGGTATGATCTAAAATAACCTCTTTCAGTATTTGATAATATTGTGTCTAAGTATGGTTTCTAAAAATGCATAAAAATTAGGGTTCTTGAGCTCGTTTTGCTAAATTGGGTGATCGGGTGGGAATTAGGATCTGAAATTTTGTAGGTAATCCTCAAATAATGTATTTTGAAAAAGCCCTAAGTTTATTTCAGATTTGGAAAAGGTTTGGCAATGTTTTTGTAAACATGTCAAATTAAGGTTTCGTAATATTGTTCTGCCAAAATTGGGTAAACGGTGTTGAATTAAGGTTTGATATTTTATAATATATTATAAAATGATAAAATAGATAATACTCTAAGTTGGTTTGAAATAAAAATGACTTTTGATAAAGAAATGAGAAAAACAAGAAATTAGGGTTTTGAAATATGATTATTTAATTTAAAATAATTTGGAGTGTATGGGAATTGATTTTTGGTATAGTAACATGGTTATATATATATATATATATATATATATATATATATATATATATATATATATATATATAAAATATATATGAGTTTAATATTGATAAATGATTAAGTATTGAAAATACCGAGTTGATCGGATATTTAGAAGTTCATGTGAAGCGGAAGGATAAACGATTGTACACTGGGGTTTCTGGCAAAGCAGGGGTGTCACATAAATCCCAAATGGGACCTGACATACCTCACTGGGTGATCCCGGGGGGAGCGTTTACTTATATGAATACGCATCTTCATATTATCAGTAACGATGGATATTTTGCCAATAAGGACATTTTGGTCATTTTGACCTATAAAAAGGATAATCTTAATAAATGGATAATATTAAGATAGTAAAAGATAGAAATAAGCACAGGAAATGTTTATTATATAAAATCTTGCGTTAACGCCATACGATATGCAAATTAGGTTAAATCGAGAAAATCGTAGCAGAATTATGTCCAAGTAAACTGGTTAAAGAGATAAGGTGGTTCTATGAGCCCACTCTTAAATGTTTTACATGTTTTTAATGTTTTCGGATTGATATACATACAGTATTATGAAAATGCATTCAAGTGCTTATATATGAAATGTTCTAAATTGTTAAACTGCTTTCGGACGGATATATTGAACTGTTAAAGTATTAAACTGTTAAATTGCTTTTGAGTGAATATATTAAACTGTTAAGATGTTAATTTTTAAATGGATATATATTAAACTATTAAATTGTTTTTAGATTGATATATACGTGAATTGTTGTAGAAATACATTAAAATGCATATACGTGAAACGTCTTAAATTGATAAACTGTTCAAAGGCTTTTGGGCTAATATATATATATATATATGTATATATATATATATGATATGTTATAAAAATGATTTTTAAATCATTTATATGTGTTATAACACAGTTATAAAGTCTGTGGTATGGTATGTGCTATATTTGCTTTGAAATTAAATAGTCAAGTAATAAAGGAATTGTTAGTAGACATTATAGTGAATATGTACTTATACATGAGAACAAGTGATGCATTCACTTTGATATCAAGTGGTGGATACGTCGCTGGTACTTCCTATATATATACATAATAATATTAGTTACCCGGTATATTAGAAGTGTGGAGGATACGCCGCTGGTACATCGTGTATACTTACACCAATGCTAAATTCGGGGATGTCCACTTGTTGCAGTATATGAATGCCTTATCGCTGTCTATTAATAACCCTATGTCACATGATTATTTAACTAGGGACGCGTAGTAGTACAGGGGGAGTTAGAGAGTAGTGTTTCAGGGACCACTAAAATAAAATGGGGGAGAATGCAATTGTCCGTTATAGGGAATACACTAGAAGTTTAAACTCGACAGTTAGCAAATAGAGGAAAACGGTGAGACTATCTGTTATAGGGAATACCCTAGAAGGGTAAACTTGGCTGTTAGTAAGTAGGGGAAAACGGTGCGACTATCCGTTATAGGGAATACCCTAAAAGGGTAAACTTGGCAGTCAGCAAAAATGGTATCTCTGTGTATATTAGCAGGGTTTAGACTGATCATAAATGTTGGGGTTATAGAAAGAAATCGAGGGGAGAATGGGATAAATGGTTCCGGTAGAGGGTATTTCTTGTTAAGAAATATTACGTGTTGTATAATTATGTTCTATGTTATACTTGATAAATGTTTGTGAAAAAGGGATCTTGCAAGTCCAAAGGTTTTAACCTTACAATGAGGTAAAGTTTTTAGAACATAGAACTCACCAGCGTAATCTGACCTTTCCAAAAAATATGTGTATGTCAGGTCAAGGTGAGACGTCAAGTAGCAATGAGAAGGCCCTGGTGACAAGGGATTAAATGGGAAAGCTATCAGAGGAGAGGTTTTGGCAAGCTGGCATAGTTATAGTAATAAAACGTAGTGATAGTTAGTATTTCCTTATGTAAATTATATCTCTTACTTGTAGTACTTGGCTTAATAAATAAAATTTTAAATTTTCGCTGCTTAGTTATCTCTGTTGTACCTTGTGCTCATGAGTAAATCCGATGCGTGACCCCTCCTAGAGCCAAGTCTGGGAGTGGGCGTCACAATAGATCTAGAGATAATCATCTTGCAACATGTAGATCTTGTCCTAAAACATAATTAAGTCACAAACTTTGAACAACTACCACATAGATCAATCATCATGCATCAATTATAACATAGATCTAATCCAATTATATGATAAAGTTCAGATCTTGAAGAAGAAGGAGCATGGTTTTAAGAAAACTTACCAAAAGGGGGAAAACGACATTATTCTAGTCTAGAAAGCACCAATCTTGAGCTCTAAAACTCAAAAAATGGAGGACTTGTGAGATCTCAGCCGTTTTAGGTCGTTTGGAGGTGATAGGGGTGAAAATGAGGAGAATGGTAGCTTAGAAGGCTTAAATAGGGAAAATTAGGGTTTTTTTTGGAAAACAATAAACAAGCCTATCGCTTGTTTTGATGTTAAAAACAAGCAATACGTTTAAAAGGCCATTTAGGTATCCCTTGTCTGATTTCTCTATTTTCGCTCTAATTTCTTCGTTTTTTGACGTTTTTTGACGTTTTTTAGTCCCGTTTTCACCCAAATTACCCATTTCTTCATCCCATCATGTTAACCATATTTAAGCCACTCAAAATGAATTTAAATATGCCATGAAACTCATAGAAATGCACACATAGGGTCAAATAATGTGTTTTTGATCGGTTTTGATGTACGTATTAATTTTGGGCAATTCACCAACGTTTTGCGACTCGATTAAGTGTGTGATAACTCGTGAAATGATATGTGATTATTAGACTCATAAATATGTTAAAAGTGACATACAATAATCAAATACGAGATTCCCGATAAACGACGAATCGCATACCGAAATCGCATAAAAACCAAAAATTTCTTTATTTTCGATTCAAGGGATCCAGTTTGAATCCGATTGATTTTAATTAAGCATTTTGTATCAAAATATGATTATGAGTCACTTGAAAACATTATTTTGAGGTATAAACATCTAAAAATTCTCCCCGTAATGAATAATTTGCAAATCGATAAAACGCGAAATTTCAAAATGGGTCGTGATTCACAATCGGGTAATATGCAAATGTTACAAAATGTGCATCATTAGTTACCTGAGAATTGAAGAATTTAAAAAGTTAACATAATATTGGTGAGTTCATAGGTTTATTGACACATAAAAGTAGTTGAAACATGTTTGAATGTTTGGTAGTCATGATATTATTTAAATGTTACTAAGGTTGTAAAGAGCGTACATGAAGCTTGAATTCAAACACTAACTAATTACCCACTAAGAGGCATCCTGCCCAAGAATACCAAATGACCAGAATAGCTGACATGTACCCCTTGAGTATAACCGTGGAGTCAGGATTAGAGCGACCAATCGGGACATGGTCATCAACCCAAATAGATCAATTCACTTGCTACCGCTTCAGACTGGACTAATTGAATTCAATTAATAGCGGGGTTTGGCATATAAACATGAATCAACATGCTTTATACAAGTTAGGTATATGAAAATAACATGAAATCAGTATGTTTTACAAGTATCAATAATATCAAACAAAAAGTTTGAATAGGCATTCAGATAATTCTCCTCCATAGTTTAGAAAATAGAAAAGTGAAAAGGGTTGTGAAAAATCACCTGGATGGGTGATGAACAGACAGATATCGGGCTGGATATTGAAAGTGGCTGACCTAATGGTGTCTACAATATATAATATATAGACATTTAGGTCGGTAGCATTGAGTAAGAATCATGTCATCTAATGTTCAGGTCGAGTCTTGACTTATATTACCCGATAACATCGTTGAAAATCATTGAATGTTATTTGTTGACAAACAAATAAGGTTTACGGTTGAAAATTATATTTATTTGATTAAATAAATATTTAAACTAAGTTCTAGCGTCCGAAAAATATTATATTGAATAATATAGATTTATTTCCTTGTGACGACATGAAAAATACAAATATTTAGTTTCATTAAATATTTATAAGGTTTTGAACCCTTAGTAATAATAAATAAATTTCTTCATTATCAAGGTTCGAATACGTGTTTTCTACCGTCCATGGATACACGGTATTAGTCGGTGTTCCTGAAAAGTAATTTGACACATGAGAATATATTTATTTTCATGAAATATTGATTTCAAAATATAAGAAATTATATTTTTTAATTTTGCGCGCATGTTAACCCGGTAACGATGCCAATTTCACCAGTTTCATACTCATATTATGATCTTTTGAGTTTCTTAAACACTTGTTAAAGGTTTATGAAGCTGTTTTAGTGAGGTTTTAAGTTTTAAATTACCAAAGTGATCGGTGGAAACCAAACTTGCCAAAATTAGTGTTTTTGCGTTACCAAAAGTCACAGTTTTAGTTCGGTTTCTTCCTCTATTTCACTTTTGGACCTCATAACATTTGTATTATTAAAATGACCTTATCTAGGTTCTGGACCAGATTCTGTCCAAAATTTTATAACATTTTAGTTAGAAAACTTGAATTTCGGGTCCTGAATATCCTGTTTTTTAATATAAAACGTTTTGGACTTAAATGTGACTTTTGATCGTTGGTAATTTATAAATACGCATTTATTAAGCCTCAAACTCATCATAATATTAGTCATGAACACTTTCACCAAAACTTCATATTATGTGTTTTTAAATCAAGAAATCGTGAGTTTTAAAACACTACTTTATGTTTAGCATCTCTTTTAACAAAATAGCATTTTATTTTCATAAAATTACCTATGTAATATATATCACTCAAAATGCTAAACAAGATGTTAAGTTACGAATTTTTATATAGACTTTTTGGAATTATTTTCATGACACATTTTAGGTATGTCATTTTTAACATATTTTCCCACCAAATACTACATTATGAAAAATATATCACAATTGAACCATGTGGGTGGCTTGAACCGAAGGGAAAGAGGAGAAGAGGAGGAGGTTTGGTTAAACCACATAAGTCTTGTGTTTGAATGGGGTTAGATAATTAAATGGTGGTGGTGCTTTATGGATGTACTAGAAACCGTCCATGGGGAGGGAAAATTGTGACCATTGTGTATTACCCAATGGATCAAGACCCTAAGTGTACTTCTTGAGACAACATTATCTCGTATCTTGAAGGTGTGTTTTGGATCTAGGGAGCAATTTAGGCTAGGTTAGGATCACATAAGACTTTAGAATGTGATGAAATACAAGAAAACTCTAGTGGTTGTATCTGTGAACTTAGGTTTAAACCTAATAAGAAAATAAAAGGAAAACTGAGGAGGGGTTAGGTTTCGAACTTGAGACTTGACCGGGTCAAGAGAAAGGCAAAAAAGAAATGGGCCAAAGAAAACTAAAGGTTTGGGCCGAAAATAAGAAAAAGAATCAAAATGGGCCGGTTTTGGCCGTTGGGCCATCTTGGGCCACTGGGTCGGGTTAGAAAATGATAGGGGTTGATTAATCAGGTCGAGATGGGTCAAATAGGGATTCGGGTTGGATCGGAAACACCAAATGGGCCGGTTTGGGTCGTTGGATCCCAAACCTTATACCCCGGTCACAAACCCCTCTTTGGGTCATAAACCACCCGAATCTTGGGGCGTGAACCCTTAATTGGGACGTGAACCATTGGTTGGGCCAAATAGGCTTGGGCCTAGGTGATCTTGATGGGTTAACGGTTCGGGTCAGGTTGACTTGATAAAGGTTTTTGGTAATTTAAGGTGTTATGAGTTTAGACGGGAACGAAACAAATATATTTTGGTTAAACGAGTGGTATTTGAATGATGATAATTGAACAGAGTTGGTTAATACAAGTCTTGAGTTTTTGATGATTAATATGCTAACTTTGAATGTTTTTTATTGATTGAAATTAAAGACGACGTTCGTAACGAAGCGTCGAACGTTTGGTTTATTATTTACACACACATATATATACATATATATATATATTATAGATATACTTAAAGAATTTTAAGTAAAATACACATTAATAATAAGTTGGTTTGAATTGTCAAACGTGAACCATTTGAGTCAAAACTAAAGTTTAACGCGTAGCGGTTCTTTAACGAATTGAATGTGTTAGATGTAACACGATTGTTTTGAAAAAAAATATAAAATGAACATTTTACATTTCTTGTTGTTAAAATTTTATCTTTGAAATTCGTGAAATTTTCTTGTTATTGAAGTTCCAGTTTGGACAAATATAGAACCTTATTGTTAAAATGATTGATTTCTGATACGGGCATGGGGTGTCAAGCTTAATTTACCTATGTTTGCACGGAGGGTCACCTGATTTGAACAAATTAAGCCTAATGCATATAGATAAATTAGATGATTGCATGTCTATATAATATTAATGTTGACCTCAAACTTATAGATTGTCACATCCTCCCTGGGTTGATAAAATTTAGTCTCGAAATTTAGCCTTGAGCCCCAGTGTTAGAGTTGTCGAATGGGTTCGGGTACTTCTAACGCATTTGTTCTTCACGTTCCTAAGTATACTATGGACCTTACTGAGAGTTCCATCGAACTGTCACTATGGGAATCCGACTTTGCTTTAATCGCTTAACCTCACTGTCGCAGATTTCAGCGGGAGCTTCAACGAAATGGACTCGGTCATCAATCTCAATTTCTTATAGAGGAATAACGGTTAACTCATCAAATAGACACTTCTTCAAGTTACAAATGTGGAAAACATTATGAACATTACTGAGCTTAGGCGGCAACTGAAGACGATACGCTACTGGTCCAATCCTTTCGAGGATCTCAAAGGGGCCAATGTAGACGAGATTTAGCTTACCTCGGTTTCCGAAACAATTGACACCTTTCCAAGGGGCTACCTTTAACATAACACGATCACCATCTTGAAATTCCAAAGACTTCGGCCGCTTGCGAGCATAGCTTTCTTTCGGTTGCGCGCAGCTTTCATGTGGTTTTGAATCTGGAAGATCTTCTTAGTGGTTTCATGCACTAGCTCGGGACCGGTTAGTTGAGTGTCACCAACTTCTATCTAGCAAAGGGGCGAGCAGCACTTTCTTCCATTAAGGGCTTCGAAAAGGGGCAACTTGAATACTCGTGTGATAGCTATTGTTTTATGAAAACTCAGCTAGGGGTAAATGGTGGTCCCAACCATTACCAAAATCGATCACACAAGCACGGAGCATGTCCTACAGGGTTTGAATTGTTCTTTCTCTTTGACCATCCGTTTGAGGATGATACGCTGTACTCATATCAAGCTGAGTACCTGTTGGGCTAGTTATTTTAGAGGCATGAACATTAGTTTTTGGGCTTATTTAGTTTATGTTATAGGCCATGTGGGCCGATTATTTACGTTTATGATTGGGCTTGTTAGAGTTTATGATTGGCCCAAGGGTTTGTAAGAGGTGGTATAAATACCACCTCATGTTTATGATTAACCTTAGCATTTCATCTACTAGTTTACGATTTTCTCTCATATTGTTGTTTACGATTTGCTTCAAGTAGTTGTGATTTTCATTCAAGATTAGATCTTTATCTTAGATCTAATCTATTTCATCTACTTACTTCTTGAATCAATCACATACGAGGATTCCGCACTCGGTTGTGATTAGATATCATGTTCGTGATCAGATTTCGGACCTACAATTGGTATCAAAGCCAAGAATCAGTGATTCGAGGCTCACACGATATTGGTTCAAGCTGTGTTTCTGGAAAAAGTGTTGGTTTTTGAAGATTTGAAGGCTTTCTGGAGTTTACGATCGCTGCTGCTGCTGTTCATCGAGTTTCCGATCAATTTTCTAGGTTTTCTTAGTGTTTACGACTGAGCTGGTTGAAGATTTGCATCGGAATCGCGTTTACGATTCCAAGACTGCTGCTTTATCGTGTTTACGATCCGCTGGTTTGAGATTACGACTTTTCTTGGTCGTAATTGACGTGTACGATTTTGTGTTTCCGGAATCACGGAGTCGTAATCGGTGTTCTTGACTTATTTTTATCGTAATTGGTGTTTACGATCTATTCTTATCGGAAACAGTGTTTACGACTATCGGAGTCGTAATCAGTTATCGTAATCGAGGTTTACGATATTTTGTATCGGATTTGGTGTTTGCGATTTTTGCTCGGATCGTAATCGAAGTTCCCGATCATAATCTTGCATTTGCGATCGTAATCAAGATTTTTTAATCGTAATCTCTATTGTTTGGACATTTGGACATTAGTTTTAGGTTCCCTTTGCTTACGTAATGGATTTCGAACCAAGTATGTATCAAAAATTGGATTTTGAGATTGGATCCATCACTCGCCCACCTAGACTCACATCGGCGGATAACTTTTTGGAATGGAAATATAGGTTTGAAAACCACTTGAAGAGCGTAGATCTAAGACTCTGGAGAGCAGTAATTCATGGACCATTCACACCTACTCGCGCAGAAGGAGTTAATGCAGGGAAGGTTAAGACGGAAGATGAGTATGATGATGATGATTGGGAAAGATGCAACAAAGCAGAAAGAGCATTTGCCATCATGACTATGGCATTAACACCAGATATTGCTCAAGGATTTAAACACTGCAAGACCGCTAAGGAACTCTGGAATGCTTTGGTTATGGCTTATGAAGGGAATCCTGACATAAAGGCAAGCCGCAAGCAAATGCTGAAGCAAAAGTTTAATCTGTTCAACCATGTACAAGGTGAATCCTTTGAAGCTCAGGTGTAGAGGTTTGTGTCTCTGATGGCTGAAATGTCCAGCTATAATGTTGAACCAGACAAGGAAGACAAAAATCTGAAACTGTTGAATAGTTTACCCAAATCTTGGAACACCAACATCTCTATCATTAAGGACAACAACAATCTGAGTGAACTATCTCTTGATGAGTTAATCAACAAACTCAAGTCCAAGCTAATCGATGACAAGCAGAGAGAGTTGAACCATATAAGCTCTCTTAGTTTGGCGGGAAAACTAAATCAAGCTCTGTTGTCAGAAGATGTGGAGACTAAACATGAGGGGAAGTCAACTGGGAGTGGAACAAGCTCTGTCGCAAAGTCAACTGCTTTTGTGGCACAACCTCAAGGAAGTTCAAGTGGAGGCGTCAACCCTGATGATACGAATGATCCCAATTTTGCTCTCGGTATGGGTTTTATGAACAGTTACCATGCTCTCATGGCCGGAACTCTTGTGCCTACTGATATGTTATCGGGTGAGCTGAACCAGATAAATCCTGAAGATGTTGAGATGTTGGATGTCTCATGGCAGATGGCCATGGCGGTCTTCAGAGCAAAGAAGTTCATGGCAAAGACTAGGAGAAACGTCTGAAAAGATCAAGACAAGATAAGGATGGGGTTTGACAAAAGCAAGCTGAGGTGCTACAACTGTGATGAGTATGGGCACTTTGCAAGAGAGTGTAGCAAGCCAAAGAGAGAAAGGGGAGAAGAAAGGAAAGCAGGTGAAGGAAAGGGAGAGGCAAAGGCATTGGTTGTTCAAGAAGGTGGTGGTTATGATTGGACACCTCAGTTGAAAGAGTTTAGTATGTCTCATGCAATGATTGCTGCCATGGAAAGGGATGAAGAGGAAGAGCATGCTTTTGTTGTTACTGATGAAACTCCTGTGGAAGATAAGGAAGCCTTCGTTGCTGAAGCTGAAAACCTCAAGGTATGCTCTGATCCCACTTGTGCTCGTATAATTCCTGGTCTTAGTCAAATCTGTAAAAATTGTCATAGAGAATTGTTTGAAATAAAGTGTGAAAGGAGTTCATTTAAGGGTAGATGGCAGAAAAATGAGGAGAAGGTTAAAGCACAAAAGCTAGACATAGTAAAATATCAAAAACTGGCAACTGAGAAAACTCTCCTGTATGACAATGCTAAGTTAGAAATAGCTGAGCTTAGGAATCAGGTAGATGAGATCACACATAAGTACAATGAGTTGCAGGTTAAATTTGATATGAATCAAACAAAAAGCAAAAGAATGTTTGAGGCTAGAAAATCTTTGAACTCCTATATAACTGATGTTAGAATGGGAAAGGACAATGGTGGAATAGGAATTAGTTTCTCAGACAAGGGCAAGAACAATGTTCCTCAAGATAACTCTAGAGATATCATAGGAATAATCTTTGAGGAGGATCAGATAGACAGATCTGAATCAGGAACACATGAGATAGGACCTCCCTTAGATAGTGTTCTGGTAGGAGTGACACCTTTGACCCCTCAGGAAATAGAAAATGAGAAACACATGTCTTATGGGTTGGGTAATCAGGATAAAATTGTGACAGACACTTGTGAATCAAGTACTTCCCAGGAGTCATTAAACAATGATGTTGGACCTGCTGATAGTTTTGTTTCATGTGCAGATGAAGTAGATATTGAAGATGTATCTGGGAAGGATGCAGAATGTTTGAGAGTTAAACAGTATCATGTGTCGAGTAGTGTAGTTTCTGATTTACCTAAAGATGATGTACTGGCATCAGTGTCTGAATTGAATGAGTCTAGGTCTATGCAATTAGTTGTGTCCAAGTCCTTAAAACATGTTTCAAATTCTAGTAATGCAATTCATGGTTTTAAAATTCGTGTGCCTAACACTAAAGTAGGACGTGAGACTAAACCAAAAGATTTTGTAGCTTATCCTCAGGTTGTGTCGGCTTTTAATAGAACAAACAAGTCTAAATTAGAACAATTTTGTTTAATCACACAACCTGAAAAGGATACAAAACATGTTATACACAAATGGGATGATAAGCCAGAGTGGAAGTCATCTTACCCAAGACGTTCATATTTGTGTAGTCATGTAAATGGGCCTAGACCTATGAATTGTTTTCAATGTGGAAAACCAGGACATTTTGCTGCAAATTGCTTAAATAGACCTTATCAACCATACTGTCCGCAAAACCCACGAACCAGTATGTTGCAGAAAATGATTGCAGGAGAAAACAAAAACCAGAAACAACAAGCTTTGTCTCAGGGGAAGCAGAGTTTAGAACCAATGAAGACTCAAAAGTCTAAGGTTTTGAACACAAAAGCTTCAGTGACAAAGCATGTTGAAGAAAAGTGGAATGTGACTAGACTTGCAAACTCATCTTACAAACCTAAGGGAGTTTATCAAAGAAAAGACAAAATGAAACAAGAATTTGGTGAGAGGCAAATGCCTAAAGTCAAACATGTTGTTAAACCTAAGGGCAAATCAGTAATTGAAAAAACAAAAGATGTCACTCAAACGAAACAATTGGTTTATACAAAATTAAAACTTGAGTGGACACCTGTTGTCAAGCCAAAAGGTAAAAAGGTCACATCTCCACCAAAGAAACTTTCACCTGCACAGAACTCAATAAATAGTTCTAAATCTCAAAAACAACCTAATTGGAGACCAAAAGTCAACATTCAAAATGTGAATGTATCTGAACCAAAACCAGAAATGGTCCTCCAATTGGTTAATTACACTGACTCCAAAGGAGTGCCCAGATCAGTTATGGCCTGGGTACCTGAATCTCACTGATTTCTGATTTTTGCAGGGACAGCCAAGTAGATCTATCGACAATCTCTGGTACGTTGATAGCGGTTGCTCCCGACACATGACCGGAGACTTATCCCTTTTGGAAGAGGTACAAGACTTCAATGGCGGAGGAGTATCTTTTGCAGGTGGGGTAGGTGGAAGAATCAGTAAGAAAGGGGTCGTGAAGAGTGGAAGTTTGACTTTTTCTGACGTGCACTACGTGGCAGAATTATCTCACAGCCTGCTCAGTGTGTCGCAAATGTGTGATAGAGAATTTTCTGTCCTGTTCAACAAGAAGGAATGCATCATCCTGAAGCCAGGTGTCAAAATTCCAGAGGAGTGCATCTTGATGCGTACTCCAAGAAGAGGAAATTCTTATCAGCTGAATTTGGGCAAACCTCTAACTACTGAAGAAGCCTGTCTTATCTCCAAGCAGAATGAGAATCTAGTGTTATTGTGGCATCGTCGCCTGGGGCATGCTAATATGAAGAATCTGTCTAAGCTGGCTAAAGGAGAACACGTTAGAAACTTACCAATCAAAGATTTCTCGTCTGTGGAGAAATGTGTGGCTTGTGCTAAGGGGAAGCAGCACAAGTTGCCACACCGTCCAAAGGTTGCAAATTCTGTCTCATCTGTTCTTCAACTCTTACATATGGATCTTTTTGGTCCCATGCAGGTACAAAGCATCAGCAAGTTTTCTTACTGTCTCGTGATAGTGGATGACTACTCGCGATTCACTTGGGTCTTCTTTTTATCGAACAAGTACGAAACTCCGGCCCTTGTGAAACAGTTTGTCACACTTATAGAAAACCAGCTGAACAAGAGAGTGAAGGGTATAAGATCTGACAATGGGACAGAATTCAAGAATGCAGAGTTGAACATGTTCTGTGGTGAGAAGGGTATTGAAAGGCAGTTCAGTGCTCCCTACACACCACAACAGAATGGAGTTGCAGAAAGAAGGAATAGAACACTCATTGAAGCTGCCAGAACAATGATGTGTGAAGCTAAACTACCAATCTTCTTTTGGGCTGAAGCGGTGAATACAGCTTGTTATGTGCAGAATAGAGTACTTCTGAACAAGCGACATGAGCAGACTCCGTACCAGATTGTTTATGGGGAGAAGCCGAGAGTGGGGTACTTCAAGACCTTCGGGTGTCCATGCACGGTGCTAATTCAGTCTGATGTAGGGAAATTCGAAGCTAAAGCTGATGAGTGCTATTTTGTTGGTTACTCAGCAAATAGTGCTTATCGCGTGTACAACAAAACCACCAAATTGATTATCGAGGCTTTTGATGTGGATTGGATGGAGGATAATCCAACCGATGCGGGTACTGGACCAGATTGGATCTTCGACTACGGGACATTGTTTGAAGGGTTCAACTTCTCCAATGTGTTCCATAATCTGGGAGAAGAAGAAGATATCATTGCTCCTAGTTCTGAAGTGAGGCCACATGTGGAAAGAGCATCAGCAGAGACTTCACGGAATTCTAATGCAAATATTCCGGAATGTTCAGGAACACATAATGCTCCAGTGGATTCTCAAGGACCAGGTATGTCTGATAATATTATTAATACTAACCTGCCTATTACTGTTTCAGTGCCTGATGTCCAAGTGAGTAGAATAAACAAAGATCATCCACTCAGCAACGTGGTTGGGCCAATGTCAGCAGGAGTCACTACTAGAAGCCGCACGGGAAACATTAACTTCTGCATGTATTCCTGTTTCATTTCCCAGATTGAGCCTCCTAATGTGATGGTTGCTCTCAAAGATCCAAGTTGGATGGAGGCCATGCACAATGAATTGGATCAGTTCTCAAAGCTGGGAGTGTGGCGACTTGTGAAGAGGCCAGAAGACAAGAAGGTTATTCCTACGAGGTGGTTGTATAAGAACAAAAAGGATGACACAGGAATAATTGTCAGAAACAAGGCGAGATTGATAGTACAGGGGCACAGGCAAGTTCATGGGATTGACTATGATGAGGTATACGCTCCGGTGGCCAGATTGGAAGCAATTCGGATCTTTCTTGCTGTGGCAACGTATCTCAATTTTACGGTGCATCAGATGGATGTGAAGACTACCTTCCTTTATGCAGAGATGAATGAAGAAGTTTATGTAACTCAACCACCAGGGTTCATAGATGAGGAAAATCCAGACCATGTTTATCTGCTGGATAAAGCCTTGTATGGTTTGCATCAAGCTCCACACACCTGGTATGATACTCTGTCCAATCACTTGGTGGAGAATGGATACACAAGAGGAGTGGTTGATCAAACGTTGTTTAGGAAGAGGGTGAAGGAGGACATAATCATGGTGCAAGTTTATGTAGATGACATTATCTACGGGTCAACAAACGAGGAATTGTGCACTGAATTTGAAGAGATTATGAGGAAGAAGTTTGAAATGAGTGACCAAGGGGAGATGAGTTTCTTTATTGCATTACAAGTAAAACAGGATGAATCTGGAATTCTTATTCATCAGGAAAAGTATGTGAATGAGATTCTGGAGAAATTCAAGATGCAGGATTGCAAGCCCATTTCCACTCCCATGGCATCCAGACCACTTTTGTCAGCTGATCTCAATGGGGAATCAGTGAGTGAATTCCATTATCGGTCGATGATTGGATCACTTATGTACTTGACAGCCAGCAGACCAGACATCATGCATGCAGTTTGTGTGTGTGCACGCTATCAGGCTAATCCTAAACTTTCACATTTATCTGCTGTTAAGCGTATCTTCAGGTATCTGAAGGGCAAGCCTAGGCTTGGTCTTTGGTACCCAAAGAACACTGATTTTCAATTGTATGCTTTTACTGACAGTGATTATGGAGGTAGTGACCTTGACAGGAAATCTACAACTGGAGGATGTCAGTACCTGGGAGACAGGCTCATTTCTTGGCAGAGCAAAAAGCAGCATACCGTATCAAAATCAACTGCCGAAGCTGAATACGTGGCAGCATCTGCCGGAAGCTCATAGGTAGTATGGATACAAAATCAGCTCACAGATTACGATATGGAATTCGTTAACACTCCTATCTTTTGTGATAACGCTGCTGCTCTGGAAATTGTCAAAAACCCCGTCCAACATTCCAAAACCAAGCATATAGACATAAAGGTAAATTTTATTCGTGATTGCTATGATCGGGAGTTAATTCAGCTTCAAAAGGTAAGCTCCGATCAGAATGTTTTGGACATTTTTACAAAACCCCTTCCTCGTCCAAATTTTGAATCATGTGTTGAAGGCCTAAAGATGATTGCCTTCGAGGAATGATCTGATCATTTTGTTTCTGTACAAAGTCTTTGTTAATTAATTTTAAAAAAATGAAAAATGACTGAAAAAAAATTGAGTCTTATTTCAAAAGTCTCACAAAAACAGGGGAAGAAATGGTGCTGGTTGAACTGAAAAGTTTTTATGATGTCTTTTGTTTGCCTTGAACTTGGTAGGAAGTGATATAAATTTCCAAGACATTCGGAGACTGACACGTGTAAGGCAGAAGTGAAAGACGTCTCAAAGATGATGTTCGGTAAGCTAAATTAAAAACTATGATCATCCATGTAAGTGCAGTAATCTTAAACTCTATATGTGTTTAGTTCTCCATCCTGATTTACATAGTTTAAAAGACTGAGTCCCAGCAAAAACGGGTTGAGAGTGGTATTCACCTAGTATTCACTCTCTCACACGCCATGTTTATGCTATCATGACAACACCACAGAAAATTGAAAAGAAAAGAAAAAAAAAGAAAAGAAAAAGAAAAATGAAAAAGAAAAATCAAAAAATATTGATGAAAATAAAACCAAATTATTTTGTTTGGTCTTCTCTGCGTGCTTATGCGGCCGACCTGATCACTAACTGATAATTAAAAATAAGTGGTAGTCATTGCGGTATTGCATGGTTCCTCAAGTTGGGGGTTTGTGAATCCTCAATAAACTCTGAGGTTGGGTAGGTTTTGCTATGAACGATTGGGTGTGGGGACTGATAAACATGACGGTAATTATGTACCATATTTAAGCACTTAAAATGTTTTAACTGGATGTTAGTTTATATGATTTAAAAAATTTTGAGCAATCGTTTAGAGCGTCGAGTAACGGAAGCTGAAAAGGGTTCCTCAGTCAAAGAGTTGTCTGGTTTGATCCAAAAATTTACATCAGCTTCGAGGCAAGTAAATTTTTTTTTAATTCCTGCAATTAGGTTATCTTTGCATTATGATTATTTTATTTTTTAAATTTTTTTATCATTTTTATTTTATGATCAAGATCAGATACTCGGGGTTTGAGTTTGAGGGGAAGCTTCGTAAAATTCTCAGTTTCTAAAAAAAAAAATTAACATGTTTGTTTAGAGAATTTACAATTTTAAGTATTTTGGGAGGTTCTTAAATAGATTTCGAAACTTGAGGGGCTTTAGTGTAAAAGTTTTTAAACAAAACCCTTGTTTCCGATTTGTTTCCCCATTTATGATCACTCACACTTGCTCTCTCGTTTACGATCTCCGCCGAGAAAAACCCTAGCCCCGCCGCTGCCGTCACCGGAAAATCATTTCTGTCCACTATTGTGCAATCCGAGCCCGTCATTCCCCTCGGAATCACATTACGACCAAAAACCCTCTTTCAATCGAGTTGTTTCTTCTTGTATTGTTGCGCTACTCGAAGGTTCTCTGGGTTTTTCTTCTCGGTAAAATTTCCGGTGTGTTTACTGATTTCGAGTAGATTTCTCGAAGGTTTGAAGTCGGATCAGTGTTGAGAACTGTTAAAGGTAGTGATAGATGGTTTATTTACAAGATTGTGGGTGTCTAATCGTGTTTACGAGTTGTTGCAGGTTTGATAATGGCGGATGGTGTGTTTACGACTATCTCTTTGGGGAAGACGACCTTTCGGTGATTACGATCGGTGATTACGATCAGCGTTCTCGATCGGTGTTCACGACTCAACCGTTTACGATCCCCATTTACGACAAAGCAGTTTACGATTGGGCTTAGGGTTGATATTCGGTGTTTACGATCGGACTTATTGATTACGATTGGACGAAAATGGACCCGATCGTAAACCCGTGTTAAAAATCGTAAACTCACTTTGTGGATCGTAATCTCTTTATAAGTATATATACACTTAATTTTAAAAAATAAAAATAATAGATCTCATCAAGTTTAAAAAAAATGTGTGTTTATGTTAAAATTTATGATGTTTGTGAACGTGTGTTTTCAAAATCAATTATTTCTCTTGAAAGTTTAAATTGAGATTTTCTAAACTTGAAATTTAAACGTGATAATCAATTGAACTTCAAGAAGATGTTGACAATCATAATTGAGCTTTAACGAACAAGTCTGATACATGTGTCTTGTCTTTTTCAGATGGCAGACAACATGCTTGATGATGAGATAAAGTTTGAACCAGATCACTGCATTTCGGCATATCTTGAAGATCCACCTGAGAAGCACATGGAACTATTTTACTCACTGGTGGCCGGGATGAATATCTGTAAGATTAACCATGCCCTGAGGACAAGTGTGCTTATTGATGAGCAGCTTGTGAGAGAATTCTGGGAAACTGCAAGAGCTGATGCAGATAAGACAACGATCACTGCAAACATTCAGAACCGGGAGATAGTTATTAAAGAAGATGATATCAGAAAAGGGCTGAACATCAATGATAATGCTGCTGATCCGATCACATATCCGAAGGAAGTTGTGTTGGCGGGTGCTAGATCTCTGGGGTATGAAGGAAACTTCCCTCCCATCTTCAAGAAGTTGTTGCCACACTACTGGAGGTGTTTGGCTCATTACATGCAAAAATCCTTTCTGGGAAAAAGGACCAGCTTTGATCAGCTCAACAAACTTCATGGAACTGCCTTCGTCGCATTGGCCTTAGATTGGAAGTACAATTTCTCCAAGATGATGTTATTAGATTGGATAGGCAATGCTGACCTGAGCGCCAGAGAACAGTTCCTGATGACACCAAGGTTTGTACAAATGGTGGTCATGAAGAAATACCCAAAGATTGAAGAAAGGGTAGAAAAGTTGGACATAAAAGTGATGGATTGTGGGGTATTTGGTCTACAAACCCAAGATAGAAAGGGTAAAAACAGTTTTCAAGGAAGACTTGAATGGGTCAAGAGGGGTGCCTTTCCCTAGGTGGCAAGGGAACAAGAGACTAAAGATCCTGAGCCAGAAGCCGATGTGCCAACTGTTAATGCATCAGTTGCAGAAGATCAAGATATAACAGCAACTCCAGCTATTAATGTGCAAGAAGAAGATGAGGTGATCCCTTCGGATGAAGAAAACATTATGGACGACATCTTCCCAACTTATGAAAACGTTGATGATGATGACATATATGGGGATTTGGGACCCATCAGTCACAAGAGATCAAGGGATGACATGCTCATGTCTTCGAGCAGCGATGCAACCCCTCCCGAGCTAAGTCTGAATATGGAGGATGTTCTTGAAGAACCCATCCCTGCTCGTGAACCATCTCCAAGGAAGAAGACTGATCCAAGAAGCATAAGGTTCAAATTTACTAAGACTAGCTCAAGTCTGATGCTGATTCAACCAACTGGTGAAAGTTCTCAGAATACAACAGGTGAAGAAGAAAACCCTGCACAAACTGCTAAAGTTCAACCTGCCCAAGTACAGACTGAAGGTCCTCTTCTGACAGAACGTAGCCCTGTTCGGGAAGAAAGGCAATTTCTGGAAGTTGACAACACTTTTGTTACACCCAGTCCAGTGAGAGTGAGCGTCTCAACTGTGACAAGCCTGCCACCGACCATGCCTAGCTTTCGTCCATTCCAAGCTGCTGAGCTCCAAATCGAAATGAGGATAAGCGCTGATCCTCATATTAACTATCTGATGTCTCAGAACAGAATTAGAGAGAATGAGATAAAAGCTCTCCAGGCAGAAAACAGAAGGTTACAAGAGAAGGAGGTGGCTGACAAGAACAGAATGAAGTATCTGTATGAGACTTTGGTGGACCTGAGGAAGAAGTTTACTGATTTAAAGGATGTTGTGGAGTCAAAAGCTTCAGGTGCCCCTGGTCAAAGTTCATCAAGGAGTGTGCAAGGTGTAGAAGCAGTGAATGAAGATGAAGGAGATGACACGATTGATATATCTAACTATGCCCGTAGTGGAAGGGTCATCTCCAAAGCACCAGAAGGTCACGACAACTGGTTCAAGGAGTTCTTTCAAGGACCAGCCCCCACTCAATACACCATTGATGTGGGTGAAAGCTCAATAGACAGAAGGGGGAGTCGTGAGACCATCCTGTGCTGGCACTATGATTCAGAGAAGAAATTGTTTGCTGTAATCCGTGACGGCTACAGTCCAGTGGAATACTACAAAACACGTGCTCAATTTCACACCTGGACTGAGCCTGAGATTAGAAGCCTGCTGAGAGCTCCTTACATCAACAGATGGAACAGCCCTGAAGGAGATCTTATTAGAAACAATTTGCTGAGCCATCTAGAAGATAACTTTGCAAATTTTGAGCTAAGGCAAGTAAGATGGGTCGAGACTGGCACTGACCCAGTGACTGGAGAGTCCATAGGTGAAGCAAGCAGACCACCCACCAAGCGTACAAGAGTAATCAACATGTTGGATGAGATTGAAGACGGGACACTGGTCAAGAACTTTGACTGTTGGTGTTATGATCCAACAACTCATGAGGTGGTGGTGCTCTGCAAAAGGATGAGGCAATTCCGCTTATACGATCCGGTCGACTTGCTAAGATTTGGAGAAAGAGACATAAAGCTCCTCGCCTCCCAACCTATTCTCAGGGATGAGAACGATATGGAAAATGCTATAAGGGTGGGAATCTTTCATGGAACAGCTAACCGGATCGTAGCGAATAGATGGTGGTCCAACAATGTGCAGAACACTTTCAGATTCGATCTGCTGCTGCCATAGTTGGTCTAATGATTCATGCCTAGGGGAAGATTGTTGGGCTAGTTATTTTAGAGGCATGAACATTAGTTTTTGGGCTTATTTAGTTTATGTTATAGGCCATGTGGGCCGATTATTTACGTTTATGATTGGGCTTGTTAGAGTTTATGATTGGCCCAAGGGTTTGTAAGAGGTGGTATAAATACCACCTCATGTTTATGATTAACCTAAGCATTTCATCTACTAGTTTACGATTTTCTCTAATATTGTTGTTTACGATTTGCTTCAAGTAGTTGTGATTTTCATTCAAGATTAGATCTTTATCTTAGATCTAATCTATTTCATCTACTTACTTCTTGAATCAATCACATACGAGGATTCCGCACTCGTTTGTGATTAGATATCGTGTTCGTGATCAGATTTCGGACCTACAGTACCCAAAGCTTTTTGAAATGTTTTCCGGAACCTAGAGGTGAAACAGTTATCTTGGTAAGAGATAATGGAAGTAGGCACTCCATGACGAGACACAATTTCTTTAAGATAGATTTTAGCAAGTCGTTCCGTGTTGAACGGTTCCTTGGTGGCCAAGAAATGTGCAAACGTCATCAAAGGGTCGACAATCACCCATATGGAATCATTACCAGATCGGGGCTTTGGCAACTTAGTGATGAAATCAACGAAATTTTTCCCTCATTTCCATTGAGGTAATTTTGGTTGAACAAGCAATCCGAAGGGCTTTTGATATTCAGCTTTAACCTTCGAACATGTTAGGCATTTTCCAACGTAAGTGGCAATCTCGGCCTTCATGTTTGGCCACCGATATAACTCTTTCAGACCATGATACATCTTGTCGTAGCCCGGGTAAATAGAATATTTAGACTTATGAGCTTCATCTAAGAACAATTCTTTACAAAACCAAAATTTGGTACTCAAAGTCTATCTATGAAATATCGGGCCCTATCAGGTGTGACATTCTGGCCCTTCGGGTGGAACCCGAGCCTTAGAAATGGATAAAAGTTGATAAAACCGGCAAACCGAGAAATGCGTATATTGAAGAGTCTAGTAGCCTTAAAACACTTCACAAACATCACACACAAGTTAGAGTCTCGAAAAATTGGTGATAAACTGAAAACTGCTAGTATTGTGAATTATGTGCTAACTGATACGTGAATTTAATTGCATGATGGTAAATTGTTATATGACAAGTTGATACTTGATTTTATTGGATACGATGTGATAAAAATAATGGTAAATAGAGGAAAAACCAAATCATTGAAAACCGTGACCAATACATCAAAAAACGCGAAAAGTCAACCAAAGTCAAAGGGGCGGCCAGATAGGAAGCTCTAGGTGTATCGCCTAGACCAGTCTATTGTGGTAAGCGATACGCTTTCCCGAGGGTTTCCAGCAAAACCCTAATTTCCTCCTATTTAAACACATTAGTGCCTCATTTTGCCATTTGTGCTCCCCATAAACGACCCACCTGCTGTTTTCATGACTCCAAACCCTTTCTTACTAAAAGTTCATCAAGTTCCTTGCTTTTCTTCAAGATTTAAGCCCCAATTTCATCCTTGATCATCCTATATCATTCAGTATGTGCTTCTATTTGTTTTTCATGTTTAAAAGATGTCAAGATCCAAGCTTTATGATGGACCTGTTAGATATTGAATGTCTTGACCCGGCGTTAACGTAACCGACCCGGTGTATTCCTGTAAGAGTTACACTTATTGAATAATTAGCAAACGAACGATATAAATAAATAATTAAATATTATTTATTTTAAGTAACGAAACATAAACGCTTGTAAAACGGTTTACGATGAAAGACGAATTACAATTGTTGTCACTGGATTGACAACTAAATGTAATTGGGTTGCGAGTGTGGGCTCGGATTGGGTATTTACTTGCTAAAAGCCCATAGGGGTTTTAAAAAGGGATTACGGTGTCATTTATGGAGGACACAGAAAACTAGACGAAACCCTAATCCCCTGCTCCCAAAAAATCATCCCCTGCTCCCAAAAAATCATCACCGTCGACCCCCTTCCCATCGGATTTCCGTTGCCACCGCCACCTCCTCCTTGTCGGTCGCCGCCCTTCTTTTTCTGATGGATCCTCACTTAATCGCCGCCTTCGCTTTTCTTGAAGTCGCAGCCACCGGTGCCCGTTCAAGCAGAAGCCGCTGCAACCGCATCTGCGGTTGTCGGTGTCGTCGCGCCTCCACTCGCCGACCACCGTAAGGTGGTCTTCGCGTTGTCGGTGCAACCAAGGCTGCCACTAGGGAACTTGGACGCCGCCTCCTCGAAATTGACTGGATGGTCGGCGCCGCTATACGTCGCCATCGACGCCCTCCCTCCGCAACCACCACTGGCGCCGGTGACATCTTCGGATTGATCCCGGCTTCGCGTACCGCGGAGCCATTGGTTTCGGATGTCACAAAACGCGGTGTCATTTCGTTACCGCCACCACCATCGGTTCGCTTGCCGTCACCGCCGCCGATGCAAGCCGTCAACGTTGTCATCAATTGTCGAAGACTTTACTCACATATTTAAGTCAGGTGTCTCGGTTCAACCTAGCTCCAGTTCGTTAAATCCCAGTGTCTCAAAAAATTATTCGGATCCCGCCCGGGTATATCTAACTCGTTTAAATTAGATATATGTTTGTTTATTTTATTATGTGTTTGCATGTATTATAGTGATCTGATCCTGTTATCGGTTTTATTTATTCGGGTTGTAAAACTCGTTTTCTGCTGCGTATCTGTTTTAGATAATTATTCTCGTTAATTATTTGTTTCAAAATTTTAACGGGCAACCCGGATATCCACTGTAAAACACAACAGTGGTATCAGAACCACGATCATCGAACGCAAATCAGAACCGGTCTTTTTATAACCGGTGGTTCGCAATTTCGATTCGTTTCCAAATTACGAAACGAATTACATGTTAATTCTTATTCTATTCTACTGTGTGTTAAGGCCGGCCCTTTTATGATAAATGCATGTTTTGTGTTTTATGGTGTGTTTGGTTATTCTCTGTTAGGCCCAAGTTGTTGGCCCATTGTGAAATTATTTTGATTTTGGTTGACCCGCTGTTTTCGGAATTTAAAATTGTAATTAGAGCTAGATTTACTTTTGTAAATGTCAATTTTGTAAAACCAAGACCACAAGATCAAGCACTTACCAAAAGGAGTCTAGAGGTCAGTGGGAGCTGAACCGGATGCGGGGACGCATAAAGATGCCTTCCTTGTGGTTGTTCACTTTCCATATTTTTATTACCCTTTGGTCTTGCTAATATGGCTCCAGCAAGACCAAGACCTAAATGTCGTTAACATACAAAAGTAAATCATTCGCGACGCTTACATACTTTAAATAGGTTATTTAAAATACAAGTCTCGGGTGATGATAGGGCTTATCGTTTATGTCTAACGATCACCAATATTAAAGCTGGATTTTAATATCTGTCTCTGGTAATAACAAATTGATAGTTCATGCCATCCAAAATCAAGTCAAACTTGGAACATATTTACCGATGCATCAGTGTTGGAGTATTAAACACCACACTTGGTGTTCAGGGTATCTTCCAAGGTGTGGACATTTGAGTATTTAACACCGTGTCTGTCACATTGACCATTTGGGATTACTATCGCCTCCTTTGTATATATTTGTAGTGTTGGAGTATTAAACACTGCACTATGAGTGTGTACAAATAAAGTGGGCATGGATGAGGCTAAACGTATCGCGACAATACAAAAGGTTGTATTTTGCGGCCTCATGCCGAGAGTTGCGACTATGATCTCGCAACTGACACTCGTTGTTAGTTTGGTTACATAACTTGCTCTTGAGGCTCACTTGGCGGTCTCAAGTAACCTGCCTAATCAAATTCTTAATTTTCTTATATAATAAATCTTACCAGTCTATAATAAGAAAACATTTTACATTAAAAATAGTAATTATAAATTACTTTGCTTATTTCAGAAGGTTATTGAAAACTCAATTCCATTAAGTTCAATGGTAAATCTCGACCCGTTCACTGAGACCAACATTCTATCATGGCAAACACTCCTTAGAAATATTTTGAGGCTTTTCGGGAAACTCTATGTCCTTGACTAACCCATCCCGAGCACACTGACGATGCTAAAGACGTCACTAAGCTTATGTTATCTAGCATGACACGGGATTATCGGTACAACTTTATAGACAGGAGTGCTTATGACATCATGAGGAAACACAGGATTAATGGTACATTGCACTTCAACAATTTGTGAACCGCACAATGTCACCTGATTCTTCACCTTATGATCATGTCATGATGATGAAAGCGTATCGCGACAAGCTGATCAACCTCGACTATACTGTTTCGGAAGGAATGGCCTTGGATGTAGTTCTTAGTTCTCTGCCCGAGCACTATCGCATAAATGCGATTTATTGTTCGGCTCAGAAAATCGAAGAGGTCATTGCATTAATTCCCAATGTTAGGATCAAGACCACGCCAGACATGCTCAGAGTTGCTGATACAGGAATCACTAAATCCAAGAACAAAGGGAAAGAGAGCAAGGGCAAGAAACGACTGGCGCTACCTCCACAAGAACATCAGTGCTTTGAATGTAATAAGATGGGCCACTGGAAGCACAACTGACCCTTCTACATTGCTAACGTCAAGATGAGTAGAAACTCCGGCAAGGGTTCCTCATCAGGTATTTCAATACACGTTATTGAACTTTTCACTGTTTCCTCCAATATATGGGTATTTGATACTGGATGTGGTTACCACAATGTTAATGCTTTGTAGGAGCCTGAGAAGTGGAAGAAGTTTGAACAAGGCGG
Source organism: Deinandra increscens subsp. villosa (assembly GCA_039602395.1). Lineage (NCBI taxonomy): Eukaryota > Viridiplantae > Streptophyta > Magnoliopsida > Asterales > Asteraceae > Deinandra > Deinandra increscens. Next base: position 73,498,684 of record JBCNJP010000023.1, on the reverse strand, counting down.
CATGGACCTCATTGTTGGCGATGGAAAAAAAGTCCCGGTCTTGGCTACCAGCATATATTCTCTTACATGTCATTCTGGCCTTGTAGTTACTTTAGATAACTGTTTATATGCGCCTGGCCTATCCAGAAACATTATATATGTCTCTTCCTTATTTGAACAAGGTTTTAAGTACAAGTTTGATTGCAACACCATTTTAACCTACTTTAACGATTTCTTTTATTTCAAAGCTAAACCTCGACATAGTATATATGAGATAAATGTTCAAATGAATGACCAACTCTATCACGTTTCTAAACGAAACAAAGTTGATTATTAGGATTCATCTCTATGGCATCATCGACTTGGTCACATAAGCAAGGCTCGCATCAAAAGCTACAATCAGCTGGGATTCTCAAATCCACTAACGCAGATTCCTTCAACGAATGTTAATCTTGTTTATCTGGTGAACTCACCAACTCACCCTTTACCCATGTAGGTGAACAGGCTAGAGGCTTGTTAGGATTGATACACATTGACGTGTGTGGACCTTCTCGAACCGAAATGATAAATCATGAACGCTACTTTCTGTCTTTCATAGATGACTACAGCATATATGCTTATGTTTATCTGATGAAACACAAACATGAAACTTTTGACAAGTTCAAGGAGTTTCAGAAATAAATAGAAAATCAACAAAGTCGAAATATTAAAATACTTCGATTGGATAGAGGAGGTGAATATCTTAGCAATGAATTCCTCAATCATCTAAAGGAATGTGGAATCATTTCATAACCTACTCCTCCTGGTACACCCCAGTTAAATGGCGTAAGTGAAAGGAGAAATCAAACTTTTCGAAACATGGTTCGATCGATGATGTGTAGGACCAACTTGTCACACTCCTTTTGGGGTTATGCTCTCTTAACCGCCGCTTGCTAATGAATCTGGCACCAACCAAGAAAGTGGACAAGACCACATACGAGATATGTCATAGATCTTATCCGAAGTTATCATACCTTAGGGTATGGGCATGTGAAGCTTATATCACTAGTGAATCTGACAATAAGTTCGATCCTCGAGGTGAAAAGGTAATTTTCATCGGATACTATAGTAATACCGGTTATTACCTTTACCTAGGGGTGTAAATGAGCCGAGTCGCTCGCGAGCCACTCGAGATCGGATAGAAAAAAAGCTCGAAACGAGCCGAGCTTTATCGAGCTCGAGCCTAAAAAAAACTCATTTAATTATCGAGCTTGAGCCCGAGCCTGTATGTGAAGATCGTTTAGGCTCGTCGAGCTTTATCGAGCTTGCCTACTTTTAATGTGTAATTTTATATATATATCAGAGACATTTGTTTTACCAGCCCAACATAATGGCCCAAAAATAAGCGTCCACATGTTTAGTTTAAACTGACCGTCCCCAATTTCAGTTTAGCGCCAGAGTTTGAAGTAGAACCCTAGAATTCGGATAGTCACGTGCTCACTGCCATCCTCCTTTAATCGCTCCTTGTTCTTCGATGATGCTGGACTATGATGATGTCGGACGTTAAACCCTAGTAGAGCTCGAAGATGGCGACCCCCGCAACTCAAGTATTTCGATTTTCGACCCCTACCTTCGTTGAAGGTTTAATCGACTAGGTATAATCGCTAAAGCCTTATAATCGATGCCTTTTCATGATGTATTTTAGTTTCTTCCCCTGAAATCTGATTTGTATTCAAATATCTCGAATGTTATTTTAGAGATTCTGAGATATTATTAAAGAAAACATGAAATGTATGAATAAAGGAAGATGTTGATTATGTTTCTACACTGTTTAGTCAAGCTCGAGCCAAGCTTTGGCTCATTAAAGTTTTTGAAAACGAGCTCGAGCCGAGCTTTTGCTCGTATAAGAATTTTGATCAAGCTAAACGAGCCGAGTTCGAGCTTTGAAATTGTTTTACGAGCCGAGCTCGAGCTAGAAAACATAGGCTCGTATCGAGCCGAGCTCGAGCTCGAGTTCTAGAAAATTATATCGAGCCGAGCCCGAGTACTACAAAGCTCGAGCTCGGTTCGGCTCATTTACACCCCTACCTTTAGCATCCTGAAGGAAACAATGTTTCCAACAAAAGAAAATGTAAGTTCCTTGAGAAAGAATTTCTCAATAAAGGAACCACTAGTGATAGTGGATCTTGAAGAAATTCGAGAAACACAAAACCCTAAAACGGTCGCTGTTTCTGACCGACAAATTGTTGTCGCACCATCAGACCCAAACATAAGCGTTCGTAGAAGCGAAAGGACACGTAAGGAACCTGATAGATACCTCAGTCATTTAGAAGCTTCCAATGTCCTATTAGTAGCAGATTCTAATGATTAACCTACTAATTACAAAGCTGCTATATCATATCCAGAATCTGACAAATGGCTTGAAGCCATGAACGCAAAGATGCAATCCATACATGACAATCAAGTCTGGGACTTGATTGAGCTACCCCCTGGCTCTCAGGCGGTAGAAAGCAAGTGGATCTTTAAAAGAAAAATTGACATACATGAAAACGTCCAAACCTATAAGGCATGAGTTGTTGCTAAGGGCTTCACTCAAACCCAAGGGCTTGATTATTAAAAACCTTCTCACCCATGGCCATGATCAAATCGATCAGGATATTGCTTGCCATAGCCGCATACTATGACTATGAGATATGGCAAATGGATGTCAAAATCGCCTTCCTGAATGGATAACTCACAGAGGATGTCTATATGGTTCAACCAGATGCTTTTGTTGATACAAAATATACAAATAGAGTTTGCACACTGAATAAGTCTATCTACGGACTTAAACAAGCATCACGAAGGTGGAATCTTCGTTTCAACCAGAAAGTCAAAGAATTTGGTTTTGCTCAAAACGAAGATGAGCCTTGTGTTTACAAAAAGGCAAGTTGGAGCACTATATCTTTCCTCATATTATATGTGAACGATATACTGATCATAGGAAACAACATACCCATGCTTAATGAAGTTAAGAAATAGCTTTCATCTTGTTTCGCTATGAATGATCTTGGAGAAGCCTCTTTTATTCTGGGAATCAAAATTTACAGAGATCGATCTAAGAGACTTCTAGGTCTTACTCAAAGCACATACATTGACAAAATTATAGCAAGGTTCAACATGAGAAACTCCAAGACAGGAGTCGTCCCTATGACAAAGGGTGATGTCTTGAATAAATCTCAATCTCCTATAACGGAGAAAGAAATCAGCCAAATAGCTTTGATCCCATTTGCCTCTGCTATAGGATCAATTATGTATGCCATGCTCTGCACACGACCTGATGTTTCATTTGCACTAAGCTTGACTAGTTCATACCAACAGACTTCAGGACTAGCTCACTGGACGGCTATGAAGAACATCCTGAAATACTTGAGGAACACAAGTGAAATTTTTCTGGTATATGGAGGAATTGAAGTGGAGCTCAATGTAAGATGTTACACTGATGCTAGTTTTTAGACTGACCGAGATGAATCTCGCTCACATTCGGGATTCGTATTCACTATTAATAGAGGGATTGTGTCATGGAGAAGCTCCAAACAGCCAGTAGTGGCTGACTCCACTACTGAATCCGAATACATAGCCGCCTCAGAAGCTGCTAAGGAAGCCGTGTGGATGAAGCGATTCATCACAGATCTCGATGTTGTCCCAAATTTCAGGAAACCGATCGAGATGTTGTGCGATAACACAGGCGCTATAGCTTAAGCCAAGCACATCCTAAGGATATTCCACTACATCAGAGAAGTAGTCGAAAGAAATGAAATAACAATTAGCAAAGTATACACATATTAAAACTTAGTTGATCCCTTTACAAACCCATGACTCACGAGACTCATGATCGTCACAGAGAAGAGATATGGCGTAAATTAGCTAAAGACATGATTTTATTTAGTATTTGGGTGTACGAACATATAAGAGTTATTTATTCTATTCATATTCCATCAATTAATGCAATAATGAATTTCATAATTGTGTTCGATGTTAATGCGTTTAATAATCCATGAAATAATTGATAATTGTTCTAAAGGTCCATAGTCAATTAGAGGCGTGGGAACGACTCTAAATTAAGACTATTCTAATTTTGAATTTTAAAATAGTTTAACATTCAAACTCACAAACCTCATTGTTGAACGACGTTGGATGTAGCTCGCATCAAGAAATGCAATCAAGGAAATATTGCTTGCTTAATTAAATGGTATACTCTAATGTATCCTTAGACCTGAGACGTATATTAGAACTCTCGTTTACCGAGGACTGTTCTTTGATTGTAGCCTAATTTTGTCGCGTAAATGCCAATCATAACAACTACTTTTGGGAATGGATCTAAAGTTCAGTGGGAGTTATATGCCTCAACACGGGATTCTGTACTCTTTCTTCGGCAACAGCTAGACATTATGGCGCCGTCGTTGATTCTAAGTGATAAGTGTGAGGCCTCACCCAAACTGATTGTGTGTTTGATTGGATCACTTCGAATTTATAGCAAGACTATAAATGATGATTTAAACATGAGAGTCCATGTCTCATTATTCATCTAAGTCTTATACAGAAAGGAATATATGATAAAGATTACCATGAGTCCTCAATCTGCTTGCTTTACAACCAGATTTACTTTGGCTGATGACGTATAGTGTCAAGTTTGGTTGGTGTAGCCGCATAGCTAGAGTTCCTCTAACTACGCACGTTAACTTTTCGTGATCAGTCCAAGTGGGAGACTGTTAGATATTGAATGTCCTAACCCGGCGTTAACGCAACCAACCCAGTGTAGACCCGTAAGAGTTACACTAGGGTCAACGAACAAAAGACTAATTATTAAATAATTAGCAAACGAACAAGATAAATAAATAATTAAATATTATTTATTTTAAGTAACGAAACATAAACGCTCGTAAAATGGTTTAAGATGGAAGATGTATTATAACTGTTGTCACCGGATTGACAACTAAATATAATTGGGTTGCGAGTGTGGGCTCGGATTCAGCTTTTACTTGCTAAAAGCCCATATTAAAAAGGGAATAGGGTATCATTTATGGAGGACACAAAAAACTAGACGAAACCCAAATCCTCTGCTCCCAAAAAACCATCATCGTCGACCCCCTTCCCGTCAGATTGCCGTCACCGCCGCCACATCCTCCTTGCCGATCATCACCCTTCTTTTTCTGATGGATCCTTGCTTAGCCTCCGTCTCTTCCGCTCGTCTCAAAGTCGCCATCGCCGCTGCCCATTCACACGCCGTTGAAAAAGTCGTCGCCGCCGTATCTGTGGCTTTGGTTTTAGACATCACGATACATGACATCGTTTCGTTACAGCCACCGCCGTCTGTTCGCTCGCCGATGCCGAAGTCGTCAACGTCATCATCAATTGTCGAAGGCTTGACTCACAGATTTGAGTTGGGTGTCTTGGTTCAACCTAGCACCGGTTTGTTGAATCCCGGTGTCTCGAACAACTGTTCGGATCCCGCCAAGGTATATCTAACTCGTTTAAAATACATTTATTTATTTTATTTTGTGATTGCGTGTATTACGGTGATCTAATCCTGTTATCGGTTTTATTTATTTGCATTGTAAAACTCGTTTTCCGCTGCGTATTTTGTTTTAGATAATTAATCTCGTTAATTATTTGTTTCAAAATTTTAACAGACAACCCGGATATCCACTGCAAAACCCAACATGATCTAGGTTTGATTTTGATGTTATAAAGATATCAAGTGTAGATCTAGTTTTTATGAGATAAACTTTGCATCTTTGAATAAAAAATGTGAGGTTTGTGCAAGATGTGATGATACATGCTAGATCTAGGGTTTTGCATGAGAAAACATGCTTGCATATGAATAAAGCTTGATGATTTGTGCTAGATCTATGTTCTAATGACTTGATAATGATAGATCTAGGATTGTTGTGCAATAAAGTTGCTAACTTCACGTGAGATCTATGATGCAAACTCAATTTCGGTAGTCTATAAAGTTCACGTGTTAGATCTACTATGAAGTTGCTTGATCTAGGTAAATGGATGCATTATAGTCTATAAAGTGGTAAACTTGATGTTCAAATGCATGTGGATTATTTTATGAAAAATATTTACATGAAAATATGGTGAAAATGGCCTATTAGGTCAAGATGGCATTTATGCATGTGGTTAGGAATCTATGACTTGGCTTGAAAAGTGTAAATGAATTATCTATGTGACTTACATGAGATGATGATGATGTATAATAATGGAATTAGCCTACATGTGTTAAATATATATTTATCGGAAAATAAATAAGTATGAAAATGCATGTGTATGAGCATGAGATTACTTTATTGTGTGTTTGCATGTCATTAGTCAAATTGGTTATGAGTTATACGAGTGTACAAGTCCTAGGTCTCCTACCTCGGTGGGAATGACAAGAGTTTGTACGATCGCCTCGTCGATTGTACATCGTATACGCGAGATAATGTCATAAGCAATTGTGACATGTTATGTTTATTATAGTACAATGTGTTGTATGTGTGATACGTGTTAGGTTAAGTATATGAAACCTAAAATTCAATCACCAATGTGTATTCAAGTTCACTTGCATGTTGTCCGCGCATTGTTGGGACGATTGGTCAATATAAGTCAACACTCACACGATTTCGTGTCATAGGTGGAGTCTGGGAGGGATCCACCTTCTTTGTCCAGCGTTTACTATTTGGAAACTTATTGCATCCTAAGGTAAGTTCATACCCCACTTTTTAACTATTTACGCTTTCGGAGGAGAAGACATACGGTAACTTGTTTTGTAACTTAAATTGATGATTTATACCAACACTTTATAAACATTTGTTGAAAGTCCTTCCACAAGGTGAACCATGAATAATTTACAATGGGGAATTATAAGGTAGATCTACTGGGCCTGACAAGTCCTACTCGACCGATGGAAGCGGGGCGGGTATTATATTTTCTTTAGCACGGTCATTACTCGCAAATAGTATGAGTGGAAGGCAAAGTACCTATCAGTAATGGTGTCACGAACCCTATGGTGTTATAAAAATCTTATGGGCTAGCTATCCACGGGTATAAATATCAGCATGCTTTTTCAGGGTGGACTCCCTGCTTGGGTTATGCCTCGATGAGGGTAACTGGTTAATGAATTGTTTTGATAAATGTTATTTATCTGCTTAAACTTACGAACTCGCCAACCTAGTCTTGACACTTTTAGCATGTTCTTCTCAGGTCCTTAGGAGTAGCTAAGGAACACGTTAGGATCATTCATACGGTCAATCTGCATGGTCTGTATTTGCATGATAAATTTTGTCGATTGGGTGAAAAGACCTTTTTTAAAACTGTTTTCTTGTGATTGTCGCTTCCGTTTGTGACTTGCTAAAACTTTGTTGAAATGCTTCCGCTATAACTCTAATACTTTTGTAACTCTGATAAATCTTTTGATACTTTGGTATCCAAACATGGTTTTAAAATGTTGAATCGAGCATGTAGAATGTTCGAAGTGTCTAACGACTCAGATCCTGGTCTGGTTTGCACCCTCGCTCGCGGGTTTTACGCGGGTGGTTTTGCAGGGTGTGACTTTAGGCTTCCTTACTAATTGCTTTTTCTTGCCTAACTCGCATTTATCCTTCACATTTTCATCTTTCAGAGCTTCCAACTCGGCTTCTTGAATCAAATAAGTGAGATTGGTTTAGATAGTTAAAACCAAGAGCTCGAACTCCAGGAGGTTTTACTCGGTCTTTCCTGCTTAAGGCGTGTGCAACTACGTTAGTCTTTAAAGGATGGTAACGGATTTCACAATCAAAATCATTCAATGATTCTACCCAAACGCATTCTCATGTTAAGCCCTTTTTTTATTAAAGTAATCTTGGAGACTCTTGTGATCAGTATATATAATACACTTATTCCCATAGAGATAATCTCTCTAAATCTTTAGAGCGAAAACAACAGCTCCGAGTTCAAGATCGCAAGTCGAGTAATTCTTCTCATGAGTATTTGATGTACACATAATTATACATAATTTTATACTAAAATATTCCCACATTTCGGGACAAAACCTAGCTACTAACATCAAAATAAAGCGATTTTGTTTTCTTTTTAGTTTTTCAGGTTTTCTAAAGCCAAAATAACAAAAGGAGCATAATCTAGCAGAAAAGTGAAAAGAAATGCAATCTTTGGGAATTCTTGACTTTAGCACGGCTCGTGCCTAACCCAGCACGCCTCGTGTGCGACCCGGATCTACAGAAACCTTCATCTGATTCAGCACACACCATGTCTCTGAACCAGCAAGCCCCCTGTTGGAACCTCTTGACATAGCACGGACCGTGCTCTGACAAACACGGCCCGTGCCTCTGAAGACAGAAGATTTCGAATCCTCTATCTGACATGGCACGGCCAGTGCCACTGCAAGCACACCCTATGCCAAACTCCAGACTTTGCCTATAAAATCCATCCTTCTCCCACTTCACAACTCGCTCAATACATCTTTATTCCCCCTACTTTTAGATTAGTCAGTCGAGCCACTTAGCGTTTTCGTGTCTTTAAGTATGTCAAAGTCTGTAAGAACTTCAACCAGTTTAAGTAATTGAAAAGTATTTTGTCTATGAAATCTTCCTTTACTTGCTTGCAAATCTTTAAGCTATGATTAGCTAAATTCTTACACTTGATTGAAAATAATAAACCTTTAACAAGTTTTCAAGATGACTTTATAAAGTTGGTTTAAGGTGTGTCTAATGACTTTGTGAAACCTTTTTTATTGAAAGTGTATTATTGATTTTCTGAACCAAACGTGCTCTGCGTATCACAGACCATTTGGGAAGTCGAAATCCCAAAGGCCGGATTTGTGACACCCAGTTGGGGGACGATGCATGATCCGAAAGGTGACTTGCGCTCCATGCTATATGATACGTTCGAGGTCCTTATGTTTATGTAAGCAAACTCAGCTGACCACGCAAGTGTGGGCTGAAAGTATTTGGTTGGGAATGGGGTTGGTAATATTTTATCACTTCACGGAAGCCGAGATGGTAAGTGCTTGTGAAATTGGCTCTAGTCACGCCGGACGTGCATGCACCAGAGCGGTGCATGAAAGAAACGGACCTTAGTCCCTTAAAAAGATCATTTTCACAATAATATAATCCGGCACGGTTGTTCCTCTGCTGGTTCATGACGGCATGTCGAGTACGGTTAGTCAGCCAGTTTGAGGGACCCCATAAGTAAGTGACATTATACCACTATATTTGTCTTTTGGCAGCACAGCTCCCCGGGGTTCGTACTCCTCGTAGACGATCACCCGCGAGAGTAGTGATACTAGATTTGAGGCTGAGAGCTGGTCTAGTTGTCTGCCAACAAGACAATCTTAACCCAAAGTTATAAATAAACAACTTGTCTATGAGTTATTGGTACGATTATTCCAATCAATATTGACTACGACTGCTTGAGTCCGAAAACCCATTTTATCTATGTATGTATATATATTAAACTTATTTTTCTAATAATCAAAGATAGAGTTTGGTTAAACTTTGGCAAAGATTAACTATTGGGAGCTCTCATTTTCCATTGTGTCCTGATCGACCCCGATTCAACTTACCACTACTATACTGTCCACGATGGGTATACTTGCCCGTGTAATGTAATGAAATGGTAGTTGTCAAGTAAATCAGGTATTATAAATTTAAAGCTTAAAGTTGCTAAAAAGATTTGAAAACTTGCCATATTTTATGAACACCTCAGCACACACCAAGCTTTTTGGCGCCGTTACCCGGGACACAAACGAGGATTCCAAGAAAAATCCAAGTTAGCGGCTTAACCATAATTTTCCTACTTTATTAGTATATTTTATTAATCTAAATATATATAGCATAAAAAATAAAAATAAAAACTTTTCACTTTTGATCATCCACCTACACTTCACCTTCAGAAGATTATGTCTGGCCAACAATCATTCCTCTGAGGTACAGGAAGGATCCATGGGAAGGAACGGGCAATCAAGAAGGAAAGAAGAAATCATCAAAGGCCAGGGAAATTATCATCATAAACTTTATGAAAATAATAACCCATGGCCCAGGTAAGTGTTTTTGGTCTATTTCAAACTTATTTTTGAATAATCCGAAAAATCCTTAAAACGCATACTATCATAATTTCCCGTCTCGTAGAACTAAAATAAGATTTCATTCAAAACTAAGCCTTTGAAATTTATCAAAACAACAATAAGCCATGTCTAACTTCCAACCTATAAATAAATCAAGCTGTTTGTTTTTTAGTTAAGTAAATTTTTGAAAAGTTTGAGGTTTTGAGTTCTTTGCATATCCGCCACATCACCAGAGGAATTTGCAATTTGACACGTTCTAAGTGTGACATCTTTTAAAATAATAAATACTTAAATAAATAAAAGTCATTTATTTGGGAAAAAACGGTTGAAAAACAGTTTAGCACGCCCCGTGCCAAACCAGGCACGGACCGTGCCAAACGCGACAGAAACCGGAAAAAAGGGAGAAACACCTCTTTGTGATGTCATTTAGCACGGGTCGTGTTACACAATTCTATTTGGCCGAAATCCTCCCACGTGGTCATGAAAATTCATCCTCCTTCACACCATTACCATGTAAGTACCCATAAACTTTCAAATCTTCTTAAAGTTTTTCTTCAGGTTAGACTTTTACCTAATTTGGGGCTAAATCCAAATCTGCGGTTTCAAGCTCGAATTGGATGAATTCTGTTGTAGGATTGTGTTTAATAAGTCTCGCATAATCATCCTTGTAGATAATCCATGTCAAAACACACGAATTAAAGCAATTTTTGACAATTTTCTTCAAAAACTGTAGTTTAGAAAAATCTAGATCTTGGATAAACGGACTAAGTTTTGGAAAAAAATGTTAGTAGGGTTGTTAAAGTCAGAGGATTGCGAACCTATACATATAAAAATCTTTAATTTTCGTAAAAATCTTGATTTTCTGGATTGATTGGGACGAACACCAAGAACAACACGGGTCGTGCCATGTTTAGCACGCCCCCGTGCTGTTCTTCCGATGAATAAACACAGGGTGTGCCCAGCAGAGCACACCCCGTGCTGTTCTTCTGCATCGATTCTAGCCCAATCAAGAACAACACAGCACGTGCCACACTTGGCACGCCCCCGTGCTGTTCATCGGATAAGCACCTGCTCGTTCACCAGTCAGCATGGCACGTGTCATACTCGGCACGGCCTCGTGCTAAACCCTCTGATCATCAAAAACTGCATTTTTTTTTCGTGCGATCTGCACTAACATCTTCGTGTTTTCCATTTCAGGGCAGATTGGACCACATTCAACTCAATGAAAGAAAACTACTACCACAAACGACTATGAAGGCTCCTTCCTCGAGATGATAGCCAGGCCAGAATTCCCCATGCTGGAACATTGGAGCAGCTGAACCAACTCCACCGCTACACAGAGTTCATTTCGGCTCTGATGAGGAGGCTCTTTGACCTGTTCATGTCGGTCGGGGTCAAGGACTGCACCATTGAGTTCCTGGCTTCATTTATGTTCCACCCGGAGGTCATAGACATAAACACACCCAGATCTGTTCAGATCAGGCTAGGGAAGCATTGGTATTCGAGGTCGTTGGTGGAGTTTATGACAGAGATCGGAGTCTATCAGCAGCACGAGCTGCCTGCTTTAGCCGCATCCTGTTGGTGCCTTCCACATGAGGAGACTAGATCCAACCTAGCCCACAGGGTAACTCGTCAGGCTTTCAGGGAGAGGATTGGTTCTGGACCTACTAGGTACAACCCGAGCGCCACGAAGAGCACTAGGCTGAAGGACCCGCTACACCGCTACATCCACCGCTGCTTTGCTAAATCGGTATTTGCCAGGGGCGAGTCAGGTCGTGTGGTAAACCTGAAGGATATGTTGGCATTATACTGCGTCACTGTAGGGGAGCCCATAAACCTCGCTCATACCATATGTAGCCAACCCCTTCATGTTGCCAACGCCGACGACCCCCGCTGCTGTACAGAGGCCTCATTCTCAGCATTTACTGGGCCTACGAAACTGTCATCCCTCCAGAGCTCGTAAGATCCCCCGCCACTCTCTATGTAGATAGTGACTATACCCGCCGCCTCATCACGATCACTCCACATCCTCCTTTCAGGATGATGGACAGCGTATGCTGGGTATGGGATCCTCTTTCGATCAAGCCGATGGATCCGGAGCAGCAGCAACAGTGCCAGCCAGACCCATAGGGCCCAGGATTCCCCACTATGATGTACCTCTACCACTCCCTCCAGCAGACCTACACTACTATCCAGGTGATCGATGACCGCACTCAAACCATGCAGACGGAGATATGTGGGCTACATAATGAGGTCACTGACCTCCGGGAGAGGTTTGACTGGCGATATGGCCGGCCAGGTGAGGGACCTTCAAGGCATGGTGGTGGTGGTGGTGGTGGTAGTGGCTCGACTTTCGATGATGACTCCGATTGAGCGGGTATGACTTTCTGATCCATGGTTGCACGATTATGTTTTCCGTGCATTTGACACTTGACATTTTCATTTGATACATTTTATATTTATGCTTGTGATGATGGATACATTTTTAGTTTTTTATGGATGATGACACCGTATGTAGTTAGTTTTTTTTTTTTACTTTGACTGTGTGGTGGTTTGAGTAGTTTAGAAGCGGGTACATGGCTAGCTCTTCAGCTGACTGGACCGGGAGGTCAAAATAGCATGGCGTGGTAACCATCCCACGGGTAAAATGTCCTGTTTTCAAGGGAAACTCTACCAAATTTTTCCTACCCCTTTACTTTTCTTTTACATTATCCCTAACTTGAATACATTTTCACACATTGAGGACAATGTGCAATTTGAGTGTGGGGATGGGAACAATTTGGGTAAATCCGGGAACCAAAAACAATTGCTTAGTCCAACTCAAACCTTACACAAAACTTCCTTGGAAAACCGGCTTCTGTACTGCCCAAATTTTCACAAAATTTGTTGTTTTTAAAAGAAATGTGTCTAAAAAGTTTTTCCTTCTACCATTTATCAACTTATAATCCATTAATTTGTAAATACCTCAAAGCTTTAAAGTAAAATATTTATTGACAAGAGATAACTAAATTTATTTAATTATGAATTTACACTTTCCCCTTTTCCCTTGACAGTAAGAATTTGAGCCCTTATAGCATGATCAACTATAAAAACATGTTCTTCTTCTTTTCTTTGAGAGAAACCAGGTAAATGCGAAAGAGGTACGGACAAAATCAGAAGCCACGGTATTAAAGGATTGAGGCAATTAGGATTTCTTCTTCTCACCACACTCTTTATCAAAAACATCCCCCTAGTAAGCCCCTTTGAGCCAAACCCTTTCATTTCTTAACCCTCTATATTTGCAGAATAAACCCCCCTCTGCAAAACACCAAAAAAAAAACCTTCACATTTTCTTTTTACACCCTTTGTTTTAGTAAATAAACGGTTATTTCAAAAGGTTTTCAAAAATAGATTTTCACTGTTTTCATAAAAGCTAATAACAAGGCATGAAGTCTAGGCGGACCTTAGACTTTATACCCGTTGTCTATGAAAAAATATTGGTCGAATAAAGGAAAACCCTCTTAGAGGCAAGAGCAAAAGTTCCTCTAGAAGATTTGTTTATACAATAGTGAAAAACATAAACTTTATGAAAAAACAAATAAAAAGACCATTTTATTACGTCTTTTCCCCTTTTCAAATAAAACTACCCTACCCCTACGCCAAGCCTACTGTCTTCAAAGACCTCATGATGATCCTGTGACTTTTGGTGACATCGGTTGATGTTCGATTCCGTGTCAAGCATATGCTCTCTATTTCATTTTACCTTGGAACGACTGTCCACCCCGAAAATGAGAAATCTCTAGCCAAGTGACGAGTGACAACTTGTGAGGCGTGTAAGAATGAAATTAAATAAATTTCTAAGTAGGTTTGTCATAAATAATTTACTTCAATTAAAAGGTAAAAATAGATTAATGGAATAAAATGAAAATGATGGAGGAGGTATAGCTTTTAAACGACGAAGTCTTGGCAAAAACACAAATAAAAGAATTTGGGATGCGTCAAAGCCCCTAATTATGAGGTTTTGCTTGAGGATAAGCAAAAGTTTAAGTGTGGGGATATTTGATGTACACATAATTATACATAATTTTAAACTAAAATATTCCCACATTTTGGGACAAAACCTATCTACTAAAATCAAAACAAAGTGATTTTGTTTTCTTTTTAGTTTTTCAAATTTTTTAAAGCTAAAATACCAAAAGGAGCATAGTCTAAAAGAAAAGTGAAGAGAAATGCAATTTTTGGGATTTCTTTACTTTAGCACGGCCAATGCCTAGCCCAGCTTGCCCCGTGCCCGACCCGAATCTACGAAAACCTTCTTCTGATTCAGCACACCTCGTGTCTCTGAACCAGTAAGCACCATGTTGGAGCCTCCTAACATGGCACGGCCCGTGCTCTGACAAACACGGCCCGTGCCTCTGAAGACAGAAGATTTCGAATCCTCTATCTGACATGGCACGGACAGTGCCACTGCAAGCACACCCCATGCCAAACTCCAGACTTTGCCTATAAAAGCCAGCCTTCTCCCACTTCACAACTCGCTCAATTCTTCTCTCTTCCCCCAACTTTTAGATTAGTCAGTCGAGCCACTTCGCGTTTTGTGTCTTTAAGTATCTCAAAGTCTGTAAGAACTTCAACCAGTTTAAGTAATTGAAAAATATTTTGTCTATGAAATCTTCCTTTACTTTCTTGCAAATCTTTAAGCTATGATTAGCTAAATTCTTACACTTGATTGAAAATAATAAACCTTTAACAAGTTTTAAAGTTGTCTTTATAAAGTTGGTTTAAGGTGTGTCTAATGACTTTATGAAAACCTTTTTTATTGAAAGTGTATTATTGATTTTCTGAACCAAACGTGCTCTACATATCACATACCATTTGGGGAGTCGAAATCCCATAGGCCGGACTTGTGACACCCGGTCGGGGGACGATGCATGATCTGAAAGGTGACTCGCGCTCCATGCTACATGATACGTTTGAGGTCCTTATGTCTATGTAAGCAAACTCGGTTGACCACGCAAGTGCGGGCTGAAAGTATTTGGTTGGGAATGGGGGTTGGTAATATTTTTTCCCTTCACGGAAGCCGAGATGGTACGTGCTTGTGAACTTTGTTCTGGTCACGCCGGACGTGCATGCACGAGAGCGGTGCATGAAAGAAACGGACCTTAGTCCCTTAAAAAGATCATTTTCAAAATAATAAAATCTGGCACCAGGGTTGTTCCCCTGCTGGTTCATGACGTCATGTCGAGTACGGTAAGTCAGTCGGTTTGAGGGACCCCATAAGTAAGTGGCATTATACCACTATATTTGTCTTTTGGCAGCACGGCTCCCCGGGGTTCGTACTCCTCGTAGACGATCACCCGCAAGAGTAGTGATACTAGATTTGAGGATGAGAGGTGGTCTAGGTGTCTGCCAACAAGACAATCTTAACCTAAAGTTATAAATAAACAACATGTCTATGAGTTATTGGTACGATTATTCATATCAATATTGACTACGACTGCTTGAGTCCGAAAACCTAATTTATCTATATATATATATATATATATATATATATATATATATATATAGGGGAAGGATCCTGCGAAAACACTATTTTTTTGTGAGAACTGCGTAAACAAATCTTAAAACCTACATAATTTTTTCATACGTTAATATTTTTTTAAAAAATTTGCACCAAAAGTTTTAAAATTATGTTATCTTTAATCCTATAAATGTTTTAAAAATTTAACGCTTTTTTTATTTTTTTTAAATTTTTTTTGTGTGGTGCACATGTGCATCACAAAAAAAAACTTATACTTTTAGTATGAGTTAATATTTTATTTTTCTTAGTCGCACCATGTGCATCATACCAAAAAAAACTTATATATTTTCATCATTTTTTTACGTTTTTGTTGAATGATGCACATGTGCATCATACCAAAAAAAACGCTCATACATGTGATATACATTAATAGGTTTAAAAAGAAATTGCACCCTAAATCTTATAGTTGTGTTACCTTTAGATTTAAAGAAAAAAAATAACATTTTATAACTTTTTTTAATTATATGATGCACATGTGCATCACAGCGGAAAAAAAACTTTCAGTTTTTTTTAATATTTTGCTCCAGATTTAAAGATAACGTAATTCTAAGACTTTTGGCGCAAACTTTATGAAAAATCGTTAACGTATGAAAAAGTTACGTGAGTTTTAATATGTGTTTTCGCAGTTTTCACAAAAAAATGTGTTTTCGCAGGATCCTAACCCATAAAGAAGATCTAGACACTAAACATCCTAAAAACAACTAAAAATCCAACCTTTAACATGTTTATAATCTGAGATTTACAAAGAAAAGGAAGGAGAAACAAGCCTCAAAAAGAAAATGGAAACCGAAGAGGTGTAGATCATCAAATCTTCAATCCAAAAGCTCTAATCTTGACCCTCCTAGCTTCCTTGATGATTCCAGATCTTTAATGGTGATTTTCTAGGGTTTTTGGGGTGTTAGAATCATGAAAACGGCGGCCTAAAAGCTTTTATAGCGAAAAAAAGGGTTTCTGCACGTTCTGGTCGCGTATAGACTAAAATGGGTCGGACTGAGGAATTAAATAAAACAATACTGAACCGGAAATGAGAAACAAGGAGCTGCTGGGCGAGTGGTAGGTATCTCGCTTGTTAAGCTGGAGGTCAAGGGTTCGATCCCTGCCTCCAGCGATTTTCTTCTTTTTCGCAGCTGGGCTGCTGGGGCGCCTGGGCTGTGCATGCCTTCTGCTGTTGGGCTTTTCAATATGACTTGATGTAATTGTCTTCTAATTCTGATTTGGATCCATGGAATGATCATATTTGCTTCGTTAGCTTCTGTTTGAATCTTATGATGTGGGTAATTTGATTTGGATTGAAGAACTTCAACCAATTTGTTAAATTCCTCATTGTTAACCTTTGACTTTTATAGTTTTAGGTTAATGCATGATCCGATGACCATCTACATGATTGTATGATCCAAATTTGGGGCTGATCTTGTATGTATTTGTGTTGAAATTGAGTTGACCGATTCATTTTGCACATTAGGTGGTTGTTAGACTTTGTTTGGTTTGTTAGAACACTTATGACCGTAAGGTTTTGACTTATCACTTCGTGTTTAGCATTGTCTAAGTTCCTAGGATTTCAAATCAGAATTAGTCACGTTTAGGACCTGCTTAGAGAGACCTTTCTAGTGTAGTTCCTTTCGTGTGTGTTTGGTTAGCTTTGACCGAAGTGACTAGGCAATTAGGCGGTTTCATCTAGTTTTCTACCTGGACTTTTATTTGGGATTACCTTGGTAACTAGGATGTGTCTATAGTCTAGGTTGCCTTGGAAGTTATCATTTGCGGGGTAGTTGTCATATTGATTAGTCAGATTGGAGGTCAAAGTCATGCTTAGAGGATTCTTATCCGAGTGATATTCGTCTCATTACTGATTTTCATTCTTAGATTCTGTTGTTTTGTTCCTTAGTTGTTTCTAGTTACTTGCGTATCTGTTTCCTTGTTTTTCTAAAAAACCAAAATATTTTAGGTTAAATATTAGCAAAGTTCCAGTATCGAGAGCCTGTTACGCGTCCTTGGATTGATATCCGGTATTTACCTATACTATGCTACACACGATGAGTATACTTGCTCAGAGCGTGTAGTTGGTCACTTGGGATTTACTGTTTTTAAAACTTGATCATATTTTTATAGACCAAATCTGACACATCAAGTTTTTGGCTATATATATATATATTAAACTTATTTTTCTAAAAATCAAAGATAGAGTTTGGTTAAACGTTGGCAAAGATTAAGTATTGTGAGCTCTCATTTTCCATTGTGTCCTGATCGACCCCAATTCAACTTACCACTACTATACTGTCCACGATGGGTATACTTGCCCGTGTAATGTGGTGAAATGGTAGTTGTCAAGTAAATCAGGTATTATAAATTTAAAAGCTTAAAGCTGCTAAAAAGGTTTGAAAAATTGCCATATTTTATGAACACCTCAGCACACAGCAGTTTTCAACTTTCGGGAGGCATACGCAATGACCTTCTCTCACTGCATAAGCACACATCCCAGAGCTTTGTGTAGCACGTCGTAGTACACCAGGAAGTTGTCGTAGTACACCAGGAAGTCATCGGTTGAAAGACAGGATGTGTGCGTTACACAACGCTTGCTTTAACAATTGAAATGCAGCCCTAGTTCTAGAATCCTAGACAAACTTCTTATCATTTTGGGTAAGAGCAGTCAAGGGCTGCGCTATATTGGAGAAGTTTTCAATAAATCTTCGATAGTAACCAGGAAGACCTAGAAATTAACGAATTTCAGATGGAGTTGAAAGGCGCTTTCCAATCTTTGATGGCTTCAATCTTTGACGGGTCTACGTATATACCGTTCTCATTAACCACGTGTCCTAAGAAATGCACTTCGCGAAGCCAGAAATTTCATTTTGAGAATTTCGCGTATAATTTATCCTTCTTAAGCAACTCCAAAATGAGTCTTAAGTGTTGTTCGTGTTCTTCTTTACTATGTGAGTAGATCAAGATATCCTCGATGAACACAATTACAAACATGTCCAAGTATGGCTTGCACACCCAATTCATCAAGTCCATGAATACGACTTGTGCGTAACTAGAAACTCGTACTGAGCATAACGAGTCCTAAATGCGGTATTCGCAACATCTTCTTCACGAACTCTTAACTGGTGATAACCAGACCGTAGATCGATCTACGAATAATAGCTTGACCCTTGAAGCTGGTCGAATAAATCGTTGATCCTTGGAAGCAATTAACAATTCTTCACAATTAATTTGTTCAGCTTGCCTTAATCAATACACATGCGAAAAGATTTGTCTTTCTTTTTGACAAAAAGAATAGGAGCACCCCAAGGGAGCGGCTGGGTCAAATCAATCCCTTATCCAACAATTCTTGCAATTGACTGGACAATTCTTGCATTTCCGAAGGGGCAAAAAGATAAGGGGAACGAGTTGCAGGTGCAGCTCCTGGCAGAAGATCAATTTGAAATTCTACTTTCTTAAACGGCGGAATTCCGGGTAAGTCTTCAGGGAATACTTTAAGAAATTCACGAACAGTTGGAACATTCTTTAGCGACATCTATTTTAAATCCTTCTCGACGACATGTGCTAGAATGGCATGACATCCTTTACGAAGATACTTTCGGGGCTTCATGCAGGATATAATATCTAACTTAGCTCCACTCCTCTCACCTTGGACGATTAGAGTTTCACCGTTTGCCAATGGCATTTTAGCTTGCTTCTGGTGACAGGCAATCTCTGTGTGATTCTCCAATACCAATGCATGCCGATAACAAGGTCGAAACTTCCCAGCTCGACAGGCAACAAGTCGACATTGGACAATTAATCAGAAAGATGTAAGGAACGACCATGGTAGACTTTGTCATCTTCAATTAAACTACCATCTACTAGCTCTACGGAGTACTTAGTGTCTAACATGCTTGGAGTGATTTTAATTATAGGGCGAAAATTAGTTTACACAAAGCTTTTCTCGGCTACGGTATCAAAAAAATAAAGGCATATAAAACATTGAGGATGAACGTACCAGTGACAATATATGGATCTTAACATGACTCTCCAGCATTCATCACAAAAGCTCTACCACGGAAAGTACGGTTGACTGATTTTCTTTGGACACTGATTCTTCATATGTCCGGCAGCACCACAACCAAAACAATCTCTAGCAATGTGACCTTTAGTCTTGCAATTGTTGTAGTAGATGTTACTGCAATCCAAGGTATGATGAAGGTTACATTTAGAACACAAAGGCAGATTTCCTGTGTAACCAGATTTCTTCTATTCTTGAACAGGGGCGGTGGCAACAAAGCTTTTACAGGCTTGAGAGCCTTCTCATATCCCTTCTCAGAATTTTTCTTGCCATGGTGACCACGCTTTCTCTTGTGGTCAGATTTCTTGTCAGAAGAAAGGGAACAAAGATCAACAAGCTTTGATGCAGAAGTCTTCCTAACCAAAGATGCGCCTTGACGTACCGCCGATAAGTCAAATTGTGTGCCAAACAAACGACGCTTTGCAAAGTGGTTGGATTGGAAGACATCACATTCCCTTGAATATTGGAAGATAAACCCCAAACATAATGCTCGATTTTCTTGTAAAATGGTGTCACCATTGTAGAACAGATGTGGGCGAGTTCATGAAATTGCTTTGTATAGCCAGCAATGTCAGATCCGTTCATTGTTAATCCCTAGAACTCGACTTCCAGCCTTCGGAGTTCCTCACGTGGGCAATACTCATCTCTTAACAGCTGTTTCATCTCGTCTGATGCCATACCATAAGCCAGATCAATTCCAATCGGCTCAGCATGAGAATTCCACCATGAAAGGGCACCATTAACAAACGTGCAAGCAGAAAACTTGACCTTAGAGTTATCAGGGCAATTGCTAATACGAAAAACAGATTCGGTCTTTTCAAACCAGCGGTAAGATCTACAGCACCCTCAATACCATTGAAATTGATTGGTTTACAATTCATGAAGTCTTTATAATAGCATTCTCGGGCACCTGAAATATCAGACATAACCTTGAAAACAATTCTCGGTAATCATACTCGTTCGTTTCTCACATTTATCGGGGTTATTTTACTACTAGGAGAACCTTCACGTCGTCCTCCTACGGCGCCGAAAGCTTCGTTTGTAGCTATGGTACCGGCTACTCGCTGAGCCATCACAACCTCGACTTGCTCAGTGTTCAGCGGGGGCGGTGGAGGTGATAGAACTTGATTGTTGCGAGGGCCCGTGTCGACCAGACATATCTTTCTTGATTCACGAAAGTAAACAAGGAAATATTTAGACAAAACATGGCAATATAAAGTCTACATACCTATAAGAAAAGACAACAACCACATCATACATCATAACCAGAATAGTCATATTAGACGAAAATAAAAGAAATACAACCATAATTAGTATTAGAAAACAACCCTCTTGACAATACAACAAATTTAGTATGACCATACAACCGGTATTTTCAAAATTTGGAGGCGCATCTCTAATTACCAATATACATAATAGTTTTCATACATTAATTAAACTAAGAATACGACAACATTCTTCTGGTGGTACACTAATACGGGCCTCTCGAGAAAGCTGGAATAGGAAACAGTGCAATAGTGGTCATGAATGTATGAAATAGTAAGATACTCTCCTCTATAGCGAGCATGTGTCCCTTGAAAGACTCTAACCTTAGCATAGTGGTAGTGGGGGATCTAGAAAGAGCCATCATATGTGCATGCAGAGAGTCCATTGCAAAACCAGTAGCGACATAACGATCCTCGAGTGCTAAAAAAACAGACCTTAAGAGTCTGAATAGTACCATGAGCTAACAAAGACTGAAACTCAGAAATCAACTGACAAATGGCATTGTCATGCCCAGATAAACGAGACCGGATGGAAGCAAGGTCGGGTAGACGAACATGGATACCATCTAGAACAGCAGAGGTATGGGCAACAGCAGAGGCAGATGACTCTCCAACCTCATGGATGCTAGGAAGTACAGGGGAGTCAGACACTCGCTGCCTCTTAGGGGCAGGTTCACTATCAGGTGCAGAAACGGCAAATCGACGACGATGTTACATGATGACAGATTTCCTAGGTGTGTACATCATCCTAGGACTAGAAGGACAAATTCGAAATAAACGAAAGGACGGTGAACGAGTGGTGGAAGGGTCCATAACAAGAGTGATAGGAATAGGAACTGGATTCTTGGGAGCATACGAGATAACAGCCAATGACTTAGTCGAATAAGGAATTGCCTCCTCAGGATTGTCATCACCCTCGTCATCAGAAATAACTCGCTCTAGTGCCCTCCTCTATGAGGGGCGTCGAGGTAAATCCACATCAGCAGTCGTTTCAGGTACAAGCGACGAAGGGGTATACTCCGGATGCGAGAGTGTAAACCGGCGATGATGGCGTAGACTCGAACTCAGGCTCCGATTCGAAAGCTACCGTAACGATCTCCTTGTGCGACATACTGTGACAAATTCAAATTCATAACATTATATACATAAGGAAATTACACGAATAGGTGCACAAAAAATTTTGAAAGTTGGCACACATACAAGGCAATGCATGAATGCACACACAAATGAACGATGCAGAGCTTAGGTTATAGACTAGGTGCGGACTGATGCATTCTAATTCACTATAACTATGGCTCTAATACCAAGTCTGTCACACCCTGGATATGGTGAAGTTAGGCGTGTGACTCATAGGCATCATAGTTATGAATGAACGACCACTAAATGAACATTTAGATAAGGTTATTTGCTTTCGAAAGACAACTCATAAATATTTATTTAAAATATTTAAAGTGGCAGCAGAAATAGTAGCGGTACGACATGTTTAATTGTTTCAAACGACACATGTTAAGATTTAAAAAACATAACATCCTAGCTGGCGTAATGCAATTAAGTTTTTAAAAGACCGCATGAATATGCGAGCAAGCAGACCATGACCAAAACAACTAGGATGCACATATTGACTTCATGAAATGTGCATCATTAGGTACCTGAGAATGGAAGAATTTGAAAAGTCAACATAATGTTGGTGAGCTCACATGTTTAATGACACATGAAAATAGTTGAAACAAGTTTGAATGTTTGGTCGTCATGATATTGTGTAAATGATATTGAGCTTGTAAAGACTATACATGAACCTTAAATTCAAACACTAACTAATTACCCACTCATGGCATCATTCCCCAAGAATACTGAATGACCAGAATAGCTGACATGTACCCTTGACTATAACCATGAAGTCAGAATCGGAGCGACCAATTAGGATAGAGTCGTCAACCCAAATAGATCTATTCACTAGCTATCGCTTCAGACTGGACTAATTGAATTCAATTAAAAGAGGGGTTTGGCATATAAACACGAATCAACATGATTTATACAAGTCGGGGATATTGTCACACCCCATCCACAACGGCTATCCCGTGGGGTCATAACTTCATGGATCATCAACACAAGTTACATTGAACAACACTATATGAATTTGAAAGAACATTTTGTAATGAAATGTTACAACCTTAAAGGTTACATATAATTTGAATAAAATTTGCGGAAGCTAAGTGGAATGAACACGTGTTGAAATATGACATGAACATAACGATGAATTTCCCAAAAGATGAACTCCTAGCATGGTGACACTTGAATGCATACTGGAAATGTCCTAATCCAAATGATCAGTAACCTGAGAAATACATGCTTAAAACAGTCAACAATAATGTTGGTGAGTTCACAGGTTTGTAATGTATATGTTTGTGGAAATGATTTGAAATGGACCACAATAACTACTTTCCATGACATGTGCTGTACATGCACAACTAACCATTACCATGAGTCACTGGAACCGACGCTTAACTGAATAAATGCCCCCGTGCAACATGTTATCACCGACATGAGCATGTAAATTAGGCCAATAATGTACCCGTTTTGGCCTACAACCAAAGTTAGCGCGACTAACGCGGGTAGGGTTTGTCCGGCCCGATAGTTCTATCCATCATTACCTCGCTTGGTAACATAATTAACGGTCTAGTTATGAAGGGACTTAATGTGATATGTAAATGGTCTCAGGTAATCGGTGTGTACCATAAAAGTAAATTGAGTCCAAATGAAAATGTAATTGAAATGCATGTAATTTTCCCCTAAGATAAAACAGTAAAACGGGGCCGTGAAACTCACCTGAAATTGTGAGTGATGAACTGTATGTAGCAATGAAATGTATGCCGACCTAGCGTGCCCTAAAACAGTTTTTAGACACCTACGGTCTTAGTATGTGAATATAAGTAAGTGGGTGGTGTAACCTTTCACCCAACACTACTTGGGTTGCATGTGACTTGTAAAACGTTTGGTGACGACACGTTGGTGATTTATATACGTGTATCGAAATATGAATATATTTAAGACACTCAAAAAATATAAACTATATTTCCTATGGATAGCCTTGTAACATTTGTAATCATAATGTTGACTTTCGGGGTTCAAATCAAACAACCCTTTGACCTGACTCGACTTGTTCTACGTCGTGTACTGAAATAAATATATTTAACATATTTATACTTATGTATTTTCCAGGAGTTAGTCAAATACCCCAAAAATTTCACATCTGAATATTATAACTCTAAAAATGTTATAATTTAACAAGATTACCACCACTTTTGTATGTTATTTGTGATCACTTGAACCACATTACTTCTTTAAAGAAGTTTGTAAGAAGATTATGACATGAAGAAGTAGAGAAGAGTTTGAGAATTTAGAAAGAGTTAGGAGAAGATGAAGAAGTGTATATCACAGAATGTATACACAGGTACATCTTACCACCTTGCATTGAGGTGGTATTTATACTACAAAGTTGGGGACAAGGAGACATGGATAATTAATACTTGAGTGTAAGAAATGTGAAAATCTTGTATGTAGGGAAGGTCTTGATAATTGAGTGGAAATTGTGTTCATCCACATTTGGCTTCATCCTAACTTCATAATACTCCCCCTTGGATGACACCTTTTACACTTGGGGTTCGACTTTGGAAAAACTGCCTCATTAAAAACCTTGCTAAAGAAAACCCAGTGGGAAAAAACTTTAGCTAAGGGAAAAAGAGTGCAGTGCCCCCCCCCCCCCCTCAAGTTGGCATCTGTATATCATCATATTGTTTGTACGCGTCTCATCCCAATGTTATGAACGTGTTTCCTAAAAATTGATGTAGGGAGTGCTTTAGTGAAAAGATCTGCTGAGTTGTTGCTAGATTGGACATATTTCATTTCGACATGGTTGTCTTTGATAAGCTCTTGAGTGTATGAGAAGAATCTTGGTGGTATGTGTTTTGTCCTATCACTCTTAATGTAACCTTCTTTCATTTGCGATACACAAGCTGCATTGTCTTCATAGATAGGAGTTGGGCGTCCTTCTTTCTCTAGCCCACAGGAAGTCAATATGAGTTGAGCCATAGATCTTAGCCATATACATTCCCTAGAAGCTTCATGTAGTGCAATGACTTCAGCATGATTTGATGATGTTGCAACAAGTGTTTGTTTTTGAGAACGCCATGAAATTGCAGTTCCTCCATTCATGAATATATACCCAGTTTGAGATCTTGCCTTGTGAGGGTCAGACAAATAACCTGCATCTGCATAACCAACCAACCCTTCTTTTGAATCGTTAGGATAAAACAAACCTAGATCAATAGTTCCTCGAAGATATCGAAGAACATGTTTAATCCCATTCCAGTGTCTTTTTGTAGGGGCTGAACTAAATCTTGCTAGTAAATTAACTGCAAAAGAAATATCAGGTCTAGTACAGTTAGTAAGATACATGAGAGCCCCAATTGCACTGAGGTATGGTATCTCAGGACCAAGAACCTCTTCACTATCTTCGCGAGGGCGAAATGGATCTTTGTCGACATTTAGTGATCTCACAACCATTGGGGTGCTTAAAGAATTTGCTTTATCCATATTGAAACGTCTCAAGAGTTTTTCAGTATAATTTGATTGATGAACAAGTATTCCATTTTTAGCATGCTCAATTTGCAAACCAAGGCAATATTTGGTTCTGCCAAGGTCTTTCATTTCAAATTCTTTCTTTAAAAGAATAATTGTTTCATGAATTTCTTTATGTGTTCCAATTATATTTAGATCATCAACATATACAGCTATGATCACATATCCTGATGTTGTTTTCTTAATAAAAACACATGGGCACATATGATTATTTGTATATCCTTTGCTTATCAAATAATCACTCAAACGATTGTACCACATCCTTCCAGATTGCTTCAACCCATATAAAGATCTTTGTAATTTGATAGAATACATTTCTTTGGGTTTTGAACCTAAAGCTTCTGGCATTTTAAATCCTTCTGGGATTTTCATATATATATCACTATCAAGTGATCCATATAAGTAAGCGGTAACGACATCCATAAGATGCATTTCTAGGTTTTTAGAAACTGCTAAGCTGATTAGATATCTGAAGGTAATTGCATCCATAACAGGGGAATATGTTTCTTCGTAATCAATTCCTGGTCTTTGAGAAAAACCTTGTGCCACTAGTCTGGCTTTATATCTAGTAACTTCATCTTTCTCATTTCGTTTTCGCACGAAAACCCATTTATACCCTACAGGTTTTACGGCCTTGGGTGTAAGGATAATGGATCCAAAAACCTTTCTTTTGTTAAGTGAATCTAACTCAGCTTGCATAGCATCTTTCCATTTGTTCCAGTCGTGTCGATTTCGACATTCATTGACAGATTTTGGTTCAGAAAAATCATCTCCTTCCATGATATCACTTGCTATAGAATAAGAAAATACTTCATCAATTTTTCTCATTTCTGACCGGTTCCATAATGTTTGTGTATGACCATAGTTAATTGACAACTCGTTGTTGTCGTTATTCATTTCCTCCTCATGAGACACTTTCAGTGTTTCATTAGGATCATTTTCTTTATGATCAATTTCCTTTTCAGGTCCTTTTCTTTTCCGAGGATTTTTATCCTTTGAACCAATTGGTCTTCCACGTTTTAAACGTTTCTGAGATTCATGAGCAATGTTATTGTCTACTTGTTTACTCGGAATATCAACTCGAGCTGGAGCATTTACAGCAGGTATGTGAGATTTAGTTACTCCTTTTGTATCAGTAAATGCATCCGGTAGTTGATTTGTAATTTCTTGTAGATGTATAATCTTTTGAACCTCTGATTCACTTTGCTTTGTCCTTGAATCAAGATGCAACAACGAAGGCTCACACCATGAGATATCATTATCTTGGTTTTTCTTTTCTCCCCCAAGTGCTGGGAAGATTGCCTCATTGAAGTGGCAATCAGCAAAACGTGCTGTAAATACATCACCAGTTAAAGGTTCAAGATACCTTATGATGGAAGTTGTTTCATATCCAACATATATCCCCAACCTCCTTTGAGGACCCATTTTTGTGCGTTGTGGTGGGGCAATAGGGACATATACTGCACAACCAAAAATTCTAAGGTGAGATATATTTGGCTCGTGGCCAGAAGCAAGTTGTATGGGAGAGTACTTGTGATTTGCACTGGGTCTTAAACGAATTAATGATCCAGCATGTAAAATTGCATGGCCCCAAATAGACACAGGGAGCTTTGTTCTCATTATTAATGGTCTAGCAATCAGTTGAAGGCGTTTGATCAATGATTCGGCCAAACCATTTTGCGTGTGTACGTGAGCAACTGGGTGTTCAACAACATTTCCAACAGACATGCAATAATCATTAAAAGCATGCGATGTAAACTCTCCTGCGTTATCAAGTCTTACTCTTTTAACCGTATAGTCGGGAAAATGTGCTCGTAATTTAATAATTTGAGCGAGCAATTTGGCAAAAGCCACATTAGGAGTTGATAACAAAGATACATGAGACCATCTGCTAGATGCGTCTATCAGGACCATGAAATATCTAAATGGTCCACATGGTGGATGAATTGGTCCACATATATCACCTTGAATTCTTTCAAGAAACATGGGTGATTCATTTTCAACTTTGAGTAGTGAAGGCCTAGTAATTAATTTCCCAAGAGAGCAAGATGTACATAGGTGTGTTTTATCATTTTGGGGAATCTTTTGGTATTTCAGTGGATGTCCATGTGTATTTTCAATTATCCTTTTCATCATGGTGGATCCTGGATGACCTAATCTGTCATGCCATAAACTGAATGAGCCATGATCATAATTTCTTCCTTTGACTGCCATGTGTGCTTGAGGCACACCAATATGTGTATAATGCAAACCTGAGTTAAGCATTGGCAGTTTTTCCATTACATGACCTTTGTTCATGATATACAGATATTTTTCACTATCGACAGTTTTTGATTGAGTATCATATCCGTTATGGTATATGTTTTTGAAACTTAATAAGTTTCTCGTCGATTTCGGGGAGAATAATGCATTTTCTATGAAAAGCTTTGTTCCATTTGGTAACACCAAATTAGCCTTTCCGACTCCTTCTATTAAGTCAGTAGGGCCTGATATTGTATCGATGGTACCATTTGTTGGCTTCAGTTCATAAAAATATTTCTTCAATTTAAGAATAGTGTGTGTGGCACCACTATCTGCTATACACATATCACCATCATTTGTTTGATCTTTTGCTCCAATGAAATTCATTTTAAACTTGACATACGAAGAAAACAAAAACTAGTAAGACATTATGAGATATTATAACAAGAAAAATTATTTTAGAAAATATAATAAGAACATTTATTTCAGAAAAAACATATTACATCAACGAGAGGGAAACACTAGTTAAACATAAATTAAGAAAGTGAGATACATGAATAACACATAAGAGTGTCAAGTTCCAACAACATTTTTCAGGCTTCATAGTCATTGAGAAAATCCGAGTTATTTAGTTCAATATCGAGATTCTCAAAAGTACCCACATGGTTCACTTCTTTCTCTTTTCCTTTGAGGGATGTTTGGTACAACCTGCATAGATGTTCAGGTGTGCGACAAGCTTTTGACCAGTGATTCATCATTCCACATCTATGGCAAGAATCACCACGATTTTGAGAAGTGCTAGCTTCATTCTTAAGCTTATTCTGCTCATTGAAATTACCCATTTGTGGAGCATGATAGGTGTTGTTTCTTTGGTTGTGACCATGACCACGACCACGACCACGACCACGATAATTGTTGTTTCCTTTGAAGGAGTGGTTGTGATTATGGGAATGGTTTCTATTAAAATGGCCACGACCACGCCCACGTCCACGACCTTGTCCATGGTTTCGTTCCCATATTCGCTCAGAAGGTTTTATATCATTATGTATTAACAACATGGACTTCTGGTATAGTTAGTGAACCTGTGGGACGAGCTTGATGATTTTTCAGTATTAGCTCGCTATTTTTTTCTGCTACAATGAGGCTTACATTTAACTCAGAGTACTTTTTGAAATTTTGCAATCGATAATGCTGTTGCAAAACTATGTTTGATGCGTGAAATGTGGAGAAAGTTTTTTCCAACATATCAGCCTCTGTAACAGGATGTCCACAAAATTGAAGTGTGGAAGTTATCCTGAATAAAGCAGAGGTGTACTCATTTACCCTTTTGAAATCTTGGAGTCTGAGATTGTTCCATTCATTTCGAGCAGCAGGAAGTAAGACTTCCTTTTGATGATCAAACCTATTTTTTAAATCATTCCATAAGGTATGTGGATCATCACAGTTTGAGTATTCAATTTGTAACATATTATCGATATGCTTATGGAGGAAGACATCAGCAGTTGCTTTGTCTTTTTCCTCGCATGTGTTGCCTTCATTTATGGTGTCTAAGACACCTTTGGATTTGAGATGTCTTTTTGCATTTGCCGTCCATGTCATGTAGTTTTCCCCAGTACATTCAAGAGCAGGAAATTCAAGTTTAGCAATGTTTGACATATTGTAACTTGATTATGGATGTCTTTATGCTTGATTACGAGACTAGAGCCCCGTGCTGATAACGTGTTATAATTTAACAAGATTACCACCACTTTTGTATGTTATTTGTGATCACTTGAACCACATTACTTCTTTAAAGAAGTTTGTAAGAAGATTATGACATGAAGAAGTAGAGAAGAGTTTGAGAATTTAGAAAGAGTTAGGAGAAGATGAAGAAGTGTATATCACAGAATGTATACAAAGGTAAATCTTACCACCTTGCATTGAGGTGGTATTTATACTACAAAGTTGGGGACAAGGAGACATGGATAATTAATACTTGAGTGTAAGAAATGTGAAAATCTTGTATGTAGGGAAGGTCTTGATAATTGAGTGGAAATTGTGTTCATCCACATTTGGCTTCATCCTAACTTCATGATAGGTTGATTATTTATTAACTCATGTTATTTATTGAAAATGTTAACCAACAATAAAATCCATATTATATTATGTTAACTTGTTACATGAAATAATAATGGACAAATATATAAACTAAAAATCATGAACTTAGAAATAAACTTTAAATCTCTACAGTAACTAGTGATTTATAAAAATGGATCAAAGTATATATTTCTTAAAATAGCCATGTAACATATTTAATATGTTGCAAATGATTAAATGATTGGACAAAAAGAATAAAATTTATTGCTAGATTTGATAAGAATAATATTTATGTCAAATGATTAATTTGATATAAATACTTGGATTTATTACAAGTTTTAACCTTTCTTAAAAACTTGCTAGAAATGAATACTTTATAAAAAGATTACATTTGAAAATAAAGATTTTCATAAAAGATTTTTATAAAAATAAACCAAGACAAATCGTTGGTTTAAAATATTTACAAGGACTTTTAATGCTACTTTGATGAACACAAAGTAACCAAAAAGAATGAACCAACGTTCATTGGAGATTTTAAATAAAAGTCAAGTTTTTATAAATTAAACGTTATAAATCCAAGCGTCGCCATAGATATTCTTATCAACGTTTTCTATTTAGTACTTCATGAACTTGAAATATTAACTAACCTTTGGAAATGATTAAATGTTAAAAACTTTAAATGTTTTCCTTAAAGATCTATGTTTTATAAATAAAACAACGTTAATAATTATTTTTGACAAATAGTTATTTGCAAGGAACTTAAACTTTGTTTTATTCATCAAATGATTGTTGATCATAATTATTTAAGATAATTATAACTTGCAAGATTAACAAATCGAATAAGTAATTATTTAATTAAAAAATAATTATTCGAACTCACGAAAATAATAATAAACATTATTATTTCTTTTTACTCGATGTTCAAGGCTTGATTGAATTATTGAAAAAGAATTTTTGTTTACATTTATTGGACATAAATATAAATAACCATGAACGTATTTAGTTAAATAAATACAAGTTAACGAGTTTTCAATAATACAAACGGACTTAAAACGTCAAGACTTGACCGGTATCATCTTGGGTGACTTATGTTACTCAAATGATCATAGACCTTATGCATATGTTATTAAATTATTTAGGGCGTTACGTGCTACCGTCCTTCACTGCTTAATTACCGTTACCTGCTGAAATCTGTGAGTTTCACGGCCCCTTTTCCTTTTAACTGTTTTATACTTGGGGGAGAAATCATGAAAACTGATTAAATGCTTTTTACTTAATATTATGGTTTATTTGTTAGCCGTATGACTACTTGTTATCGTCATAAACGTTTGTACAACCGAAATCCCATCATTAATTGATTTCAATTAGTTCTGTA
Source organism: Deinandra increscens subsp. villosa (assembly GCA_039602395.1). Lineage (NCBI taxonomy): Eukaryota > Viridiplantae > Streptophyta > Magnoliopsida > Asterales > Asteraceae > Deinandra > Deinandra increscens. The sequence continues at coordinate 73,467,442 of JBCNJP010000023.1, read as the reverse complement.
AGAAACGATAGCTAGTGAATAGATCTATTTGGGTTGACAACCCTACCCTAACTGGTAGCTCCAGTTCTGACTCCGGATTGTCTGGGGGTACACGTCAGTTATTCTGCACTGTTTAACATCCTTGGGCAAGAGATGCCGGGTGGGTAAACCGTTAGTATTTGAAATCAAGGTTCAGGTGAGATCATACAACCACAACAATAAACCCTGATAATATTTAAGTATGCCGAAACTGTTTTACAACTGTTTAACTATCGAGTCCTAAACCTGTGAACCTCACCAACTTTATGTTGACCCGTTTTATATTCATGATTTCTTAGGTAATTGACAAGACTTTCTGAAGACATGCAAATGGGGCTTACAAATGCTATCGGACCTGTTCTTGGAGTCATAGTCCCAACTATCCAATTTAACCGTTTCATGCTTTTAATAATTATTTAAGACTTATGTTTTCAAAATGTAACACATTAATGTTTCCACTATCTTTCCGCTGCAATGAAATGAATTAATGTTTTATGAAGTTTTTAAATTATTAGAAGTTGTTCTATGTATCCTCGACTATGATTCCATTCTGGCTCACACCCGATTCCGTTGACCGGGGTGTGACAGATTGGTATTAGAGCCGTGGTTATAGCGAACCAGGATAAACAAACAAACAAAACAAAACGAAAACCAAGCCTGGACTATAATCCACTCCGAAGCTACCATTTGCATGCAAGACCTCATATGCTTACTTATGTTTACTTATGTGTTACCACACTACCATGATGTTACTGACACAGTTCTTTTTGGAATATTTTCGCAGAGATGGCTTCTAAAGAAGTCATTTGCGTTGCCGATTCCAATGAGGAGCCGAGTGTTGAGTACACACCTTCACCAGAGGACTACATACAGTCGAGCCCCGAGACCGAGGGCGCTACTGTAGGAGTTATTCGCCCGACCCCCGTACCAGCAGGTTTTCTGAGTCCTATTAGACGTAGGACCTCTGATGACTCCCCTGACCACCCTGCTCCCACCGCCACTGCTGGCGGTGCAGCCACTATGGATGCTTCTAGCTCCACTGACCCCTTCGCAGGCCGAGATCGGTCTGTGAAGACTTTTGTCGCCACGCCTGGTGGCGGCAGACGGGGATTCACCCCGGGACGGGCACCTGGCCCATCCCGGACTCGAGAGGTTCGACGTACCCCTGATGAGCCCGCGCCCAAGCGGCGCCAGGTGTTTGAGTTACCCCACCTCGCCTGGATACCAGACCAGGTCCAGCACTGGCGGATCATCGAGGAGTTCCCGAGCTGTTACGATCGGGGAGAGTCCTCACTTCCTGATCCCTTCCGCCGAGTGCCCATGGGTATCTCACCTTTCACTCACGAGCCCATCTCTGACACCGTCCCATTACTGGTGGCTCGTTTGAGACGCCTTGAGGCCGATCTGGGGGAGCTGAACGCTGATATCGGTCAGCTACCTGCAGCTACTGAGGTGTTTCACCTCAGGAACCAGATAGCCGAGCTGACCGGGCGCATGCGCGCCACTGACGGCGCCATGGAGTCCCTTCATGCCCACATGACTGGGGTCAGCATGGCCACGACTGATCTGCTTCTCTCACATGAGAGATTGCAGGGGAGGGTCTCTGCTTTGGAGTTCGTCTCCGGACGACTTCTCGCCGCTCTCCAGGCCTTGACCCAGAGACCACCCGTCTTCTTCATGCCCCCAGGACCTCCACCACATCCACCAGCATTCTAGGTAGATGAGACCTAGTATCTTTTGATAGCCGTTTTATAGATGAAACATGTTAGCATTAGTCAGGATTGGGACTGCGAGCCCACGATGCAAAACTTGTTTATTTTGAATATGTTTCGTCTGTAATATGGTAACAAACTTGATGTATGATTCTCGTTATTATGTTATGGAGATCTTTTGGTATGTTTTATGGTTATGTTATTTTCATGTTATGGTTATGTTAGGGTTGTATAGTTTATATCGTTATGACACGTTACATCACTTCATCCTTCCTATCTTATGTTCTTGGTTGTGTTGCGTGGAAATGTTTTGTCAATTGATGTATTTCGTGGCAGTTATTCTCGAGCATGCAATAACCCCATTTACATATTATCTAAATTTTTCTTTATGTTGACAATTGTAACTTAAAGCGAAATCATGCCACCGAGACGCCGAACCACCAGGAACACTTCACCTCCTCCACCTCCTCCTCCCATGACTCCCGAGGAAATCGAGGAGATGATTGCTAAACGCGTAGCAGAAACTGTTGCCGCCGCTGAAGCCCAACGTCAAAACGACAATGGGGCGCGCGGTAAGTACGAATTAACCAATGTTACAAAAACACTCGATTACAATTTTCCTAAATTGTATTCAACGTTTCAATCTAACAATTTCAGGCCCCTGTGAATGTTCATACAAGGACTTTATGAACTGCAAACCCTCGAATTTCAAGGGTTCTGAAGGCGCTGTTGGTTTAGTTCGCTGGTTTGAGAAAATGGAGTCCGTCTTCCGCATAAGCAACTGCCCTGAGCAGTACATGGTCAAGTATTCCTCCTGCGCACTGACTGATAGCGCTCTGACTTGGTGGAACTCCCATGCTGATGCTATGGGAACCGATTTGGCTTACGCCATGACTTGGGACGAGCTCAAACAACTGCTTCGCGATGAGTACTGTCCTAGAGAAGAGCTTCAGAAACTCGAAGCTGAGTTCTGGAACCTAACCATGAACGGAGCCGATGTTGCCGGCTATACCAAGAGGTTCCGTGAGCTCGCTCATCTCTGTCCGACCATGATCACTCCTCTTTACAAGAAGATTGAACGGTACATCTGGGGACTTGCACCTCATATCCAGGGGAATGTCCTTTCCTCAAATCCTCAGACTTTTCAGGATGCTGTGCGCCTGGCACACAACCTGGTTTACCAAGCCAACCGTCAAGGTGTGAATCTTGACAAGAAGAAGTCTGAGAACAAGGCCCCTGAAGCCAGTACCACTCCCTCCACCAACAAGAAGCCTGATAACAAACGGAAACGCGGATTCTGGAGGAATCGCGATGATAAGGCCCCTGCCAAGGAAGCTGAAACAGTGAAGGTCTTTGCTGCTACTACCCCTACCCATGTTGTCTGAAAGACTGGATACAACGGTGGAGCACCTCTGTGCAACAAGTGCAATCTCCATCATACACTCGATTGTGGCAACGTCTACTGCAACATCTGCAAGACGAAAGGGCACGTAGCACGAGACTGTCCGAAGCGCACCTGTTACGGTTGCGGAACCACCGGGCACTACAAGAAGGACTGCCCGAAGGCAGGAAACCAGGATCCGAATCAGGCTAGAGGAAGAGCCTTTGTAATCAATGCCGGAGATGCTCTCCGTGACCCCAACACGGTGACGGGTACGTTTCTACTAAACAATCATTATGTTCCATTTTATTCGATACTGGTGCTGATAGGAGCTTCGTGTCTACCGAGTTTAGCCAATTTCTTGAAATTACCCCTGTTGCCTTAGACACTAAGTTCACAGTAGAATTAGCAAACGGAGAATTAGTAGAAACTAGCATTATTTATCCAAATTGCTCGCTAGAACTCTCCAATCATCCCTTCAGCATTGATTTGATGCCTGTAGAACTAGGAAGTTTTGATGTTATCATAGGCATGGACTGGTTATCAAAGAACCGTGCGGAAATCGTGTGCCATGAGAAAATAGTTAGGATGCCACTCGAAGATGGCAACACTCTAAACGTAGAAGGCGAGAAGAGTGGAACCCAACTAAACCTCATATCTAGTATGAAGGCAAGAAAGTTCCTCCGTAAGGGATGTCAGGCCATCCTAGCACACGTAACGGAGAAGAAGCCAAAGGAGAAGAACATAGGAGATGTTCCCATTGTCCGCGAATACCCGGAAGTCTTTCCCGAAGACTTGCCAGGTTAACCACCGACGCGACAAGTGGAGTTTCGCATTGACTTGGCACCCGGTGCCGCCCCCGTAGCCAGATCCCCGTACCGTCTGGCACCTTCTGAGATGCAGGAGTTATCCAGCCAATTGCAAGAATTGCTAGATAAAGGCTTCATCCGACCAAGCCACTCTCCGTGGGGAGCACCCGTGCTATTTGTCAAGAAGAAAGATGGAACTTTTCGGATGTGCATCGACTACCGGGAACTGAACAAGCTGACTGTGAAGAACCGTTACCCGCTTCCTAGGATTGACGACCTGTTTGATCAACTCCAAGGATCGAGCTTTTATTCCAAGATCGATCTAAGATCAGGATACCATCAACTTAGAGTTAGAGATGAAGACGTTTCGAAGACAGCGTTCAGAACACGCTATGGCCACTATGAGTTCCTCGTAATGCCATTTGGTTTGACAAACGCACCGGCTGTGTTCATGGATCTGATGAACCGCGTATGCAAACCCTACCTGGATAAATTCGTTATCGTGTTCATTGACGACATTCTTATCTACTCCCGTAGTAAAGAAGAACACGAACAACATCTGAGACTTATCCTGGAGTTGTTGAAGAAGGAAGAACTCTACGCGAAATTCTCCAAATGCGACTTTTGGATTCGCGAGGTTCACTTTCTGGGCCATGTGATCAATGATCAAGGAATCCATGTGGATCCCACAATAATTGAAGCAATTAAGGATTGGGGTACGCCAATAACTCCAACCGATATTCGACAATTTTTAGGTCTTGCTGGCTATTACCGCCGATTTATCGAGAACTTCTCGAAGATAGCCCAGCCACTCACCGCTCTGACCCAGAAAGATAAGAAATTCATATGGGATGACAAGACTGAAGCAGCATTTCAGTTACTGAAGCAGAAGCTTTGTGATGCCCCGATTCTGTCATTACCTGATGGAATCGAAGACTTCGTTGTTTACTGCGATGCCTCGCATCAAGGTTTAGGTTGTGTATTGATGCAACGAGAGAAAGTAATTGCTTACGCATCACGACAACTGAAGATTCACGAGAAGAATTATACCACTCATGACTTGGAACTCGGAGCCGTTGTCTTTGCTCTCAAGATCTGGAGGCACTATATTTATGGTACCCAATGTACCATATTCACCGATCACAAGAGCCTCCAACATATTTTCAATCAGAAGGAATTGAATATGAGACAACGCCGATGGGTGGAACTGCTAAATGACTACGAATGCGAGATTCCTTATCATCCAGGCAAGGCTAACGTTGTAGCCGATGCCTTAAGCAGGAAAGAGCATGCCAAACCTCGCCGCGTCCGAGCATTAGGCATGACCATCCACTCAAACCTTAATTCACAAGTGCGCGACGCACAAATTGAAGCTCTCAAACCAGAAAACCTATCTGGAGAAGGTTTACGTGGAATGGAGAAGCAACTGGAAGAGAAACCAGATGGAACCAAGCACTTCATGGATAGGCTCTGGGTACCTGTTTATGGAGGGCTAAGGCAACTAATTTTCGATGAAGCCCACAAATCAAGGTATTCCATTCATCCCGGATCAGACAAGATGTACCACGGTCTGAAGGAGTAATTTTGGTGGCCCAACATGAAAGCCGAGATAGCCACCTATGTCGGCAAGTGCTTAACATGTTCAAAGGTCAAAGCCGAATACCAGAAGCCCTCTGGATTGTTGACTCAACCAGTAATCCCTGAATGGAAATGGGAAGAGATATCCATGGACTTTATCACAAAATTGCCTAAATCCAGATCTGGATATGACGCTATCTGGGTGATAGTCGATCGATTGACGAAGTCAGCACACTTCTTACCGGTCAATGAGAAGGATAAGATGGATAAGCGAGCCAAACTTTACATAAAGGAAGTCGTCTCGCGCCACGGTGTGCCCAAATCCATCATATCCGACCGAGACAGTCGATTCACTGCACACTTTTGGAGATCCCTACAGAAAGCTTTGGGTACTCGACTCGATATGAGTACTGCCTACCATCCACAGACAGATGGCCAAAGTGAGAGAACGATCCAAACACTTGAGGATATGCTGAGAGCATGTGTGATAGATTTCGGACCCAAGTGGGACGAGCACCTCCCTCTTGCCGAATTCTCCTATAACAACAGTTATCACACCAGCATCCAAGCCGCCCCTTTTGAAGCACTTTATGGGAGAAAGTGTAGATCTCCACTCTGCTGGAACGAGGTTGGCGACAGTCAGTTGACTGGACCCGAGCTAATCTTTGAAACGACCGAATTGATCTTCCAAATCCGAGATCGTCTGAGAGCTGCTAGGGATAGGCAAAAGAGCTACGCCGACAACCGACGCAAACCCTTGTCCTTCAAAAAGGGTGAGCACGTCATGCTAAAGGTGTCACCTTGGAAAGGTGTCATCCGGTTCGGCAAACGAGGAAAGCTCAACCCTCGTTACATTGATCCCTTTGAAATCACCGAAACCATCGGACCAGTAGCTTACCGTTTGAACCTGCCCGCCGAGCTAAGCAGCGTTCACAATGTCTTTCACGTCTGTAATCTTAAGAAATGCTTATCTGATGAAACACTCATCGTTCCTCTTGATGAGATTCAAGTGGACGAAACCTTACACTTCATTGAGGAACCCGTGGAGATACTTGACCGGGAAATTAAAAAGCTGAAGCATAGCCGCATTCCCATAGTCAAAGTACGATGGAACTCTAGGCGAGGACCAAAGTACACATGGGAACGCGAGAATCAAATGCGCCGAAAGTATCCACGCCTGTTTGAGAACGTCGCATCCACCAGTAACCAAAACTGAATTTCGGGACGAAATTCAGGTGCGAAAACACTCTAGGAACGTTCAGAAATCATTTTTGACCTCAGAATCACTTAGTATAGGGAGAATTTGATGAAAAACGACTCAAACCCAAACTTTCTCTCACTATAATTCGAAAATTGATTAAAAAACACAATAGTAGAGCAACCTGGATTGCTCTGATACCACTTATAAGTACGTGAAACGATCTTACTACTGCATGTATCAATCAATAATAGTAAACACAGATGTAAATAAGAGATTCGTATTGAATCACTTGAAGATTACAATGAACTCTTTCTAGTTTCTGTCTCTAAAACACACAGAGAAAGTTGTAGAAATGACAGAAGTTCTATGCTATCATCAAACACAATCTATTTATAGTGAGCACATACTAAGCTGCGGACCAATTGGTACGGGCGTACCAATTGGTACGACGTACCAGCATGGTACGACCCATAGTATGTTCACCCTTTGACTCATACTAACGCTCACATAGATACAATACACGAGACATATCATAGCATAGGAATAAGCTCTAACATACCAATCATCGATACACGGTATTAGTCGCATGTTCATGAAAAGTAATTTGACACGTGAAAATATTTTTATTTTTATGAAATATTGATTTCAAAATATAATGAATTATAATTTTGTGAATTTTGCGTGTCGGTTAACCTGGTAACGATGTTGGACCAGTTTCACTAGTTTCATACTCGTTTTATCATCGTTTGAGTTTCTTAAACACTTGTAAAAGGTCTATGAGGCTATTTTACTAATGTTTTAAGTTTTAAATTACCAAACTGGTCGGTGGAAATCAAACTTGCCAAAATTAGCGTTTTTGCGTTACCGAAAGTCATAGTTTTTGTTCGGTTTCTTCCTAAAACATAATTTTTCACTTTTGGACCTCATGAAACATCTTTATTACTAAAAATAACCTTAATTGAAGTTTTGTACCAGAACCTTAAAATGTCCAAGATTCTATAACATTTTAGTTATTCGGGTCCTGAATATCCCGTTTTTTAATATATAATGTTTTGGACTTAAATGTGACTTTTGATTGTTGGTAATTTATAAACAGACATTTATTAAGCTTTAAACTCATCATAATATTAGTCATGAACAGTTTCACCAAAAATTCATATTATGTGATTTTACATCATAAAATCACAAGTATTAAAACACTACTTTATGTTTAGCATCTCTTTTAACAAAATAACATTTTATTTTCATAAAATTACCTATGTAATTTATGTCAATCAAAATACTAAGCAAGATGTTAAGTTACGAATTTTTATATAGCCTTTTTGAAATTATTTTCATGGCACATTTTAGGTATGTCATTTTTAACATATTTTCCCACCAAATACTACATTATGAAAAATATATCATTTAACTTGGTCATGGGTCCGAGTTTATATATGTGTTATCTATGACATTATTTCATGAAAGAAAACATACGTAATCTAATATTGAGGGTCTTTTAACCAAAGTATGATTTTGAACATGATTTCATCACATAATGTTATTTATGATATAATAACACTAAAACATCAAATAAGTTTCAAAATCAATTAGTTTAACCCTAACATAATTCCATCAAAGTGAGCGTTTCTTTACTAACAACTTGGCTTGTTAGTTAAATCATCAAGCAACTCATCGAGACTTAAATGAGCATAGGTTATGATTCATGAAATGAGTATGAAATCAAGAAATAAACAAGGAAAATAAGTGTGCTCACTAAAGCTTCCTCGGGATTGGTTTTATAAAGTAAGTGGGTGTTGAATGTTTTCAATGTTAAGCTCCAACTTACCCTTAATCTTGAATGGTTGATGAGTTAGAGTAGGAAGAACCAAATAGAACAAGAGAAGCGATGAGTATTGTGAGTTTTAGAATGAATGAAAAGAAAAGGGTTCTTGAGAAATGATGAAACTTCATGAACTTACCTTTGAATTAGATGATGGGTACTAGGAGTTAGAATCTTGAAAGTGATTAGAAAATAGAAATTTGTGTGGTGATGGTGGCGGTTTAGGTTGAACCGAAGGGAATAGAGAAAGAGTAGAGAGATAATGAGTGTAAGTGTTGGTATTTAAGTGTTAGAATGATAATGGGTTAAGTATTTAAAATGGTTAGGTGAGGAGATGTGGGTCTTGATTGTTTGGTTCGTGGTTCACAATTGAACCATGTGGGTGGCTCGAACCAAAGGGAAAGAGGAGAAGAGGAGGAGGTTTGGTCTTGGCTTGAACCACTTAAGTCTTGTGCTTGAATAGGGTTATATGATTAAATGGTGGTGGTGCTTTATGGATGTACTAGAAACCGTCCAAGGGGACGGATCAACAAGGAGGGAAAAGTGTGACCAATGTGTATTACCTAATGGATCAAGACCTTAAGTGTACTTCTTGAGACATCATTGTCTCATATCTTGAAGGTGTGTTTTGGATCTAGGGAGCAATTTAGGCTAGGTTAGGATCACATAATATTTTAGCATGTGATGAATTACAAGAAAAATCTAGTGTTTGTGTGTGTGAATTTCGGTTTAAACCTAATGAGATGAAGAAAAGGAAACCCGAGGAGGGGCCGAGTTTCGAACTCAGGACTTGAACGGTTCGAAAGAAAGGAAAAAAATGGGCACAAAGAAAATTAATAAGAAAAAGAATCAAAATGGTCCTGTTAGGCCGAAAAGAAAAGAATTGGGCCTCGGGTTGGACTGGAAACAACAAATGGGCCGGTTTGGTTCATTGGGTCGCAAACCTTATACCCGGGTCGCAAACCCCTCTTTGGGCCCTAAACCACCCAAATCTTGGGCCGTAAACCCTTAATTAGGTTGTGAACCATTGGTTGGGCCACATGGGTTTGGGCCTAGGTGATCCAGATAAGTTAACGGTTCGGGCGGGTTGACTTGATGAAGGTTTTTGGTAATTTAAGGTGTTATGAGTCTAGATGGGAACGAAACGAATGTATTTTGGTTAAACAAGTGGTATTTGGAATGTTGATAATTGAACGGAGTTGGATAATACAAGTCTTGAGTTTTTGATGATTAATATGCTAACTTTGAATGTTTTTGATTGACTGAAATTAAAGACGACGTTCGTAACGAAACGGCGAACGTTCGGTTTATTATATATATATATGTATATATATATATATATATATATATATATATATATACTTAAAGAATTTTAAGTAAAATACACATAAATAATAGTTTGGTTTGAATTGTTAAACGTGAACCATTTACGTCAACACTAAAGTTTAACGTGTAGCGGTCATTTAACGGATTGAATGTGTTAGACGTAACACGACTGACTTGAAAAAATGTAAAATGAACATTTACATTTCTTGTTGTTAAAATTCCATCTTTGAAGTTCGTGAAATTTTCTTGTTATTAAAGTTTCAGTGTGGACAAACGTAGAACCTTATTGTTAAAATGATTGATTTCCAATACGAGTACGAGTTGTCAAGTTTGATTTACCTATGTTTGCACGTAGGGTCACCTAATTTGAACAAATTAAGCCTAATGCATATAGATAAATCAAATGATTGCATGTATATATATTTTTAATGTTGACCTGGAATTTACGGATTGTCACAGCATGAATGGAAATGTGATGTTCTTGAATTTCATATTCCATTTTTGGCTCAATTGGCTCATCATCTACCAATTCAATTACAAACAATTGTCTGTTCTTGCACTTATGACTAGGGGGATACTTTTCATTACACCAAAAACATTCCCCTTTTGATATTTCTATTCAACTTCTTTAGGTTTTGATCTTTTTGTAGTCTTAATAGGATGATTAGGAGTATGTATGAGTGGTAGTTTTGTAGCATTCGTTGGACTAGTATTCTTATTACTAATAGCCCCCTTTTCATTATTCACAACAGTAAAAGAAGAATTGTTAAACCTTTCTAAAGATAATGCAATAAGTGTAGAATATGCATGATCTTGCTGTTTAGCTAAAGAATAAGCACCCCTCAAAGATTTGGGTTTGAACATCTTTATAATGCATTTAATCTCAGGTTTGAGCCCCCCCCCACCCCCACCCCCACCCCACCCCCGCGCGCACGTGCAAACAAGCTGACAACATGCTCTTCAGTGATTATGACCTAGTTGAGTAGTAGATCAAATGAATCAAAATAAGGCTTCAATGAATTAGTCTGATGAAAAGCCTTTGGTTCCTCCATTGTATCTTCTAAATCATTATCAGCAAATCTTGCCATAGCCGATCTAGTGTAATCAGACCAAGAAATACTATCAATAAAACCTCAATGAATTCGAACATGGGCTTGATGCCATTGTAATATTATTCCCTCTAAATTCATAATCGCGACCCTTATTTTTGTGTTTTAAGGTGTACGGTCCATCATGAAAAAGTGCTCACACTTGTAGATCCAACCTTCCACATCTATACCATAAACATCAGAAAATACACCCTACCTTAACACGTCCATCTTTGATCGGTGCTCGTAACAATTTATTGCACTGGTCTTCCTCTATTTACAGGTTGCGTACTTTGCCACGTCTTGAAACATCTGCTCTTGCTAAAGAATTACTTTCTGCATTAATTGTTCCATGTTTTGCTCCAAACTCTATCCATGTTGGATTGTAGATCTGCCATTGATTCTTATAAAGTTGTTTCCACTCGAACTATATTCTTCTCATGGTCTTTCAAACTTTTTCTAACTCTTTAATTGTATTCATTTGCTAAAATTTGATTGCGCCATTACTGAATTGAGATCACCCGAGAGTTTGAGTTCACCTGAAAAAATGGAATTGAGAATAACAGAGCTCCGAGGAATCTGAGGCTCTGATACCAATTGATAACAACAGAAAGATTACATAACGCATAGAATAATGAATCAAACCGTTGCTACTTTTCTCATTCCTTCACAACAACTTATAATACTATCAACTAACTTTGAAGTTACAATTTTACAATCTAGTCCCTCAAATTTCACTCACTAGGTGGTGACCCGTCGCGCGTTGCGGCAACACCACCTTATGTGTATCACGTGACTGCTTCATTATGCGCGTTGCTAAACGGGGTAAATAAAAAAATGTGTCCGAAGATATTATAGAAGAAAAGTCACTTCAACGCACATAAAAAGGGCTTGTAACAAAGCTGATGGTAAATTAAACTATTTGCCATAAATTATCATAATCACACCTGATCATTTCCTCACCATGTCTTGTTAATCATTGATGTGGATAAATGTTAGGTTCACTAAAAACATGAAATGGTCTGGTAAATGAAAAACAAAACCTGCTAATGAGATCAAATTAGAATCCTAAGAAAATCATACATTCTATACACCACAACAAAAACTATATTCCTATACTAACCCGTTATAAACTTCAACAAAAGGAAAAGACTTGTGAACACTTTAAGTTTCGGTTCAAGGACCTTTACAACTGGTCCCCCATTAGTTTCAATTCATGATACCTAAAAGAATGAGATCATTCCAATATCGACATAAAGGATCCTTAAAGGCAACTAAAAGTCTAAAACAACTGCATAACAGAATCCAATAAGTATAATATGTAATTTGAAGTTTTATATTTAGTCGAGGCATTTTTGACCGTTTGTATTTGAGGCAGTTCTGGCCATCAGAAACAGTCAGCAGCAGCATCGCGTGATATAAAATTTTACTGGGTTATGCAACTGCAGTTCAGACCTTTTGTATTTGAGGCTCCTTTTCTCTAGGCAACACACAAACAAAACATAAATTGACGGAATAAGCAGCAAATTGACCCATAAATTATCAAAATCAACTGCCCAGTACACGTTTTTCTAACACCAAACCTGAATGAAGGCCGTCGACCCTCTCGGTCCCTTCAATACTTCGCCATACATGAGTGTAAAGTATAAACTGAAAGACATGTAAAAACATCAAAATTAACTAACCCACCTAAAAAAAGAATAGACGTTGCTATTCTTCAATGACGTCAAATACTATTTCTTAGGCATCTTAGGCATTGCCACACAGGTACAAATAAACTTAAACAAATCCGCTTATTGGAACTTCTTATAATAAACTATAAACATTTTGTATGAGTTTACTGGTCAAAAGTTAATACTTTAACTCTCTTAATTTAAAACAGATCAATATACATTAGTATAAACTGAAACATATATAAAAACATAAAAATTAACGGACCCACATAAAAAAGGACTATATGCTGCTATTTTTAAATGACCATTAAAAAATATTTCATAGGCCTTTCCACACAAACACAAACAACTGTTGGAATTTACAAATTCAAGAATATATGAATCAATATAAAGATCAACCTTAGAACTATACAATGAAACTTTAAACCACAACATGTTTATAATAAATAATGAATCTTTTTAAAACCACACAAACAAAGACATGAAGTACACAAAAAGAGCCAAGTATTACCTATAAGCAACGACGATGATGGGCATTTCAGCAGCAACAAACACATATAGCAACTTGCAATAAGAACAGAAGTTAACACCATATAATTAATGTCAATGAAGAGAACTAACATAAAAAATAGCACATATTTTCAAGTAACTTAGATTTGTCCTTTTTTTCTCCCTCGGCATTAACAATGTAACAACAAAGCAAACTCTAGGAAACAAAATTACATCTTTTTAAATAATATTATAAATGATAGTTTAAAAAGTCGATTAGCAAGGCCATTGAGGCAGGAACCAAATTACTTTCTGCACTAAATTACATCTTTTTAAATAATATTATAAATGATAGTTTAAAATGCCGATTAGCAAGGCCATTGAGGCAGGAATCAAATTACTTTCTGCATTAATTGTTTCATGTTATTGTTTCATGTTTCGCTCCAAACTCTATCCATGTTGGACTGTAGATCTGTCATTGATTCTTATGAAGTTGTTTCCACTCGAACTATATTCTTCTCATGGTCCTTCAATACTTTTTCTAACTCTTTAATTGTCTTCATTTGCTAAATTTATGATTGTGCCATTACTGAATTGAGATCACCCGAGAATTCGAGTTCACCGGAAAAATGGAATTGAGAATAATAGAGCTTCGAGGAATTAGAGGCTCTGATACTAATTGATAACAACAAAAAGATTACATAACGCAGAGAATAATGGATCAAACCATTCCTGCCTTTCTCATTCTTTCACAACAACTTATAATGCTATCAACTAACTTTGAACTGTTGGTTACAATTTTACAATCTAGTCCCTCAAGTTTCACTTATTACACTTTTAGCTCAAAATACAAAAACATATATCACACGGACACACACATACAACCCATAATTTTTTTTAAGAGTTAAGTACGATTTGCGTCCCTGAGGTTTGTCGATTTTAACCCTTTGAGTCCATTTTCCAGATTATTAACAAATCTCGCCTCATAGTTGCATTTCTTAACAAATTTATCCTCAGGTTTGCTTTTAGTTGTGAATTGAATCCCTGAGACTAACAGAGTTAGATTTTTTCTGTTAAATGCAAAGGATATTTCAGTCAATATAAATATCAAGGACTAGTTATGTAAATTAAGAATTTTATTTATATGGGTTAATTATGTAAGTTTTCATGATTAAGGGACCATTTTTGTAATTTTATGAGAGGAATAAAACCCAGCCCTAAAATTAATGCAACCCCACACTGCAAGTAGCATTTTGAGGCCTAGAGTTCTCCGACGGCATTTTCAGGCCTGGAGTTCTCTGCCGTTATCAAGAATTCCGCCAGTAATTTCGTTTAGGATTGTAGTAGCGTGAAGCAGCTTCTTTAACCATCAGCATCTGAGAAAGTTCTCCGTAGGTAGCGTAAAGAAGATCCCAAAAGGTTTGGTTGCGGTGAGCCTCCGTCGGCGGTGAAGCGCAGTTAGGGCTTCCCCTACTTGAACCATGTTTCCAGTTGGTAATATCGGTCGGTATTGGTTACAAATTCGACTTTGATTTAGTTTTGCTTGAAATCAAATTTTCAGATTGTCATTTTCATCGTTTGCTATTTATCATTCGGAATTCTTAATCCTTGGTATTACACTACAATTTAGGTATCTTGTGACAATCCGTCTTTTCAAGTCGTTTTCTGATTTAAGTTGAACCTAAATCATTATAAATGTGGTGTGGACATTTATGTGTTTGACTTGTTTGACTCGCGTTGACCATAAAAACTAGGGTTTGGGTAACTATCATCTATACGAGGATACACTTGAGATTAGACGTCTTATATTTTATGATATTATGTAAACAATATTCTATATATATATATATATATGTATATATATAGAGAGAGAGAGAGAGACGCACACGCGTTATATCCTGTAATTTTATGTGACGATGTGTCACGTAGTTACCCCTAACGTTTCTATTATTTTATGTGAGTTTACACGTATTGTTACGACTTTGAATCTATGATTTTATGTGAACTTAAAATAACTAATTATGGATTGTTATTTATGATTTTATGTAGTTGTCTAAGGTTAGTATATTTATATACGTCACGCGTTAAACATGTGTTGATATATATTCGCATAATTATCATCAAGTAATCTCCGTTAACTTCGTTAATGAATTCGTTAGCATTTAAAACTACAAAGGACCGATTTTGCCATTCTCAAAACTTCTTTTTATTAAACAAACCTTGAGGGACTGGCTCTGTAATTATAGAAACCTAGATCCCTAAATTGCAAGTATGAGAAGGACCATTTTTGTCATCCGTCCAAAGTCAATTTAATAACTTCTAAAGTTACTGAATATGACGACCGTCCAAAAACCATAACCGAAGGGTTTTCACGGTCGTCGGGTGGGAATCGATATTCGATTCCCACCCGACGACCGTCCAAAAACTATATGTCCAAATCTGTGAAGAAATTCGAGATCAGAGCTGTTTTTTTCGCAACAGAAGGGTTTTCACGGTTTTTGGGTGTTCTTGAAAATTTCGAGTTTGATTCTGAGTTTTTGATGATAAAATCAGTGTTTTTGGATAAAATAAAGTATGAATCTTGATAGAAAACACGTTCCGGATCCATTGGAAGCATCGGTTTCGTCTGATTCGCAACGGTTTGGGCAGATCTGGAAAAACACACAGTAGTGTGTGTTTCACGGTGTTCTTGGTGTTCTTCATTTTTGTTGAAGATTGCCTTGGCGATTTCGCAGCAGATGAAGATGTTCTTGGCGACCTCGAGTGCTCTTGAAGATGTACTTGGTGATCTCAGGTGAGCTAGAAGATTGTCTTGGCGATCTGGAACTGTTCATGGCGATCTCGACTTGGCGATTTTGTTATTTTACTTTTGGCGACCTCGAACCGACCTGGAATCCTTCTTGGCGATCTCAATAAGACCTTAGCAATCTCGTTTCTGGCTTGGCGACCTCGTATGGCCTTGGCGACCTCGATCACCTTGGCAATCTCGACTAATCTCAACTTCTGGGTTTTTATTCAAATAAGTTTTAGTGGATTTCGATCGTATAGATGTGTAGAGGTTGAGAACACGAGTCCAACGGTACCAAAATCATCGAATTTGGTCATGTAATAAGGGAGATAAGTGCTTTTCACGCTTTTTCGGTGGGGTTACATATTTCCGATGTGTTTTCCAGTGGATTAGGGTTTCGCAGGTTAGAGATGACACATGGATGACGTGGCGAGTAGCTATTCGCTGCCTGGGAATGTTGGTCTCTCTCCTCTTCGGCTCCTTTATTGTTGTCGAACATCCATTGGCTGAAAATAAAAGCGCGTGGGTCCCGCCAGATAAAGAATCCGTTGAAAAGAATTCGGCGCATTGGGACCACCAGATGTGTAGAGAGACGTTGGAAGTCATTCCTCTGGCGCCTTCTGATTGGCTGCGCCTCCTTTCACTTGGATCCATCATCTAAGCCGTTGGATACACTTGATCTGGTCCGTAAATCTCATTGTTGCTCTTAACCTGATTGGCTGACGAGGATTTCACACGGATCAGGAATCCCATCCATGGTTCTCTTCTTTTTTTCCAGCCGTTGATTATCTTTTTCACCTCAAATCTGATTGGCTGTTAGCCATGCACACAGATTGTGCTTCTTGGAGAGATTTATTTCCATTATTTAATTTTTTCAGCATTTTTGTTAAATGCGGTATTTTTCTATAAGTCTTTTACGAGACTAACGAGACAACACCGCCAACGAAATTCTGAATGAAAAAAAATAAAAAGAAAAATATAAAAAAAAAATTATTGGTCATGGATTTATTCCGTCATATTTCGACCGGGTTTCTAGTTTTTGGTGATGTCAAGACCACGTTAGCTAACGACCACTGACGGACTGGTTTCGCTTCTCGGTAAGTTTGTGACTGTTTCGTTATGTCTCACTCCAAGTTGTTTAGCTGATGCAGCGCTGATGTCATCTAACCGAATTAACTGCAATCTTAGTTAAATATTGGAATATTCCGTTAAATCTCTAACGGAAGGATCGTTACTTTAATAAAATTGACGGTTTTCTCAGTTTCATTCCATATTGCACCGTTGGTCTCAGAAATCTTCACGGAATATATTTTCGAGCTCGATTTTCTTCACCCAAAATTACGAAGACTCCGGCTATGAATAAATCTTGCGTTTACGCTCGAGATCTCAGTTTTTCACTGATTTGACACTTTATTTTCGCATCCAACCCAGTCACGCGGAACAAGTTCAGTATTTATGGATCATTCACAACTGTCAGCTCCCGGCTTCCGGTTTTTCGCAAGATTGTCCGATTTCAGGATTTTAGTACCGTTTTCTCTTTGGAACTGAGCGGAACGGTTCCACTCTCTGCATCTGAATTTCCGCTTCCGCATCGGATGTTTTCAGAGGGATCTAGAAAAAAGGGGGAACCATTATGGATTTGGATTATCGGGTTGATTATCAGAAGTTGGAGCATTTTCAGTGATTGATTGGTTTATCTGATTCGGTTGTTGTGGTTTTGACTCCAACGTTCAGCATTCTTAGTATTGTACCCGACCGTGTGAACCGAGTGAACTACAGCACTTGGATCTCAACTGGAGAAACAAGAACAGAAGAGGCTAATTTAAAGGGGGAATCTTTACAACAGAAAGATTCAGGTTTATCAGTTATTCTTTGAAGATGCACGACAGAGCGGTTCTTCACCAGTATGACACATTTGACAGCGTCAGTCAAGGGGGAATTGTTGGAACTAATAATATGTGTGACTGACGCCATCAAATCTATTCTCGAATAATTCGGTTGAAGAATCCATTGTGATTTGATTCAGAGACGCGGGTTATGATGATCGAGGCTTGCAAGTTTGGACCGAGACGTTTTCTTGTAAAGTCAACTGTTCGAGTCAACGGTCAACGTAAAAGTCAACGGAAGATCGGTTCGAGCGAGTCAAGCTTCATATTAATTAAATCAACTTTGATTTTATTAATAATTTACTTTAGTTGTTTATTTGTAATTGTGCTCATTGTTTTTGTGTTTTACTAGTTAGTGGGCTAGTGAGCACATGGGCTCTCTATATATAGGGGTGATAGCTTCATTTAGAATTAGAGAGAATAAAGTGAAAGAATAAGGATGATCTAGAGAGATGTGAGCTATCATTTCTAGAGAGAGAGTCTCACATTGGGTTTGAGCTCAACCCAATGTGACCGTGGATTTCCTATGACGAGTTTGTAATCTTTCGGTTCGTTGTAATCATTCAGCAATAATCAATAAATCGTTTGATTTATTATGTCTTGTTATAGATTATTTTGATTCTCATCATCCCGTCTCCTTCATCTAATCTTTGTTCTTGCTCAATGTCGAGATTCTTGATGTGAAATCGGTCCTGACAAATGGTATCAGAGCAGGTACCGATGACCGATCAGATCTCGTCTCACGACGAATCTGGTCACGACGAATCTGGTCACTCGAATCTTGATTTTGAGCTTGAATGAGGTGCTGATTGGAAAACCCACTTTGGAGACTTTTTCTACTTTTTCTTATTTTTGGAGTTGTTTGAATGATTTCTGGATGAATCTGATGATAGATTCTTGTTATTGGGTTCATTTAGATATGATTTCATGCTCTATATGTCCAAATCTGTGAAGAAGTTCGAGATCAAAGCTGTTTTTTTCGCAACAGAAGGGTTTTCACGTTTTTTGGGTGTTCTTGAAGATTTCGAGTTTGATTCTGAGTTTTTTATGATAAAATCTGTGTTTTTGGATAGAATAAAGTATGAATCTTGATGGAAAACACGTTCCGGATCCATTGGAAGCATCGGTTTTGTCTGATTCGCAATGGTTTGGGCAGATCTGGAAAAACACACAGTAGTGTGTGTTTCACGGTGTTCTTGGTGTTCTTCATTTTTGTTGAAGATTGCCTTGGCGATTTTGCAGCAGATGAAGATGTTCTCGGCGACCTCGAGTGCTCTTGAAGATGTACTTCGCGATCTCAGGTGAGCTTGAAGATTGTCTTGGCGATCTGGAACTGTTCATGGCGATCTCGACTTGGCGATTTCGTTATTTTACTTTTGGCGACCTCGAACCGACCTAGAATCCTTCTTGGCGATCTCAATAAGACCTTAGCAATCTCGTTTCTGGCTTGGCGACCTCGTATGGCCTTGGCGACCTCGATCACCTTGGCGATCTCGACTAATCTCAACTTCTGGGTTTTTATTCAAATAAGTTTTAATGGATTTCAATCGTATAGATGTGTAGAGGTTGAGAACACGAGTCCAACGGTACCAAAATCATCGAATTTGGTCATGTAATAAGGGAGATAAGTGCTTTTCACGCTTTTCCGGTGGGGTTACATATTTCCGATGTGTTTTCCGGTGGATTAGGGTTTCGTAGGTTAGAGGTGATACATGGATGACGTGGCGAGTAGCTATTCGCTGCCTGGGAATGTTGGTCTCTCTCCTCTTCGGCTCCTTTATTGCTGTCGAACATCCATTGGCTGAAAATAAAAGCGCGTGGGTCCCGCCAGATAAAGAATCCGTTGAAAAGAATTCGGCGCATTGGGATCACCAGATGTGTAGAGAGACGTTGGAAGTCATTCCTCTGGCGCCTTCTGATTGGCTGCGCCTCCTTTCACTTGGATCCATCATCTAAGCTGTTGTATACACTTGATCTGGTCCGTAAATCTCATTGTTGCTCTTAACCTGATTGGCTGACGAGGATTTCACACGGATCAGGAATCCCATCCATGGATCTCTTCTTTTTTTCCAGCCGTTGATTATCTTTTTAACCTCAAATCTGATTGGCTGTTAGCCATGCACACAGATTGTGCTTCTTGGAGAGATTTATTTCCATTAATTAATTTTTTCAGCATTTTTGTTAAATGCGGTATTTTTCTATAAGTCTTTTACGAGACTAACGAGACAACACAGCCAACGGAATTCTGAATGAAAAAAAATAAAAATAAAAATATAAATATAAAAAAAAATATTGGTCATGGATTTATTCTGTCATATTTCGACCGGGTTTCTAGTTTTTGTTGACGTCAAGACCACGTTAGCTAACGACCACTGACGGACTGGTTTCGCTTCTCGGTTAAGTTTGTGACTGTTTCGTTATGTCTCACTCCAAGTTGTTTAGCTGATGCAGCGCTGATGTCATCTAACCGAATTAACTAGAATCTCAGTTAAATATTGGAATATTTCGTTAAATCTCTAACGGAAGGATCGTTACTTTAATAAAATTGACGGTTTTCTCAGTTTCATTCCAAATTGCACCGTTGGACTCAGAAATCTTCACGGAATATATTTCCGAGCTCGATTTTCTTCACCCAAAATTACGAAGACTCCGGTTATGAATAAATCTTGCGTTTACGCTCGGGATCTCACTTTTTCACTGATTTGACACTTTATTTTCACATCCAACCCAGTCACGCGGAACAAGTTCGGTATTTATGGATCTTTCACAACTGTCAACTCCCGGCTTCCGGTTTTTTGCAAGATTGCCCGATTTCAGGATTTTAGTACCGTTTTCTCTTCGGAACTGAGCGGAACGGTTCCACTCTCTGCATCTGATTTTCCGCTTCCGCATCGGATGTTTTCAGAGGGATCTAGAGAAAAGGGGGAACCATTATGGATTTGGATTATATTATCGGGTCGATTATCAGAAGTTGGAGCATTTTCAGTGATTGATTGGTTTATCTGATTCGGTTTGTTGTGATTTTGACTCCAACGTTCAGCATTCTTAGTATTGTACCCGACCGTGTGAATCGAGTGAACTGCAGCACTTGGATCTCAACTGGAGAAACAAGAACAGAAGAGGCTTATTCAAAGGGGGAATCTTTACAACAGAAAGATTCAGGTTTATCAGTTATTCTTTGAAGATGCACGACAGAGCGGTTCTTCACCAGTATGACAGATTTGATAGCGCCAGTCAAGGGAGAATTGTTGGAACTAATAATATGTGTGACTGACGCCATCAAATCTATTCTCGAATAATTCGGTTGAAGAATCCATTATGATTTGATTCAGAGACGCGGGTTGTGATGATCGAGGCTTGCAAGTTTGGACCGAAGACGTTTTCTTGTAAAGTCAACTGTTCGAGTCAACGGTCAACGTAAAAGTCAACAGAAGATCGGTTCGAGTGAGTCAAGCTTCATATTAATTAAATCAACTTTGATTTTTTTAATAATTTACTTTAGTTGTTTATTTGTAATTTTGCTCATTGTTTTTGTGTTTTACTAGTTAGTGGGCTAGTGATCACATGGGCTCTCTATATATAGGGGTGATAGCTTCATTTAGAATTAGAGAGAATAAAGTGAAAGAATAAGGATGATCTAGAGAGATATGAGCTATCATTTCTAGAGAGAGAGTCTCACATTGGGTTTGAGCTCAACCCAATGTGACCGTGGATTTCCTATGACGAGTTTGTAATCTTTCGGTTCGTTGTAATCATTCAGCAATAATCAATGAATTATGTCTTGTTATAGATTATCTTTGATTCTCATCAGCCCGTCTCCTTCATCTAATCTTTGTTCTTGCTCAATGTCGAGATTCTTGATGTGAAATCGGTCCTGACAATATTTGTACAACTCTTCTCGTAAGAGAACGCCCGATAAGAAATCATATTCTATACTTTGTATTCGAATTCCTTTCGAAAACCTCTAAACATTCGGCATCTCCTCAACATGTGGTTCACACTCTTGGACATAACGTCCATCACTCCTCTTGGAGTAGAGAACTCGGATTCTTTCGATAGGTTACTATCGAGATTAATTCTTATAACAATTGACGCTGATTTAAATATCGGGGCGAAATTTCTTTCAACAAGGGGATGATGTGACGACCCAAAAAAATTTTCTTTTCTTTTGACCAGCTCACTAGCCACGTTGTGTTATTTTCGGGACGAAAATTCTTTAACAAGTGGATACTGTGACAATCCATCTTTTCAAGTCTTTTTCTGATTTAATTTGAACCTAAATCATTATAAATGTGGTGTGGACAATTATGTGTGTTGACTTGTTTGACTTGCGTTGACCATAAAAACTAGGGTTTGGGTAACTATCATCTATAAGATCATACACTTGAGTTTAGACGTCTTATATTTTATGATATTATGTAAACCATATTGTATATATATATGTATGTATGTATATATATATATAGACACACACACACGTTATATCCTGTCATTTTATGTGACGATGTGTCACGTAGTTACCCCCTAAAGTTTCTATTATTTTATGTGAGTTTACACGTATTGTTACGACTTTGAATCTATGATTTTCTGTGAACTTAAAATAAATAATTATGGATTGTTATTTATGATTTTATGTAGTTGTCTAAGGTTAGTATATTTATATACGTCACACGTTAAACATGTGTTGATATACATTCGTATTATTATCGTCAAGTTATCTCTGTTAACTCCGTTAATGAATTCGTTAGCATTTAAAACTACAAAGGGCCTCTTTTGCCATTCTCTAAACTTCTTTTTATTAAACAAACCTTGAGGGACTGGCTTTGTAATTATAGAAACCTAGATCCCTAAATTGCAAGTATGAGAAGGACCATTTTTGTCATCCGTCCAAAGTCAATTTAATAACTTCTAAAGTTACTGAATATCGATTCCCACCCGGCGACCGTCCAAAAACCGTAACCGATGATGAATCTTCTCGCTTCCTACAGTTAATCGAGCATTCAAACTATTCTTTTGATTGGCTAAACTATCGCAACTTCACCATTTGTTCACGCATACAATTGCCTCACATCTCTCCCTCTCTCGTTTTCTCTCAAAGACCGACGCACCACCATCGTAACTGAGGAGTCCGGCCAAAACCACCACTACACCACCATTCGATCACCCTGAGATGATGCTCGAACGTTGTTGCAGCAGCAGAGACAGTGGGGACTCAAACCGAGCTCCATGATCAGGTTCGGGATTAAAGACGGGTTCGAGTTTGGGTTCGGTTCATAATCATCGTTGCATCATTTTCATCTCTCGCAAGGTACCTCTAGGCTATGATTATTCGAGCCCTTTCCCGTGTTTCGTATACGTTTTTCATGTTTTCCGGTGGCCGGAAAATAGGTCCGGCGGGGTTAGGGTTAAAGGGTGAAAAGGATGATGACAATATCACTGCACGTTTATAAGTCTTATACATTTAAACCGGATTTTAAACCAAAAAGCGAAGTTGTCCCAGTGGTTGGAGTATAGCGATAACTGTGGAAGGTCACTGGGTGTAAACCCGATAACCTTTAATCTTTTTGTTTGATTTTTTTTAGAACCCGGTTCCTGAGTCTATCATGGATAAAAGCTATAATTTCGAATTAATAACAAACAGTAGTAGATGGCTTAGTGGTTAGGGTGCCATTTGTGTATCCGGAGGTCACGGGTTTGCACCCGGTGATCCTCAATCTTTTTCTAGATTTATTATTTTTTTGGCATAAACTTTAACATGGTTCACTCGAAACCAATCACCGATCGTTCCTCATGTTATTTTGGACTGTAGAGTGTAGAAGTCCTTATAGACATCTTTATCTTCGTTTTTACCTCGTTGGTTTATATCATATGATTATTATATAAATGTATGGCTTTTGACAATGATATATAAAGGTGCGTATTTGATAAATATAAAATGAACGTTTCGCAAATCCCTTTACTTGTGTGTAAAAAAATACGTAAACACATAAATATGAATATACGTATTTTGCGATATAAACGTCCTGAACATTATATTTATGTTTATATAAACATATAAATACATTTTGGAGTACTCGTTATTGATATAACTATTATTTGGTTACGAACATATACTTTCTTAAACGATTTCATAAACTTATATTATTAATAAATAATATACTTTCATCAACTTTTGTGATCTTTATGATTTTGGCCACGTGCCTTCCTCGACTCGTTTTGGATTTATGATCTTCTTCATGTCATAGTCGACATCGTCTATCTTTCATCGTTGGTCTAGACTTAGTCGTTCTTACTTGGACATACACTTATACATTTATGCTTGTTAGGTGTTTGGTAGATACAAGACTACTGTTTGTTATTCTTGCTGTGGTTGTTATCCAAATTTGATGTGCACCCTAAGGTGAGTTTCACGGCCCTATTTTACTATTTCAAATCCTGTTGGGGGAGATAAACATGCATGATATACACAACTGAGATAATTAGACTTTTATATATCACTTAAAGTACTTGTAGCACACTGATACAACAAAGTCCTTCTTGTGGTACCGTTAGTATTAATGACGATAGCGGGAGATATATTGTAGTACTACTGGGTCTGACAAACCCCACCCGGGTCAGTCGCGCTGACACGATTGGATATCAAACGGGTGTTAACTGATAAACCTGTGAACTCACCAACCTTTGTGTTGACACTTTTTAGCATGTTATTTCTCAGGTTGCGGATGTTCGAGTATCACGAGTACGCATGCATGAGACTTTGAAACACTTTTAGTGTCTTTGAACAAACCACGTCACATTGGGTGATGATGTTTTACATAAATAATTTAATTGTGTTTATGCTTCCGCATTTGTAAAACTTTGTATTTGCACTTTAATGAAATATAAAACCTTTTTATTAATTATTGGTCATTTGGTGTAACTAATGGACGGCGATCCTGGTTTGTCACGCTCCCTGCGGTGAAATTTCGCGCGTGGATTTTTAGGGATGTGACATATCTTTATTCTCATTTTCCAATTTTGAGTTCATTTCTACAATTAGATTTGAGTTTCCATTAAGGTTTGATTCGGTGTTCTTGAAGCTTTTAAAGTGTTCATTAATGGCGGAAATTTTCAAATCACAGTAAACACATCAAATTTGACATCATCCTACTCATTTTTATGTTGCGATTCCATTTATGTATTCATATCCAAGTTTGAAGTGTGTTTAATTCAAATTGTAACATTCCAATCATCTTCTCCGTCACTACGGTTTTCAGTTTCTAGCATATATTATCCAAAGTTCCCAACCCTTAATATCCAAAGTTCGATCGTGATTTGAGATGGGGAGTCGGAGCTAAGCTTCTATCCGTCGTTTGTGAAAGTGAATTTAGAAAACATGTGGGGTAGCTAGGTCTAAGGTGTGGTGGTGATTGATGGTGATCAGAGCTTGGGTTAGAGTGTATAGAGATTGAAGAGATGAAGGTTCTGTACTTCTGTGTATTCGGAAGAAACGACGCCAGAGGAAAACCGCCGGTGAAGATGCTACACCAGTTGAACGATAGTGGTTCTGTGGTGGTGGTGTTATTGATGGTGGTGGCCGGTGATGGCGGATAAGGGAGGGAGAGACAGAAGTGCGGATGGGAACAAAGAAGGGTTATTTATCTTTTTTTTTTAGTTTTTAATAAAGTTACAGAAACAGCCCCTTAAAGATTAACACTTGTCAATTTGTTTTTAAAATATTTACATATTAATTCCTAATATGTAAAAAGACTTAAATGTCCTTCATTTAAAAGAAAAAACTAACACCGTTAATTCTAAGGACTTAAATAGCAAAAAAAAAGAACCATAAAACAATATTTGTTAATAATTTGAAAAATGGACTCGGACGAAACAATCTATTAAGGGCCGGATATGAAATTCCTCCACCTCCTTGGATTTGAGAAGTTTGAACCAAAACCCCAAATTTTAAACTTGAGAAATTTTCGAACAAATCTCAAATTAGTGTTCAAATCGGAGCAATAGATCGATCGAGTGATGGCAGCAAAGCAAATGGAAGAGATACAGAGGAAATTAACGCTGCTGTCGTACCCAAGAGCCAATGCCCCTTCTCAGTCTCTCCTCTTTGCCGGCATGGAGCGTTATTCTCTCCTCGAGTGGCTGTTTTTCAGGTAATTCTCTCGTAAACATCTCTACATTTACTTCATCTTTCTTCATAATTGATCAATTGCAGGTTATTGGGTGATAAATCACCCTTTTCTCAGCAAAATTTACAGGGAGATGCCATGGATCGAGACGAAGAAACCTCTCGCATACAATGTAATTGCCTAACCACTTCAATTTATGGCTGTAATCGGTGTTTGCTATCAGCTATTGAATCCTTAAAATCCGATCAAGTCAACATTTAGGTTAAATCTAGTCTAGTTAATTAATATGTCAGATCAGGATCTGATTTGTTTAACACATTTTAGGTTAAACAAGTAATAAGGACACAGCTATTGGATTATAACTATAAATTGTTGAAAGTGATATTGTGTGCTTTAAATTGTTTGACAAAATGTGTAATCATGCTTTATCTCAAAAAGCGTGTCTGAATGTCTGTTTTGTGGTTCACTCTGGACTATTTCGGGGTCAATATTTGACATTCTACAGTGTGAAAAGAACATGTATTGGTTTAGATTTTGAAGAACGTTTGATAACTTGCAATAAGCTATTGATGGATTACTAATTGCCATATTTACATGTGGAACAATCGCATTAACTAGTGTTATGTTTGTGTTTAGAATTTGTCAAAATCTTATTTTCGAAAGTCAAAATGTTTATACACATGGGATGCTGACATTTCTGTTTATTTTACATTTTTGATCTGCATAAACTAGAACTAACTTTTAATTTACAGATTTGGCAGAGATTGCAAAGTTTCTTGGCATAACCACCACTGTAGACACAGAAGCTATTCAAGTGAGTTTGATTCTCATAATAGTTTCTAGTACAGCAGTAGAGTGTTATTTGTTGGATGCTTTTTTTTACTTCACAATTTCCATGTGTGATTGATATTTTTTGTTTTCTTATACTATTATTCATAAATGGTGCATATGTTTGTAATGGTTTCCTACTCTTATGATTAAACCTTTTTAATGTTTTAACAAATTAAACTATGAAGAAAATGTATGACTTCTCATGCTGGTAGACTATAGGCCTGGTTTTAGGGGTTTATTGAAGTTGAAATATACTCTTCCTAGCTTTTTTTTAAGTGATTTTAATGTTTTGCGATTTCTTTAAAAGGATAAAAGATTTGGATACATTCACATTTAGGGTAGTTGTTGATGGACGATGATGCTATTTTATGTATAATTTTGCATGCTTGCAGTTGTAACATGAATTGGATCTTAACCTCAGTAGTCTGACAATATGTTTGACATTGAATATCATTACAATCTCACTTTACTGCCAAAAAATGGAAAACTGAATCATAGATTGAAGTGGTTTTGAAATTTGTTTTTTAATTAAGGATTTCACGATAAAATGACCACAATTTCACTGATATTTTCTGTAGCTTTCTTTCATAAAATGACATCCCTACCACCTCATAACCTATTTGGGTTTTTGGATTAGATTCCAAAATACAGGCATATATATGTGAGATTCCCTTATTGTTTATTTATTGTATTAAGTTTGGAACTTCACAAACAAGAGTCTGGCCTGGTTTGTATCTATTTTTGATAATCAGAGTTATGTTTGTCTATTAGAGGCGGTAAAATGGGCGATTGGGTGATGGGTCAGAACAAGTTCAGGTCAAATTGTGTAATTTTTACTGCAATTCAATTCTGGTCTGGTTGAATTGTCAACATATTGCAACCATTTTTACAACTTACAAATATATAATATATTAGGTATGATTTCAGTAACTGTAATTTAAGAACAGTAGACTAGTATATTTGTATAAATCTGTTTAAGTGGTTGAAAACATTTGAAACTTTAAATTAACACTTTAGTGACATTCAACCCAATCCGTTTCGCTTTTTGGTATGTTTATAACTTTTGATCCATTAGATATGAAAAACATCCATATCGACCTAGTTCAAATAATGATTGGTTGTAGGGACGAGGAAGTTATGAAGAACGTACTGAGATGCTCCATTTGATTGTAGATCTTGTTGAAGCTAGCCTTTATGCTGATAACCCTGAGTGGAGGTTCATATCATGTTTCTTCCTTTCACATTATATTAATAATTTGCTTTACAAGTTAGATATATTTAATGTATACGTGTCTCGTGGTAGTGTTGATGAACAGGTAGCAAAGGACATACAACTGATAGATTCTATTGCTGAAAAACAAGCTCAAATATTCTCTGAGGAATGCAAACTCTTCCCTGCTGATGTGCAAATTCAGTCAATATATCCTTTGTAAGATTTTTTATTTATTTGTTTTGTATTCTTCACTGATATGGTTACAGCCGTATCAAATATGTTTCTTTTTAATATTTGCTTTTCTTCTTTTTTCCAGTTTGAAGAATTATTAGTGATTGCATGCTTAAAAAAGATTAATTATGTCGGCATGCTTAAAAAAGATTAATTATGTCTTTTATCTTTATATATTATCAAATAAATACTAGCCTTAATATCAACATTGCATATTATTTACGAATGCAGTCGCATATTTTTATATCTAGTTACTAGTTAGTACATAGTTTGATATAATGATGAAACCATTTTATGTTTAAAAAAAAAAAAAACAGAAATGTCAAAAGAAGATTATATGGAGTGGGAATCAATCAAATCAAAGGAATCACATTCTTAAAAGAATGATTTATTTCATTCATAAAGGGTAACAAGCTTGTTTTCTCCATTTTGTCTTCCATTTTTGGATGTAACAAATTAACTTTAGCGTTCCACACGGCAAATTTCTGAGAAGGGATTGAAGTACCATATCTAGCAATTATCTTTATTTAAATGAATATTCATTTACAGGCCAGACATATCAGATTTGGAGAAACAACTGGCCAGTCAATCTAGTAGACTATCAAATCTGCAAGAGATGGTTGATGATTTAGCATCAAAGGTTAATTCTAGATCCTGGTACTCCATAAA
>JBCNJP010000023.1:73420316-73438104 GCA_039602395.1 Deinandra increscens subsp. villosa | reverse complement strand
ATGAAATCATTATATTATATTATATTATATTATATATATATATATATATATATATATATATATATATATTATAATATAATATAATATAATGATTTCAAAGAGCTCAAATTAACATTATAAATTAATAAAATCAAATAATAAACTAAAAATAACATTAGTTGTAAAAAAAATAATAAAATACAATTAAAGAAACAAAAAAAAAATCTAAGGCCGGACGAGACTTTATTAGAATATTCACACACTCATATTCACTTATTTTTTAAACAAAATGATTTAAAAAATAAAACCATTTTAAAACATTTCATAATCCTTTACACGGTCTTCTCAAAATATGAACGGATATCACCTCACTTTCCGGACGCGGCGGATCCACCACCCACATCCTCACCGGCTCCGCCACCACATCCACCACCGTAATCCTTGCACCACCACCGGCAACCACACAAATCTTCCCACCGCCGACCGCCATCTGCTCCGCCCCTTTTAAAAGCTCCGACCCTTGAATCACCTCATGCCAACAATCACTTTCATCATCATACTTCCTCACACCGCCCTTCTCTTCATCCACCACATACATCACCTCCGCCTCCTCGGCCGCCACGGCCACCGCCCCATTCCACCCCGCCACCATCCCCGGCGGCATTTTCTCCCACCGGTTTTTTTCAATGTGGTAAACTGCACCTTCTTTTCCTGCATTGTTACCCTTCACATTTACCATGCAAATCTTCCCTTTATACCCAACTGCCTCAACTGCTTCTCGGCTAAATCGGCCGTCTTTTAGCCCCGCCATCTCCTCCCACCGCCACTCATCTCTCACTACAGAAATAATTAAAAATAAATAAATATATAATTGTTGAAGTTAAAACGTTTACCAATCTTTTGAATACATACGGAAGTGAGACTGGATTTACAGAAAGATCACTACATAACACTAAATTATTAAGAAAAAAAGGGTCTATATTGCTAAAACTTTGTATCTATGATCCTCATTTTTAAAAGTTTATATTTTATACTCCTAAAAAACTACTAAATTAATTTTTCATATGTTTTTTTTTCTTTTATACATTTACTTATACATACATGTATGTTATAAGTATATAACTTACACATTACTTCTTACTTGCAAGTGTGAAGCAACTCTAAACAAATGAAATTTATCACTTTTTTTTTTGTTACGAAAGTATTGAATAAATATTGTATTTCAACCACTCTTGATTTAAAACCTTTTTAAATTGAAAAAACAAATAACTTACACGGTCTATTTTGTTATTAAAAAGCATGCACTAGATTCTGTGTAAAACTCTCCCGTATATATATGTAAAATAAAAATAAAATATGAAAAGCTGCGTGTTATTTTGTTATTGGTTGAAGGTGTCAAAATAATTTTGAAAAGTCTAAAGTAGATCTTTTTATCTGGTTCATTATTAGTTTACATCGATCAGGCGGATAAAACAGATAAAAAGATCTAATCCGGTTCCACCGAATATCGTAAATATTAAGGATGCTTACAATCTGACAATTTGTTGCCGATTCTCGACTTCTTCACATCCCATTTCTCGACCCTCCTCGCCACGTCACCCCGGTAGTGGGCCCCAACGCCACTAGCCACATACACAGTGTCACGAAAACACCCAGCGGCGCACCACCGGCGGGGATCGTTCAGCGGAGGACCAACGCACCAGTCACCGGTCAACGGGTCAAAAACCAGCGGATGAGACAACGCCGGCAGGAAGTTGTGTCCGGTGGCCGCAATGACCACAAGGCAGCCGGAGACCGTTACAGATTGTACGCTGAGGGTTCTTGATATGAACGACGGGTGGCGGTGGAGGAGGCGGAGCGGTGGCACGGTCGTCGGAGGTGGCAAGGGGTGCCACGTGGCGGAGATGGGGTCGAAGGTGAAGAAATCAACGGAATCGGAGAGGTGTGACGTGTCATTATTGGCGACGGTGGCGTAGAGTGATAGAAAGGGCGGGAAGTGAGGGGTGTAGATGAGGTGGCGCCACCGGCGGCAGACGGCGGAGAGGAGGGAGGGGCGGACGGTGGAGAGGATTAGTTGGGATAGGTGGTTGGGTAACCCTGGGAGGAGATGGGGATCTTCCGGTACGGTGGTTTGACCGTCGTCGGTGGTTGTTGACTTTTTCAAGGGGCATTTCATGTTGACTTTTTGTGTAAACCTTCAATGCTTGTGGGAACTCTGTTTATATAGAACCAGCAAAGTGGAGGTGTAAGGTTTAAGTGACACGTATTTATATTTTGAAATTTATTTTTGTATAAAAGTTGAAATTAAAAAGAAAATATATTTATATGTTACGCAATTTGTATCTTTTATTAATGAAATAAAAATTTTAACGGGATGTGTGTCAATTCATATCTTTATACTAGTCTTTATTTATATTAAAATAGATTTATTTTATGGATAGCTATTATGTTAATACGTTAGTTTTATATTTTATTCAATTTAATTTTTTAGGCAGCTAGAGAGATTAATTATTTATTTTTATTCTTTGCATTAATTTTTATGTTAAAATTTGGTTATTATTAATAAAATTGTTCTATCATATTTTTATTAATTTTATAAATTAAAAATAATTTTATAGTCAGATATGACGTGATTAAAAAAGCATTCAATCATCTTAATCCTAATAAAGCAATAATTTTTTTTTCACATGTCTCCTTTATAAGGTGTCCACATCAGTAATGACACGTGTCAAAACCAGATTTAATTATCAATTTGGTAAATTACCAATTAAAACTAATTACTAATTTTATCTAAATTAAATTTTTATTTTAAAAAAATTGGCAAACATAATGTAGATTTGATAAATTACTCAATAATTTGAGTTTTTTTAAGTAAACAAATCAAGAATTTGTCATCTTTAATATATTAAATTATCAATTAATATTTTATAATGATATATGTCATTTATAATTTTCAATTTTAATAATTATTTTTTATATATAGCTAATATTATGAACCTAAATTCAACCCGTGTAGTACACGAGTTAGTAACCTAATAGATTTATATATCAGTATAGTCAAAAGTATTCAAGTACTTTGTTTTCCTTTATCCTCGTTTTAATTGTATTCATTAAATTAATATGATTTGGAACTTACAAGTCCTATAGTGTTTTATTTCTCATTTATTGTATATATCTTTTAATATGTTTTATATGGCACTTGAGGCTTTTCTTTAGGTGAATTAATATCGTGGCATATCTACTCTTTTGCACATATATATATATATACTAGTTTTTTTATCTCCGTGTGTTACACGGACTGAGTTTTAAAAAATATAAATACAGTTATACTCTACGACAATTATGTATTTTTATGACTATCTAAAAATTTCTCAATAATTATAGGTGAGTCAGAGGATTTACGACAGTGGACATTTAGGCGGTGGGTTTCCTCTAGGATGGATGTGCAACACAAATGATCTTGGTTATTCGCACGGACTGCGGTCGTAATGTGTCGTGGATAACATCGTTTGTCATGATTAGACCACCGAGTAACTGGATGTTTGCAGTTAAAAAAAATCCAGTCATGGAAAATAATGATTTTGTTTATTATATTGAATTGAAATACTTGGTAAATTTAATATTAACCTTAATATTAAAATTTTGTATTTGGATAATTACTAACCTTAATATAAAAAAATTGTATTTGAATAATTACTTATTAAAAGTTTAACCCTAATATGGAAATTTAGTATTTGAATAATTATTTATTAAAATTTTGACTTAATCTAAAATTTTATAGTGATGACAAGTGCCCTTTTTTTTACTAATTAAAGTATGATAAAACTTTTTGTTTATTATATTATATTATATATATATATATATATGTGTGTGTGTTTGTAGATGTAACAATTGCAACCCATTTTCTTATAAATGATTTGATTTAGTTTATGTTTTATCTTTAACGTGTCAAATTATTAAAAACTAAATGCAAGTAATGCAAAAAAGAAGTCATATAAGTTAAAATCCGTCATAATTACGTTTAGATTTCATACAAATAAATATATTTTGATTGTCATTCTATATATATTCGAATCTATCTATACTTCTATACTATATAATAAACACAAGTTTTTAATGTGTAGGTGGTATAATTTAAGGTGTGCCACCTAGGATTAGCTTATGTGTTATTTTTATAGATTTTTGAATTAAAAAAATAAATGGTCAACGAATGATGGTGAACGAATCAAAAAACAAAGTCGCTGACTTTCTAAACCCACCATTGATGAACTTATACTCCAATTCGATCATTCGTTTAATAATTAGAAAAAAACTTTCATCTTTTAATTCGTTTAATTTTTTTTATATCACAGCCGTGGGTATTTACCCGGGACACTAACTAGTATAATATAAATTTTTAGTAATATTTGATATTAGGGATACCTAACAAATAAGTACTTTTTTTGCATCATGTGTTGGAATTATATTATCCGAAGATTCTTGTAACCGTTTGGATTTTTTTTTGTTTATTTTACCGTTTGAAATGTTTATCGCTTATGACTATACGGATGTATGTTTAAAAATATAATAGTTATATATAGTGTTATCTATTTATTATCTTGAACGGCCAACGAAATAATATTAACAAAACCTATCCAGAAGGTAGGGAAGAGTATAAAAGAGGACGCCAAGAAACCAAGGCGCCAAAACAAACACAAAATAAAACAATTACATATTAAACAAACACCATTTATCCCAGTCCAAAGCTAGTCGTGACTCATATATCATCGCAACAACGTGTTCTGGTTAAAAGAATTATGATTATATTAGTTGACTACCTTGGTAATTTATTTATGGTCGCTTGAACCAATTTAAATACTGATGTGCTCTTTGCTCGTCTTTTGACTTAATAAAGAGTAGGGTTTACTCAATTTTGCATTAAAGCTTTAAGCGTTACGTTATATATACTTTTTACGAAGGAGACGTATCGGAATCAATTTATTTACTTTTTAATATATATAATAGTATCACCGTCGCAACACGTGACCGATAAAACAATGACCGATAAAACAAGTGAGCTCCCGTGCAATTGGTTTGAATTCCACAAAATCAATTGTTGAGTAACTCAATTTTTTACCGTTTGACTCTATATTTCCTTTTAGATTTCATTAAAACTCAGCGTAGTTAAACTTTTTGACTTTACAAAGCATTTATATGAGATCAAATGTAGTGTAACCAAGTATTTTAATGCTTTATATGTTTTTGAATGAACTTTATGTTAATTATAAAAATATAAAGATGCTAAATTAACTTATTTTACGTTATATGATCTTATTTTTATCATTAAGACGTTAGTTTTCCTACTAAATATTGTCCTTTTTTCCGTGTTTAAACTGTCTTCCGCGGCAACGTACGATTCATAACTTGCTAGTTGATATATAAAAAATAAATAAGAAACCACATTTGAAGGATAAAATCATAATAAACAATTACAATTGTTGACACATGTCAACACTAGATTTATTCTCATAAAAGTTTTCTCTCCCAAATCTACTCCCTAATTAATTATATTTGATTGAAAATTATTTCCTATTTTATAATCATGATATATTTTTATTTATTTATATATATGGAATTATGACAATCATATATTATATATTTATGGAATTATGACAATCATATATTAATTGACATCGTATTTTTATTTAAAATTATTTTTAAACGATTATTATTTTTATTTTTATAAATATTTAAAAAACTTAACAATTATTTAGTGTGTTTTCAAATATAATTGAGCAAATCATATTTAATATTTTAATTAATAAATATCTAATATTATTTTACAAAATAATCAACATTGTGGATGATACTATTTATAGAGAAATTCATAAACGACATAAATCATGTTCATAATATCCAGTATTAATAATTTTTCTACCATATCAAATGATCCATGTTCATCCAACATAGAAATTTTAAACATCATGACAAAAAAATTGTAAGTTTCTAATGTATACCAAGATAGCAATTTTTTTAATGGCAATAACATTTTAATATTATAATAATAATTTAGATTTTATACTTAACAATAAAAATGTGTTCATTATAACTTTAAGGGTGGGGGGTATGGTTGCCTTAGGCATATTTTTGAATCATAAAACTAATCATGTATTGCCAACAAGAAAGAGAAAAGGTAGAAGAATTGATGTTTTGGTGGTGGGTATGGTTGCCTAAATCATGTTTAGGCATATGTTTTTTTTCACTTTTTTTAAACAAAAACAATTACATAAAATAAAAACATAAAATTCATTAATTTAAAAATAAAAATTACAAAGTCCTAAAATAAAATAGAAAAATTACCAAATTTTTAAAAAAATAAAAATAAACAACCACCATTTATTCTTCAAATTAAAAAAAACATACAAATTTAGGTTAGAGGATTTGCGTTGAAAATTTATAAGAAGAAGAGTTATAAAATTTATGAGATATAGTGGGGTTAATATATAGTATTTGAATTGATTATAAGAAAAACAGTCGAAATCTGACCATTGAACGGTTGAAAACGGTTGAAAAGGGCCAACGTTTCTCGGCATAAATATACCGAAAAGGGGTGAGGGGTATGCCGAGAAGTGGGATGCCAAAGAAGGGGGTGTGGTTGCCGAGGGGTTGCCGAGGGTAGACACCCCCATATAGTGAAAAGTTCATTGTATACACCCCCATAAGTGTAGACAGGTAGACACCCTTTTTCACCATTAGATCTCTTGATCTAATGGTTTTGATTAATTTTCTTTATTCTTTTTTTCTTTTTTCTCATTAATTAGAAATTTTCACATGTGAAAATGTGAAAAAGAGCTATTTCACATGCGAAAGTGTCTACAATGAACCTCACCCTATATATATATATAGGTAAAAGATCCGTGTAGACCCCTTATTTTTTATAGACCCCGTAGACCCCTTATGAAACTCAATAAAACTCATTAAAACTCACTAAAAATAAAACTCAGTTTTGTTAATTTAGTTTTTTTTATTTGCAATAAGCTTTTAAGAACAAAAAAGACAATTAAAAAAAAAAGAAAAATGAAAAACATTAAAAATTGAACATTTTAAGACAATGAGTTTTAAAAATCAATGAGTTTAAAACTCAATAAACTCAATAAAACTCAGTGTTGCGTTTAAAACTCATTATTTTAAAACTCATTGTCTTAAAATGTTCGATTTTTAATGTTTTTTGTTTTTTTTTAATTTATTTATTTATTTTTTGGTTCTTAAAAGCTTATCGTAATAAAAAAAACAAATTTACAACACTGAGTTTTATTTTTATTGAGTTTTATAGGGGTCTACCGGGTCTACAAAATTTAAGGGGTCTACACGAAACCCTATCCCTACTTCCCTATATATATATATATATATATATATATATATATATATATATATATATATATATATATATATATATAGGGTTAGGTCAAATGAGAACTTTTGAGAACTAAATCTTAACCACAAATTTCAGGGGGGACCACTACAATTCATGGGAGGGGGGATACATGTAATAAACATGTGGCTCAAATTAGTTCTTTTTAGTTCTCAAATCAAATTGGTTCTCAAATGATCCTCTCCCTATATATATATATATATATATATATATATATATATATAGGGAGATGATCATTTGAGAACCAATTGGTTTTGAGAACTTTTGAGAACCATTCTAGCCACTAGTTATCTATAGGGAAATCCCCCCCCCCCCATGAATTTGAGTGGTCCCCCCATGAAAATTAGTAGCCCAGAATGGTTCTCAAAAGTTCTCAAAAGCAATTGGTTCTCATTTGAACCTAACCACATATATATATATATATATATATATATATATATATATATATATATATATATATATATACTAGTGGGGTACCCGCGCGTTGCGGCGGGTGATAGTTTATAGCGGGTTTTTATCATTTATTTCAGCATTACGGTGGCGCGAAAATTTACATCGCGTTATTCGTTTCTGTTAATACGATGTGGCTCGATAAAATTTTATAATTCGGTATATGCACATTAAGCGGTGACGAAAATTTACAAAACTCATGACATAGGATGCAACATAACGTTCACCGGTGACGGCGAACTACAATCGTAATGATGAGATCATGACGCTTGTCGACCATGATTTACCGGTTGTGTTATTAATAGATGGTAAAATAAGTAATAACTATTTAATTTGGTAGCCTACTTTTTCATATTTATGTGACAAATACGTTATTTGTTTTTAATTCACGTGTTGTCACAGGCGACAACATACGGTTTATGGCCATTAATAAATATAGATTAGTTATTTTCTATATTTTAAGCTAACGAAGAATAGTCATTTCCAAAAGTGAAAGTCTAAATTGGCAAATTATGCATTTGGTAAAACATAATACCTCAAATAAACATTAAAATTTGGTGAAGACAAGATATGATTATATAGAGCTGGAACCTAATTCTGGAAAATCTATAATTAACAATACATCTATCGAATACATATGCTATCTCTCTATAAATCATGACAACTTTTATAGCAAGACGATGGAGAAAATCGCAACTTGCATATGATTAAACGAATATCAGGACAAAAGCTAGAAAAGCTAAACTGATATCATACCACAAACTAAAAATAAGCAATAATAAAAAGCTTAAATGGACATGAGGATATAGATTTCTGGTGATTATATCAACCTTAAAGAACATAAATATCTCAGGAATTAATCACCAAATATCTATGTATTACAAAATCATGAAATCAAAATGAAAGTACATACAATGACAGATAACCTACCCAATCATTTTGATCCAGAGAGCAGTTAAATAATGTATTACAACTAAAACACCCAACCCACCCTTGTCTTTTATCTAAGCTCATTTTGATCCAAACCTGCAACATGCTTCATTTTGATCCAAACCTGCAGTAGCATGCTTTCACTTTCAGACAATATCTATGATAGGTTTATATGACAAGTCCTCCTTTCAAGTTGAAGAACATTTAGGTTTGTACAGATTTAAGACCAAACCACCAAGTTGAAGAACATTTAGGTTTGTACAGATTATGAAATGAACATTTAGGTTTGTACAGATTATGAAATGAAGATCTAAAAGGGCATACCCACTTGCAAGAAAAAACGCAATTTGGATAGCCACTTTAAAAGTCAGCTTTCTTCTCCTATTTTTTATTATGTAGGACTTGAAAGTTTCAAAGTCGCAATGACTGGCGATGAAGCAAATCGCGAGTATAACGACCTGTAGATAAAAATCACGAAAACGATTAACACGAAAACGATTAAACAAATCACGAAATTAGGAGGTTACCTTCTCAAACTAAAACCAAGTACAAACCCCAAATAACAGAAGTGTTTGAAATATATTATTGGACAACTTAAAGTTGATAAATATTTGATATTCTTTAAAGCTTCATCTACGATCAGTTCCAAATGACCACTAATATGAAGTCCATTTTAAATTTCAAATGGTGGAGATAACAAAACTGCTCTTACTTCAAGAAGAGTATAGTAGGTCCATACAAAAAAAAAAGCAGTACTAAAACATCTTGAATGGGTCAATTTGCTGTTATGCTGCACCTTAATTCAAATTAAAAAAAAAATTTAAAAGTATATGATCATATCAATACATATTAGTGTTAATATATCCAGTTTACATAAAACAAAAAACTACAAAAACACATGGCAACCTTTGAACTTGAAACCAAACTTTGATTATATAATAACATTAAAAACAAATAATTGACCCATATTTAATCATTAGCCAATAAACCAGAAAGTAATAATCAAACAAACGCACTATATCCATAAAAGCTTAAACAAAACCATTAAACGCAACAGTAAGAAAGCACTGTACCTGTTGGTTTGGTGCAGCTTCTAAACATGGTTGCATAACCTGAAATTCAGTAAATTACATTCTCAAACATGACAGGTTTGACAAAAAGTAATCCAAAATTAAACCTGCAACTAAAATTAA
Source organism: Deinandra increscens subsp. villosa (assembly GCA_039602395.1). Taxonomy (NCBI): domain Eukaryota; kingdom Viridiplantae; phylum Streptophyta; class Magnoliopsida; order Asterales; family Asteraceae; genus Deinandra; species Deinandra increscens. The sequence continues at coordinate 73,428,141 of JBCNJP010000023.1, read as the reverse complement.
AACATTAAATCATAAAAACCATCAAACACGTTCACTAAGAAATAAAACCAACAAAAGTTTTGCACCAAGCAACATAGAACATCAAGTGTTGGGCCAATGTATAGCAAACTTCTAAATAAAAAATTACAGCAAGCAACATGAAGCGTCGGGCCATAATTTTGTAACTTAAAGAACCCTACAAATCCAAACCAAGAGAAAAACATACCATACAAAACACATGAAAACAACCTAGGAGCGATGGGTTTACCTAGATGTCATAGCTGCTACTCTCTGCCTAAAAGCAGACCTAAAACGAAAATGAAAACGAACGTGTTGCAGCAGACACAAAACATAAGATACCCCCCACACCCCCCGGGCAAGACAACCTCATCTCAGATCTATGATGATTTTGGTTTCCTCCATTGAACACTTTATTAGCAAATCATCATATAAAGATTAAGCAAATTTTAACTCAAAATCGAAAGTTCAAACAAATAACAGAATACAAAAAAGAAGTAGCATTGCAACTTCACCAAAAGCTCCTTCCGTTCACTATTTTCAGCAGACCGACTGATATTTTCTAGCCTCAACTTTCTTTGCATTAAGTTCAAATCTACATCACCAAATAAAATTAAGTTTGCAGTTCTGCATTTCCCCTTACCAGTGTAGCAGTCATGTTTTAAGTGGTTTAGAATGAATATGAAATGTAATTGAGAAATTATATTGGTAATAGGTAGCATATATAATGACTTACAGCAGCAGCTTCTCAACGTTTTATGACTTATACAACAGAAACAGATTGAAAATTTATAGATGTCTTTCTCATTGACAGATATAAAAAAATCCATTACAAAATAAAGAAGCAACAACAACACATTAAACTATTAAAAGCTGTACCAAACATGAGTATGAAAGGAGTTTAATTCATCCAAATACAACAAAAAAAATCCTTAGCATTTGTTAAGCCTAACATAAACAATCTGATGTTTTACCAATTTATGTTTTTTTTCTATAATAAAAATAGGCTAATCAATAATAAAATAGAAGTTTTAAACAAAAGGAAAAGGAAAGCATTGCCTTAATAAGGAAAAGACATTTGAAAACCTAAACAGAGGTGTCAGTTAAATGACTCGCGATTTCATCTATGACTTACACATGAATTGTATAATCTGTTGACAGAAACAGATTTAAGCTTTGTAGATGTATTTATCATTGAAAGAAAAAAAAGAAAGAAATTTAAAAAATAAAGGATCAACACCAAGTGATTAAAGTATTATAAAGTGTAGCAAACATGACTATGAAAGGAGTTACTTAATTCAAAATACAACCAAAAAAGGCTAAGAATTTCATAAACAAACAAATATAAAATTATCATCTTTACCTCTAAATATAAAATCTTGCAATCAAGTTCAACTGGTTAAGTAAAATATTCCCGATCCATATCCATAATATGCATTAGTAGTCCACATGCTGAAATAAACATTGGAACCCAAATTTTTCAGCACAACTTCTAAGCACAATTTAGAATTTCGGATAACAAATGTTAAGGAGACATACCTTTAGCTTCTCAGAAGGTTAAATCATGAATATCAGTCGATATCCTCTCATTAATACCAGCACCTGATATCATAACGTTATTCTGATTTGCTATTCATAGTCTTAGATGATAAGGGCTTATATCATACACTTTCAATATAGAAAACAACATATGAATCGTAAAGCAAGAAAACTTGATTATAAGAAGCCACTCAAGTAACCTATCACTGGACCCAAGAACCCTATAAGGTTTAGTTTCTCAGCAAGCACCCTGCAAATATAAAAACCAAACCAATAAGCAAGATTCATAATTTAATTAGTTCTGGTCGAATGGCTTACAATCCCTAACTCCGGAAAAACTGCTGCATAAAAGTTGTTTTGATCAAGATCTGTAGAGCACGATACGTATACAATTATGCATCATCAGTAATTGTATTAAGCATCTCATACCTGTATAAAACTGAACCAAAAAACTAACCTGCAATACATAGACCAGAAATCAATACCTTGCAATAACCCACGCCTTTTAACAACAAAAACCAGTAAAAACAAATGATCGATTGTACATCTGGCATGAGAAGAATTGTCAAAAGAACTGAACCAAAGGTACTATAACTTCAAAGAAAGTCAAGATGAAACTACATGGTTTACCTTAAGGTAGCAGACATGAGAAGACTCTGGTCTCTGGGGTCGTTTAGGACTGTGAGCTTTGAGATCTTTAAGATTCTTCTCATATCAATAAGCGAACAGAAGATCTGCTTGATTAGAACCATCAATCAAAAACAATATTCAAGTAAAACAACCATAAAATCCAAGTTTTAATACGATAGATTTTCCCAATTTTTGTAACCTCACTTGCAAAATCTTATCATCTTGTTCTCCCTAAGAACACAAACAACATAGGAAGTCAACAACATTTAACACCCTGATCAAATTTATGTTAACCTTAAATAGGGCATCATTATATTTAATCTTCAAAATAATCAAACAGAAGATAAACAGAAGACTGAGCCAAAAAATAACCAAATCCAACCAAATCCAGCTACAAGAATCAACGTTCTATCTAAAAACGTTAACTATCAGCGATGAGAGAATTAATCAACAAAAAATAAAGAATACAAAATATGAACAGAAGTATTCTAAAACCAGAACAACTCGAGTAGTAGATGAACGGTTATAAAGGAAAATCTCAACAATCATACCTTGTAATTTCGGACCAGCAACAAAATCGAGCGGCAATGAAGAATATAAAATCAACCTACCTTTAAGGGTCAAATCCGTAAGGGTTTGAGCCGATTCAAGCAGAATCCCATCGTTTCTCTCACCATCAATCAGAAATCAATTCATGAAATGATTAACAAACGGATTAACTTTAGATAACAACAAGATTAAAACTATTTAGAACTCACCGCATGTCCTTTACATCCACAATCAGCATGTAAGAACTCACTGGATTTTGTTTCCGAGAGAGAATGAAGGATTTGCGAGGCTTGTTGAGAGGTTTGAATTTCAAATCTCAAATTTCTTTCTCTGCAACATGAGTTAGGTCAAAAAGGGAGTGCCAGGCTTTTCTATCGAGAGGTGGGAGGGGATATCTACGAGATTAGGTCGTCTGTATCGGTTCAAACAAAAGGAGTGTACGATTACCAGCTTTATTACCTTTCATTTGATTTTGAAAAAGATTTTGTAAATGGAATGTATAATCTGGTTCCTTTAGTTACGTTTTATGCTTTATCATGTTGTACATTATGCTGCTTTTTCTTGTACCTCTTAAGAGATTCAATATTGTGCATAAAGTATTTGTACATTGTGCATTAAAACTTGATTTTTCAACCACTTGATTTTCTCTCTCATATATGTATAATAAGATAGTATATATATATATATATATATATATATATATATACTAGGTTAGTGACCCGTATATTATACGGATTGAATTTAGTCTCATAAGTTGAGATAAATGAATTTTTTTATGAGAAGTGAAAAAATATGAATGGCATGATTCTTTATAAATTTTTGCCTTTTAAACCAGGGTTGGGGTCGTTAAAATTTAATAGTCATAGAAATATTATTTTTTATAATGTAATATATTCAGTAATCACAATAATCATGTTTGACCAATCTAATATTGCCATGTTTTCGATATGTTTGTCATAAAACAATAGGACTGTCGACATTGTCATTTTAATTGTTGCAGCATATAACATATAGTTATCTTAGAATACTTAAGAAAAATTTAAGGATTTCTTTATCATCACAATAACTATTTAATTTGGAATTTGAAATTTACTAAATGTGTTTAATTTGATATTTGAAATTTATTATGTGGTAAGTTATAATAAATTTTGGCAATTTGAATTTTTTAAAAATTAAGTTTTAAATTTTTAAAGATGTGAGTAATCCAACATATTATATATATTAACAAAACAAATTCACTCCCCCTTCTCTCACGTTACTGTACATCGTTTTAAGTTTTTCTATTGGCTTCATTTCTTATATTCTTTTCTCTTATTGGTGAAGTGTGGCGGTGCCACTCACCGCACTCTCTCTTTCTTATTTCAAGAGAAATGTGACTTTACTCTTTCACCGGATCTCGATTTGGCGATGACTGTTTGTGTGTGTGCTTTAAGGTTTGGGCTGTTGATAACATTTCTGGCCATGGCGTGGCGTTTGCGCGCAGCCGTAGGCCAGATCTTAGAGTGATTCTGCATCTGAGCCTTTTCGCGATGATAGTGATGTTACTGTTGAGCCTTGAAGGTGATGGAGCCTTTTGGCGATGATAATGATGCTATTGATGAGCCTTGAATGCGTTGAGTCTTTATTATTTGTGGGTTACTGCTTTACGATATCTTGAATTGCTGATGCTTTTGATTACAATGAAGATTAATATCTTGAATCTTATCTGTTATTCTTTGTTGGTTCGTTGGTGCTTTTGATGAGCCTGAAATGCTACTCGGTTGGTTCGTGATATTTGGTTCTGATCATGCAGGTGAAATGGCAATGATGATTACATGTCGAGTAGACGAGCACAGAGATGCCGGATTGTCCCTTGGCGAGGCAAAAATACATGATTGCAGCCATAGACATTCCTGGTAACTCTATACTCGATTGACAAGTCTGAGCCTAAAAAATTCCGATGTCTTCCTCGATCTTTACCTGCGTTTTTGATCTTTGCCTTTTGGCCAACTGATTTCCGTGTTATACAGATTGGTTCGAAGAGGAACATGCAGAAGCTAAGCATAAACAGAAATTGAGTAAGACAGATCCAAATCTTCAAATGTTTGACTTTTGTTGTTGACTTTCAGTTTATTTGGACTGTATATTCAAGGCTTATGTTCATAGGTTTCATTGTCTAAAGTTGGTTTGAAATTGGTTGGATATCGCGTGTATCTGTACATGTATATCAATTGGAGAAGCTTATATGTACACTTACTCTATACTGTTCAGCCCATTACAACTCTTATCAATCAAAACCAAGGGCTTATAAAGAATGTATGAAATCTGGGCCGGCTCCTTCACAAAGGTACATTCTACTAACAGTTGCATTTTATCATGTCATTCTTCTAGCCTGAATGAATTTAAACAGAAGTTTTTTTTATATATTGTGTCATATAGTCATTCTTTTGGATTTGAAATTCTTAGTACATTTGGTTGTGTGGATCTCTTTAGAACACTTTTGTATGGATTCAACAATGCCATGGAACACAAAAGTAGGTTAGTTTTATTGTTCTATGTTATACATTGTTGGCTTTTCATGTTTACTATTACTATAAAATATTCTGATGTCTATTAAGTTGTAGGTATGCTATGATTTTAGCACATGTTAGATATACAGTTAAAGGAGTGAATAGTTTTAGCATATAATGATCACATAATATCGTAGCCTATGGTTCATACATTATGAGTCCATCTTAAATTAGAAAAAAGGCAAATCTTAGATGGAAGGGACAATATACCAACTTTAGTATAAATGATTGCTTACTTCTTTATGTGATCTGTTATATTGAATTACTGTTCAATGGTATTATATTTACTCAATAATTAATATTATTATTAATATGTTGACGGATTGCTTCAGTGCAGCTCTGTGGTTTGTTGTTAGGGTAAAAGTTACGTACAATCTATTTGCTCAAACTATCTAAAAGCCAGTTTCTCCAACTCTTGGATGCTATTATTTCTTTTTAGAACAAAGTTTCCAGTTAATTTTCCAGTGGCACCTTATTGCCGACTTCAAGTTGGGTGTTTACTTCTTCTTTAAGGCTGCAAGTGTTGGTATTGTATTCACAAACTTATGATCATTACTTTTCTTAATGTACATAGTCTTAGCCCTTACAAATTAACAATTTAATCTACTTATGAGTTCTTACCCCTTGAAAATACGTTTTACATAATGTGTTTTTAAAGTCAGCTGTATACATGTTCTTTAAGGCTGCAGGTATTGGTAATTGTATTTAGAAACTTATGTTCTTTACTTTTCTTAATGTACATACTCCTAGCCCTTAAAATTTAACAGTTTAATTTACTTCTTATGAGTTCTTGCCCATTAAAATTATGTTTTACATCATGTGTTTTTTCACTCAGGTAGAAGGAACAAGAAAGTGGTAGTATGCAAGGATATAACAGGTTATGAATCTTTTTTTGTTACTTTTTCCTCATTTTTCTTTGTTATGTTCATATTTTCTTCTACCTGCCTATATACGGTTATGGATATGATCCATGTAGTGAATTTAATTTCAGCTGATATCAAGCATTAGTAATGGAAATTTTGTGGGTCAGTGTTGCTTTCAAAGGTAAGTTATCTCATTTGTTGTTAGTTTCTTGAATTAATATTGTCTTCTATTGTTAATTATCTTAGTTTAACTAAAAACTAATCTGCTACTTTTACTTATATTTTCTATTGAAAACACTCAAAGCCTTATATGTACATGTTTTGCAACAATGAAAGAGTATGAAAGAGGTCACCATTAGTTTCTACATAAATGCTCGCACACAGACTGTGAAAGAACACTACTTGAAGAAGTCCGTGATGATAAAGAACAGAATGAAAAAGAACCAACACCGATCTGCCCAGCAGGACATTCAGTCACTGAACCTGCATACCAGTAAGTTAGAAACTAGATTATACTAACATTGAACATAAATATCGGTGTTTAATGCATCTTAGGCCATTTCCAGACGATGTTTCATTGTTGAGGTTAGCTATTTGGATCAATATTTTGTTAATATTTGTTAACCCAAGATTGCTCAAGTTAGAACAATTTCAATCAGTCATAGTAGCATGTATATACTTTATTACAAATTTGTTTGCAATGACATAACAAAATACATTTTTAAAAACAAACTACCCGCTGCAACGCGCGGGTAGTATTCGGCTTGTTTAATAAGAAATCTAAAATTTATTAAAAAGTAATGTTAAATTTTATATGTAAATGTTTTGAATTAATAGTCTTTTACAATTTCAATATTTCGAAATTTAAGTTTATAAATTTGAAAGGTTTGACCTTACATTACATGTAGTTAAAAATTTAAATTTATTAATTGCAATGTTGAAACTTATATTTGGAAAGTTGAAGTAATATATTAAATTGATTTAAAATTTATATATTCATTTAATATGCTATTGACATGTGGACATGATGATGTGGAGTTGCTAGACAAAAGCCATGTGGCAACCCATTTTATTGCTTTATTAGGATTATATATATATATATATATATATATATATATATATATATATATATTGAAAAGTTCATTGTAGACACCTCCATAAGTGTAGACAGGTAGACACTTTTATTCACCATTAGATCTCTTGATCTAATGGTTATGATTAATTTCTTTTTTCTTTTTTTTTCTTTTTTTTTTCCTTTTTCTCATTGTTTAGAAAATTTCACATGTGAAATAAAGTAATTTCACATGTGAAATATGGTGTCTACCTGTCTACCTGTCTACACTTATGGGAATGTTTACGATGAACTTCACCCTATATATAAAAGACAGAATTGGCTGAACCGGTCATAAGGGGCGTAATTGTTATTAACAAAAAGTCCGGTCGCCTACTATCATGTGGCGACAACACTATTTATGAGTTTGTGTTTTCATATAGAGTGTAATATAACTGTTATTAACAAAAATAATAATAATAATAATAATAATAATAATAATAATAATAATAATAATAAGAAGAATCATCATCATTGTCAAATTATCATTATGACCAAATATTAAACCTTAATTTATCTTATAAATAAAACGTATATTTTTATCCAAAATCGTGAACTTCTTCACTATATAAAAAACAAGTATTTCA
>JBCNJP010000023.1:73394878-73419816 GCA_039602395.1 Deinandra increscens subsp. villosa | reverse complement strand
TAAGAGTTACACCCGGGTCAACGGACTATTAAATCTAATTAATTGTTAATTAGTATTAAACGAACTAAATGGTGAATTAAATAAATATTAATTATTTATTTAATTAAAACGACAAAATTTATCAGTTCAAAATTACTCGCTAAATAAAAGACGGACCGATTAGTTGTTACCGGATTAACAAACTGATCGGTTGGTGGATTAAATGGGAATCGCGACCGGGCCCAGTCCGTCAGGCCCCGGTCCGCGATTTTATATTAAAAGAAAGAGGGAGGAAGTGGATTGTAACACAAGTCACAAACCCTAATCTCTTCTCCATCTCTCTGCGCCGATCCGAAGTCGAGGCCGGCTCCCGCCGCTGCCGCTCCTCCGACCGCCGCCACCACCTCCACCGCAGCCTCCTTGTGATCTTCGATGGATCCCCGTCTTGCCAGTATTAGCGCCCGACTCGAAAGCGAAGCCGTTGCAACCCGAGCCGAAGCCGCAGCCCGAGCCGAAGCCGAAGCCGCAGCCCGAGCCGCCGCCGCTGCCGCCGCTTCCTCCGCGCCGACGCGCGACCACCGACCGGTGGTCCTCGCGCTGCCGGCGCAGCCAAGGCCACCGCCTCCGGTTCTGTCGTCGAGGCCCGCGCCCTTGTACCCGCCGGCCACCGCCACCGTGTCACCTCCGGTCACCGGTGACGCGATCATCGTGGGGACCGTTCCGGTCACCATTCCGACGGAGAAAGTTTTGTCACCACCACCGGTGGTATCTCTACCACCGCCGCCGCCACCACCACCGCCGCCACCCATGGCCGCTGCCGCTGATGCCGCTGTTGACGATTTGTCTCGAAGGTTCGAGTCAGATGTCACAGTTCGTCCTAGCGCGAGCCCGTTGAATCCGGGTGTCTCGAGCGGTTGCTCGGATCCCGCCAAGGTATATCTAATTTGTTAGATATTTAATTTGATTATTTACTTATTTATTTTAAATAAATATTTTTATGTGTTTGTCGTGTCGGTGATTGATCCTGTTACAGTTGCGTCCGTGTTTTAATTCGTTTCCGCTGCCAAATTAATTTAGAATTAATTTAATTATTAAATCGGTTTAAAAAAAATTAAAATCGGTAACCCGGATCCCACTGTAAATCCCAACAGTGGTATCAGAGCCATTATCACCGCACGCAAACCATAACCGTTCCTCTAGTAACCGGTAGTTCGCAATTTCGTCTTAAATCCAAATTGTGAATTAGAATTAATTTAATTATTTGTTTTAATTCTAAGTAATTATTTATTGTGTGTTACGGCCGACCCCTCTGTATTTTGTATACTTGTGTGTATATGTTTTTGGCGTGTTTTGTCATTCTTTGTTTGGCCCAAGTTGTTGGCCCATTTGGTTGTTTTTGAATTTTTGGTTTTATTTTGGACCCGGTTTTAGGTTTTCAAAGTTGTACAAATTTAGAGCTAGATTACTAGAAGTAGTTTTAGTAATTGTAAATTTGTATGTAACCAAAAGTCGAAGACTGGACACGCGCAAGAGGGATGTCAAAGCAAGTGGGAGCTGAACTGGATTCAAGATCGTACAGAGTTGCCATCTCGATCGTTCACCATTCTATTAATTTATTTTGTCCCTTATGATCTCGCTTGTATGGCTCGAGCAAGATCAATACCTTATGCCGTTTAACACACAATATGCCATTCGCGACAACTTAGTAATTTTAATTAGGTTAAATTAATTTACTAGTCCCGAGTGGTGATAGGGTTTTATCGTTCGTGTCTAACGGTAATTAAATATTAAAAGTAATTAATATCCCTATATGGTAATTCTTAAAACTGATAGTTTGTGCCATCCTATCTCAAGTCGAACTTGGAACGTATTGACCGGAGCATCAGTGTTGGAGTATTTCAACACCGCACTTGGTGCCGGGGTACCTTCTAAGGTGAGGACATTGGAGTATTTCAACACTGTGTCATCACATCGACCATTTAGGATTACTATCGCTTTAAACGTATATGTTCGTGGTGTTGGAGTATTTCAACACCGCGCCACGGATGTATATTGCTAAAGTGGGCACGGATGAGGCTAAACGTATCGCAAAATACAATTGTATGTATATAGCGGCCTCATACCGAGAGTTGTGACTTGAGTCTCACAATTGACAATCGTTTTCAGTTTGTTTACACGGCTTTGCTCCTGAGGCTCATTTGGCGGTCTCAAGTAATGTCGTCTAAACGAATTCTCGATTTCTTAAAAATAAACCTTACCAACTTATTTTTAATGAAATATAAACATCAAAAATGCTGATTAAATTTACTTTGCTTATTTCAGAAGGCTAATGAAAACTCACCTCCATTAATTTCAATGGTACAACTCGACCCCTTCACTGAGACTAGCTTTCTCGCATGGCAGACCACCCTGAGGAATCTCTTAAGGCTCTTCGGGAATCTCTATGTCATTGACCGACCTATCGCGAGTATTCCATCTTACTTGTTAAATGAGAACTCGCGGTTTGAGCTCCAAAAGCACACTGACGATGATAAGGACGTCACTGACCTGATGTTATCTAGCATGACTCAGGATTATCGGTACAATTTCATGGGGATGTCTGCCTATGACATCATTCGTAAACTCAAGGATTTATTTTAGTTAAGTCAGAGGACTGAGCGAGCCAATGCACTTTCACAATTCGTGAACTGCTCTATGGCTCACAACTCCTCTCCATACGATCATGTCATGCTGATGAAAGCGTATCGCGACAGGCTGATCGACCTTGGCTACTCAATCTCTGACGGGATGGCTCTTGATGTAGTACTCAGATCTTTGCCTGACATTATCGTATTCTTGCAATTAATTGTTCGGCTCAGTCGATCAAGGAGGTTATTCCGTTGATACCCAACGTGAAGATCAGGACCACGCCGGACGTGCTAAGAGTTGCTAATACAAAGATCTCCAAAGCCAAGAAGGTTAAAGAAGGCAAAGGCAAGAAACCACAGGTGCAGCCTCCCAAGGAGCGCCTGTGCTATGAGTGCAACAAAATGGGACACTGGCGTCACAAGTGTCCCGTTTATCTTGCAAAGCTGAAGATGACCAAGAACCCCAACAAGGGTTGCTCATCAGGTATGTCAATAAATGTTATTGAACTTTTCACTGTTTCCTCCAATTCATGGGTATTTGATACTGGATGTGGTTATCACATTGTTAATGTTTTGCAGGAACCTGAGAAGTGGAAGAAGACAGAACAAGGTTGCATGGACCTCATCGTTGGTGACGGGAAGAGGGTCCCAGTACCTGCTGCTGGCACTTATTCTTTTTCATGCTCTTCTGGCCTTGTAGTTAATTTGATTAACTATTTATATGCACCTGGTTTATCCAGAAACATTATTTCTGCCTCTTCATTGTTTAAACAAGGATTTCGGTATAAATTTAATGGAAATGTGATTTCTGCTTACCTGAATAATATATTTTATTTCGAGGCTAAACCTCGACATGGAATATATGAGATAGATGTTCAAACAAACGACCATCTCTATCATGTTTCTAAAAGAAACAAAGCTGACAATAACGAATCCTCGTTATGGCACCATAGACTTGGTCACATAAGCAAGGCCCGCATTAAGAAGTGGCAAACTGCTGGCATTCTCGAATCCCAAGATGCAGATTCCTTAGATGAGTGCGAGTCGTGCTTATCTGGTAAATTAACCAAGTCACCCTTCACCCACGCAGGTGAACGGGCCCAAGGCTTGTTAGGCATTATTCACACCGACGTGTGTGGACCCTTTCGAACCGAGACGAGAAATCGTGAATGCTACTTCGTGACTTTCAATGATGGTAAACTATCCGAGCTAAAGTGTATCGGTGTTGTGTGTCCCTAAGTCGATCGAATCCTCGATTATATAAGGATAACAAGAATAACAAACTATCCAGGATTCCCGGGATCCTATCGTCCAACTAATATAATCGTTAGAGCCCTCTTCGTCCACTTGGTCCACGATTTCGTTTAGCTGGAACTTGAATCTCGGAGGTAGTTGATGACTTCAACGGTACCTGGGTCAAATAAACATGTGGCAATTATAAGGGGTTAGTCGAATAAAACAAATCAGGATACCTGGACGAGTGGGATTCCAAGATGGTAATAGGATTCTTGAACTATCTGAGCTTCCTGCGAGCATCCTGAAAATAACCCTCAACAATTGCCCCTTGAATTTCAACAGATGTGGATAAGCTCGACAACTGTTAAAATTCAAAAAGATGCTTTTTTTTTCACGGAAATAACACAGTAATTATGGTTGGGATGGGACGGATTTCTCGGCGTCTAAGTGATGTGATGGTTATCATTGCTTTTTCTTTAAATAGGAGATCCCAAATTGAGATTTTCACCATCTTCTTCTACAAACCCTTTCGAGCTTCTCCGATATTCCAGGTCAGTCCTCCTTCCCTTCTCTGTTTTTTCCTTCTGATTTTTCGGCTATGGCCAAGAAAAATACCCGATCGACTTCTTCGTTGAACACTCCGGTGATCGACGATTTTCACGACCAAGGGTAAGTAATTCCCGGCGAAGAAGAAGCCTGCACGTTTGACGATGGGGACCTCCATGATCTTAGAAACTCCAGCATTTTCCCTCAGGGTACAGTTTTCCGACCTTTCGATCCCCATGCCAAGTCCGATTTCATCTCCACCACCTGGGTCTGTTTCATGTACTACCCTTTCTTGCTTGGGATGACATTCCCCTTCCCGGAGCTCATTACCCAGTTTTTCAAGACCATCCGACTCACCTATTCCCAAACCATGCCTATGGTTTGGAGAATCCTGTACTCCCTTGATTAGTTGAATCAAACCAGGAATCTGGACATTGGGATTCCTGAAATTTGTGAAGCTTACCAACTCTGAACCCATGGTTGCAGCCGGTTCGTTTTGAAGGCTCGCACCTCCACCTCCCAGTTGATTCACCGAGCTTCCCACAATGATCATGACTGGAAGAAGCGTTTCTTCTTCGTCAAGTGAGACTCGATTCATAGGGGTACGGAGTTGCCATTGAAGTGGGTTGAGAAGGGTAGGATATTGATTTCTTTTTTTGTCACTGGATTTTGAATATATTTTTTAACTTTTTTGTTGTTCTTTGCAGCACCCAAGTTCGAGAATCTCATCAAGAAACAGCCGGATCCCAAAAAGCTTGAAGCACTCTACCAGATTCCTGCCAGTGAAAGAGCCCTGGTACTTGAAGCAACTGCCATTGAACATATCTACTCCGCCGATCATACTTCCACCATATCTGGTAAGTTTATCTGTAGGATCTTGAATAGTATGTTCACTCAAGCATCCTGGAGGTTGACAGCCTGTTTTCTTTCGCAGCCCCCAAGTGCAGTTCTTCATTTTCTTTGAAGGATCTTGATAACCTCCTTAAGGTCAAGAAGGAGCAGTTAGAGCAGCCTTCCACCTCCAAGCCGCCTGTCAGCCGGCCAAAGGCCTCGGCTTCTAAGAAGCGAAAGGCCCCTGAGGCTCTCGTGTACCTGAAAACTTTTCAGGATCTTGCTCCCTCCGAGGTCAGCAACAAGATTCTCTCGATGCAGACCATGATCAACCTCGTAAGAAGCTTTAACAAACATGTATATTAGTTCCATACCTGTTGTAGCTGCTGATCAGGATTCATGTTTCCTTGTGTAGGGCATCGAGAAGCTGAGCACCCAAGCCATGGATATGAAGAAGAAGCTGGCTGAGGCTAATGAGAAGATCCATGACCAAGCCAACACTACCAAGGGTATGACCCTGTTCTATGAGCATAAGCTTACCGAACAGCGTCTGGCCCTGGAAGCCAAGATGGCCGCCGATGCTGAGATTTACCAACTTTCCGCCGCCCCGAGCGTTCTGGAATGCAATATCCAAATGGCGGGCGAAGCTGAAGCGGCTGTTTTCAAGGTTCCTGGTTGGGATATCATGGGCTGGAGGCTGGTTCTGGAATCGTTGGGAGGAGGCGATGGTGACGTGGCTGGAACAGGGAAGGATGGGAATGATGGTGGCTCCTCGAAGACAGTTCCGGAATCTCCAGTGGCGATAACTAGGGCTTATGTGCTGGAGCAGGGAGAGGGCAAGAAGCTGGAGGAGGTGGAGAAGCTGGTAGAAGAAGGGAAGGCAGTGGGTGATGAGGATAATGCAACGGTCTGAGCCCACTTTTTATGTTTTTATGTTTGGTGGTTTTTGGTGAAACAATTTGTGGTTCCTATAATAGACAAGTAACAAAAAATAAACAAAGGTAGGGATCCTGGTGGAGGGATCTTGTGTTTACAAGACGAAAACAGTTTTCCTAAAAATAAACTTTTGACCTCTGAGCTTTTCTAGCGGAGGGATCCTGAGGTTTTCAGGATGAAACTTGGGAAGATCAAAAACCCTTTTGCGTATGTTAGTAATATAAGTAGCTTTTGGCTTCTCATGTTATGTTTTGTATTGAAATCTTGTAGATAGGATTAGTTATAAAAGTTTTCAAAGATCTTGAGAAGGACCTATACATTAGGAAATAATTTGAGACTTAACAACCGAATAGGTCATAATTCAGAATCAAATAATAAAAACTTAAGTCACCTGACCTTCAATTTTACCTTAGTCGATTTCTCAACCCATGTTGCCATTTCTTCTTTTATCTCATTCAGGATTCTGGTAGTAATCCTGAAGACACCTTCACGGATTTTTCTCAAATTCCTTTGGAATCTTAAGGAAGTTTAATAAGTTTCCTGGCCAGGGGCCAAAGGAAGTTCTTCTGAAAATAAGACAACAAATTTAGAAAAAAGCTGGGGATAAACCCGGGATTCTTGGGACTAAGCCAAATCTGGGGACAAGCCAATTTTTACTTGGGACTAAGCCAAATCTGGGGACAAGCCCGTTTTTACTTGGGACTAAGCCAAAACTGGGGTCAAGCCCTTCCGTAAATGACATGAATATGTCAAAACCTTAGATAACACGTCAGTGTTATAAACCTTGAGAATCCGCCCAGTAGCCTAGAATGACAAGATTGTCAACCACCCCTGGTATGGACTGGTTTAGCCATCTTGAGCATACTTGTGGACAATGTGCGCTCCTGGCGAGGGTCGTGCGCTACTGGCGATTACCCAAACTTAGGACAGGAGTCAGCCTCTCAAAACTTATAAGGTATGCATTATACCTTAAACGTAGGAGAGGTGGCCAACCTCTAACTGGGGATATACCCAAAATACTTAGGATTCCCAAAATCTGCATAACACTCAACACTCGGTGAGGGGTGGGTGCTAGCTTAGCTAACACCACTCCGATGCTTAATTCAGTATCATATGATAAAATTAATAAGAATAATATTGAAATTGGATTGGGATACGTACCTTGTAGTATCTGGTAGTGAGAATCCTCGGGATTCTAATAGGATTCAAAACGGGATTCCTACATAAAATAAGCTTTGAGGTGTATGGCATTTCAGGCTCTTGGTAGGGGCTCTCCTTCCATGTTTACCAAGCGATATGACCCTTTTCCTTCTTCAAAATCTATCAAATATGGTCCTTCCCATTTGGGTGCCAATTTCCCATCAGCTGGATTGGTAGTAGTGTTTTGAAATGCCTTTCTCAACACTAAGTCCCCTACTTAAAATCTTCTTAACCTGGTATTCCTGTTATAAAACTTTGCCACCCTTTGTTGATAAGATGTCATCCAGATTCGGGCCATATCTTTGAGCTCCTCAACTGTTTCAAGATCCTGAAGCAAGGTCTGGCTGTTGGTTTCAGGATCCTGGCAGTTAATCCTGGTTGTAGGTAGCACCATTTATGTGGGGATCACATCCTCAGCTCCAAACACTAATGAGAATGGAGTTTGGCCGGTTGCATTCTTGGGTGTTATCCTATCTGCCCAAAGAACAAAAGGCAGCTCTTCAGCCCACTTGCCTTTTTTGGAACCCAACTTCTTCTTGGGGTTGTTGATGATGATCTTATTGCTGGATTCCGCATGTCCATTAGCTTGAGGGTGGATAGGTGTTGAAGTAATCATTTTTATGCCCCAACTAGCATAAAAATTTGTTGTTCTTTTGCCGATAAACTGGGAGCCGTTGTCACATATGATTTATGCCGGAATCCCAAATCTGGTAATGATGTTTCTCTTGATGAAGGATATCACCTCTTTCTCTCTCACTTGGACATAGGCTTCTGCTTCGATCCATTTGGAGAAATAGTCTGTCATTGCAAGCATAAAAACTTTTCCTCCAGGAGCCTTAGGCAGCTTGCCTACAATATCCATGCCCCACTTCATGAACGGCCATGGGGATACTATAGGGTGCAGATGCTCGGCTGGTTGATGCAGAATATTTCTGTGCTTTTGGCAGGCATCGCACTTATGTGAGAAGCTCATGGCATCCTTCTTCATTGTTGGCCAATAGTAGCCAAATCTGAGAATCTTGGAAAAGAGTGCTCTGCCCCTAGTGTGATTTCCACAATCTCCACCATGGATGTCTTCAAGCACTTCAAGAGCTTCTGCTTTCTCTAAGCACCTCAAGTAGACACCTGCAAGAGATTTCTATATAGTATGTTATCTAAGATGAAATAAGGTATTACCTTGGCGCGAAAAGCCCTAGGATTTTCACCCTTAGGAATCTCCCCGTTTTTGAGATATTTAATAATTGGATGGGTCCAGGATTCCTGGGTATCCTTGGGATTCGCAACGTCTGCTTCTTCATTGTCATCGATAGTGTGAGCTTCCTGTTGAGCTATTTCCAGCGTCAGGACACGCGTTATTGAAATCCTGATATCCTCAGGGATCCTAGGCGATGAAGCCAAGTTTGCTAAAGCATCGGCTTCTAAATTGTCTTCTCTTAGAACCTGTGAAATGTTGAAACTTTCGAAAAGCAAAGATAAATTTTTAACAATATCAAGATATTTGATTAGGTTCTCCCCTCTCACTGCATAAGAGCCATTTAACTGTTAGTTAATAGAAGGGAATCAACAAATACTTGAATACACTGGATGCCCATATCTCTAGCCAATTGCAACCCAGCAATCAAAGCTTCATATTCAACTTCGTTGTTGGTAGCCTAGAATTCACAAGATATGGATAGTGGTATTATGTCCTCCTGTGGCGATTTTAGCAGGATGCCCAGCCCTGTTCCTCTAACGTTTGAGGATTCATTAGTGTAAAGGATCCAGTCTTCTTCGAGCTTCTTAAGCTGCTGGACTTCCTTCTCAACTTCTGGTTCTATATCACTGCTGAAATCATCCACAAAGTCATCCAAGGCTTGGGATTTAATTGTTGTCCTTGGCTCATATTTTATGTCATAGGCACTTAGTTTGACTGCCCAGTCATCCATCCTACTCGACATTTTCGGCTTCCTGAGAACTGCCTTAATAGGATAGTTAGAATATACAATTATAACATGAGTTTCAAAATAATGTCTAAGTTTAGTGCAAGCCATTATAAGAGCTAGAATTAATTTTTCAAGGTGAGAATACCTGGTTTCTGCGTCTAGCAGAGTTTTACTTACGTAATATACCGGATGCTGCTGACCTTGATGGTCTTTTACCAGGAGGTGCACTGACTGAGCTTCCGGAAACTGCTACATATAAATATAGTGGCTCCCCATCTTCTGGTTTCATTAATAATGGGGCTACTGACAAGTAGTCTTTCAGCATCTCAGGGCTTCTTCGTGCTTCTTAGTCCATTCGAGCTTCTTATTTTTCCTTAGGATATCGTAGAAATCCTTATTTTTTCTGAGGATCTTGAAATGAACCTGTTGAGTGCTGGGATTCTTCCTGTCAACCTTTGTACCTCTTTTACATTCTATGGGGATTTCAAATTTAGGATTGCTTTGATCTGCTCTGGACTTGCTTCAATTCCTCTTTCGGTAACCATGTAGCCTAAGAATTTTCTAGCTCGCACCTAAAGTGGCATTTGGAGGGATTGAGTTTCATGTTAGACTGGTCAAGGATGTCAAAGGTAGTTTGGAGATCCTTGTTATGATCTTTTGCCTTTTTGGATTTCACAACCATATCATCTATGTAGACCTCCATCGTGTCCCCCAGTTGCTCTTTAAACATCATATTAACGAGCCTCTAGTAGGGGACACCTGCATTTCTTAAACCCAAAGGCATAGTAGTATAACAATATATACCTGTCGGAGTCATAAATGCCGTATTCTCCTGGTCACATAAGATTTTTTTTTAATCTTCCTGCTTCATTTCTTTCTTTCTTTCTTTCTTTATTATTTTTTTTTATCGTTCGCTAACCGTTTCAACTCGTTCCATCTGAATTTGTTGGAATCCTGCTGAGGCGTCCATGAAAGTGAGCATCTCATGACCAGCCATGGCATCCACCATTGCATCAATATGGGGAAGTGGGAAAGGATCCTTAGGACAGGCCTTATTCAAGTCTGTGTAATCAACACAAACTCTCTACTTTCCATTCTTCTTCTGGACCACCACCACATTTGCTAGCCACTTAGGATATTTGACTTCTCTAATCATCTTGGTTTTGAGAAGCTTGTCAACTTCCTCCTGGATGATTACATTCTTCTCTGGAGCGAAGTTCCTCCTTTTTTGCTGTATAGGCCTGAAAGAAGGATCTAAACCAAGTTTATGAGTAATAATATGTTTAGGGATACCTGTTATGTCCTCATGCTTCCAGGTGAAAGTTGAGGTTCTATCCTTCAGAAGCTGAACTAATTTTTGTTCAACATTTTTTGGGATGCCTGTTCCTACGAGCACCTTGATTTCAGGATTCTCAGGGTCTAGAAGGACTTCTTTGACATCAAACTCCCTGTCCTCCTGTACTTCAAGTGCCATTTTCTGTAATTGCTATCCCTTCGGAACCTTAGTGGTGTTCTTCATTGACGTTGAATAACAGTTCTTGGCTTCCTGCTGGTCACTTTCAATCCTCACAACTCCCCAAGGTGTAGGAAGCTTAATGCATTGATGATAAGTTGAAGGGACTGTTTACATCTCATGTATCCATGGCCTGCCAAGAATTATATTCCAACAAGAGAGAGAATCTATAACACAAATTTTTGCATAGAGTTTACCCACCTCTATGTATACTAGTAAATAGATATCCCCAACGGTGCTTTTGGTTTCATTGCTGAAGCCAACCAGGACTGAGGATCTTGCAACTATTTCAGTTTCTGGGATCCCCATCTTCTTGAGCACATAAAGATGGATTATGTTTATTGAGCTCCCATTATCAATCAGGATCCTGCGAATAAAATGGTTAGCAATATATAAAGTGACTACAAGATTATCATGATGAGGATCCTAAACATGAGAACGGTCGCTCTCATCAAAGGATGTGAGCTTAACTTGAGTTAAGGTGGATGTCCGGACATGTCTGTCACCCTATTCAGATTTAGATTCCTTAGCATGCTTCTTGGCTGAGGAATACGAAGTGCCGCAGATGTCTGAGCCTCCTGAGATGAAGTTGATTATTTGAGCATCCTGGGGTGGAGAAGCTGCTCTCTGAGGCACCTTGTCGGTTTCCCGAGTCTTGACCTTCTTTCTGCCTATCAACTCTTTAAGATGCCCCTTACTGAGTAGATAGCTAATTTCCTTCCGAAGTGCTATGCATTCATCTATTAGGTGGCCAAAGTCTTCGTGGAAGGCGCATCACTTCGTTTTGTCTTTCCAGGATCCCCGCTTATCATTTTTTCTAGGCCATCTTGCCTTTTCGCCAAGATCCTGCATTGCACACATTAGGCCACCAATATTAACAGAAAAACAATACTCAGATACCTTAGGATACTCCTCCTCATCATCATCCTGCTCCACAACATTAACTTTGTGATTATCTAGTTTGGAGTATGGACGAGATCTATACGTCTTCCCGGGGGATTCCGCCTTTTTACTGTTAGGATCATATTTAGGAACATCTAATCTTTGATGGATCTTTTTGTCATCTTCCAAACGGATAAATTTGAAGGCCCTGCTGCGTACTTCGTCAAAATTCCTGCAAGGAGTCATGACAAGATCATCATAAAAACGTGAATCTTTAGAGAGCCCTATTTTAAAGGCTTCGACGGCTGCTGCCATATCCAAATGAGGAATCTCAAGGGATTCTCGTCCGAATCTAGTAATGTATTCTCTGAGCGGCTCTTCCGGCTTTTGAACTACTCTATATAGGTCGCCTGTGAGCTTCTCAAAGGTTCTACTACAAGAAAATTGATTGTTAAATAGGTTAACTAGATGGGAAAATGATGTAATAGTATTAGGAGGGATGCTCAGTAGCCATTTCATGGCTGGTCCTGTTAAGGTTGAACCAAAGCCTTTGCACAGACAGGCTTCTTTGATTTCTGTCGGAATAGGATTGATCTCCATACGCTCCATGTAATGTGCCACGTGTTCTTCAGGATCCGTGGTTCCATCGTAAAGCTTCATGCTTGGAGTTTGAAAACGCTTCGGGATTTCCACTTGAGAAATCGACCAAGTAAATCTGGAGATCTTGTGGCTTTCCAAAGGAACCTCAGGAATAGGTTTCAGGATCCCTGGAACATTCGATATCATCTCTTTCAACTTTTGGAGCTCTCTAGCGATACTTGGATGAATACCTGCATCATAAGGAGCACATTGGTTAGAAACGACAGGATTTGAATGGGACACATTACATGGGCCAGGATTCTGGACCGGGATTCTGGGATTATATCCATAGCTTGCTGGGATGCTCGGCTCCGTAGTGGCTGCTGCTTGCATGGGAATGAAGTCACCATCATGCACATCTGAGGAGCTGGTCCTGAAGATTCCTGCAGAAACAAAAGGGTTAGAATGCTGATATCCCTGGAAGTTCTGGCTTGGGTTCCTGGCAGAAAAAGGATATCCTTGAGATGGTGTAGCTAAGGATCCCAATGATAGTGGAATCCAAGGATCCTTAGAGCGTGGCTGCGAGGACTCTGGCGGGATGGCTCCTGAGAATCCAGCAATACTCCCTGCATATCCAGCGGCCTGGGAAGTCATTGTAGGGGCTGTAGTGAAGCCTGCTGTCGATTTGTAATTGTAGTGAACCAAATCTGAGGATCCTGAAATGTTGAAGTCAAGATGCCTGGGGAATAGAGGACTTTGATCTTCTACAGGTTTCTTGGACTTCTTAAGCTCCTCGATCTCCTTCATCACCGTTTGATTGGTCTTTTCTTGCTGATCCATCTAATTTTTCACCTGCTTGATCAAAGTAAACAAATCATTGTTAGTAATAACAAGATCAACAAATTGAACCTGGGATACTGTGAAGATAGGATAGTCAATCTTTCTCGGCTACTCATCCACTTTATTCTGACGGTCATTGGTCTTCTTCTGGCTTCGTGGAGCGGAAGGAAGAGGAGGAATGAAGGATGATGTAGAGGCCGAGACAGACTTTTGTTGGTTCGACATTTTTGGACTAGAGATCAAATAGAGTGGACGAAAAATGGAATTTTTGTAAGATGAAGCACCACTTCTCCCACAGTGGGCGCCAAACTGTTTTGGTCAAAAATCAACAAGATGATTTCGTATTCCAAACTTAGAATGTGAGTTAGTGTGCTTGTTAATATGGTCGAAATGTAAAGTTGAACACAAGGATGTAACGAGGGAAAAATACAGGATCCTTCGAGTTTCCTCTAGGAATCCTAGCAAAAAACCTCGGGAGCCAGCCTGAAGAGCCTTTGGAGGTTTGATCGATCGACACTAAGTGTTACAATGATGATAAACTATCAGAGCTAAAGTGTACCGGTGTTGTGTGTCCCTAAGTCGATCGAATCCTTGATTATATAAGGATAACAAGAATAACAAACTATCCGAGATTCCCGGGATTCTATCGTCCAACTAATATAACCGTTAGAGCCCTCTTCGTCCACTTGGTCCACGATTTCGTTTAGCTGGAACTTGAAACTCGGAGGTAGTTGATGACTTCAATGGTACCTGGGTTTAATAAACACGTGGTAATTATAAGGGTTAGTCGAATAAAACAAATCAGGATACCTGGACGAGTGGGATTCCCAGACGGTAATAGGATTCCTGAACTATCGGAGCTTCCTGCAAGCATCCCGAAAATATACCCTCAACACTTATATTATTACACTTGCTCCTATGCAAAATGCGTGTGGAATACCCAGAACTACAAGGCTCTCCTCTCTCTCATACAATCACCGTGACTTGAAAGTCCAATTTGGGCAAATATCTTATAACGTGAGTTGATCCACAAGAAAGATTGGATAAAAACCTATCTCGGACTAGCTATTTTATCCTTCAATACAGTAACCTTTGTTTATAAGATTGTCTTTTGTTGGTTCTAAGAACTATTAGATGAAAATATTAACTCTCATCCAACCTTCCTATGGGTCATCTCCCTTTGATAATTGTAGCATATTCATCTTTTGTTAAACCATGAACAGGGATTGAAGGAAATGATTAAGCTAGAACTAATTGATCTAAAGAACAGGCCAAATTAGTACAAAGAGAAAGTTTACCCACCAAACAAGGTGACTTTCTTACAAAACTTCTGTTATACCCTGAATTTTCGGCTCGTAATCCAGGGTACATGTATAGGCTTAGGGCAGGATTGACCCCAGGAATTGTGTGACCCAGAGTTTAACAGGTAACGCTTAGTAACCCTGAATGTATCAGAACAGAGGTAATGTCCCAGGATGTCCTCGTAATTCAGGGAAGTTTATATTTATTATATTTTTGTCATACATTATTATGACCCAGGATGACTATAATCCAGGGTCACTGTTATTGTACGAATGACCCAGCATGTGGAAATGACCCTGCATGCTAGGACATTGTTACTAATGCGTTTTGTGCCTATATCTGATCAAGGACAGGTTGACGAAGTCTACCAACGGTCAAATAGGATGAGTTGAAGACTTATTTCGCACGTGGTCAAAGGAATTCAGCTAAAAACTCGGTCAACCAACTGAAAAAGACGTTGAAGAGAAGATCCCTGGAATATCGGACAAGTTATTGAAGAACTAGGAGCATAAATAGGACATTTAGACTTATTATTCAGCTCACTCGAGCTTTACTCATTGTACTCTCGTATTCGATTCTCTGCTTATTCACTGTACTCAAACATTTACGTGATCATTAAATTGGTAGCGTGTGTTATCGCTACCCGGGGTTTTTATGCCGGCGGCGCCTTAGAGACATCTAAGGGCTAAGGGATTTTCCCTAGTAAAATTCTCGGTGTTCGTACTTGCATTCAAGTTTTCATTTGTGTTATCAACTTTCTTAATCGATTTCATAATTAAACTTACGTTTTCACCCAGGTTTCTAGCTTTTGTCCCTGGAATTCAGCTGTCGTCCCAGGATTTTTACAAACAGTTTTCGTATCTTAATCCTAGGCACCAAACCTCACAATCTTATTTGGTTCAAATCTTGCTAAATCAACTTAAGTAATTTTTAGCCAAAACAATTTGGCGCCCACTGTGGGGCAATTGGTATCAATTTTTTGTCAAACTCTTTTCAGGTACATCCTAAACTTGATATTTACCAAAATCTATCAAAAATGTCGACACAAATGAACACCTCAAATGTTTCGGCTTCTGCTGTGACTACTTCAACAACTGGAGTCACCCCATCGGGTCCAAGGACCAATACTTCGACAAGTAGAGTCACCTCACCGGCTCCAAGGTTTAACACTTCAACTTCAGCTACACACAGCGACGAACCGACAATCAACCATGAAGTGATCGAGACTGAAAACATCCCAGATGACACTGTCTTGATATCTAATACTGATATCCTAGCCACATTCGGTAAGATGGAGCGCCACATGGAACTCCAACAAAAGGTGAACCAGGAATTCATGGCCCAATTGACGAGCATAAGGTCAGAGCTACCCAGGGCTACGTCGGTTCAGCCTTCTCCACTCGACCCCGGAATTCTGAATTTCAGCACCCCTGGAAGCAATTCCAGGGTACATGAAGGTGTCACCCCACTGGACAGGAGATCAACATCCTATGCCGCTCAGATGACCCAAGCTAATTTACCCTGGATGTCCACCATTAGGGAACCATTCGTTAATCATGGGACAAATACGACCCGAGATGTCGGTAACACTCCTCAAACTTTCGTCCATTATGCTAATACTAACAGTTCAGTGCAGGATCCAGAGATCAGCCCATCAATGGAACGAGAAATACAAAAGCTCAAGCAGATGATCTCGAGTGTCCCAGGAGTTGTGCAACCTATCCCTGAAGTTGGACCAGCGAGTCATAGATTGTCCAGGTTTGCTCCACCAATCTGTGACGTGGAGATACCCAAAAGGTTTCAAACACCCAACATGAAACCTTATGACGGCACGACAGACCCTGAAGAACATGTGGCGCAGTACCGTGAAAGAATGGAGATACCCAAAAGGAGGCATGCTTGTGTAAAGGATTCGGGTCTACCCTAACAGGGGCAACCTTGAAATGGCTCATGAATGTTCCTCCTTACTCTATTACTTCATTTTCACACTTAATTAATTTATTTAACAACCAGTTCTCTTGCAGTCGTAGCTTTAAAAAACTAACAAGTGATTTGTATAGGGTAACCCAGAAGGCAGGTGAAACCCTAAGGAATTACGTCAGCAGGTTCAGCAGAGAAGTCTTGGAAATCCCAAACATGGACATAGCGACTGCAGTCCAGGCTTTCAAGATGGGACTTAGCAAAGACTCACCATTCTATGAAGACCTGGTCATGAACCCGTGCAACAAGATAGATGAAGTTCGTCATAGGGCTCTACGCTTCATCAGGCTTGAGGAGGACATGCAAATCCTAGGAAAGGGTGAATCCTCCCCAGGATTCAACAGCTCCAACAAGAAATCAGAGTCCTCACATCCTAGGTCACAACGATCTAAGCCATACTCAAAGGGCCGATGAACGTCGAGTGAACAGTGTGGACCAGGATGAAGGGGAAGAAGAATATCCTTCCCTTAACGATTATTGCTTTACTACTGATATTTCTGGTGTTGTGTTTGCTATGTAGGATCTTGGAGACAAAGCAAGATGGCCCAAGAAGAATGATAGACTTTCTACTTGGAAGGACAAGTCCAAATGGTGTGCCTACCATGAAGACTTTGGTCACCAGACCGAGGATTGCATGGCCCTGAGGAGAGAAATTAGCTATCTACTCAGCAAGGGTTACTTGAAGGAGCTCCTAGGAAAGAAGAAGGATAAATCCAGGGAGTAGAACCCAAAGTCTAGAAAGAATGGTGCAAGGTCCCATGATTCTGGACGCGACGATGGCCATCTTGAGAGAGCATCCTCACCACCCTCGGATGCTAAGGTAATCCACTTCATTTCTGGTGGTTCTGATATTTGTGGTACCTCTTATTCTGCAGCGAAAAGACATGCCAAGGAATCCAAGTCAGATAGAGAGGGAAGACCCAGGAAGAGTTCTGTTCAACCTGATGTCAAGGAAATTACGTTCGGCGAAGACGATAGACGCGATATCATAGACCCTCATCATGATGGATTGGTGATAACACTTCACATCGCCAACAACATTGTGAAAGGGATCTTGATCGATGGAGGAAGTTTAGTAAATCTAATCCAGTTGGAGGCTTTACAGAAGATGGGGATTCCACATTCAGAGATCATTTCAAAATCCATGGTACTCGTGGGTTTTGGTGGCAAAACGAAGAATACCCTGGGTGAAATCAAGTCTATGTAGAAGGGCTCAACTGGGTTCAACGTTTCTGTGTGATGGACGCACCATCAGGGAACAATGTAATCCTGGGTAGACCCTGGATTCATGACAACAGGGCTGTACCCTCAACGTACCATCAATGTGTGAAGCTGCCAACACCCTGGGGTGTGATCACAGTCCATAGTGACCAGCAAGAGGCCAAGGCATGTTACACTACATCAATGAAAATATCCTCCAAACAAAGACAAGGATAGCAATTAAAGAAAAAGGCCCGGGAAGCCCTGAAGGCAAGGGAGCAAGACGTCAAAGCTGTTGAGTTAAATCCCTCAAATCCAGGGAAGAAAGTCTATATTGGAACAAATATTCCAGGGCCAATAGAAGAACAATTAGTACACCTACTCAAGACCAGGATGTCAACCTTTGCTTGGTCTCATGACGACATGACATGTATCTCTAAATTCGTTATTACACATAAACTTGGAATTGATAACTCTTTCAGGCCTATACACCAAAAGAGAAGAAAGTTTGCACCAGAAAAAAACGTCATAATCCAGGACGAGGTGGATAGACTATTAAAAGCAAGGATGATCAGAGAAGTGAAGTTTCCCAGGTGGTTAGCCAACGTGGTGGTAGTAAGTAAGAAAAATGGTAAATGGAGGGTATACGTGGATTACACGGACCTGAACCGTGCATGCCCAAAAGATCCATTCCCTCTACCACACATAGATTCCATGGTTGACGCAACGTCAGGCCATGAAATGTTGACTTTCATGGATGCCACCTCAGGATTTTAGCTACATATCAAATTATATATAAAGTGTATCATTTCAATGTGGTTTTGATAATTAGTGAGTTGAGATGAAAATGAGGCTAAATTACTACTATTTGGTTAAATACGGGCAATAACGAATAATTAGCTAATTCCATAATTATTTTCATAAGTGTTGGTTACTAGTTATTTTTGAAATGAATAAAAAATGAGAAGTATAAATATTATATGTTTTGTTATGACATAAAAATCAGATGATGAATTGTTTTGATGTAGGTTAAAAGTTATATGAAGTTCACGTGAGGGGTTCACAACAAAAGGAGAAATAGTAGATTATAGATGATGATTGATGGACGGTTGGAATTAGTATAACTCACGTGGACTTGAAAAAAAGAGAGAATGGGCCGATAGAATGGCAGATGGGCATAATGACTTGGATTTGTATGTGGGCCAAGATAGAATATTAGAAGAAAAAACCACCAAATGGGCTATACAAGAAATGTGGAATGCAAGAATAAAAGGGGGCATCACATTCGCAAAGGAGGGGGGGACGCACAGGAGTTGACGGCAGCCTTTTTGGCTGCTGTTCACGCAAATCAAGAGAGAAGTTTTGCTACACAGTTTTATTAGGCGCATAAGAAAATCGAGGAGGTCAAAGGACGATTTTTGAAGAAGGTTTAAGCATTCGATTAATGCTCTTTTCATCTTTAAACAGTGTTTAATTTCTAGTATGTCTAGCTAATTTTCCCTAACTGCTTTTGGTGAATGGTTGTGTAAAATCGTTCTTTTCTTAACTGGTTAATTGCTAATTGTTTCGGAATCCTTGCAACCGTTGAGCACCCGCATGCTGAATTTGTTTAACTAAACTAGTAGATTAGGGTTTTAGTGGTCTCCTGACATGATCTAGCACTTTCTTGCGGCAGGAACTAATCAGCCCATTAGAAACTTAAGATATTAGGTCAATTAGGCAATTGGGGACTATGTCTATGTAGTATTAGCAATTGATTAGGTTTTGACCAGATCGGTAGCCATTCAGGATCCAAAAATAGTTAACTTGTCACATAAGTAATCTTAGCTCTAGTAATTTTCTTAGTTGTTAAGTTAGTTAATTAGTAGTTAATCAATCAATTCACTCAAAAACAGCCAAGAGGCAATCTTTGTTAATTCCTTTGGTTAAATTAGTTTAGTTTAGTTTAGGTCAATCTCGGTTAGTGACAGTAATCTAGATTTAGGTAGTTAATTTAGTTAGGTAGTTAAAATCTAAATCACTAGTGACCACTAACTCCCCTGGATTGATACCCTAATTACCCTATCTATAGGTTTAAGTTTAGGATTATTTGTAGCGATCTCGACACTCGTTATCAAATTGGCGCCGTTGCCGGGGAGTAAGTGCGCTTATTGGTGATTTTAGTTTTTTTTTTATTCGTGTTTTGTTTGTTTTACAAAAAAAAAAAACAAAAAACTCATAAAAAACCAAAAATATTTTCTTTTTACTTTCTGCAATTTTAAGTTTGCTGGTCTAGTTTAATATAAAAAAAACCAAAAAGATTTTTCACTTTCTACATTTTAGTATATTTTTTAGTTGTTTTAGTGTTTCGAACAGTGCTACTTGAAAGGTTTTGTTGTTTTTTTAGCGTTGCAGGTAAATTTGAAGTTAATCATGGTGAAGGAGGAGAAATGTTATAATTGCAGGAGTTTTTACCACAGAATCAAGTTTTGCCCAACATTGCCAAGTGGATTTCGAATCGTGGAGGATTCAGATGACGAAGAGGAATACGAGGACTTGCACTCATGTTATCGA
Source organism: Deinandra increscens subsp. villosa (assembly GCA_039602395.1). NCBI lineage: Eukaryota > Viridiplantae > Streptophyta > Magnoliopsida > Asterales > Asteraceae > Deinandra > Deinandra increscens. The sequence goes on along the minus strand of JBCNJP010000023.1, from coordinate 73,399,690 downwards.
TATGATGAACCACGTTCATCATACAATCAGGGTTATTCTCAATCAGGGAAGTATGATTATTCAGCATATGATGTGTATCCTAATAAATATAAATCTAATGTCACATCTTTTGTAGGGCATGAGGAAGGTTTTAGGAAACGCTACTCCCAATCGGCATACGAGGATCCCCAATATCAGTCACAGCAGAAGTACAATCAACCTCCTTGGGGTGTACCACAATTCCCTTACAACCGAGAAGGAAATTAGATTCGGTTTGAACGCGGGGTACCAAGAATTGTGACACCAACCGAAGTTCAAAGGGAGGAAGAGTATGCACGCAGAAGAGAAGTTGCTCAAAGGCAGCATCGAACGGGATATGAACATCCAAATTCAGTCTACTCGCGTTGTAGGACACGTCCAGTGAAATCTCAAGGATATTATCAGTCAGGCTATCGAGACGAGTGTAATAACTCTTATCAGGAATATGAGGATCATAAGGCGTTTAATCAAGCGAATTATTCTGAATATTCAACACAACAACCATGGTCGAGTCCAAATTTTTATCAGAATGAAGCTGTTTTGAAATACCTAAGAAGATCACATTTGTCCCAAATCGAGCAAGAATTGGCTGAACCACATCATTCAAGGGAATACCGCATAAAGTTGTTGGATTTCAAGTATGATATTTTGGTGAAGGAACAACAAATTATTCCGCAAGGATTATTGGGTTTTGAGAGGTCTCAAGAAAAACAGGAGTGGATTTTTTCACAAATTGACGAGGAGGTTGTGGAGGCTAATACCACACCAATCCCTCAAGTGGTTGAAGAATCAAAGAGTGAATCCACCATGGCTGAAGAAGAGGGTACAAGTCTTCCCGTACAAGAAACTGATTGTTTAAACCTAAATGAAGACATGTGTTTATTAGAATCTGAATAAGAAGTTTGGGAGGCGACTGATGTGGTGATTGAGGTTGAACAAGCAGTGGCGCCGTCAGAAGGTGAGGTTGTTGAGGAGAGAGCAGTAGAGGTTGAGAGTAGCATGGAGAAAGCTGGTTGTGAGAGTGTGGATGAAGAAGTGACTGAAGATGAGCAGGTACATGAGATCCCACAAGGTAATATTGTTTCCCCTCCCTCTTTATTTGTTTTGCAGGTAACTGAAGAAAAACCAGTGAAAAAGAGGAAGGTGGAGGAAGATGACATTGGGCAGATACAAACCAAGAAGCTCCGCAATTTGTTTTGTGAGGTGTCATTGGCGAAATTGCAACTTTTAATGCGACATGTCAATTATCGGGCGCATGTTGGCAACTCTAAAGGTAAGTGTTCGATCCATGATAAATTTGTTTTTAATTTTCAATTTCATTTGTTTCACATGTTGAATTTGAAAAGAAAAATAAAGAGACGTGTGAACTACCGAACCTTCATCGGTAATGTGATTAGAAAGTTTGGATTGAAGAAAATGAAGTGGAGTGTCAAATACCGATCGTTCATCGGGAACTCGGTTGGGAAGTGTGGACTGAAGCCACCGTGAGCAGAGAAGGAAGGATGGTCTGCCTGAAGACCATAAACTTAGCGCTTTCTGGGAGGCAACCCAGTGGTAGGTTTTTTATTTAATTTGTTTCATTTTTTATTTTGTGTGTGTTTTGTGTTTTGTGATTTTCATGAGTTGGATCAGTTTTTGGAGATACGAATTGAGCAAAATAAAGTGTTCCAGGTATGTTTAGGGTTATATATTAATTGGAATAGGTTGTGGTAAGAAATCTGGAAGTTTTGACACAGAAGAGAAAATTTTCTAAATGTCTAAAAATTTACAAACATTCTGTCGAAAAGAGGGCAGGGCGGTACGGCCCAGTTCTTCACGTTCAGGGCGGTACGCCCAGGATTAGTTGGCAGAAAATTTTGTTTTTTTTCTTATCTCCGATCACCGGTATGTTTCCTAGTTAGGTAGTTTAAATCTAAATCACTAGTGACCACTAACTCTCCTGGATTGATACCCCACTTACCCTATCTATAGATTTAAGTTTAAGACTATTTGTAGCGGTCTCGACACCCGTTATCATTTTGCCATTTGGACTAAAAAATGTAGGGGCAACATACCAGAGATTGGTCAACATGATGTTCAAAGAAAAACTGGGGGACACGATGGAGGTGTATATCGTTGACATGGTGGTAAAATCCAGGGTCATCAATGATCATGTCTAGGACATTAAGGATTCCTTTGACATCCTGGATAAATACCACATGAAGCTAAATCCAGAGAAGTGTAATTTCGGGGTCGGAGCAGGAAAATTCCTGTGATACATGGTAACCAAGAGAGGTATAGAGGCAAGTCCGGAGCAGATCAGGGCGATCGCCAACCTACAATCACCATCCAGCACCAAGGATGTTCAAAGGCTTACAGGTAGAATCGCTACCCTGAATAGATTCTTATCAAAATCCTCGGAAAGATGCAGGGAATTCTATGACATCCTGAAGAAGAACAAGAAGTTCGAATGGAAAGAAGAGCACGAGAAGGCATTCCAGGATTTGAAGGTATACTTATCCACGGCACCCTTAATAATGAAGCCTAATCCAGGGGAGCCCTTTTCCCTATACTTAGCAGTTTCCAGAAATACGGTAAGCGCAGTCCTGACCAAGGATGTAGAAGGTCAACAACACCCTGTGTATTACGTAAGTAAAAGTTTACTTGATGCTGAATCCAAATACTCACACCTTGAAAAACTTATATTAGCCCTAAGTATGGCATCTACTAAATTGAGACACTATTTTGAAACTCATACAATTCATGTTAGAACTAACTACCCTATAAAGTCTGTTTTGAGAAAACCAGAAATGTCAGGTCGAATGGCTAAGTGGTCGGTGAAGCTGAATGCATATGATCTGATCTACGAGGCCAGAACAGCTATAAAATCCCAGGCTCTAGCTGATTTTGTGGCTGATTTCAGTACTGACATACAACAAGAGGCAGACCATGAATTCCAGCAGCTTCAACAGGAAGAAATTTCAGGGTGCTGGACTCTGTTCACTGATGGAGCATCAAATATCAGGGGAACAGGCCTAGGAATCGTACTGAAATCGCCACAGGGGGACATGATACCCCAGGCTGTTAGATGTGGATTCCAAGCAACTAACAATTAAGTTGAGTATGAGGCCCTAATTGCTGGGTTACACTTAGCATTACACTTGGGAATTCAACACATTTAGGTATACGTTGATTCTCTTCTTTTAGCTAACCATTTTAATGGGTCCTACACAGCTAAAGGAGAGAAACTAATCAAATACTTGGAAGTAGTAAAAAGAATGTCGCAGGATTTCAAAATTTTAATATTCAACAAATACCAAGGGAGGAGAATGCTGAAGCAGATGCATTGGCGAACCTAGGCTCAACATTCAAGGCACTTGAAGACACTCATATTCCTATAATTCATATACTAACACCAGCTATAGACCAAGGTACAGATACCCAGGATTCCGGTACAGCAGATAAAATCCTGGTATCTAGTACCCAGGATTCTTCAACCCAGAAGGAATCCTGGACCAGACCAATTATTCAGTATTTGCAGGATGGTACTATTCCAGGGAACGAGAAGGACCCCCGTGCATTCAGAATAAGAATAGCCAGGTACGTGATTATTAAGAACATATTGTATAGAAAATCTTTCGCAGGTGCATATCTGAGGTGCTTGGAGAAGGATGAGGCCCAATAAGTACTCAAGGATATCCACGAGGGTGATTGTGGAAACCATACTGGGGGCAGGTCCTTAATGTCTAAGATTCTTAGAATAGGGTATTATTGGCCCACCATGAGGAAGGATTCCCAGGATTTCTCCTAGAAATATGACGCTTGTCAAAGACACGCCAATGTCCCTCACCAGCCTTCAGAACCATTGTACCCTATTCCAGCATCCTGGCCCTTCATGAAGTGGGGGATGGATATTGTTGGAAAATTACCCAAGGCCCCTGGAGGAAAGGTATTCATGCTAGCTATGACAGATTATTTCTTAAAGTGGATTGAAGCCGAGGCATACGTTCAAGTCAGGGAGAAAGAAGTCATACCCTTTATTAAATGAAACATTCTGACAAGATTTGGGGTACCATCCGAGATTGTTTGTGATAACGGGTCCCAATTTATCGGAAGCAGAACCACAGGATTCTGTGAATCCTGGGGCATAAAGATGATAACATCCACACCAGTGCATCCTCAGGCCAATGGCCAGGCTGAATCAAGCAAGAAGATTATAATAAATAACTTGAAGAAGAGATTGAAAGAGAAGAATGGAAGATGGGCAGAAGAGCTACCCTTGGCGTTATGGGCAGATAGGACCACATCCAAGAACACCACAGGCCAAACCCCATTTTCCTTGGTCTTTGGTACTAAAGCGGTTATCCCAACAGAAATGGTGGTCCCAACATTCAGGGTCAGTGGATAAAGACCCAAGATTCGAATGATCAGTCCCTGGTTGAAGACTTAGATACCCTGGATGAACTGAGAGACCAAGCGGCTTGGAGGATGGCAGCGTATCAACAAAGAATTTCTAAGACTTACAACAAGCATGTGAGGATCAGAAGGTTTAAAGTGGGAGATCTAGTCCTTAGAAAGGCATTTCAGATGACAACAAACCTAGGGGATGGAAAGTTAGCTCCCAAATGGGAAGGTCCCTACCTGATTGATTCTGAGGCTGGTAAGGGGGCATATTGGCTAGCTAATATGGAAGGAGAACTACTACCACGACCTTGGAATGCAATACACTTGAAGGCATATTTCATGTAAGGCTTCCTTGTTGGAAATAGAGTGTCCTGACCCGACGAATTAACGAACCCGACCGATATTGACCCA